>JAUTXW010000312.1:1200000-1840246 GCA_030620095.1 Kuschelorhynchus macadamiae
ATGGGTTATGTTATACAAGAGTTGTTTAGGATTGTTAAGCGAGTTTAAAAAACATAAAATATACAGGGTGTTCTATTTAAAATAACGAAGTCGCAATAATTTCCGGGGAAACCGGAAACGATATTTAATTGTTTTTATGTTACAAATGTTTACAATATCCAACCCTATCAACACACGAAATCTCATATTTTTTTCTCTAGTCGTTTTCAAACGGCGCGGGCGCCCTGGGTAGTTTTTTCATTGTCACCCTGTATATCGCGGCACTAAAGTGCCATAATCTCTTGAATGTGAAACTCTATTCACGGGATTAAATCTTTAGTAATATATAATATATTAGTAAACATACCTAAAAACCAACTATTTAGGTTCTTGTTAGAGTATACCCCAGATGCCGCTTGACAGTTTCATTACTTAATATAAAACAAGCTAACATATCATATTTCTCTAAATGTTCAAAAATTTTGTTTTCTGTCATAATCACACTAATAATTCTACACAATAGATAAATACAAAAAACTAGCAAAATTTAAAAATAAAACACAAAATTTGTATAAATAAGACAAATAATGAGACCGCATAGCAGGGGCGTGCGGTGAAATTTTAAGAAAGGGAAGTAATTTTTAGAAACTTACCTAATTGTAATGTAATTCGATTCTTCGATCATTTTTTGCAAATTCGTCAATGATGTCATCATAAAAACGTCGATGCTGTTCAAGCAAAAAGCGACACTAGTAACCGGTTTGGATCAGAACAAAAAACAAAGACTGTGGGGGATAAATTGAGGGAATCGAGAAAAATGAATAAAAAAAAGTAACTCTCAAAAATAAATCATAAAAACGTCGGTCCTCCGACATATTTTGGAGAAGTTTATTTTCAATGGACAACAGCGATGTATGCGAAAGTCTCCCCTGTCCCGTTGAATTTCTCACGAAATTTTTTATACGTTTAAATGTTCAAAAATTGCGTTCTACTGATGAACTTGTGGTAGGTATTGTCAATACTAATCCACACAATTTAGACACTTCGGTGTAGGCACCTTCCTGCTCCTTGTCTTTTAAATACTTAGCGTTATTTTTTGCCCTAATGTCATCAGTTTCGTAAATCACTTTTAGTTCAGATCGCAGTAACACTCGGTCGAAGAACTGGCCATAATGAAGAAGAGATTAAAACGCATCTTCTGGAAAAGTTTTACCTTTAAATGCATCAAAATTGCAGAGCTCGAGGAATTTATAATCATTTAAACCGTTAAATCTATAGTTTATTTGTTGCTAAATTTGATCGATTATTTCATAAAAGAGGCGTCTGTATGAGATTTGAACATCTCCCACCTTGTCTGTTCGAAAACGCTTGGCTTGTGGCTCTACATTTAACGTCATCGTTTTCTCCCAAAATAGGTCAAAGTCATCTCTTTTTTGGCTTAACATGGAATTAAAATCATACACTTTTTTCAGGTAAAAAGCAATATCATTAGTTTTGATTTGTAATATATTAAAAACATTGTCCGAGAATGGAAATATTTCTGAAAATATGTTCAACAAATAATTAAAATTAAAATTTCGTTTCAAACAGTCCGAAAACACCCTCGAAGTATTTATTGCTTCTGAGTCACACGTTTCATTATTTTCTATTATATTCTCAAATAGTTCAATCAGTGATTCACGATTTTCAGATACTGTTAACACAAGTCATTATAGTTCCACCTAGTAGGAGCTACTTTGGGACATCGTTTGTTGACAATGTAGCTTGCAGACCCCCTAATTGTGCTGTCATCACTGCAGCTCCATCATAGCTTTGAGCAACTAATTTTTTCTCTCCATTAATTTCTTTAGTAACGTTATAAACTACTTTATATAATGCATCTGCTGTACGATTTTCGGACACTATCTTAAAACCTAAAAATCGCTCTTGAATACTTCCGTCTGTTTTAACGTAGCTTATTACTTTAGATAATTGGCTAAAATTAGTGATATCAGTTGTTTCAAGAACAATAGTAATGAACCGCGCCTCACCAATCTCCTGCCTAATTCTTTTTAGAATAATGGTTGCAACAGCGGAAATTAAATCATTCTGGATTCGATTCGACGATCCGCGAAAAACGCTAGACTGCTCTAAATGATTTTTTAAGCAATTATCATATTTAGCCATTAAACTAAGTAAATCTTGAAAATTTCCTCTATTTGAAGAAACCTTGTTTCATCATGACCTCTAAATCCCAATTCATGCTGTCCGAAAAAACAAACATCGATAAGTCTTCTTAATATTTGCCCATTTGTATCGACTAGTTCATTGTGTTGACGGTGACTAATGTCCAACTGTTTATTAAGGGCGTGTTCAATTCTGGTTTTGTCGAAGACTTTTTCGACGACCTGTAAATGCGCTTTGGACATACTGTGTCTTTTTACAGCTTTATGGAAATTGTTTAAATCGGAAAAACCAGTTTTATTCCAGAGACCTTTTTCATTTTCAAAAAGTAAACATGGCCAACAAAATAATTTACTTATATTTTCACACCCTGTTAGCCATTTAAATTTTTCGTATTGTTTTTCCGGACAAAAATGTCTAATACAGTTTTTCATTTTTGTGAATTTTTTTGTGATTTTTGAAAATCCCTTTATTATTAAGACACACACCACACATTCATACACACTCTTCTTACCAAATTCTCCAACATTTTCAACGTTATTACCGACAGCCGAAGTTGACGGTATTTGCATATCCACGTCCGTATTATTGTCTTCCATATCGCACCATGTACGACGTACGTATCACACAACACACGGATAGCCGTTCAAACAAAGAACCTACTCCAACGATAGCTTCCGCCCCCACTTAAAGCACGCGACTGGAATGCAAAAATTGCAAACAGCCGGCAAAAAGGTCAATAACCTCTGGCTCGATTCACAGGAAATCAAACATACAGGACTTGGCTGCAGAGAAGCTAGCGGTCCGCATAGGTTCTATTCGATTTCTATTGTGGCTGGGTCGGAGTAAAGGCCGCATTTATTATGGGCTTGATAATTAAGATAATATTTTAGCATTTTTAATATAAACTAAATTAATGGTTTCCTATTTCAAAAATTACATTTTAGAAGATGTTTTGTAATTTTTTTTGAGGGAAGCACTGCTTCCCTTGCTTCCATGGACTGTACGCCTCTGCCCCATAGAACAACATTTGGGAACTCGATTCCAAGTAAACAATAAAAAACAGCATTGTTTTTTATGGCCTACCGCAAAAATTTTGAAAATTAGAATTTCCGTTGTTGTATATTAAAATAGACCCATATTGTTATATATTTTTGAGAAGCCTGTAAAAAGACAAATTAATTTCTTGACAAATATAAAGAGTGTCCCATTAAAAAAATCATGCATTGGTCAATATTTTAAAAACATTTAGAAAAAATTAACTACGCCACTGGACTCTACGTAAAAAGTTCTAAAAGGATTTGTTTTTATCTTTTTGACTAGTTGTCAAATAACTGAGATACAAGTGGTACCTAAAAACACAATACTTTTGTTGTTTGACTATTTTGTTTGCGGCATTTTTCGTTTCACAAAAAAAAGTAGCTCACAGTTGCCAACCAAAATGGGACCCCCTGTATAGAATTCCACTACAGTTCAAATTCAGTGCAATTAGTTACGTATAAATGAATAAAACAGCAGAAGTTAGTATTCTGGTTACGTTAAAAAAATATATTTTTAACCGAATCGTGTCGGTGGACCAACGTATACATACCGATCGAGGTTAAGAATGTTAATTACAAAAATTCCACAGCAGGATCCAAGGTGGCGCATGCCAATGGAAAAAGTATCAAAACAACTGAATATCGGTCGCGAATATAGACGTTGGCTGTGGCGTCGTCGACGCTCAGGGTCGTCGACGACGGGTTGGTTGTTGCGTCAGTCCGGGGCGCCAATTGGACGTACGCGTAGTCGAAAATAAACACACGCCGCCGGTTACGAAACCGGAGCCACAACCGAAAGGCGAAAGAACGGCCTTTGAAGGCCGCAACGGCACCGTAAAAGATCAAACATCTCTCTGAGATCACTTGTTGGTGTTTTGTTTTGTTTTTTTCGCAATGTGCCGCGTGTATTTACATGCCTATTAAATGTTGCCGGCCGCTGTTGTGTGGTCAATCGGATTCGATTTGGTTAACCTATTTTTACTTTTCTATTTTGCGATACCTTAGTTCAAAGTAACTGCGGTATTTTCATATAAGCTGTCGGAAAAATACTGACAAATAGCTCAACTGTTGGAAGAATCTGTTATACCTGCGATAATTGTAGCAACTATTGAAGACACCGATATTGACTATGACCAAAGATCTATTATTAGGGATGCCGCGAGACGAGACGCTCGAAATTATGGTTCGACTTTAAATATATTAATCTATCCTCGTAAGGGTCAAATAAATATGTTGTCTGAATATGAAATTTGAGCTGTAGACACTAGCAAGTATTGATCCAGTGGCGTCTCGTGGTGAATTATATTGGGAGGTCAGTAGCAAATTTAAAATAGGCATACTTAAAATAAAAATAAATATCTTACATGTAAATTGAGCTTTAAATTCTCTTGAAGTTCAGGTCTACTCTTCGTTCTTTAGAATTGGAAAAATGCTGAATGACATTAAAATTGCACATTCCTTTTATATTTCTCGATACTCAAAATTTGCTAAAGTGGATAGTCTATCTTGGCCCACGGTGTTGCGTAGAAAAGTCTCTATTCTATTTAAGGTCGAAAAACAACGCTCGTTTTCTACAGTTGTCATTGGCAAATTACACAGTAAAGTTAATATTTTGACGGTTTTACAAAACGTATTACTTAGGTTATTATTTATAAAAAGTTGAAGCATTGAAATAGCTCCAGAACTTAAGATACAAAGATAAAATACTTTTAGTTTAAAAAAGTAAGTCCTTAAAAACATCTACTTGTGCGCTACTTATATTATTTTATTGTATTTATTCATTGACTATAATTTATTTTATTGTAAATTTCTTGATGATCCTGTGTACGAAATGTATGATTTTCTGGTCATATATCCTATTCTATACTATTCTTTACTCTAATAGCAAAAATGTGCCCACCTTTTTCTTCTGTTTTGGTATTTAAAAGAACAAAGCAAGCAATTTAAGAAAACAGTCTAATGAGCCGAGCTACTTGGATGAGTAATAGTTATTTATGATATAAGGGATGTAAGTAACATTTATCAGGCGAGGACGAGTTTCGCCCGAGCGATAGCGAGGGCTGGCAAAAAAGTTCGAGACTGGTTAATGTACTTACATCCCATATAGTATACAACATTGTTCCCCCTCCCTGTATTGTATGTTTACAAGAAAATGCTGGATATATCTTTGAATTTTCATTATTATTACATTCGATAACATTCTCATTAAATTATGAAGGCAGCCGTGATCCGCTGCCAGAGCAACATAAGCGGTTTTTATTTTATCAACAACGTCAAGTTGACAATTCATGGCGAAAAGTTTGAAGAAGTCGAATTGTTTGATTCTGTGTGGACAAAATGGATGTTTCAGACGTAGAAGAATCAGCGAATATTGCTTGTTTATCTCCATCTGCCAAGCAAGATGGCTACTGCAGTTTTAGAAACCTTGTTTTTGGCGTATTTCCACGAAGAAAGTGCTATATTGAAGTCCCCATCAAGCTTATGGTGTGAGTATTCGATGTTGAAGTCCACCCTTTTTATAGAAAAAAATATAGATATTTCTAAGAATCCAAAACTTCGAGCATTTTTGAAAATAAAAAATGATGGTTATAGACCCAAAAAATCGAATGTGTTTAACAGGGTAGATGTGAATAAGTGTATGCTTGAAGCCCCCGATGATATATACTTAATGATGAAGGTCGTGATGGTAATGGGAGTTGCTGGAGCGTGCCGTTCTAATGAACTCTGTGAAATGAAAATGGACAATGTTAAAATAAGTCAAGAAGTCATAATTGTGACCATTCCTGACTCCAAAAATGGAATGTCACGTACATTTACAGTGACAAAAAGTGACGACACTCAGGTTTGTCATTTCAAAATAATTTAGTAGTACTTTGATACAAGATCCCACATGACGACTATTAAAAAGCGCTTCTTTATGCGATATCAAAATCGAAAGTGCTTGAACCAGCCTGTCGAGAAAAATACGTTTTTGTCAATTCCAAGTAAAATTGCGAAATTTCGAAAGTTTAAGAACTTCAAAATGTATACTGGACCTTTTTTTAGAAGAATTTCGGCAACTTTATTAGCAAATAGTGGAGTTGATGTATTGTGGAAAGTTACGTAGCTGAGAGCCTCAATAATAAAAATGAAGTAGCCAATAAAACTTTATACAATAAGACCCAGCTAGAAGTCTCTTGCAGTGCTTCAACAGTGACAGAAATATTAGTTACAAATGAAGGATCTGTGGAGTCAGAAAATGTAATACACATCGAGAAGAAACGAGAAAACGTGTTTCGAAATTTTGTTAATAATGTGAATAATTGTAATAATTGTACCATTAATATTCATTTCAATTAATATCAGCTTATAGTACAGTGAGGCGGAAAACACTGTTTTCCCTTCTTGTGTTGGTTATTTTTATTGTATTAATACTTCTTCGGAAATTAGGACAGAGGATTTATTCAAAATGCCAGGAAAACTTGTGAACTTGTGTTGAACAACATATCAGAAGTCCCCTAACCTCACTTGTGCGCATCATGATTTGTTTTGACCCTGTTCTGTTTTTCCGTAACTAGTAAAGCATTTAAATTTTTTAAATACAATGTTTCCAGTTCCGTTTAACGTTTATTTGGCGTAATTTTATAATAGTTTTGGACGCCTCTAACTGGAATAAAAAATAATATTTTATTACTTCTCAAACAAAATCTATTTTGAGACATTGTCTAACAACGAAAGGCAGAAATTTCGAATTTTTTAAATCTTCGAAAACTAATTGCTCTGTTCTGTTCTGAAAAAATTAAGATATTTGAATAAGATAAATTCATTTTTACGGAAAAGGTGTCGGTATTGATAACTAGAGGGCAAAAAAATACCCAAAGTTCTGCATTTGACGAGATTAATTTATTTATTTGCCTATAATTGACAAAGTATTAGCACATATGCCTATTCTAGTATCCATTATCTGTCTAATTACAACGAAGTTAAACAACAAATATCAAAGATAGGTCGACAAGCTTAGCAAGCTCACGTTTGTAATGATTTATTTCTGTCTCTTCTTTAAGAGATATACAGGGTTATTCACGCAATCCGTTCATTAAAAGTTTTTGATGATGCCATTTAGATAAAAATTTCAAAATTTTGGGATTAAGGTAAGGTCAAGGGGTACTTCTTTTTTGAAATATTTTCAACTTCCTGTCACTTACGGTTTAACCGAATCGACTTGCTTATTTTAAATGGAACACCCTCTATTTTATGATATTTTTGGATTCTACGGAGAATTTTAATGCTATTTTATGTAGCATGTCCTACACCTAGGTTCAAGCGTTCTTAAGATACTTGACCTTGAACCAAAAATGAGCCTTCGGGGTACCAAATTTTAAAATCTCATATTTTTGTAAGTTTTGAAGATATAATCTTCATATTTTGCAGACGATCGGTAAATAATCTTAGGTTTCTATTTTTTGTTATTGAGTTTGTCTATTTTTATACAGGGTGTCCTAAACTGAGCGGCAAACATTCTCATTTTCAAAGCCGCTAAAGTCCGTTTTTTTAAATGGGACACCCTATAACTTTAGGCACTATCAAATGTAGAATTTAATTTTCTATCGAAATGTATTAAGGTTCCCTATACCTATTCGTAACCATTTTCGAAATAATCAGGTTTTTATTAAACTATCATATGTATTTGCTAAATGCTTACACCTTCCCGTAGTAAGCCATGGAAAAATTGTTGTGCTTTTCTATTCAACATGACAGCTGATTTGAAACTTTTAAATTAAAATAAAATAACACTCAAAAGCTGATATTCTCAATTTATTTTATATTCGCGGAGAATGTTACAAAATATTGGAGAGAACGTGCCATGTTTTTAATGAAAAACCTTTCTCATTTATCGCCAATGAACAAGAGAACATTGAAGAGGATTGAAACGAAATTTTTTCGTTTCGGAAAAGTTAAAGTTATAAAAAATATAATAAATTGTTTACATTATTTTTAACCATATCTAGTAAGTTAGAGACTGTTCTAAACTTGTTTTAGTGAACTTAAAAATTATAGCAATCTAACAATCAACAATAAATAAATAAAATTGAATTATAACAAATGTTCTATATGCTGTTCGTTCATTTGACGACACATTTCAATTCTTCTTTGTACAGTTGCTGGTGCCCGTTGAATTTGTCCGTTTTCTAATTCGGCAAAAGCTGTTCGTATCCTGTCCAGTAAATCTTGTTGGTTATTTACTGGGGAAGCATAGACTTTACCTTTGATAGATCCCCATAAATAAAAGTCTAGGGGTGTTAAATCAGGCGATCGCGGGGGCCATCTCCAAGAGCCATTGCAATCCAGCGATCTTCAAAAATTCGAGATAATTGGAGATAAACTGCAGCGGAATTATGTGCTGGTGCCCCATCTAATTGATACCAATAATTTTGCAGCTCACCAACAGGAATTTCTTCTATAAATTCAGAAACCGTCCCTCGTAGAATTTCCAAATGCTTATCACTGTTTAAATTGTCTTCATAAATACAGTACCCCACCTGACCATTTAATACTACACCGAAAACATTGAAGCTAAACCTCTCTTGAGAACGTGCGGATTTTCTGCTGCCCAGAAATGTTCGTTTCTTCTATTTGTTATTCCTTCTCTAGAAAATTTCTCTTCATCGGTCCAAAATATTTTTGAAAGGAATTGAGGGTCCTCTTGAATTTTCAAAAACACGAATTCGCAACATTCTACTCGTCAGACGTCATCCCCAGGTCTCAAGGCTTGCACGTTTTGGAAGGAATAAGAGTGCATATGATGTTTGTTCAAGATTCTTTGGACCGATGAAGAAGAAATTTGCAAATCGTTTTCTGCAAACGGTATTGAACTTAGCGGGTTTGCGTGGAAATAAGCTAATGTGTTTATTACGTTATCCTCGGCATTTGTGACTGGTTTTGGAACATTTTTTGTAACTTTAACCGTGCCAAAACGCAAAAAGTTCGTTTCAATTCTCTTGAATTTTGACTTGTCCATTGGCGGCAAATCAGGGTGGCGTTCAGTAAACACACGACACGTTCTCTCCAAAATTTTATAACATTCTCCATGAATATAAAATAGATTGAGAATATCAGCATTTGAGTATTCTTCCATTTCGATTTAGAAGATTTAGTTTATCACTGACATCTTTCGATAAATAACGCATACTAATCATCTGTCGTATTGGATATTGGATCTCAATTGTTTTTCTATGGCACACCATTGGAACATGTAAACATTTAAGCAAATAAATACGATATTTTTATAAAACCCAATTATTTCGAAAATGGTTACGAATAGGTATAGGGAACCTTAATACAGTTCGATAGAAAATGAAATTCTACATTTGATAGTGCATAAAGTTATAGGGTGTCCCATTTAAAAAAACGGACTTTAGCGGCTTTGAAAATGTGAATGTTTGCCGCTGAATTTAGGACACCCTGTATAAAAATAGACAAATTCAATAAAAAAAAAATAGAAACCTAAGATTATTTACCGATCGTCTGCAAAATATGAAGATAATATCTTCAAAACTTACAAAAATATGAGATTTTAAAGTTTGGTACCCCGAAGGCTCATTTTCGGTTCAAGGTCAAATATCTTAAGAACGCTTGAACCTAGGTATAGGACATGCTACATAAAATAGCACTAAAATTCTCCGTAGAATTCAAAAATATCATAAAATACGGGGTGTTCCATTTAAAATAAGCAAGTTGATACCAACAGGAAGTTGAAGAATATTTCAAAAAAGAAGTACCCCTTGACCTTACCTTAATCCCAAAATTTGAAATTTTTATCTAAATGGCATCATCAAAAATTTTTAATGAACGGGTTGCGGGAATAACCCTGTATAATAATTATAGTTAGATGTTTGCTTGTTTATTTTTCCTGCTGAAGTAGCAAACGAGATTTTTCGAGCTGATCTCGTCGTAATTTCGAGACGAGACAAAGTCGAGACAATGCTTTAATTTCGTCTCGTCTCGCGGCATCACTCAATTTTTTAGAATTGCAAAACATATATATGCAGATGGCGCTGTAAATGTTTGACGTAGTGTGGCGTGGTAGCAGAGTTTTATATCAAAAAATTGTAATAAATACCTCCAATTAATTGTAGTGTTTTACCCTAAAGTGCTATTTAAGGTGTTAAAAACCAGTGCCAGTGTTGGTTCAGTTATACACAGAAGAAAACCAAGCGAAATGGTTCTTACACGCACGGATATCGAAGAGTTAGGGCGCACTGTCAAGTGTGAAGTTGACAGCATTTTTAGTGATCAATTTAAAAACAAATTAACAAACACGATCATGGGAAGAATAGAGGAGAAATTTGAACACCGTATAAAAAAATTGGAAGATGATCTAAACATCGTAAAATCCCAGCTCTCCAAGATACTTCAAGATAACCAGCTGCTCCAGTCCAAGGTCGATTCGCAGGAACAACATTCTCGAAGCCATAATATACGTATATTCGGCCTTGACCATGAAACCGCTGAAAATACAACTGATAAGGTGCTAAGTTTGTTTCAGCACAAACTAAAAATAAACAACATCGAAAAAAGTGACCTTAAATCTTGTCATCGGGTGGAAGCGAAAAAACCTCAACAAGGCAGGCCTCCGGCCGTCCTAGTACAGTTCGCGAATGTCAACAAACGAGCTATGGTGCTAAAATCTCGAAAAGTGCTACGGGGATCTAATATTGTGATAAAGGAAGATCTTACGAAAGTGCGTTTGCTACTCTTTAATGCAGCTATAAATATTTTTTCTCAAAAAGATGCGTGGTGCCTTAACGGCAATATTTACGTTAGAAGTGACAGTGCAGTGCATCGTGTAGAAACTATGGCGGACTTGGATAAAATCAAACCAAATAAATAGGGGCAAGTACTGTATGCAACTTCTCACCCCATTTCTTAATTTTTTTTCATTTGGCAAAATACTGCGGATCCCATGATTATTAACAAAGATCTATTAATTATTAAATATAAACATGTATAAGAGTTCGTAATTGTTTTACCTCTTTTATTCAGAAAGGATTGTGCCGAATTGAAATCATAACATTTAAATACTTAATGGTCAAATTTAACTAGTTCTTCTTTGGTTTGGTAGGGTGTAATGTAATCATCCGTTACTTCTTTTGGATTTATAGTATGTATTTTTTTTTCTGGAGGTGTAAATTTGGAATAAAAAAAAAATTATTTATTTTTAATGTCATCGGCTAGGATAAACGTTTAGACAACCATGTCTCCCCCGCTAATTTTTAATGGTTATATAGTACGAATATTAACTACCTTTATTTTTGGGTTTATATTAGATATTTTTTTTTTTTTTTTTGCCATAACGATGGTATTGTTATTGTTAATAAATATTAATATTACATGTTTGTTTATCTCATAATTGTGCTAGCTTTCCACTGCTGTACTATGTCTTTGACTTTTTTTTTTTCTTTTTACTTTTTTTTTATCGCTTTTTAAAGGTGAAAATTTACTACCTATATAAGATTTAATTTAATTTAATTGGTTAGGACAAAAGTTGAGATAACTTCTATATACTCTCCTTCTAATATCTTTTTCCACTTCTGTCTTTTTCTTTTGTTCTACCTTGTTTCATTCCTCTTTCTTTCCAAATATGCTTTCCTTAGCACATTTGAACGTAAGATCCCTTCTTAATAACTTTGAATCCTTGTCGAATCATGTAAATAATGCAAAATATGATGTGTTTGGGGTTTCTGAGAGCTGGCTTAACCAAAACATTGACACATTTGAAACTGAAATAGCTAACTACACATTTTTAAGGCAGGATCGTTCTACGAGAGGGGGTGGTGTAGGCATTTACGTGAATAAAAAGTTAACTTTTTCGATTCTAGTACAAGAAACTACTAATTATTTAGAGCAGATATGGATAAAAATTAACTGTTTGAGTCATTCTATTATAATTGGTAACATTTACAGACCACCCAATACAGATTTTAATGAATTTCTCAATCACCTAGAAGATACGTTAACGAATTATTTTACAGATAGCGACTTAATATTTTGTATGGGAGATTTTAATGCTAATATGTACGATTTAAAGTCAAACAATACACAGGCACTTTTGCATCTTGCAGAGACATTTGAATTAAGACAAATAATAAATGCACCGACACGCCTCTCCAATACTGGATACTCTCTTATAGACTTAATTTTTACAAACTCAAATAAAATTTTCGATGTTGATATTGTAGACGTACAGGTATCTGATCACATGCTGGTGTGTTGTAAAACCGAGTTAACAAATAATATTGCAAAGCCTAGTACTTCCTTTACTTACAGATCATTGCGTAATATTAATTATTCACTGTTTCAGAACGACCTTGAGATGATCCCTTGGCATGATTTATATAGCTTAAATGACATAGATCAAAAGGTATCTTTTTTAACGAATAATATTAACCATCTTTTTGATAAACATGCCCCTGTTAGAAGGGTAAGAGGAAAAACCAAACCGTACATGCCGTGGGTTACGGATAACATCAGATTAATGCAAAAACTACGCAACAAGGCACTACATAAATTTCGTAAAACAAAGAGGCAAGAAGACAGGGAATACTACAAACAGTTACGTAACTTAACCACTAACGCAATAAGAGCAGAAAAGAAGGCATATTTAAATTTTAAATTTCAGAATACTACTCAAAGGGAAAAGTGGCAAGAACTTAAAAAACTAAACGTTTCAAAAATCAAACAAAATGACTTACCAGATACATTAAACGATCCAGAAAAAATAAACAAATACTTCTTAGATTCTATAAACTCGAATAGCACACCTAATGCCGAATTAATTTCTTATTATAATACGAACAAAATGACAAACGAAATTTTTAACTTTACTCCCGTTGATAATAATCAGATATTAGAAATTCTAAAAAATATAAAATCAAAAGCTATTGGTCTCGATAAACTAAATATAACACTAATTATTATATGTTGCCCTTTTCTTATACCCTTTATTAGACACATTATCAACGTATGTATAAAATATTCGTATTTTCCGTTAGAATGGAAAAAAGCAAAAGTTATTCCCTTACCAAAAATAAAATGTCCTACTGACTTTGGGGATTTAAGGTCGATTTCTATTTTACCTGTATTGTCTAAAATTTTAGAAAAAGTACTTGACAGGCAGATGCAATATTTCTTAAATACTAACCAGTTGATCCCCGAGAGGCAGTCGGGTTTTAGACGTGGATATAGTTGCTCAACGACACTGGCCGCTGTGACTGATGACATTTTTAAAGCTCTAGATGACGGTAAAGCTACTGTATTGGTGATGCTAGATTATTCAAAAGCTTTCGACATGCTGCACCACCAAACGCTTTTAGCTATTTTAAACTACGCTGGTTTCTCGCCACACGCTATTGGCCTTATTAAGTCATTTCTCGAGGATAGGGTCCAGCAAGTGGAAATTGGGGGGAAGCAATCTAGGACGCTTAGCGTAACTGGAGGTGTTCCTCAAGGTAGCATCCTGGGGCCGCTCCTCTATTCGATTTATACGTCAACATTTGTAAGGCGGCTGAAATACTGTGACCATCACTTATACGCAGACGATACCCAAATCTATTTTTCATTCTACCAGCATGAAGCTGTAAATGCTAGTATTAAAATTAACGCGGACCTTGAATCCATATATCATATTTCACATGAACATCTTCTAAAACTTAATCCCAACAAAACCGTAGCTATGCTTTTCTGCAGTGACGCAACTAGAGATTCCATTACAAATCATCTTGATCTGAAATTATCCGGTACCAATATTCCGTTTAAGGACGACGCCCGAAATTTAGGTCTCATAATCGATAGCAAGCTCAGATTTAAGTCACATATAACTGCAAAATTAAAACTTGCATATGCTACCCTTAAAAGGATTTTTTCATTGCGGCATGTCTTAAGTAAGGAGGTTAAAGTGATGCTGTGTGAATCCCTTATTTTATCACTTTTTAATTTTTGTGATAACATTTACGGTACATGTTTGGACAGTGTGGACATCCGACGAATTCAAAAAGTACAGAATTCGTGTATACGTTACATATTTGGGATTCGACGACGGGAAAGAATTTCTTACAAACTTAGAGAACTGGGGTGGTTAAATATGCGTGACAGACGTATATTACACTCGTCGTGCTTTGTATTCAAAGTTATTAAATATAGACGACCACAATACCTATTTACAAAACTCACTTTTCGTACAGCAGTTCACAATCTGAATATTCGACGTGGGGCAATGATACGTATTCCTCAGCACCGCAAAGAACTCTTTAAAAGATCCTTCTCATACTTTGCTGCATCGCTCATGAATAAATACGCTCCCGATTTCTCAGTTAGCCTTAATAATTTTAAGAAAAAACTTAAACACGCTCTACTATTTAACCGATAAAATAAAAGTCATAGTGTTCATAGTTTAATATATCTATACTGTATTCATAGTTTAATATTTCTATACCCCTCCCCCTCCCCCTCTCTGTCTTACTCTCTGTCTCTCTTTCTTTTATTATCTCTTATTCTCAACTTTTGTTCCTTTTTTTTATATAGTTCTTTTGGGTAGATACAATAAAATATATATTTGAAGTACTTATTATAGGTTTAGATAACAAAATATATTTTAAGTCTTATTGGAATGTTTTTTAGATTTAATCTAATAATATAGATATTAGAGGCCTCAACAGCTCCTAATTTTTTCTTATTAGGAAAGCTGATTTAAAGGCCTATTAGTGCATACATTTTATTTTTGTAAATTACACTATTTCAAATTATTGTGAAGGTACTAATAAACGTCTTATTATTATTATTATTATTATTATTATTATTATTATTCGTCAATTTAAAATCATATTTGTAAAATAAGCTGGTTAATATATAAAGATCAATAAGACGATTACTGTCCACACCTGTTCCAAATAGCTTACGTACATAAAAAATGGCATATAGCACCGATAAAGACGTGTGAGCCAGTTACCTAGATCGCTGATAATCAGACAAAATATCAACCGGTTCGAAAACAATTTCTAATGCGCGCGAGACGAAAAAAAAAACAGCTCGCGTTAGGCAATTCGCTTTTACTCGAGCCGCATAGGCCGCCGGTATTGACCAAAACAAACGCCGCTTACGACACCATTTCTACCGCACCCTGTACGTTTTTTCGTTGGTGAACTATAGATTATAACCAGGCTAATTATCCTACTTGACTATATGAGATTTTATATAATATACAATCTGGGGCACTTCAGTTAGCATCCGTTTGCCAGAATAGTTAAAAATACAATTTAAAATCCTAAAAATAAACAAAATTTTGAGAAATGCTGGACAACAGACGATGAAAATACCGAGCTTTCTGAAACTGACACCGTAATTATAGACATCCCGCCCCTATGGCCTATTTCCTTCGATTGCGATCCACGAGATCTGAACACTGACTGAGCTTGCATTTATACTTGACTTGTGCTGGCCGAACTGTGACCCTGTGTTAATATTGAAATTATTTGTTTGTTTAAAATATTCAATAGATTCTCTAAATTTTCGTTTATAAAATCCTTAATAATATGGCCAGTGGTATACTAGTGTTCAGCTACAGCAGGTTTTCTTTTGTTAGACACAATGTCCATTGTGAACTTGATATTATAATGTTGTCGATTAAGGTGGTTTAGAAAAATGAGGAGATTATCCTGTCCATAAGGCCAAACAACAAAAGTATCATTAAAATATTCTAACGACACTACACCACAACTTGTTACGTTCTTGACGCGCGTTTCGCTAACCAAGTTAGCATCATCAGCAGATGATATAAACTAAAGTAACTTATCCTAACCGAGACTGCACCGTTGTCAACTAAGCAATAGAGGGGACTATAGGGAATAGGCCCTCTGTCTTTATTTAGTGCCTTCTTACCACATTTAACTATTTCTATAGTCTCAAATGCATCCAGTAATCTATTCTTCTTCTTCTTTTACTTAGTTGAGATCCGGTGATCTGTCAATTCCGGGCCTGCCGTTGGATTAGTTCTTGTGATCTGGACTGCCAGCTGTCTCTCCATCTCTTTGGTGGTCGGTTTCCTACTGGTACTCCTTCGAGTGTTATGCGTGGTAACCTATCTTCAGGCATCCTCTTGACATGTTTATACCATTCTCGTCTTCTCTGCCTGCCCCATCGTACTATGTCCTGTACTCCGCACTGTTCTCTAATATCAGTGTTCCTTACGTGGTCTCTTCTGGTTTTGCCGGCTATTGCTCTCAGCACCCTCATTTCTGCCGCGCGCAGCACGCCTTTGGTTTTATTCGTTTCTTCTCTTGTTTCTATAGCGTAAGTCATGATGGGTCGTACGCATGCTTTGTAGATTTTAATCTTACACAATCTCTCTTAGGCAGCCTGATGTTACTGATGCTTTATTGACTTGGTCCCTTAGGTCTTTTATTGGGTCGTGGTTACTGGATATATTCATGCCGAGGTACCTAAACTGCATCACCTGCTCTATGGGCTTATCTTCAATTACAAGCTTGCATCGAAGTGGTTCTCTGCAAACTGTCATGCTCTTAGTTTTGTCGATGGATATGGTCATATTTAGTTGTCGGCTCACTTGGTAGAACTTGAATAGCTGCCTTTGCAAGTCGTTCTCGTTTTCTGCGAAAATTGCTGCGTCGTCCGCATAGCATACCATGCTGATACGTTTGTTATTCATTCTGTATCCTATATTTAAGGACGCCAACTCTTCTATAATTTTGTCCATAAGAAGATTAAATAAGAATGGGCTGAGGCTGTCTCTCTGTCTGATTCCTCCAGGGGTCGAGATGCTCTTCGTGATATGCTGCCCTGATTTGACTTGAGTGGAGTTGGCGGTGTTGAGATTGCGTATCACCCTTACTGCGTTGGCTGGTGTTTCCTTTTCTATTAGGATGTTGATAACATCGCCCAATTGGACCTTGTCAAATGCTTTAGTTAGGTCGATAAAACAGATAAATGCCGGTGTGTTATATTCTATTGCCTTTTCCTTTATTTTTTTGGTGATGAATATGGCGTCAGTTGTCGATCTTCCCTTTCTAAATCCCTGTTGTTCTTCTCTATTGGTTATGTGGTTCTCCAGTTTATCCTTTATCAGACCTGTGATCAGTTTCATTGTTGTGCACAATAGGGTTATTCCTCTGTAGTTATCAGGTGATGTTTTTTGGCCTCTCTTGAAGATGGGGATTGTTATGCTCGTATGCCACTCATTCGGTATTTCCCCTGTGTTAAGGATTTTATTAAACAAAGTTGTCAGTTTTATTATGAGCTCAGGGCCACCGTGTTTTAAAAGTTCGTTCGGAATATTGTCCGTTCCTGGTGCTTTTCTGTTTTTGGCTTTCCCCAGTTTCTCTTTAACTTCCTCCTTTGAAATTATCACATTGGCTGCCGTTTGGTATTCCTGCATTTCGTGTGTTTCCTCGGCGCTGTACAGTCTTTCGAAGTACTCCTCCCACGCTTCTATGGGGACTCCTTTGCTTTGGACGAACTCATTTACCGGTTTCTTCCTATTTTTCAGCATCTTCCACACCTTTCTTTGGGCGCCATATATGTCGTGGTCCATATCGCTCGTGAATTTAATCCAGTGTTCCCTTTTGATAGCTTTAATTCGTGAGTTGACTCTATTTCTTATTCTTATGTATTCCGCATATTGTTGTTGGGTTGGGGATCCTTTGTATGCTAGGTAGCTTCTTCTCTTCAGTTCTGCGAGTTCCTTCACTTCTTGACA
Organism: Kuschelorhynchus macadamiae; assembly: GCA_030620095.1. NCBI lineage: Eukaryota > Metazoa > Arthropoda > Insecta > Coleoptera > Curculionidae > Kuschelorhynchus > Kuschelorhynchus macadamiae. Next base: position 1,217,929 of record JAUTXW010000312.1, read on the forward strand.
AAACCAAGTTTAGTACTCTATTATTAGATATATTTTTAATTAACTTAAGATTATTTATTCCTATTTGGTGATTGTTTTTCAAAGCATGTTGGGCAACGCTTGACTTTTCTATTCTTCCGTATCTTAAATGTGCAGTATGTTCTTTAAAACGAATGTTTATGGAGTGTTTAGTTTGCCCAACATATTTTAGATCTCAGTCAGTTAGTCGACTTTGTCTATAGGGTTTCAGGAGATTTTTCAAACTGTTCTCAGTTTTGTAGGCTACTCTAAAACCTACGTTTCTAAATACTTTTTCTAGACTTCTTGTATATCTAGGATCATATGGCATTACTATGAACTTATTGGGAGCCTCAGGTGCTTGAAGAGTAGTGGCACCTTATAACATTTTCTTATGCTTTTGTCTATTTACTAATTTATGAACAAAACTTCTTCTTCTTCAGGAATGCGGTGACAGGCTAGAGTAGTTGGCGCGACGTAAAAGAGTGAAGTTGGTTTGCGTGCCAGGACACTGTGGGATTGAGGGCAACGAGAGGACAGATGAGTTTGCTAGACTCGGCGCCACCAGCCCGTATGTAGGACCAAAACCAGCTTTAGGCATCACTAGGCAGCAGATAAGGACAGCACTCGACGAATGGGCACAACATGAACTTCAACGTGAATGGAGCCACTCCGGGGTGCATATTCAGTAACAGCAAACGTGCTAGAAAACTCAACATCGTTTCGGCTACGCTCGGATTTTAAACAGTAGGTACACACCCTCTAGAGTCAAGCAACTAAGGATACAGCTGGCATGTCAGGCAGGCTAGCTATGTATGCCTTTTTGTTTATGTTACTATGTTGAACGTATACTGTGATTTGGATGCAATACTTTTATAAGTATTTCTTTTATAGTCTAATTTATATTCAAAAACTGACTTAGAGGTAAGTACATTTTAGTATTAAAGAAAAATAAGATAATTTATAGTCTTGCCAAACTAGGAGCAATGGAAAGTAAGAATATAATCAGTGCTCAGTGTTCCAAATTCCACGAGTAAGTTTGCAAAGCTGAAGATGTTTAAATTATAATAATCGATTAATCTAAACAAAATCAATCAAAATACAAGCGTTCTAACCACACACCACAACTTGTTACGTTCTGGACGCGCGTTTCGCTAACCAAGTTAGCATCATTAGCAGATGATATAAACTAAAGTAACTTCTCGCGAAGGGCCCAATGGCCCAGAGGACCCACCATCCACCCGACTTCCCTCCTGGGAAGCCGCCTCTCGATGATAGGTACTACCGGTTTAACGGGCCTAGGGCCTAAATAAACCATAAGTCATCGCTATCTTAGGTGTGTCAGCTCGTACACATCCAGATGTGTGTACTCACATCGCACCTCTTCTATATTGTCGCGTCAATATAGGAGAGTGTCTGAAAAACGAAGAGAGTGTGTGTGTTATCAGTGCAACACACTGGGGGTCGTAGTCCACTAGCATCCTGAGTTCTTCGAATGGGTGTGGAGCTGCCCGCTCTATGCCTTTCGTGGCTTTCTTCCTGATTGCTGTCTGGAGAGGCTCCCAGTCCAGGTCCCTCTGGATCTGGGCATTTCTTACGTACCAAGGTGCGTCTACCGCAGTCCTTATGTACTTATTTTCTGTAGCTGCTAGTTGGTTTACGTAGGTGGGCGCTGCCTACGCCCACGCTACTGCACCATATGACAACTGTGATCTTGCAATCATTTTTATCATGGTCAGCTTTGTACGAAGAGCCATGGGGCTTCTTCGGTTCAAGAGAGGGTATAGCCTGGCCATAGCCCTGTTTGTCTTTGCTCTTGTTGCCTCTATATGGGGTTTCGATGTTAACCCCTTATCCATAATCAGCCCTAGATATTTAATCGTGTTAGTCCATGGGATGTCATCTCCGTCAATGCTTATAGCCTCTGGGGGTATCATCCTCCTCTTTTGGAAGAGGATGGCCTGGCTTTTTTGTGCATTTATTTTGATCTTATGTAACTTCTATCTTAACGGAGGCTATTTATAAGTAAATTTGGTCACACTTGGTTGCACCCGACTGCGCCGTTGTCAAGTAAGCGAACAGGGAACTATAGGGAATAGGCCCTCTGTCTTTATTTAGTGCTTTCTTACCACATTTACCTATTTCTATTCTAGAAATAGTTAAATGTGGCAGTAGAATTTATAAATGCTACAGGAAAATAAGAACTAATGTTGCAAAAGCAAAGAAAAAAAACATGAAATATAAATAGCTCAGCAGAAATAATTATCACTATAAAAAAGTATATTCCAGGTAGTAGACCTGCAGACCCATTTCTTTCTGACTGGCCTTGTGTAATAACATTCAAAAACTCTCATAAAAATGAACTAAAAAAAAAAGTATTACACCTAAACTAAACCCAACAGTGCTCTTAATTTTAAATAAATCGGTATAGGCATACCCAAATTGTAGGAACAAAAAAAGGCATATTAAAAAGACTAAATATTAGTTATTTAATAGTATTTAAGAGTAACGTGTAATGCAGTACGTTACTGGACGCAAGCAAATCCGAGCCGAACGCGAGCCGATCGTCTAGTCCGTCTGCTGTTACTGAATATGTGTCCGGGGTCGGGAGGCAAGCTAAAGACTTCATTGTGAAGCCCGATAAGGGTCGAACAGAGTGGTTACTAGCCCGAGACAGGAAAGCTCTAAATTCCATCGTAGGAATAGTAACGGGGCACTGTCGATTGAGGAGACACTTCTTTATGTTAGGCATTGAGGAAGATTCTATCTGCACGGAGTGTCAGGAAGAGGAGGAAACTCCGCTTCACTTCCTGTGCAGATTTGAAGCGCGAGCGAGACTGCGACGAGATATTTTCGGCACTACGGTTGTGCATAGGGACCAATTTAAGGATCTTGCATGGAAGGATATACAGACTTACATAGTAAGGACAGGCAGATTCAAGGATGTACACCTGGTGGCGGGTGGTGGTTGAGGGAGGAGCTGGGGTAGACTGAAAGGGCCTCTAGACCTCCCCCTAACTACTACTGCTACTATGTACAAAACTATCATTAAATCCATTACTTTTAGCTACATTTTTAATCCGATTCATTTGTTATTCATTGTTAAAAGTTCTTTACTTAATGGAAAATCGACTAATCTGTGGGTTAAGATATGAAATGCTACCATTTTGTGTTGACAGCAATGAAATGAGTCGTTGTGTCGTCGTTGAAATGAAATGTTATATACCTATCAGTATTATTAAATTTCCAATAAATATCAAATTCTAATTTATCGTTATTTCTAATAGCTAACGTTTCGAGAAAAGGTTGTTCTCCTTTTCGTACGTAAAATCAATGGAAGGATATTTATTGTATAATGTTTATATTATATAAGAAAGTGTCCAAATTTTCTGTTTTAGTATCAAAAATAGCAAATATATCGTCTACGTGTCTATACCACACCCTTGGGAAATACTTGAGTTCTTTTTTGAATTCGGTTTCTAATCTGCCCATAAACAAATTTGCAAGGAACGGAAGTAAGCAATTGCCCATCGCAGTTCCCTCAAGTTGTTTATAATATTTATTGTTGAACTGAAAAAAAATTGATTCATACATAATTTTGTGAGAAGCAAATATTCATCGATAATTTCTTTCTTCATATTATTGAATTTAAGTAGTTCCTTTAGCTAAAGCTAAAGCTAGCGGTATGGTTACACTAGGAAACAATGAGCAGAAGATATTAAAATGTCACATTCTTTTGAGTGAACATTCTTAATTTGATCTGAGAATTCTAAGGAGTTAGTATCCTCAAAGTTATCGTACGAGATATTTAATTTGCTGAATTCTTCTATTAACCATTTTAAAATATTGTACGTTGGTAATCCAACAGCTGAAACAATAGGTCTCATGGACTTTCCGGGTTTATGGATTTTGGGAAGGCAATACAGGTTAGATAACTGAGGGTTACTGTGTGTTAGTTTGAATTTTAGTTTATCGGACACAGGGTTCTTACACTGTTTTAAGGTATCATTTTTGATAACGGGCTTTTCTCAATTAAATCGTAAAGACCAGTTTCAATCAAATTGTCTACTCTTTCAAAGTAATCTGTTTTGTATAGTATAACAACCTTATTGCCTTTGTCAGCTTTCAAATAAAAAACATTCTTTTTTCTTCAGTCCATGGATAACTTCAGTATTTTTACGAGAAACATATTTTGACTTGTTGTTAACAACGTCTCTAATAAATCGCTTAGTTGACTCTGGCACTTACTAAATGGAACTTTCGATATTAGCTATAATAGTTGGTAAACTATTTTTTGCTGGAGGCTCTGCAAAATTCAAACCTTTATTCAAAAAGGCGATTTCTTTATTATCAAAGGACCAAGAAGAAAGGTTTTGTACAATGTTCTCGACTTCCGAAGAAATTTATTTTTGTGGTTTTAACTTTCTCAATTTGTTTTTAAATGAACACATTTTCTTCAAAAATTTGCCATCGATAACTACTTCTTTGGAAATCTAACCATTGTTCAAATTCTAAATTACTGAGCTTATAGATGAGTTTTTAATCATTTATTTTAATTTCATTTAATTTTAATTTTTTAATAATAATTAATTGGGACTTAACAAAAATATCATCTACATATCTCAACTTGTGTTTTGGTTTTAGTCAAGCTAATCTTATAGCAATATCCTCGAAGGCTTCCATAAAGATATTCGCAACCACAAATGACCCTGGCTGCCCCTAAAGTTTGTTCATAAAAAGTTCCTTGAAAATTGAAATAAGCAGATGTAAGACAAGCTTGCACGCACTAGGTCTATTAAGTTCATATCAAGATTATTATGATCCAATATGTCTGATATAATCAAAATTGAGCCGTTTTACTGATTCTACATCGAAACTGACCAAAATATCTTCGGGATCCAAATGGATTGCATTAAGTTTTTCCCCGAAATAACTACAGTTGTTGAAACAATTGCCACCCAACGCATTGTTACATCATAGTGATGACCAAGGCAGACTTGACCATATCACCGAGAATATGGCTGAAGTCTCGTTTACCGAAAACGATAATATTTAAACTGAAATGATGAAAAAATTAAAAGACCTTTGGTTCTAGCTAATGATATACAGGGTGTTCCATTTGAAAAAATGTATATCATATAATTTTTTAACTTTCGAAAGTCACGCGACTTGTGATACTTTTCTAAAAATCATGTACTCAAAAAAATTCCGCTAATAAATCAACAACTAAGGAGATTATAGGCGAGCAGACACACCGTTAAATGAGGATATTACAAACAAAGATATAATGTCAAATTAATGCGTGTATACGTTCCCGTTGTCTCTGAATGATCAGATGAGAAAAGAAAGCAATTATAATTTTAAATTAAGTTACGAAAGGCAGACAATGAACGATGGAATTTAATAAATTATTAATGAGTTCATAAGTTATGATGCTGCTAAAATACTTAATTTCACGGTGAGACATGGGACGGATGGAAGCTGAATTTCGAGCGCGTCGACTTTGAGAGAATTTATACGTGAATATTAGATAAAAAGTTTTGGTTTACTTGATTCATTTTATTTATTTAGAAAGGTCAAAAAGCGTAGTAACAGATAAAAACATGTGTTGTTTCTTATGATGATTTTTCAGAGGTCTCTCGATTCTGGCACTTTTCCTGTTATTTGTAAATCTTCTAACTTACAGCCGATATTTAAAAGTGGTGACAAAAGTGACATTTCTAATTATCGTGGAATGTAGGTCTTGTCTGCGATCCCCCAAGTCATGGAGTCGAAACTTACGGAAGAGATATTCCTCTGTTTTAAGCATTATATCTCCCCGAAACAACACGCTTTTTACAAGGGTTGCTTCACCTCTACTAACCTAGCTACTATAAATACTATTAGCATTTTCTTCTTACTTCAATTGAAGCAGGTCCTCAAGTGGACTCTATATATACTGACCTGTCTAAAGCCTTTGACAGCGTCTGTCACAAACTACTTTTAAAAAAGCTATTGGACATTGGGATATCAGGCAACTACCTGACCTGGATTAAGACATACCTTACTAATCGTAAACAATGGGTAACGATTTCTGGGTTTTCATCTCGTGAAATTCAGGTGACATCAGGAGTCTCACAGGGCTTACACATTGGCCTCATTCTCTTCACTTTATTTCTGAATAATGTTGAATCCCCACATCCCTTTTTTCTCTTGACACTTTTTACAGACTCGTCCTGCCAAGATTTCGAGCCACTTCCATTAGAAAATATCCAAGTCTCGTCTAAAAATACAACTTTTCTAAATTTTGAATTAACATTTTCCATGTATTTCCTTAAAATCTGGATATATATCGAAAACCAATAGTCCAATTTCCAATATGCCTCGATTTTTTAAAGCTTCTTTTAAAACTTTTAAATTGCATTACGAACATCCATTTTTACATTGTCACTTAAGTCTTCTGTCTTTGGCTTTTTTCGTGTACGTTTCTTAATGTTCTTCGGTAGTAAATTATGCTTTTTTTCATGCACAATTTTCTCCACAGTCCTTATACCGATTCCCAGAGCTTTTGCTACTGTCTCCTGGATACTGGCCGGTGAATTTTCATTTTCGTAATATTTTATTAGTTTTAATACCATTTTTTTCGTTTGTGGATGCAAAGAACCCGAAAATTGTTTTCTGTTACTCATTTTGTCACTGACTTGTCAATCTGACTTTGAAGTGAAATCGCTCATAAATTTTTACAACTGCTAGTATTTATATGTTTATCCTCTTTTTTCATACGAAAATATCATAGGTCTACCTAATTCATCTTCCGGATTTTATGCGGAGGATATGATTATACGTAATAAAAGAAAAACAAACTTAAAAAGTTTGTCATTGCTAAATCGTATGACCCGCACGATAACACTGCTTTTGACTATAATACTTTCTTATCCCTGATAAAAGGAAAGATTCATAAACATCGAAACATCCGCATAAAACCATTCCGATTTTTTTACAATATTTAACTTATAATAAATACTTTATTAAATTCGATACCATCCTTGAACAGCGATTATATCATGAAACTTGCAACGATAAACTTTTTTGTAAAATACCAACGAAATCGACACTGCAAAGAAAGTATAAAAAATTAAACAATCATAAAATGTTGTAAATTGTTTGCGGTCATAATCTGTTATTCAACAAGTTTGTTTTGCATTGTATAATACAGTTTGTGACTGGTGTTTTCACTTATCAATGACGTTTCAAAATTGGATTCACTCCGACGCATTTTTGGTAATTTAATATGGTCGTTTGCTGGAAACATAAATTCTCCTCTAAAATTAATAGACAATGTATTTCTAAGACATAAAAGATATTGCTTTAACATCCGCTCCAGTAAAACCAAAACACTGGTTCAGGTATGTAGATGATACTTTAATCTCCTCATATTTCTATATTCAAGAATCTTCTTTCTCGGATCGATTATCCCGAAGTAAGTAGAACAAAATAGTGTCCAAATATGATATCTACTTCCTGAAACATGAACATTTACAGGAATCTGATGATTTTTTTACACCTGAAGCACCTTCTTACTCCCCATTAAGAAAGCAAGAAGTAATGAAAGAATTTAAAAATTATTTGTTGTATTATCGACCATATAAAGTTGTTTTATTATTGAAGCCCAAACTTGAAAAACATGGAGATAAAAGTTCTGCATGTTAATTTCTTACAGAACACTGGCCTATCTGTCCAAGAAACGAAGGTTCTTCATATACAAGGCTTTAAATCGAGAGCCTACTCTACAAGGCAGCAGTCGATGGGTGGTGGAACTGCAATTTTTGCCAAAGAAATGCTACATTTTAGAGATATAAACATAAGTCATAATTTTAATATTGAAAAATGTTTTAAATACTCAATTGTCTGTAGTAATCTTTTAAAAGTATGTCTTTTATCTATGTATAGGTCCCCTTCAGGGAGTCTTGACACCTTCCTGACATTATTGGAGGGAATTTTAACAAAGATAGGCTCGAATAAGCAGGTAATTCTGGAAGGACATTTTAACATTCACTTCAACACTCCTGATCCAGCCGCAGTCCGTCTGTGACTTATCGGTGGGCTTTGGTTTAAAGCAGACAGTCTATAAGCCAGGGATACTGAATTCTAAGGTGGTAGATCTTGTGATTTCTGATCACTGGGGTCAGATTGTTAGTATTCTCACCCATGAAACGACAGGCGTTACACAGAATACTGCCAGTTGTTTCGAAAATATTTGAAAAGTGTATGGCACTGAGATTGGTAAGTTTTTTTGAAACTAATGGTCTTTTCTCGAACTGTTAATTTGGCATTCGACGGGGAAGGAGAGACGCATGGCACAATTCTGTTCTGTGATCTCAGCAAGGCTTTTGACTGTGTTGATCACAGTATCCTCTTAAAAAAAGTTACAGTATTACAATTTCTGTAATGATAGTATAAAGATGCTTAGAGTAATAGAACTCAGATGGTCAGGTATAAGGGCGCGTTTTTGGCAGAGAGAAGTGTTAAGTCACGACTTTATCTTTTGCTGATAAAACATTAGAGAACTCTTTGGGAGGATCTGTACAGGGGCGTGCGGTCCATGGGAGCAAGGGAAGCAGTGCTTCCCCAAAAAAAACTACAAAACATCTTCTAAAATGTAATTTTTTAAATAAAATATTATCCTAATTAGCAAGCCCATAATAAATACGGTCTTGACTCCGACCGAGCCACAATAGAAGCTTTGGACTCCATTGTCCACAAACGATTGTCCAAAGTAACTCCTACTAGGTGGAAATATAATGGAAGACTTGTGTTAACAGTCTAATAACTAAAACAAATGATATTGCTTTTTGCCTAAAAAAAGTGGATGATTTTAAGTCCATGTTAAGCGAAAAAAGACTTTGACCTATTTTGGGAGAAAACGATGACGTTAAATGTAGAGCCACAAGCCAAGCGTCTTCAAAAAGACAAGGTGGGAGAAGTTCAAACATCATACAGACGCCTCTTTTATGAAATAATCGATCAAATTCAGCAACAAATAAACTATAGATTTAACGGTTTAGATGATTTTAAATTCCTTGAGCTCTGCAACTTTGATGCATTTAAAGGAAAAACTTTTCCAGAAGATGCGTTTAAATCTCTTCTTCTTCATTATGGCCAGTTCTTCGACCGAGTGTTACTGCGATCTGGACTAAATGTGATTTACCAAACTGATGACATTAGCGCAAAAAATAACGCTACGGAACTAATGCAATTTTTAAAAGACAAGGAGCTGGAAGATGCCTACATCGAAGTGTCGAAGTTGTGTGGATTAGTATTGACAATACTTGCCACAAGTTCATCAGTAGAACGCAATTTTTCAACACTTAAATGTATAAAAAATTTCGTGAGAAATTCATACATCTCTGTTGTCCGTTAAAAATAAACTTCTCCAAAATATGTCGCAGCGTCGACGTTTTTATGATGACGTCATTGACGAATTTGCAAAAAATTATTACATTACAAATAGGTAAGTTTCTAAAAATTGCTTCCCTTTCTTAAAATTTCACCGCACGCCCCTGGAATTTCATAATAAAATAAGATACTTATTGTGCATTCATTTTATTCGTTTCAGAAGTTCTTAAATTTTACATTTTAGATGTGATATAATTGTTGTGTAAATCGTTATGCTGTTTTTACAATTCAAACTTTAATAATGTATGTGTATGTCATCACTTTAATAAATTAAGACCTATACGTTTACTAGAAATTAAGTTTATTGTGCTTTTTATTATAGTTTTTCCTTTTACTTTGATTATATTGACGTGTATAAACATTTTACCAGATGTATTTGACATGAATAAATAAATTGAAATTGAAATTGAAAAGATGGAGGAACAAAATGGCGGCTTAATAAAATATTTAAAAATTCAACCTGAAAAAACTACTTAATGAACTGATTTCAAATTTTGTGCCATAACTAATTCTAGTATAGAGATGAACTAGTAAAACTATGGTACTAATTCAAGATGGCGAAATAAAATGGTGGTCAAATAAAATGTTTGTAATCTGAAAATATTACCTTCTCACGTTTTACATAAATTTGCGTTATGGCGTCCCTAGATGCCAAAAAATATGTTTTATGTCAGTTCGCTGCATAGCTTAAAAACTACTCTTCAGATTGATTTCAAATTTTAGTGTAAAATTAAGTCTCATAAATTGTTACTAGAAAAACTAATTATCCAATTTATCTCAGATTTTACACAAAAACCAAGTATTATGTAGGAATCAACTGGTAATTTTTTTTGGGTCGACTTTAACATCTGTTTGTGATAAATGAATAACAATTAGTGCAATGTATTTCTACATAATTGTTTTACGTTCTATGTTATAGTTAAACTCATTTGTGTACTTTTGTGCGACACTTTATCTAATGTGGAATGTATCTTGCCCTGTTTTCTACAATCAGTTGAACCCTGATGATGATCTCCTGGGATCGAAACGTGTAGGAATTTAATAAATTTTGATACAAGAAGGCTGTCTGGACTTTTAAGTTCCTCTTTCGCCTTTTACTATTACAGTGTCCCTTCTGGAGAGCAGATTCGAATTTACTGGTAAAAATTTGATAAGTATTTAAATATTTAGCCTGAAAAAACCTCTTAATGAACTGATTTCAAATTGTGTGCCATAACTCATTGTAGTATATAGATGAATTTGTAAAACTGTGGTATTAATTCAAGATGGCGGAACAAAATGGCGGTCAAATAAAATTTGTGTAAAACTACTGAAAAAATTACCCTAGCAGGTTTTATATAACTTCGTATTTTAGAGTACCTAGATGCTAAAAAATATGTTTTATCAACTCCGTTGGTTCGTCTGTCGATCCTTCTGTCTGAACTTCGCGACATAGCTTAAAAACTACTCATCAGATTGATTTCAAATTTTATTGCATAATTAAGGCTCATATGGGGATGACCTGGTAATATTTTGATAAAAATCCATTATGCCGGAATAAGATGGCGGCCTAATGAAACATTAAAAATATTATTACTTAAATAGTTATTTATACTATAACAGATGTAAGTAATATTTACCAGTCGAGGACGAGTTTGCGCTCGAGCGATAGCAAGGGCTGGCAAAAAAGTTCGAGACTGATTAATGTACTTACATCCCATATAGTATATAACATTTTTCCCCCTCCCTGTATTGTATATTTACAAGAAAATGCTGGATATATTTTTGGATTTTCATTATTATTATATTCGATAGCATTCTTATTAAATTATGAAGGCAGCCGTGATCCGTTGCCAGAGCAACATAAGCAGTTTTTATTTTATAAACAACGTCAAGTTCACAACTACTAGCGAAAAGTTTGAAGAAGTCGAATTGTTTGGTTCTGTGTGGACAAAATGGATGTTTCAGACATAGAAGAATCAGCGAATATTGCTTGTTTATCTCTACTACCGGAAAAATCCTTTAAGAATTGGTGCCAAAGCAAGAGGGCTACTGCAGTCTCAGAAACCTTGTTTTTTGGCGTATTTCCACGAAAAAAGTGCTATATTGAAGTCCCCATCAAGCTTATGGTGTGAGTATTCGATGTTGAAGGTCCTTTTTATAGAGGAAAATATAGATATTTCTAAGTATCCTAAACCTCGAGCATTTTTGAAAAGAAAAAATGATGGTTATAGACCCAAAAAATTGAATGTATTTAACAGGGAAAGTGTAAATAAGTTCATGCTTGAAGCCCCCGGTGATGTATACTTATTGATAAAGGTCGTAACGGTAATGGGAGTTGCTGGAGCGTGCAGTTCTAATGATCTCTGTGAAATGAAAATGGACAATGTTAAAATAAGTCAAGAAGTCATAATTGTGACCATTCCTGACTCCAAAAATGGAATGTCACGTACATTTACAGTAACAAAAAGTGACAAATTTTGTTAATAATATGAATAATTGTAATAATTGTATCATTAATATTCATTTCAATTAATATCACCGGATCTTTGTCCGGATTTTTGTAATATGTTGATGAAATCAAAAATTAAAGCTACTTATAATAATATTAGATTATTATTTCCCTAGGGGTGTAAGTCAAAGCAATGTCAAAATAGGTTGCTTACAATACAGGGAGGGGGAAAAAACTGGCAAAATCGCCCTAGCAGGTTTTAAATATCTTTGCGTTTTAGCGACCCTAGATGCAAAAAAATATGTTTCATTATGTCAATTCCGTCGGTCTGTCGCTTTGTCTGTCAGTTTGTCAGTTCGCCGCATAGCTGAGTAGTTTTACTCATCAGATTGACTTCAAATTTTAGTCAAAAATTAAGGCTCATATGAGGATGACCTGGTAATATTTTGGTAAAAATCCAATATGCCAGAACAAGATGGCGCCCTAGTGAAACGTTAAAAAATTGTTACTAAAAAAACTAATTATCCAATTTACCTCAAATGTTGGAAAAAGAAGTGTTACATAAGAATGAATTTGTAACAATTTGGTATGAATATAGGATAGCAAAACAAAATGGCGGCCTAATAAAATATTTAGAAAATCATTCTGAAGAAAACTACTTATTTTATTAGATTAATTTTAAATCCTGTGCAAGCAATAAGTGAGATATATGGACAAACTTGTAAAGTTGTGTTACGATTTCAAGATAGCGGAATAAAATGGCGGCCAAATAACATGTTAAAAAAAACTAACATAAAAAAGTCTTATTATTCAATTGACAGTAAATTTTGGAGAAAAACGAAATACCTATGATATAAAGATAAACTTGTGCGAATTCAACATGAATTCATTTTAAATTATGCCCAAAATCAAAGTGTGGTATGGGTAGAAAGAAAATGGTAAAATATTGGTAGGAATCCAATATATTGGAACAAAATGGCGTCCAATAAAAATTATTGCTAATAAAAGGAAATATTCAAAATGATGAAAGTTCCGGGTAAACGAAATTTACCGATTTTTTAACATAATATGTATGTAAAATTTTTATGTCCGATTTTTTTTAAATTACATATTGGGCGACACAGAAAGCTTTATAGGCAAGGAATTCCAATAGCAACAATAAAAACAAGTGACCCGCATTCATTAAATACCCCGTATATTGGATTCATTGTTATGCAATAGAGCAAATCACGTCACTAATTAGATAAAAGAGCACTATAATAGAACCTTATTTATATACATTGCGTCCTTTATATTACTGAAAGATAATAAAATTATAACTAAAGAAAAAAATTAAGATATGTTAAGTAGCAGCAAATTGAACGTTTGTATGCAAATTCTTGTCGTATATCACGAGTCCAGATTTTTTGCCATACATTCAGGTTATTTCTACGATATTTAAAGTAAATCGATGTCGTAACGCGATTCTTTGGATAATGAGTAAATATTTCAATGAGAGTTTTTGCACGGACCACGATAAAATTCACAATATATTAACAGTCTGTTTGAAGGTGGTAAAGATAATGTAGAATGTTCATTAAACTGTTTGTCTTTAATATTTCGGTTTCCCAACGTTTCGATTGGTAACTATCTCCAATCGTTTTCAAGCGTAAACTAAATGCTAACCTTATTCGGGGTCTTCGAGTTTTATGTCAGCATGGAGGGCGTATTACATCTTTTTTTTTTCTTCATTGTAGCTATGAAATTGAGGGTTATGAGGTAAATATCAAAGAAAGGGAAAAGGGGAAGAATTATTAATTTCTAGGAAGGAGAGGGTCTTTGAATAGTTAATGAAGTCTGTGACAATTTTTACCGGAATTTTATGTATAAATTTGTATGCATTTATTCTGGGAATTCCTTTTTTATGACACATTCTTTTGAAAAGGTTCTTATCGCGTTTATAACGCCTAATAGTTGGCAATAAATCAGGTAGATTTCTGTAAGAAACCCAGGGAATAACCCATTTTATAGAAATCCGGGGAAAACCCCATTCCATAGTGGAGGCCTAGTAATTCGCAAATTCAGGTTCAGTTTGTTATTGTTTAAGAATCAAGTAAGATGTTCATTTGTGTCATCATCAGATGTGTTTTTAGGTTTAGCTGAGAAAATTAAAGTTTTGGAGGAAGTTGATAAAGGCTGCAAAAAACTGATGTTGCTGCAAAAGTTAGTGTTTCTCCAAGTTGCGTCTCTCTGATATAAAAAGTCGCGACAGTATCATCCTAAAACTAGTGTTCCAAGCAGTCGAGAACGAGTACGGGTGTGTTCTTACGAGGATGTAAATAAAGCAGTTTTACGATGGTTTCAAGTGGCCCTGATGCATCAAAACGTACCACTTTTTGATTTTTGACGTTTTAAAGTTTGTTAGTTATTCTCTGTTATCGTTTATTTTAAATTCTTAAAAATGGCTTTGCGTTATACCAACGAAGAGAAATTTGATATGCTGATTATGATATGATTTGATTTGTTAGAGCCTTAAATAATTACGCTGATACTTACCCAGAGAGGCAACAACCAAACCAAAGGCATTTTTTAAAACTTGTGGTTAATTTAAGAACGTGTGGAAGTTTCGAACAGTCAAGGCCTAAAAAGTATAGCAAAGACAGTAACAATCGTGACAATCAAGTTATAAATTACTTTATCGAAAACCCAACTTCATCGACAAGAATAAGCAATACAGAGCTAGATATTCCTAGGACAACACTTAGAGGGATTTTAAAGAAAAATAAGTACCATCCATAGAGGCCGACCAATGTTCAAGGGCTCATTGAAGGAGATTCTCTAAGGAGACTTTTGTAGCTGGTACATTAACAAATGCCAGGAAAATGTAAATTTTAGCAATGCCATGATATGGACTGACGAGACATATTTTAGTAAATGTAGGATTTTTAACAAATACAATGGTCACCATTGGGCAACAGAGAATCCAAGATTGGTGGCACAACGTAGGTTGCAAACTCGATTTGGCATGAACGTTTGGTGTGGCATTTACGGTACAATAGTTTTTCATATTAGCTGGTTTAACTGCTTTATATAAAATCCTGTATTTTCAGGTAAACGACTTATAGGTCCATTGTTTACCAGCATACTTTAACTGGTAAAAGATATTTAGACATGCTAGAAAACCAAATTCTACCAGCAATTAGAGATGCAGCACAATACGAATTTCATAATTTCAGCAGGATGGCTGCCCAGCCCACAATTCCAGGGCTGTCACAGATTTATTAAGAAGAACTTTTGGGGACAAATTAATTTCCTATGGTGGTCCTACATCCCACATTGGATTTCTTTTTGTGGAGGCACGTTAAAAATTTTTGAATTTCGACCTCCCGAGACATTGGCCGTACTCGAAGAGAGATCTTCGAAAGTGGTTGCTAATAATAACAGAAACACACTTAGAAGAGCGACAAATAGTGTTATAAAAAATGTCGTGCTTGCGTTGCTAAAAATAAACAGCATTTTGTTTAATATACCAAATATTGTATTCTTTTATGTACATGTGTATCTTTCTAGTTAAAGCTTATAATTATTTTTTCGTATTTCTTGTAATTACTTCATTAAATATTTATCAAACATTACAAAAACATATTATTACCGTGGCGATACAAAGCCTACTAGAATAAAATCTATTTTTGAATATTTCGTGCAGTCCTCCCTTAAGAAATTTTCTAAATTAAAAATATGAGGCTAGTATTAGACATTCAAGGTTTTAAGGACGAAAAAAATATGAAATGAAATGCTTTATTACCATAATAATATCATTTCCAAAACAGGAGAATGAGCGGTATCGTCGGCGGAAATGCTCACAATGCATATTATTAAAAAGATATTAAATATTATTAAATGACTTACACAACATGGACACAATAAAGATAAAAAGACAACTAGCCTTGATTCTAAAATTTACATAACAAACCATATGCTACTAATTATAAGTAGAGAGAAATGAAAACATATAATATTAAAACCAGTTTAAAAACCTTAAAGCTAGAGTTTAAATAGAAAACTACTAAAACTTAAGTTGAGCTAAGTATCATTATTAAATTCCTCCCAGAACTTAAATTTATACAAACATTTATCAATTAGTAGACGGGTAACTGAGCTCTTAAAGACCTTGTCAGATGTCAAGTCCCTAATATGTTTTGGTAGAAGATTATAGGGCTGGATAGCTCTATAATGTAAACTTTTAGCAAAGAAAGCCGTGTTGTGAAAGGGTGTTCTCAAGTCATGAGAGTGCCTTGTTAAGGTCTCCATGTCTCTGGCATAAAGATCATGGTTTGTCTGAAATATATGTTTATGTCCTCTCACAAACAATACTAGTTGAAGAAAGTCTTGGAGATGGAACCGACAAGATATTAAGATCTCTGAACAAGGGTTTGCAACTATTCTTTTTTGAGTTATACAAATGTTTGTTGCATGGGTTGATGATGCCCAAAAAATACTTCCATATGACATTCTAGATCTAACATAAGCAAAATAAAATATCTTTAAGGCATCTAGTGAAACATGGTCCCTTAACACCCTTAAGGCAAAACATGCAGAGTTCAATTTGCTATTCAGCTGCAGAGTGTGATCATTACATGATAAGTGAGTATCTAACATTAGGCCCAAAAATCTTAGATTCTGCACTACAGGAACCGACTTATGATTCATCCTAACATACACACTTTCAGGTCTGCTTTTTAAAATTTGAAATTGCAGCAAAGCTGTCTTATCTGCATTCAGCTTCAAACCATTCTCGTTGCACCACAATGCCATTCTCTCCACCAGCCCTGAGAGATTTCCTGATAACCCAGACAGAGTTCTCTCCGTTATAATAATAGAGGTATCATGGGCAAATTGAAAAACCTGTCCCATGTTAAGTGTATCACCCAAGTTGTTCACATATATTAAAAAAAGCAAGGGTCCCAGGATTGACCCCTGTGGGACTCCCTGCTGTATGTTTGATGGTGCAGAGAAATATCTTTTCCCATCAGCGACAATAGATACCAGTTGCCTCCTTCCAGCAAGATAAGAACGTAAAAGTTCCAAACAGTTACCCCTCACCCCACAATTGTACAACCGGTCAAAAAGGATGTTATAGTCTATTGTGTCAAAAGCCTTTGAGAGGTCAAAAAAAAGGCCAGCTACCATATTATTGTTGTCCAGAGAATCAGCTATAAGATTTACTAATTTAAGCCACTTCAGTTGACATGTTCTTACAGAAACCAAACTGACGTTCATTCAAGATGTTATGGCATGTAAGAAATGATATGATTCTGTTATAAATTGCCCTCTCAAAAACCTTTGATAAACCAGGCAACAGTGACACGGGTCTGTATTTGGTCATGTCAGTCCTTGGGCCCTTTTTGTAGATAGGCAGCACCTTAGCTATTTTTAAGGCATCAGGAAAAACTGAATTCTGAAAGCATTCATTAATAATATTGTGAAGGGGTTGACAGATATATTCTTTAGTATATTTTATGATGTTAGTGGGAATATTGTCTATGCCAGAGGAAGTTTTGTTTGGTAATCGCTCTACAATCTCAAACACTTCCTGTTCCGTTACAGGGCTAAGGAATATACTAGGGATCACACTAGGTTCAACTCGAGGAAGCGAATTCTGGCCACCTGATATAAGGGTAAAAAGGCCATTGAAGGCATTACAGATATCAGATGGAGAAGACAATTCATCACCATTTTCAGGATCTACCAAAAAAGATGGCATATGTCTGCCTCCACTTTTTCCTATGACAGGATTAACTAGTGACCACACTGCTTTTGATTTATTTTGAGCATTGTTTATTTTGTTTGTGTTTGTTTCTATTTCTTTCTCAGAAATAAAATTTTTTAGATTCTTCTTTTCAGTTTTAAATTGTTTTAAGATCTCTCGACACCCTGTCCTTTTGTAGAGTCTGTACAAATCATTTACGTAGTCAGAGTAAAGTCTAACCTCTATTCTGATTTGCTTTTGTATAGTTGTTTTAATTCTGTACAATGTTAATGGGAAACAGAGATCAAAATAGTATTTGAAAATGTTGTAGAATACCTGGAATTTTTCATTCACTCCGTGCACATCATACAGATCAATCCAGTCCTCGCTCCCCAAACAGTCTAAAAATCTTTGGATGTTGGCTTCTAAATAAAAAATGGTATAACCAAACACAGTAGAGCTACTCTCTGATGAAAGTTCAAGTTCTAAGGACAAGGTGATGCTATAATGATCAGAAAAAGTTGTAGTTCTTATAAAACAGTCCGCCATTTCAGAAATATAAGTTGAAAGTATGTTATCAATTTGACTGCACATTTGGCCCACATTTCCAGGTCTTGTCACTCCGTGAACATGGGAAACCAGACCATAAGACAATAAGAGATCTATTACCAGACTCACCTCTTCACCCTCCAACAAAAAGTCTAAGTTAAAATCACCGCATATAAAGATCTATATAAAGCAATTATTTTAATATATTGTTTACCTATAGATATTTTTGTACAACTAAACTCAAAATGTTTTTCAACAGGTAATACACTAACACTAATATCAAAGCACTTAAAATCACAGTGTACATATAACACAGTACCTCCGCCTCTAAAATCCTTCCTACAAAAAGAAGTTACGTGCTTATATATGTATATATAACTGATAAACTCAATTTCATTTTGTCGAGCCCAATGCTCACACATACAAATAATGTCAGGCTTGGTTTGTTTGGCAAAAGCATCAATTAGTAGAACTTTATTCTTTATACTCTGTACATTCAGACTGTAGATCGTAAAAGATGTTTTTTTCATATTACATTGGGAATCTAGATGGTCATAACTTCCTCCTGCATGCATCATCATATTTTAGGGCCTCCGCAAACGTGGTCGAAGCCTGAGTGTTCAAATTAGATTCTTCACATTTTTCAACAACTTTTTCTTTTATGGTCTTAACGGATGTTTGTACTTGCGAAGTTTTATCAATTTTTGGTAAGGAGCACGATTTTTTACTTTTTTCCTGAATTTTGTGTGTTCCATACTCGTTTTGTTTACCTTTTTTAGGGCCAAGTTTTTCCTCCAAAAAATCGATAAATTTATACCTAAACAACTAGGCAGCTTACGATGGAGATAGAATAAGTCATTATATTTTTAAACAACCTTTTCCTTTAAACGTTTTTTCGCCTGACCAACATAAGCAAGCTATTTGGTTAATGAAAAATTATCATTGTATATACTGGAAATCTGGACATACCCCACTGCATCAATTTTCAAATATAATCAAAGAATTGACCGAAGATGCTGACTTTGTTTACGTTAAGGGGAAGGAAAAAGCTGAATGTATAAGAATGTATTCAAAAAAGCCAATTATTGAGTTAGGTTGGTTGTTCACCTTAAGTTTAAAGGCATCTAAACCAAAATGTTTTTATCACTCTAAATCATGTGCACTTTCAAACGTTTTATACTTGTGTGATAATTTTTTCATGAATGAATAAAAATAATATTAGCTTTATGTACTTTGCTTTATTTAAACTTATTATAACATAACTTTAAAATTATATTGTATTTCTAAACTGTCAATATCACAAAAATTATTTTCTGTTTTTGTTTTCTAAAAAGTTTTTACACACTTGCACATTTTTTTTACAAAATTCAGCATGTTCTAAATATTTGTGACTTTTCATTAAATCTTGAGCATCCACGTTATCATCATCACTAGCAAAAGCTAAATATCTTCAGGCAAGCTTCTGGCATAACAAACTCTTCAAGCACTTCGGTCACTAGTTTTTCCATCACAATTACACAATTTCCTAGACTAAACCTTCTTGAGATATTGACAAGTAAAAATCTCTTTCAGCTTCTGCCGCTGATATTTCTTTCAAAACTGTTGAATTTTGAACACATTTTTTTAAACTTATGACCTCACTATAAAAGCCTAACTTTATCAACTCACGCACAAATCAAAATGTTTTAAATAGTCAACATTTGACGATACTGCCTTTGAATAATCTTCTCAAAGTTCGGAATAAAATGAAGAAAAAGATGGTCTACTTCTCATTTATGCTCATTAACTTCATATGGTCATTTGCTAAATTCACTAGGGAAATCTTGAATTGTTGATGATGTTATTTTCAGTATTAAATGCCATCTTAACACTGAGCTTAAGGGGTGATTCTTTATATTAAATGTTTCCGCTAGGCTACTATTTTAACAGGGGGGATAACCTTCTGCGGCGAGGTTAAGTTAACGAAGTCGATTCAATAATTTCCAATATTAGGAAGAGGAGGAGGAGTAGATGCGTAATGAGGAGGGGCTGCTCTCCTTAAATAAGTACTAAGCTACTTTAAGTAACTTCTCGTTACGAAAACATATAACGTAGATTGTTATGCGAGAACTAAGTATTTTCACTTTCATTGATTAAGTGTCCTACTTGCCTACATTTGCGTTGAGACTTGCCAAAACAATACCTCAAAGGAACATTCGAAAGCGGTTGGCAATTTTTTTACATTGTGGCTTTTATTTTCGATGAATAGGCTTTATTTTTGATCACTTTTTAATGAAAGTTGGTGTAAGTATATTTATATACCCATACTTTAAGAAACATTTTACTTTTCAGAGACCGTTAAAAAGAAATTCATATTCAATATTACTTCTTCCTGGCACTTATTAATTTCACTGCTCTGGAAACGAATCTCAGGTGCTGGGTACCGCTTAGCTGAATTTAGTAAAAATATATACACGTAGATATGAAATTATGCCGGATCCAATGGCATTGCTGCCAAGTTTACCACTTTTCTGTTAAAAAAGGATTTTTTTTAATGGAACAATCTAAATTATGTTATATTTTTAAAATCTTTAAAACATTTTTAATGGCAAATATCAGAACAGAAATCCAAATCCTAAATCTATCGTAAGCAAAATTAACAAAAAATTTCGTGAAAATGGAAAGGTAAAAAGATGATGTACGTACTGGCAGACCTAAAAGCGCAACAGATGGTAATAAGGCTCTGAATGTTTTAATCGGTTTAGAAGAAAATCCGCTATATTTATTATATATGTCTTAAAATTTTAGTTTTTACATTCATTTATTCACCTAATTGGTAAAAAATAAACTGTACATCTCGAATAAATATTTTACTTGACCGTTGGCGCCGTGTCTTTTCAAAATTTTTAATTGAACTTTATTATAACAACTATAACAGCGGCGCAAACTTTGCTGGAGGTGCTATGTTTAGTTTACGATCTTCCTACTATGTTGCCATGACAACGCGTACATGATGACGTCCAGCCCCGCGCCATACAACGCTCTCGGTGAATTGCAGACGCACTACACTACACCCACGTGTCGTTCAGTTTGCGGTGGATGTTTACTTTTATTTTCGCGGATTTCGCTGCACCCGGTGAATTCCTTTTGAGTTAACTTGACTGTTTTGTGTTATATTTATTTATGGTGTTATTACAAATTCAAATTCAAAGTTAGTAAATGTGATTGTTCAAGACTGGAATAAATTAAAAGACGTTTTTGAATTTCTTACAAACTGTGACAAATCTGATGAGAAATCAATCCGCCTTGCGAAAGGATTTTTAGGTGAGATGAACGATTTTGAATTCTCGTTTCTGGCATTAATGTTTAATGACATTTTCTCAATCACGGACATACTATTTGACGTTCTTAAAAAAAATCGCTTGACATTCATTTGTGTATATCCAATATAAAACGCTGTCGTGAGGCACTCAGTAAAAAAAGAAATACATTTTTTTAATACCATGTTTGATAAAGCAAATTCTATTTTTAAATGTGTTAAGATTATTTGTTGCGTTTAGATTGACTTTTTTTCTTTCTTTTTTGGCTTTTTCGCAACTGAATAAAAATATTTAACTTTAAATTAATTGAAGCAAATATTTAATATAATTACATACCTCAACATGCAGACTAGCCTGTCTACGGAATGTTTCGATACATAATATAAACCATATTATTTAAGCAAGCATAAGAAATTATATCATTTACCTTAAGTTTTTATAGACATAGTAGTTGTACAAATACTTTCATCCTATCGGGACTCATTAGTGCGCCGATCTTAAGAGAAAAACATTAAATAATAGAAATTAATTATAGAAATAAATCATTACAAACGTGAACTTACTAAGCTTCCACCTGAAGAAATTAGGGCTAAGTATAGAACCCTTTTTTATGAAATATTCAAAAGGAATGTCTGGGGAGATTAGGGCAACTCATCCATTTTATGAGGATGTTATAAATAAATTTCCTGCTATGAAGAATAGGAGAATTGATTTAGTATACAAAATTTAGGTAAGTCGTAAAAAAATATTCTACCCCCTCCACATACAAAAAAATTCTGGAAAAAAATTATTGCGATGTTTTCTTGCTTCATTTGCCCTTTTTCACCCGCAAGCCGCCACTGCTTCTTAACAGAACACTAGGAAGAGAAAATAACAACCAAAAAGTTTCATCCAAACAAAATAACTTTGGTGCAAGAACCCTCTGAGGATGATCACGATAGGCGCTTGGAATTTCTGACGAAGCAACTTTTTTTTAATGGAAAGGTTAACAGGCATATTTGTTGATATTGGGCCAGTGAAAATACACGTTGGATACGTGAAAATCGTACCCAATTTCTCCAAAGGATAAATGTTTGGCGTGGTATAAAAGTTCTTAAATAAAAAAAAATAAATTCGATATTTAACTATTTTTTTCTCAGAAATGGTTGGGTTTTGACTAACGGGTGTATCAGACCTTTTTATTTTAAATGGCTCATACTTTCCTGTTTTAAAATATGCGTAGGTAGTAATGTCCCGACAAACGTATTGCATGTATATGTTGAATAACAGAACGACAAACCGACAGACAGAAGGAAATGTGGTAACACGATTGTCGGAGTCCAGGGATTCGATAACACAAAAATCTCGGAAAGATTACAGTACTTCCCTCTTATGAGGTACGCAGGTATTTTGTTTACGTGACTGTTGTTCTCTCGAAGAGTTTCTAAATATTGCAATATAAATCCATTCAACGAATATCCGGTTTCTCAGTCTAGATTTCAACTGTTTTTCTCTCAAGATGTGGTCATTTAGACACTAAATCGACCAAAACTAATATCGGGTATCACACTTAGCAAAACCAGAAAATAACCAAAAGTACTTTCGATTATATCTATTTGTGTACGACGTGGTTATCCACACAGATAGGATTACTTTATTTGCATTACTTTAACTTGAGGACCAGTGGCCATGGTAATTCAGTAAACTCGATAATTTTCCCATCGAATTATTTGAAGTGAATAATTCAGGTTTTGTGGTCAAAACTTGACCACCGTAAAACGAGTAGGCATCAATGTTTGCTATTTTGCATCAGGGATTCTAATTTTATTTTATTGAATTTTAAATAATGTTACTTTTATATCGTAAATACGAACAATAAACGCGTTTATTTTAACAAAGTTTCATCTGTCTTTCTGTTTGTCCATCTCCCAACTAAAGGTACATCTATCTCTTTTCTTTCCCTATTCTCTTTGTTTTAGGACGCGGAGGATCAAATAATCCTTGCTCAACTAAACGAAGAAATATCTCAAAAAACGGTTGCCTTTTTTTTGGATATCTAACAAGCAAAAACTTATAATGATAATATAGATTTTCATTGCCATAACGGCTTACTTACTTTTGGAAACATAATTCTGAGGTTTCTTCAGAATTTTCATTACTCTGTATAAAACATACCAGCATATCATATTATATATATACAGTGTGTATCAGCCAAATGGAATAAATTCGATAATAAATAAATGGGGGCGTGTTCGGAAAAACGCTTGGACCCGTCGATTGGTATTTTTAGTTGCTCATTTTCTCCAATAAAAACTTTTTATACAGGGTGTGTCCTGTAACAGTGATCAATGCCAACTTTCTTATTTCAAATGCAACACCCCGGATATTATTTAATTTTTGGATTCTTTAGAAGATTCTAAACATATTTTATGTTCAATGTCCTATACCTATCTTCAACTATTTCGGCAATATTAAGTATTTTCAAATTTATTTTTATTTTATTTATTTCGAATTTATTATTATTCATGAAAGTGGCTCTGGTTACTGAACTATTTATTTGATTACAAAAATTCGCTACAACACACTCAATACTTATTTACCATTTAGGTCTTCATATTAAGAATGTAAGCAAAAACCATTTTAGCGTTCCTTTTTATTGATATGGAACAAAAAGAGCCAGTTTTGTTTACTTTTAAGTTTTGTTTACTTTTGTGTAAAATGCCTGGCCTTTCTCTTTGCAAGACAGTAGTTGTCAGTGTCAGTGTCATAGTCTTTTGAATTTCGTTAACTGCATAATACCTAATATCAGAAAAATGGTTCATTTAACAGAAATGCATAAAATAACAATTCTGCAAATGATTGGTTATGGAGATAACACACGAACACAAGTGGAAGTTGCTCGCTTATTTCATGAAAAATTTCCAAATTTGCCGCATATATCCCAAGGGACAATTAGTAAAATAGAAAAGCAGTTTCGCGAGCTTGGACATGTGAGGCAGATAAAAAAAGCAGCTGCCAATTCAATAAATGATGATACTAAATTGGATATTATGCTTGAGTTTGAGGAAAACCCACATATTTCTAGTCGACAAGCCGCCGCAATGTTCGATATTAGCCATTCGTCCATTATTCGAACATTAAAAGAAAATAAAATGCATCCCTATAAAGTGATACCAACTCAGGAGCTCATGGAAGACAATTATGATAGGAGAACTTATTTTTGTGAACAAATGATGGCTATGTTAGATAACAATGTTATTCAATTAGAACATGTTTTGTTTTCGGATGAGTGCACCTTTACACTTCACGGTCATGTAAATCGTCAAAATTGCCGCTATTGGTCTAGGGAAAATCCTCACTGGATCAGCGAAGAACATACTCAATATCCTGAAAAGATTAATGTTTGGGCAGGAATTGTTAGGGATCATATCATAGGCCCCTTTTTCATTGACGGCAATTTGAATGGCGATAATTATTTAGCACTGCTCCAAAATAATGTCGTGCCAACTTTGACAAATTTGTATCCGGATCCAGCAAACCCACAAGTTCCAGCGAATATGATATGGTTGATATGTCCGGCAGTACCTCAAAGGAATATTTCCAAATCGGTGGATAGGGAGACGAGGATCGATAGAAAGGCCAGCGCGATCCCCTGATCTGACGCCATTAGACTTTTTCTTATGGGGACATATTAAAAATGTTGTATACAAAACTAAACCCCTCGACTTAGCTGACTTAAGAAGACGAATAACGCTTGCGATTAGATCGGTCACGCCTGAGATGCTAAATAACGTTAGAAGAAATTTCTATTTAAGAGCGAGCATATTCAACAGTTCCTAAATTAACTTTTTACTTTTGTTTATGCATTATGAAGAAATAAATAATTTTATTTTTTTAATCTTAATTTTTGCAATAAATTTGAAAACACTTAATATTGCCGAAATAGTTGAAGATAGGTATAGGACCTTGAACATAAAATATGTTTAGAATCTCCTAAAGAATCCAAAAATTAAATAATATCCGGGGTGTTGCATTTGAAATAAGAAAGTTGGCATTGACCACTGTTACAGGACACACCCTGTATAAAAAGTTTTTATTGGAGAAAATGAGCAACTAAAAATACCAATCGAATTTATTCCATTTGGCTGATACACACTGTATATATATATATATATATATATATATATATATATATATATATATATATATATATATATATATATTAAATATATATATATATATATATATATATATATATATATATATATATATATATATATATATATATATATATACGCAACCCGTTCATTAAAAGATTTTGATGATGCCATTTAGATAAAAATTTCAAATTTTGGGATTAAGGTAAGGTCAAGGGGTACTTCTTTTTTGAAATATTTTCAACTTCCTGTCACTTCCGGTTTAACCGGAAGTTGGTATCAACTTGCTTATTTTAAATAGAACACCCTGTATTTTATGATATTTTTGGATTCTACGGAGAATTTTAATGCTATTTTATGTAGCATGTCCTATACCTAGGTTCAAGCGTTCTTAAGATACTTGACCTTGAACCAAAAATGAGCCTTCGGGGTACCAAACTTTAAAATCTCATATTTTTGTAAGTTTTGAAGATATAAACTTTATATTTTGCAGACGATCGGTAAATAATCTTGAGTTTCTATTTTTTTTATTGAATTTGTCTATTTTTATACAGGGTGTCCTAAATTCGACCCACAAAATCAATTTAACCCCATTTTACGGTACTTTTTCGCGCGGTTCGGTAACTGTCTTATTTTACAAATCTGGAACATAGTTTTTCCTTAACGAGGATTCATGTGGACTTGATGTCTTTGTGTACTGCTCGAAAAATGAATGAAATTTTTGTATTTAAAGTTTTTTAATATATCAAACAATAAAGTCTAGGGTACCGTTTAAATTATAACCAGACACCCTGTATATTCGGTGTTAAAAATTGCATTTAATATTTGGACAGTAAAATAAAAAAAATTCTTTATAATAATAATTAACATAATTAGCAAGGATACTTAGAAAAATATTATAGTTTTGGCAAAGCCATGCAAATGTGTGAAAATCACTTAAAGGCTGGATCCAGCTGCACTTTCACTAAACGAATTAGAGTTACTTAGGAATTAAGTAAATTCGTGCTTCCGTACAACTAACCCACTGTCTTTGACCAATAAAATTGCTTATTTATTTTCTATAAGATTGCCGCGCTATATAAACGGGATTTTCTTCGGTTTGTGTATTATTAAAGTAAATTTATGCTAATTGCGAATTGCACAAGTGACCGGAAATCAAACTTTTCTCTTATTTTTTCAAAATAAGGCGTGTTGCTTCGTTACCTAAGTTATTTATAAAAAAATATATATCATAAATGTGCAGTAAGACGAATTCGAGTGAAAATTTCAGACCTGTACTTTATAGCCAAAAAGATGCCTTTATTTTTCAACATTACCATAGCAACGGGCCTGATTTCCGGAAATTTTTTGCCTCCAGGTTAAAATTTACACTCTTGCATTATTGATTAGATATTTTATTCCAAAGTTTGGGCTTTCGTTAATAAAACGACTTTATATAGTCGATAACATATATTAAACATTTACTTTAGATAGGCAACGAACAGGGGCGTGCAGTCCATGGAAGCAAGGGAAGCAGTGCTTCCCAAAAAAAAATTACAAACCATCTTCTAAAATGTAATTTTTGAAATAGGAAACCATTAATTTAGTTTATATTAAAAATGCTAAAATATTATCTTAATTATCAAGCCCATAATAAATGCGGCCTTGACTCCGACCGAGCAATAGAATCGAATAGAACCTATGCTGGCCGCTAGCTTCTCTGCAGCCATGTCCTGTATGCTTGATTTCCTGTGAATCGAGCGAGAGGTTATTGAACTTTCCACCGGCTGTTTGCAATTTTTACGTTTCAGTCGCGTGCTTTAAGTGGGGGCGGAAGCTATCGTTGGAGTAGGTTCTTTGTTTGAACGGCTATCCGTGTGTTGTGTGATACGTACGTCGCGTCGTGCATGGTGCGATATGGAAGACAATAATACGGACGTGGATATGCAAATACCAACAACTTAACCGTAATAACGTTGAAAATGTTGGAGAATTTAGTAAGAAGAGTGTGTGTGAATGTGTGGTGTGTGTCTTAATAATAAAGGGATTTTCAACATCAAACTTCGCTGATAAGCTTCAAATAATTTCCAAAGGAGAGGCGGTTTGCCTATGAAAAATTTAATCACAAAAATAAAAAACTGTGTTAGACATATTTATACGGAAAAACAATACGAACAATTTAAATAGTTAACGGGGTGTGAAAATATAAGTAAATTATTTTGTTGGCCATGTTTACTTTTTGAAAATGAAAAAAGTCTCTGGAATAAAACTGGTTTTTCCGATTTAAACAATTTCCATACAGCTGTTAAAAGACACATTATGTCCAAAGCGCATAAGGCCGTCATAAAAGAAAAAGTCTTCGGCAAAACCAGAATTGAACACGCCCTTAATAAACTGTTGGAAATTAATCACCGCCAACACAATGAACTAGTCCATGAAAATAGGCAAATATTAAGAAGACTTATCGATGGTGTTTGTTTTCTCGGACATCACGAATTGGGATTTAGAGGTCATGACGAAACAAGGGTTTAGTCAAATAAAGGAAATTTTCAGGATTTACTTAGTTTAATGGCTAAATATGATGATTGCTTCAAAAATTATTTAGAGCAGTCTAGCGTTTTTCACGGAACGTCGAATCGAATTATACATAATTTTGTGAGAAGCAAATATACATCAATAATTTATTTCTTCAAATTATTGATTTCAAGTAGTTCCTTTAGGTACTCTAAAGCTAGTGGTATGGGTACAATAGGAAACAATGAGCTTACATCAAAAGATATTAAAATTTCATCTTCTTTTACGTGAACATTCTTAATTTTATCTAAGAATACTAACGAGTTGTTAACCTCAAAGTTATCCTACGAGATATTTAATTTGCTGAATTCTTCTACTAACCATTTTGAAATATTGTACGTTGGTGATCCAACAGCTGAAACAATAGGTCTCATGGTCTCAAAAAAGAAATTATTAATGAATATTTGCTTCTCACAAAATGATGTATGAAACAATATTTTTTTCAGTTCAACAATAAATATTATAAGCAACTTGAGGGAACTGCAATGGGCACTTGCTTATCTCCGTTCCTTGCAAATTTGTTTATGGGTAGATTAGAAACGCAATCCAAAAAAGGACTCAAGTATTTCTCAAGGGTGTGGTATAGATACGTAGACGATATATTTACTATTTTTGATACTAAAACAGAAAATTTTGACACTTTCTTAGAAACATTAAACAATAAATATCCTTCCATTAATTTTATGTACGAAAAGGAGAACAATGGGCAATTACCTTTTCTCGACACTTTAGTTATTAGAAATAACGATAAATTAGAATTTGATATTTATAGGAAATTTACTAATACTGATAGGTATATAACATCCGACTCATTTCATTGCCGTCAACACAAAATTGCAGCATTTTATTTCTTAACTCACAGGTTAGTCAAATTTCCATTAAGTAAAAAACGTTTTAACAGTGAAGTGAATCGGATTAAAAATATAGCTAAAAGTAATGGATATAATGATAATTTTGTACATAAATTAGTAAATAGACACAAACATAAGAAAATATTAAAACATGCCACTACTCTTCAAGCACCTGAGGCTCCCAATAAGTTCATATTGATCTCATGTGATCCCAGATATACGAAAGGTTTAGAAAAAGTAGTTAAAAACGTAGATTTTAGAGTAGCCTACAAAACGGAGAACAGTTTGAAAAATCTCCTTTAAAACTCTAAAGACAAAGTCGACTTAAAGGAGAGCAGTGGCATCTATGAAATTAGCTATAATGACTGCGATCTAAAATATGTTGGGAAAACTAAACACTCCATAAACATTCGTTTTAAAGAACACATGGCACATTTAAGATACGGAAGAACAGAAAAGTCAAGCGTTGCCCAACATGCTTTGGAAAACAATCACCAAATAAAAATAAATAACCTTAAGTTGATTAAAAATGTATCTAATAATAGATTATTGGATGCATTTGAGAGTATAGAAATAGTTAAATGTGGTAAGAAAACACTAAATAAAGACAGAGGGCCTATTCCCTATAGTCCCCTCTATCGCTTACCTAACAACGGTGCAGTCGGGTGCAACCAAGTGTGACCACATTTACCTATAAATAGTCTCAGTTAGGATAAGTTACTTTACTTTACTTTTATTTTTTTTTAAATGCTGATGATGCTAACTTGGTTAGCGAAACGCGCGTCCACAACGTAACAAGTTATGGTGTAGTGTGGTTAGAACTCTTCTATTTTGAATTACCTAAGATCTGAAAAACCACGGAGAGTGATTTTTTCACGATCACAATACTTCCCTTTACGAGGATAGTGAAAATCCTCAAGAGCTCAATTTATTAAAAATTTTTATAGGGATAAAAATAAAGAAGCTAAGAGGTTTGGATGTTATCAATGAACACCCTGTACATACGTTGACTGGCGCCAAAGCTTTGGATTGATAAAGCTTTTAAATATCGATCTTTGTGTTGCTAAATTGTTTTAGTTAAAAATATTGGGACTGGGTGGACCTGTTATACGTGAAAGTTGCAACGGTCATGTACACATTAATACCTTATTATTACCTAATTATGACTAATTTAACAACCACTTAAATAAGCCGGCCACTTAGAATTACACGACCCGTTGGATCAATTTGTTATTAACATTATTTCCTTAAAAATTAAGTAACTAAATGTGTTTTCTGCTTGAAGAAATCACCCTCCGAGATTTTTTTCAGCATAGCTAAAAAACTACGTACCACATTGACTTCAAATTTAGGTCAAAAATTAAGGGTCAGATGGGAATTTTGGTGAAAATCTAATATGGCAAAACAAAATGGCGGTCTAATGAAAGGTTAAAAAAAAATACTAAAAATCCACTTATCTAATGTTTCTCAAATGTTGCACAGAAATCAAGTTTTATGTAGGAATCAACTGAAAAAATTATGGTACGAATCCAAGATGGCGGAACAAAATGGCGGTTTAATAAATTATTTACAAATTTAGCCTGAAAAACTACTTAACTGATTGATTTCAAAGTATGTTCGATAATTACACTGGCCGACGCCAGCTCATTATTTTCACAATGGAAATACCATCCCAATAATAAAAAAAATATTCGGAAAGGCCTAATAGGGTGTGAAAATATAAGTAAATTATTTTGTTGGCCATGTTTACTTTTTGAAAATGAAAAAAGTCTCTGGAATAAAACTGGTTTTTCCGATTTAAACAATTTCCATAAAGCTGTAAAAAGACACATTATGTCCAAAACGCATAAGGCCGTCATAAAAGAAAAAGTCTTCGGCAAAACCAGAATTGAGCACGCCCTTAATAAACTGTTGGAAATTAGTCACCGCTAACACAATGAACTAGTCCATGAAAATAGGTAAATATTAAGAAGACTTATCGATGTTGTTTGTTTTCTCGGACAGCACGAATTGGGATTTAGAGGTCGTGACGAAACAAGGGTTTAGTCAAATAGCGGAAATTTTCAAGATTTACTTAGTTTAATGGCTAAATATGATGATTGCTTCAAAAATTATTTAGAGCAGTCTAGCGTTTTTCGCGAGATTTTTTTCAGCATAGCAAAAACTACGTACCACATTGACTTCAAATTTAGGTCAAAAATTAAGGGTCAGATGGGGATTTTGGTGAAAATCTAATATGGCAAAACAAAATGGCGATCTAATGAAAGGATAAAAAAAAATTACTAAAAATCTACTTATCTAATGTTTCTCAAATGTTGCACAGAAATCAAGTTTTATGTAGGAATCAACTGAAAAAATTATGGTACGAATCCAAGATGGCGGAACAAAATGGCGGTTTAATAAATTATTTACAAATTTAGCCTGAAAAACTACTTAACTGATTGATTTCAAAGTATGTTCGATAATTACACTGGCCGACGCCAGCTCATTATTTTCACAATGGAAATACCATCCCAATAATAAAAAAAATATTCGGAAAGGCCTAATAGGGTGTGAAAATATAAGTAAATTATTTTGTTGGCCATGTTTACTTTTTGAAAATGAAAAAAGTCTCTGGAATAAAACTGGTTTTTCCGATTTAAACAATTTCCATAAAGCTGTAAAAAGACACATTATGTCCAAAACGCATAAGGCCGTCATAAAAGAAAAAGTCTTCGGCAAAACCAGAATTGAGCACGCCCTTAATAAACTGTTGGAAATTAGTCACCGCTAACACAATGAACTAGTCCATGAAAATAGGTAAATATTAAGAAGACTTATCGATGTTGTTTGTTTTCTCGGACAGCACGAATTGGGATTTAGAGGTCGTGACGAAACAAGGGTTTAGTCAAATAGCGGAAATTTTCAAGATTTACTTAGTTTAATGGCTAAATATGATGATTGCTTCAAAAATTATTTAGAGCAGTCTAGCGTTTTTCGCGAGATTTTTTTCAGCATAGCAAAAACTACGTACCACATTGACTTCAAATTTAGGTCAAAAATTAAGGGTCAGATGGGGATTTTGGTGAAAATCTAATATGGCAAAACAAAATGGCGATCTAATGAAAGGATAAAAAAAAATTACTAAAAATCTACTTATCTAATGTTTCTCAAATGTTGCACAGAAATCAAGTTTTATGTAGGAATCAACTGAAAAAATTATGGTACGAATCCAAGATGGCGGAACAAAATGGCGGTTTAATAAATTATTTACAAATTTAGCCTGAAAAACTACTTAACTGATTGATTTCAAAGTATGTTCGATAATTACACTGGCCGACGCCAGCTCATTATTTTCACAATGGAAATACCATCCCAATAATAAAAAAAATATTCGGAAAGGCCTAATACGTACCACTTTAATAGCCTTTTATATTGGCAGGTAAACGATTTTATTGTGGGGGGGCTAAAACGGGTCCATTTTACAACGGAAAATTTACCTAGACTGGGTTGTTTACAACATTAGACATAAAATAAACGTTAAACATCACTCTTCTGTTGAGTTTCGAATTGAGTGGTTCTCTGTGTATCGATAACCAAATGTATGTGAAGACGAGAATGTCGAGTCAAACGCGCCGAAGTTGCAAAATTTCATCTGACAAATTTTGTTATATTTGTAGAGAATTTCTGGTGAAATCATAAACCAGGCCATTTTCTGAAAATGTAAAAAAAGCCTACTTTAAATATTTTGGTGTGTTAATTGGAGATCAAGATAAGCGGTGGGCTCCCCATGTGTGCTGTGTTAGTTGTAGTGTATTATCGGTGCAGTGGATGAAGGGCAAGAGAAAAAGTATATCTTTTGTAGTGCCAATGGTATGGCGAGAACCCACCAAGGTTATTCCAAAAAGGGAAAGCACAATATAGAATATCCAAATTTGCAATCTGCCATACGACCTGTTCCTCATAATGCAAATTTGCCAGTGCCAATTGCGCCTTTAAATTGGCAAGCTATTGATTTGGGAGATAATGGAGATAACGCATCATCAGGCAGCTCAGAAGAACAGTGCAGCGATCCCATTTTTACCACAGGTCCCAGTTCCGGCGAGCCACATTTGATTGTTCAAAGTGAATTAAATGATTTAGTACACGATTTGGGGTTATCCAAGCAACAGTCAGAACTTCTGGGTTCCCGTCTGAAGGAATGGAACCTATTGGCCAAAGAAACAAAAATTACGAATTTCAGAAAAAGGAAGGAACTCGATATTGAACATTCTTCCCGTGAGTGACGCTTACTCATAGACATAGAAATAAACTACAATAGTTATAAATGGCAGATATGTAAGGACTTAAAAGTTATAGCGATTTTAGTGGGACTTCAGGGGGATTTACAAAATATTGCTGTTTTTTTTGTTTATGGAACACTCGTGCAATAAATCAGCATTATGTAATAAAAATTTGGCCAGAAAGAAGTGAATTTCCAACGGGAACTCAAAATGTTAAATTTATACCTCTTGTTGATCCCAAAAATGTCCTTTTGCCTCCTCTTCACATTAAACTTGGGCTGATGAAGAACTTTGTGAAGGCCTTGAATAAAGAGGGTGATGGATTTAACTACCTAAACAAGTCTTTCCCCAGTTAAATGACGCCAAATTAAAAGAAAGCATTTTTATTGGGCCTCAAAAAGAAAATTGCTGGACGATGTCAATTTTACGGAAAAGCTTACCAGGCAGGAACTGAGAGCATGGAATTCATTTGTTAATGTAGTAAAAGGATTTTTAGGCAACAATATGGATGAAAATTATGAACAATTAGTTAATGAACTCTTAGATGCCTATAAAGCGCTTGGTGCCAGAATGTCATTAAAAATTCACTTCCTCCATTCCAATCTGTCATTTTTTCCTAAAAATTTGGGAGCTGTTAGTGACGAGCGAGGTGAAAGGTTTCACCAAGATATCAGAATAATGGAAATTCGGTACTAAGGACGATGGGATTCAGCCATGATGGGTGACTACTGTTGGTTTTTGAAGAGAGAAGATAGGACACCTCATAAACGGAAAAAATAAAGTTTAATTAGTGTTTTAAGTTAATATTTTTCTCGTTTGCTTTTCTCTTAGATCTATGGTATGTTTAATAGGCGAAAACTATAAACATAGTCAATAAACAGGGTTAAAAATTTTATGAAATTATTTTTTCTTGAGATATTAAGTATCGTAACATTCGATATGGTTCTACAACTCTAACAAGAAAACCCTACGTGCCGCAACTTTCTATTTGTCATTTTCGTATTTGGATAGGTCCATTCTATTAGATTATGCTATTCTGATTTGTGTTGCAACAAAAAACAAATTTTTGTCGGCCAGTGTTATTTGAGGTATAGAGATGAACTAGTAAAACTGTGGTACTAATTCAAAATGGTGGAATAAAATGGCGGCCCAATTAAATGTTTGTAATCGTGACAAAATCATCGTCTCAGGTTTTACATATGTTCACGTTTTAGCGTTCCTAGATGCCAAAAAATATGTTTTATCATTTCCGTCGTTCCGTCTGTCGGTTTGTCTGTCAGTTCGCGGCATACCTTAAAAATTACTTATCAGATTGGCTTTCAATTTTACTCAAAAATTAAATGTAATATGGGGATTACCTGTTAATATTTTATAATAATTATTAAATATTTTAAAATAATAATTTTAACTAGTAACCTAATCCTAACCGAGATTATTTATAGGTAAATGTGGTCACACCTGGTTGCACCCGACTGCACCGTTGTCAAGTAAACAATAGAAGGGACTATAGGGAATAGGGCCTCTGTCTTTATTTAGTGGTTTCTCACCACATTTAACTATTTCTATACTCTCAAATGCATCCAATAATATATTATTAGAAATTTTAATTAACTTAAGATTATTTATTCCTATTCGGTGATTGTTTTCCAAAGCATGCTGGGCAACGCTTGACTTTTCTGTTCTTGCGTATGTTAAATGTGCCATGTGTTCTTTAAAACGAATTTTATGGAGCGTTTAGTTTGCCCAACATATTTTAGATCGCAGTCATTACAGCTAATTTCATAGATGCCACTCCTCTCCTTCAAGTCGACTTTGTCTTTGGGGTTTCCAAGGAGATTTTTCAAACTGTTTTGTAGGCTATTCTAAAACCTACGTTTTTAAACTTTTTATATCTGGGATCATATGGGATTACTATGGACTTATTGGCAGCCTGAAGTGCTTGAAGAGTAGTGGCATCTTTTAACATTTTCTTATGCTTATGTCTATTTACTAATTTATGTACAAAATTATCATTATATCCATTAGTTTCAGCTGTATTTTTAATTCGATTTATTTCATATCAATATCTAATACTTTTAATACAACTGAAAAAAAATTGCCTTTTTCAAGCACTAGTGCGAAAAGTAAATTACTTTCCGCACTAGTGTGGCAAAAACTAATTTTCCACACTAACATGCGTGCGTATCGGTATCAGTACAATATTTTAGAGTAATCAGATTACAGAAAGTAATCAAAGTACTCAATGTAACGATTTCATTTTGGATTCGGTATTCGTTACCACCAATATCGGTAAGTAACAAGTACCCGAGTACCAAATAGTTACTTTTTCAACACCTCTATCATCCAGTGTTCAGATCTCGTGAAATCAGATAAATACTGGAAAGTAGATGGCAAAATTGAAACGGTTATTGACGATTTAGTAATCACACTGGTTAATATCTTCAAAAAATAATGACGACGAAAGAAACCTTAAAGATCATTTTCAGAGGAAGACAACGATTTAGAAGGAATCGAATCATTAAAATCACAGCCGTCAACCTCAAAAATGGCTTAGTTTTTTTTCATATATTTTGTAAAATTGTTCATAAAGTAGCTGTCAATAAACTGCTTCAAAATAATTAATTTTCTGTTTAATACCGGGTATCAAAAAATATCTAATATTGCAATTAATATTTGAAAAACTACAGAACTCATATTTTTCCAAAATTAACACATCAATGTAGTTATAGTAGGAGAGCCAGCACTGATTCCAGTGAACAAGATTTATCAAAATTTTAACTTATGCAGTTCGACTTTGGGCTATTTGGGTATGCCAAAAGTGACCGTTTGTCTCCGTCCCTCACATTACTTTGTACAGGGGGCGTCATTGTGAAGTAATATACAGGGCGTTTCCTAATTGCGTGCTAATGTTAAAGGGGGTGATTTTTGGACCTTTTTAAGAAAAAAGTTTAATATGAACCTAAAAGTCTTAACTTTGGAGATACAGGGTTTCAAAAAATTTTTTTTTTATTCCTAATTGTGATGCTATTATAAATAAATAACTGTGTGAAATTTGATACACGTCTTTTATGCATAAAAGGTCATTTTTGATTAACAATCAATTTTTGAAATTTCTACCAGTGGTGTGCATATGTAATTAATGTGGGTAAATCCGTATGCTCCTTAATGCATACAAAACGTGTATCAAATTTCATGCAGTTACCTACAATAGCATCAGAATTGGGATGAAAAAAATGTTTTCTTTTTAAACTTTACCATCCTGTATCTCAAAAGTTAAGACTTTAATGACATAAAAACACCCCCTTTAACATCAGCACGCAATGTAGCAGGGTTATCGAGCTGTTGATTATTATATTTAAAATTATTTATTTATTTATTTGAGACGTAGCGGGCAACCCTGTCACAATACTGAAATTAACTAATATAAGATAAGTAAAATCAAAGGTATTCTGTAGGCTTCTCCGTAAATGATAATTTACAATTTTATTAAATATATTTGTTAGTACAAATTGGACAAAATATTTTATCTCACCAATTCTGCGGCCATATAAACTCGAACAACAGCAAACTGTAACAACGATGGTATCTTCTTCTTGAATATATATTTATTTAACTATCGGGTGGTTTATTTAAATAAAAGATTTGGTTTTTAAAAACAACTTAAAAATCTATTAACAAAAGAATAAAGAAAGTAAAATGCTGTACAAAAATAATACTTAAACCTAATAACAAAAAAAAGTATTTAAATCTAGAAAATGAGGGAATTATCTTAAAATCCCCAACCTTAGTACAATAGAAAAGAAAATAAGAATCTTTAAATGAAACGTAAATTTTAACTCTAGAAAACCAGTTACTTCCCAGATAAATCATAAAATGAAAATAAAATATCTTTGAAAAATCCCCTAACTTTAATATCCCACTATATACGTAAAGCCCCATAAACCACCAGAAAAGAAGAATTTAAGCTCAACTATAAGAATCAAAACTCTGACACAGACTGACTTTTAGTCTATATAGCTATTACTAGATCCACCCCTTAGACCAACCCATCTTTAATTTTATTAGTCAGGACGAAACGAATAAAGCTGTGGATGGTGAAGCTTAAGTCCCTACTCTATACTTTACGTTAAGAACTTCGTTTTAGAGACACGAGGTGTCACCCATGATAATTAAAAATGAATAAATAGATTAAAAATGAAATTCCCTTCAATTCTTAGTCCTAAGATTATGTATATAATCTAATATATAAGCCTATACTAACTTATCCACATTATGGGTCCGAAAAGTCATGGCGAAAAAAAGGCACGAAAAACCCTTTCAGTTTATTTTTTCTGCAGGGAAAATTATGCCCCAAAAACATGGCTTTTCGGTAATGCTCCTATTACAAAGTACTCAACATAGCAAATTGACCATTTACTATCATTGCATCGAACCAAATAAAATGTTTCAATTAATATTTTCAATAAGTTAAGATTACCGTGAAACAGGAAACATTTGGGATCCATAAACCCTCGAAAAGGAAGGCATAAATTGTAACCTTTTAAGAAAGCTCATCCGTATACCTGTCTATACTCTAGATTGTAGCATTTGAGTTATATGATACTTATCTAGGGTTTTAAATTCTCGAAACTAATATTAGATAAATTTACTTATAATTCTTGTGAAATAATCAAGCCTGATTAAGTGTGAACGTGAGAACCAACAGTTTTAGTAACATATTGCTTGAATTATATTTAGAATATATAAAAAATTATACTTTATATTGTGATTATAGTCTATTCTGTTACAGCAATTAGGAAACGCCCTGTATAGTACGTCACAATGACGGCCCCTGTATAAAGTAATATGACAAACGGAGACAGACGGCCACTTTTGGCATCCCGAGTAGCCCAAAGTCGAACTGCATAAATTAAAATTTTGATAAATCTCGTTCACTGGATCTGATGCTGGCTGCCCTTGTAAAATCTGGACTTGTAAATCGTGTATCAATATACTGGTTGGTCCAATAATAGTGGACGTAGGCAGTAGCCCAGGAACCGTTAATGACAGAACTCAAGAAAAAATATATTTATAGGTAAATCGATCAAGAAAATTAAATCGTTTTAAAATTCGAAAGTTCGCCATTTTTGCAACACAAAACAGATATAGAAGTGCGGTACACGAAAGAAAACAGACAAATATAGATAAAGGTTCAGTAAGCATAGTTACATTTTTTTATTATCTGAAGTGCGTATAGTCAAAAAGGAGTGCCATATTATTTAAAGAACGACGGGACACCACTGGTTTAAAGAGATTTCTTGGCCGACCTTCCTAAACCGATTGACTCCGCCCGGTTTTCTTTCGTGCCCCGCACTTTATTAGGTGGAAAATTTTCATAAGAATCTAAGCAATGTTGCACTGTAGAAATAAATTCCTGAAATTTTTAGTTTTTCAACGAGCCGTCGTCGCAAGCCCCGTCATTTTTTCCCGCTGTGGAATTTCGACCGCAAATACCTCGGTCAAATCGAGTGTTAACAACGGATTGGCAACAGCTCAATAATTTTTAACTTTCTGCACCGATTGCTAAACTGATTGGGCTGGTACGAAGGATATTCGGAGGAAGTGATTGCATTTTAGTTATTTAGTAATTAGTGAAACAGCCAGCACTCAACCTATTTGCCAACAGAAATATTTAAAACGTCTCATTGCCCACACTAACGTTCTATAGCCGATAATGACTTTGAATAAATCAATAAATATACATATTTTTAACAATTGAGAAGATACAATAATGTTTCTCTTCGTGTATAGTTAAAAATTTTCCAATAACTTGGAAAACATTGGTCAAATACGCTTTTCTATAATTGTTTTGTTACATATGGATGGATAGGAAAAAAAACATGTTTTTCGGCATGGAGGAACCCTAAAATGTAAATATATACAGGGTGATTCAAGGTCGATGATAGATTAGACGTTTACGGAAAACCGGTAGTAGGATTGTTCTGAAAATTTGGTTTCTCGGGCAAACAGACCTGCTCTATCGGTCTAAAATATTTTCAGCAATGCAGTGTTGCCGCTTCTACATAAAAGTCGTAACAATTTTGTTATTTTAAATGGAAAATTGTATATTGTTACTTTTATGGAATGGCTGATACATTCGAATTATATGGCGGAATATTGTTATTTTTCTTGTTTGGACGGGGTGTCCCTTTTTGGGTACTTTTGCGGGGTATCTCCGTTGTTTTTAGAGAGTGACGTTTTTCGCGACAGTGTGCTACTTTTTCGTTAAACTAAACTATCAGATAACTTATCAGAAATGTGAAAACTGTTTCTTATATAACTTTTCCCGTATAACTCAATTCCGCTTTCGGAATTAGTATACAGAGTCAGGTCAAAAAGTTATCAAACCCTACTTTATTTTTTTAACTGGAACACCCTGTATATTTATAGACCATAAAATTTATCTTTTTTTACCTTTTCAAAAATATACAATAGTATGCATTTTTTCTCAGAAAGACGCAAATAAATGACAATTTCCTGAAATTTGTTTCGCCTTATTTGATTTTTATCAAAATCCTACCAGGCCATCCCTATATGATCCTTAATTTTTGACCAAAATTTGAAGTCAATCGGATAAGTAGTCTTTAAGCTCTGCCGCGAACTAACAGACAAACAAACAGACCAACAGACGGACCAAAGGAGTTCATAAAACATATATTTTGGCATCTAGCGGCGCTAAAACGTAAAGATGTGTAAAAATGATAGGGTAACTTTTTCACGATTGTAAACATTTTATTTGCCCCTTATTTTGTTGGGCCACTTGAATTAGTACCACTATTTTACTAGTTAAACCATTAAATATTTCATCAAGCCGCCATTTTGTTCCGCCATCTTGGATTCGTACCAAAATGTTATTAATCGATTCCAACATAGTACTTGATGTTTTTCAAAATTAGAGATGTTTTCTCAATTCTGTCGGTCTGCCTGTCTGTCCGTCTGTCTGTCTGTCTGTTCGCGGCGTAGCTCAAAACCTACTTACCCGATTGACTTGAAATTTTGGTCAAAAATTAAGGGTCATATGCGTATGACCTGGTAATATTTTGGTCAAAATCTAATATGGCGAAACAAAATGGCGGCTTAGTGAAATGTTAAAAAATTCAATTCAATTGAATGAGGAGTTTTTTAATTATATTTTGTTTCGCCATATTGGATTTTTACCAAAAAGTTACCAGGCCATTCCCATATGACCCTAAATTTTTGACCAAAAAAGTTTATTTTGTAAATTTTTTACAAAGTTATTGCTATTAATGTTAAAATTTATATTATAAATTTAATGTCTTAACCCTTTGCTCTCTACTCCCACCATACTAGATAGGTGTGTAATAGGTACAGATTTTCATATAAACAAAATTTTATAAATTTAACAATTTAAATTAGTAATAATATTTTTTCATAATTTATATTATGCAATTGACGAATAATTTTCTTCAAATGTGCGTCATTACTTTTTAATACCACGAGCCGCCCCTGGTAAGTAGCTACTATATAAGTATTAATATAAAATCACCCTTCTTGGGCAATATTCAATATAAAAACAGAGCGAGTTGACAGGTTCAAACGCGCCAGCCCATAAATTGCAATTTGTAATGACTAATGCGAAAGAAAAAACAAACGCCAGCGCCCCACACTGGTCGAAATCACTTAATTCATGGCATTTATTGCAATTAAAAAAACACAAACAAATTAAACTAAATTCACCCGATAACATTTCACGGTGTCAACAAATAGTTGGTTGTGATTTTGACAATTATCACTTATGTTTATAAGATGCCAAATAATTAGAAATTATTGATTTAAAACTATAATATTTCATGCTTTTTGTTATTTTACTGAAAAAATCGTATTTTAATTTAACATTTCAATAAGTTCCGCTCATTGCCCAGCTTGTTGAATATCCTTTTTGACAATCTTATTTATTTATCTTAAAATATATTAAATAAAACATTGCGCATTTTTGCGCCATTTTACAAAAAAAACAAAATAAAATAGACGAGTAATTGATAAAAAAAAACGTGTTTTGTTAAAAATACTTTATTTATCTGCGGAAAAAAGTCTTGAGTAAGCATATTAGGCAGATAAAGGTTCTTATATAACTGAAATTTCTAAAAAAGGCAACTTTTTTAAAATCAGGAGATAGATACAGGGTGAATGATTATTTTGTAGATGTATCCCTAAAAAAATAATCGTAAAAGTTAAACATTTTTCGTAAACTTTCAAATAGCATGCGCCAAAACTGTTAAATATCCGTTGTCAATGCCATATTATTTTTACATTAAGTTTTAAATTTCAGTTCAGTTATTCATTTATAATTTATTATTAAAAAAAATCAAGGATAGTTCAAATCTTTTGATACTTCTTATTTGAAAAGCTTAAGTTAAGCTAAGACAATATTTTTTTATAGATAAAAACGAAGCTATAGTTTTGAGCAATATGCAACTAAGTGAAATGTTTATAAGGACTTCTCAGAAAAACTTAGATGCAAAATACAAACAACTACAAAAAGATATTTTGAAAAGCACTGGCTTTGATTGTTTACAAGTAAACTCAAAAAAAAAACTCTTTCAAGATTCAT
Organism: Kuschelorhynchus macadamiae; assembly: GCA_030620095.1. Taxonomy (NCBI): domain Eukaryota; kingdom Metazoa; phylum Arthropoda; class Insecta; order Coleoptera; family Curculionidae; genus Kuschelorhynchus; species Kuschelorhynchus macadamiae. The sequence goes on from JAUTXW010000312.1 coordinate 1,259,781, forward strand.
GAGCAACTTTAGAAAGAAATGGAAAGCTTCAAATCGGAAAAAAGAAAGGTTCTTTTCTGCTAATAATGCAAAATGGCTGAATGCAAAATGTCAATTTTTAAAGAAGAAACAAAAGTGGGTCGTAAAGTTTTAAGCTTCGGCAATTGCGCTGAAAGAACCAAAAGATTAAGAACTCAAAAATTGCGACATTCTACAACTCCACAAGAACTTGCGTATTCGCTCCAGATGCAACTTCGTGCCCACGGTCAGATACATGCATCTAAAATGATCGTGAAAATACATGAAGAACCAAATAAAGCTAAAGAATACTTCCAAGCACTAAACAAAACAAAATACAATAAACTAAATGGAGATGAAGCGCTTTCGTTAGTTGTAGAGGCACAGCTCACGAAATTTCAATAGAAGTTTATTCCAAGTCAAGGAAAATCTAAAAATTGTGATATTTATCCCTCGTACGATGAAGTCTTGTGTGCCAAAAAAAGGTGTTACCCCAAAGATATTTTCATAACAGAAGAACGGGCTAGTGTACCATTACAATCCTTGCTGAACCACACCTGTGAACGACTAATAGAAGTGCAAAAAGATATAATAAAATGTGTAGCAAAATCGAAGAACAAAATTAAATTAACTTTGTTTTCTATGGGTATGCGTTTGACGGAACCTCTGGTGAGTCAGAGTATAAACAAAGATTTCAAGACAGCTTGACCTCCGATGCTAGCATATTTTTTACATCTTTTGTACCCATAAGGCTTGTAAATAAAGAAGATAATGCTTTAGTCTGGCAGAATTCGCGGCCAGCCTCAACCCGATTTTGTCGTCCTATTAAAGTACATTTTTCGAAAGAAACAACTACACTTACTTTGCAGGAAAAACAGAATTTAGATCTCCAAATCGATAATCTTTTGAATTTTGTAGGTTATTCTAGTTACATAAAAATAGAAATTAATTTTGAAATGTACTTAACTATGATCGACGTTAAAGTGGGAAATGCTCTAGCGGAAAACAATTCCACCCAAAAATGTTTTTTATGCGGAGCCACTTCTAAAGACTTTAATAATATTGAAACTGTTTTAAAAAGACCAGTTTTAAATACATCTTATTTGAAATTCGGGGTTATCAACTTTGCATGCCTGGATCAGGTTTTTTGAATGTTTGTTACATTTGTCGTACAAAATCGAAATTAAAAAGTGGCAAGTCAGACAAACGGAAGATAAGGTAAAAGTAGCAGACCGAATTAGGATTAATTGTAGATAAACCGAAACATGGCTTTGGATCTTCAAACGATGGGAACACAGCCAGAAAATTTTTTGAAAATTCTGCTGTGGTTGCCGATATTCTACAGGTTAACTATAATTTAATGTTTCAATTTCATACTTAATCTTACAAACTTTATCATCTGGATATGACATTGATGTAAAAAAACTTAAAGAATATTGTGTAGAAACAGCAAATTTATTTTGTTCCTTGTATCCGTGGTATCCGATGCCAACATCCGTACATCGAATCCTCATTCATAGCTCAGAAGTATTAAACTCTTTTTTGGTGCCTATAGGTCAGTTATCTGAGGAAGCCCAGGAGGCTAGAAATAAAGACATCAAAAAATTTAGATGTAATTTTTCACGAAAAACATCGAGAAAAGATAATTTAACAGACATTTTTCTGCGCCTTCTAGTTTCCTCAGATCCTATTATTTCAAGTTTTAAAAAAACACTTTCCAAAGATAGGAAATCTTTGTTCCCTGAATCTATACATTTGTTAAAATCTCCAAATGTGGAATTTATTGAATAAAATTTTATTGAAAACGAAAGTTCCTCTGATGATGACGAATAAAACTTATTTTTGCGTAAAAACTCTTAATATTCTACCTCGTTTTAAAGCGCTTTTAGAAAATAGTTTTAGTGATCATTAAACAAGTATTATGTAATAAGTAATATAAAATTTGGCATTTTTTTCGGGATGTGACAATTTTACCGAATGTGATAGTTCTTTCTATTGCGAAGGTTTCTTTTAATTTGGAGTTAAAAACGACCATGTAAACTTAGTTTTAAAGTTTAATAACACTGATGATAAGTAATGTTTACTTCAAAGGTACTGCTGTTGGCTGAATGCCTATGTTTTTTTAATCTAAACATCTAGTTATATTTTAAAACAATAGTTTATACTTAATTTATTAAGAATCTGTATTTAACTAGATAAACATAACATTTTTGAGCCAATTTTTCCGTACTTTAGTTTTAATTATGTTTGTTCACCTTGTATATTTAATCAAACCAGTAAATTTTGCTTCTGTGTGTTTCATTAGTTATTAGTGTTAAAATGTTTAAGCAATTAAAATGAAAATTCCGTTTTACAAAAATACATAATATTCGACAAATAGCTTCATCCTGGATATTATATTTAGTCTCTAACATAAAAATTTTCTAGATTTGGTATTTGGTTAAGTGGCAATAATAAATTTTATGCATACTGGACCTTTAGTTTGACTGACTTAAGATTTTTTGCTCTGACTTAAGTCTTCGAGGAAACGTAATAAGCAAAAAAAGGTATAAGTAACTTATAAAGTCAGTTTTTGAAAAATTACTTAAAATGAAAAGACTTAAGTCAGTAAAATAATTTAAGTTAATAACTGACCTAAATATTTTTATGTCTGACAGCTCTCTCCATCAGTGTATTTGTGAATAAAATATAAATTGTACTTACAAAAACAGGAATATCCGTAGGGTTCGCCTCACCATACCGCGTGCTCCCCTCCGCCTTCATTCCGTAGTACAACTGCCACACGCTCGGCCTCTCGTCCCGATGCCCCAAAGACCGTCCATTGGGAACACTCCCACCCTTCACCAATATATTGTTTCTATCACAGTTAAAACTTTTTAAACAGTTCAGTTTACTTCTGGCACAAGAAATATTACTGTTATCATGAATTTTGTCGTCGCGGCAATTCTTTTCACAAATCTCGTCCACTGTGCCGCGCGGCGTTGCCAAACCTATTTCGTTTCCCCCGTCGTCCGGTTTTTTCGAAGACGTCACTAAACCCGGAGTTGTTTTTTGATTCGATCGCGTCATTTTGTGTCGGCAAAGCGTGCCGTAAATTAGGGCGTTTCGAATGCTTCTTGTCAGGGTCGAGTTGTCATGATCGTAATAGAGATGGGAGAGGATCGATGATTTTCTTGCTGTAAAAAAATATTCTGTATTAAGTCAGTGTGAACTTTTTAAATTGCTAATAATTCTTTTTTTTACCTTTTCAAAAATATATAATAGTATGCACTTTTTCCCAGAAACACGCAAATAAACGACCATTTTATGGTTTTCCCTTAAAAGATAGGCAAATGCAGTTTTCGCCAATCAATTCAGAAAAAAAATGAACGTGCATGCGCACTGGTCCGGGAAAAACTTCATATCTTCGAAACAAAGAAACATACAGAGGTGCGGTTTGCGTTATTTTATTCATAAATAACCATTTTAAAACACGTTTTAATTGGGTGAGGTCACGGTCGCGGAAAATGCGGAAAAACATTTTCCAAAGTGAAAATTCAGTCATATCTCTGAAAATATTTATCCCTCGTCAATACTGATATGTTCAATACATTTCTTAGGTCAAAATACCTATAGCAACACGTATTTTTAAAGCATTTTCCGAAAAAAAATGTTTTTTCATTTTCCGGTCGAAAATTTTTGCATACAAAAATTTCGAAAATTTTTTTGCTAATAGATTTCTGTCAAACTTCGTTTATATACTAATTCGATGCCATAAAAAACGAAAAATACATCCATTTGGTCCTAAAGTGTATGGTTGAATTTCCACGACCCGCGGGGAAATCTGGAAATTCACGATTTTGCAAGGTCTCGCGGAAAAGACCACAACTTTTTTGCCTTAAAAGTTAGGCAAATTCAGTTTTCGCCACTCGATTCAGAAAGAATCAATCTATAACCACTCAAATTCTCAAATTTTTACGACCATTGCAAGTTTTCGGAAAATATCGTCGATTTTAGTGAAAAAATGGTGAACGCGCATGCGCAGAGGTTAGGGAAAAAATTTATATCTCCGAAGCAAAGATACATACAGAGGTGCGGTTTGCGTTATTTTATTCATAAAAAAGCATTTTAAAACACGTTTTAATTGGGTGAGGTCACCGTCGCGGAAAATGCGGAAAAACATACGTCAATACTATTGTCTTTAATGCATTTCTTAGGTCAAAACACCTTTAGAGACATGTATTTTTAAAGCATTTTCGGAAAAAAAATTTTTTTTTATTTTACGGTCGAAAATTTTTGCATGCAAACATTTCGAAAATTTTTTTGCTATTAGATTTTGATCAAACTTCGTTTATATTGTTATAAATTATCCATTTAGTCCTAGGATGAATGGTTGAATTTCCACGACCCGCGGGGAAATCTGGAAATTCACGATTTTGCAAAGTCTCGCGGAACAAACCACAACTTTTTTCCCTTAAAAGATAGGCAAATGCCGTTTTCGCCATTCAATTCAGAAAGAATCAATCTATAACCCCTGAAATTTTCAAATTTTAACGACCATCGCAAGTTTTCGAAAAATATCGACGATTTTAGTGAAAAAATGGTGAACGCGCATGCGCAGAGGTTCGGGAAAAAATTTATATCTCCGAAACAAAGAGACATACAGAGGTGAGGTTTGCGTTATTTTATTCATAAATAACCATTTTAAAACACGTTTTAATTGGGTGAGGTCACCAGCGCGGAAAATGTGGAAAAACATTTTCCAAAATGAAAATTTAGTCATATCTCCGAAAATATTTATCCCTCGTCAATACTAATGTGTTCAATACATTTCTTAGGTCATAGCTTCTATAGCAACATGTATTTTTAAAGCATTTTCTGAAAAAAAATGTTTTTTCATTTTCCGGTCGAAAATTTCGAAAATTTCGAAAATTTTTTTGCTAATAGATTTCGATCAAACTTTGTTTATATACTAATTGGATGCCATAAAAAACGAAAAATACATCCATTTGGTCCTAAAATGTATGGTTGAATTTCCACGACCCGCGGGGAAATCTGGAAATTCACGATTTTGCAAGGTCTCGCGGAAAAGACCACAACTTTTTTGCCTTAAAAGATAGGCAAATTCAGTTTTCGCTATTCAATTCAGAAAGAATCAATCTATAACCACTGAAATTCTCAAATTTTTACGACCATCGCAACTTTTCGGAAAATATCGACGATTTTCGTGAAAAAATGGTGAACGCGCATGTGCAGAGGTTTGGGAAAAAATTCATATCTCCGAAACAAAAAAACATACAGAGGTGTGGTGTGCGTTGTTTAATTCAAGAATAACCATTTTAAAACACATTTTAATTGGGTGAAGTCACCGTCGCGGAAAATGCGGAAAAATATTTTCCAAAGTGAAAATTTACTCATATCTCCGAAAATATTTATCCCTCGTCAATACTATTGTGTTTAATGCATTTCTTAGGTCAAAATACCTATAGCAACAAGTTTTTTTAAAGCATTTTCTGAAAAAAAATGTTTTTTCATTTTCCGGTCGAAAATTTTTGCATACATATCCATGCAAAAATTTCGAAAAATTTTTTTGCTAATAGATTTCGATCAAACTTCGTTTATATACTAATTGGATACCATGAAAAACGAAAAATACATCCATTTGGTCCTAAAATGTATGGTTGAATTTCCACGACCCGCGGGGAAATCTGGAATTTCACGATTTTGCAAGGTCTCGCGGAAAAGACCACAACTGTTTTGCCTTAAAAGAGAAGCAAATTCAGTTTAGGCTATTCAATTCAGAAAGAATCAATCTATAGCCACTGAAATTCTCAAATTTTCACGACCATCGCAAGTTTTCGGAAAATATCGACGATTTTAGTGAAAAAATGGTGAACGCGCATGTGCAGAGGTTTGGGAAAAAATTCATATCTCCGAAACAAAGAAACATACAGGGGTGTGGTTTGCGTTGTTTAATTCAAGAATAACCATTTTTAAACACATTTTAATTGGGTGAAGTCACCGTCGCGGAAAATGCGGAAAAATATTTTCCAAAGTGAAAATTTACTCATATCTCCGAAAATATTTATCCCTCGACAATACTAATGAGTTCATTGCACTTCTTAGCCAAAGTACCCATAGAAACACGTATTTTTAAAGCATTTCCAAAAAAAGAATTTTTCATTTTCCGGTTGAACGTTTTTGAATGCATGCAAAATTTTCGAAAATTTTTTTGGTAACAGATTGCGATCAAACTTCTTCCATATACTAATTCGAAGCCGTAAAAAACAAAAAAATATATCCATTTGATCCTAGTGTATATGACTGAATTTCCACGACCCGCGGAAAATCTGATAATTTGCAATAAGTACAAACAAACAATCATATCTTCGAAACCCTAAATCATAGAAAATCGTTAGAGGTGAATTCGAACTCTATGGAAAATTTTCTATCAAGATACTAATATTTCGCCAAAAAAAACTTTTTTTAAATACTTATTTAACTGTTAAATATATCAATATGCACTATTAATGAATCTGGAAAAACATTCATATTTCCGAAACTATAAATCGGAGAAAGTCGTTCTGTTCGATAAATTTAGATTCTACAGAAAATTTCATTTCATTCCGCGAGAATTTTTTTTGTCAGCATGACAGATAACAATTTTTTGATCTTTTGTATTTTTTTTTAAGACAGATGACAATTTTTTTACATTGGGTAACGAAAGGCTGGAATAATACCTACCTTGCTGAGCAGAAATTCAACATTGTTAAAGTTTAGAATCGGTAAAGCTTTTGGTGCACCCTGTATACAATATTCATGGTGGAATACTTAAGGGTGCCAACCCTGTTCATAATCTGATAGACCATACTGAAACTGATTAACACAAGTAGGCTTTGTTGAGCAGACCATTTTTTAAAAAATCAAGTTTTGTGACATACCCTGTATCCGTCATACAGGGTATGAAGGAAGAAAAAATTTAAAAACCGCTAGAAATTATTTTTTTGTACCTAGCTCTAGATCATTTTGGTTGCACAAATAGAAAAAGGAATCTTCCACAATAAGAGTTCTGGTCGAATAAACTTTTTAAAAAATGACTGGGTCTTTCTGTATTAAAAATCTAATTTTTTTACATAAATATCGACTGTGGCAATCAAATTTTAAGCTAGTGCACTTTCTTAATAGGTTTATTTAATGATTCTATGTTAATTTGGTCAAAAGCTGGACGATTAAATGATGTTATTGTAGCCTTCACAATATTATTCGTATAATTAGTTTTATCTACATTAATTAACCTTAACCATACTCTAGGAATTTGTCAAACAAAGGCCAAAAAACGTAACTCAAATTCTCACCCGTATTGAAAATATTTCATTTTGAATTTCCAGTTCCAGCAGTGGTATATATATATATATATATATATATATATATATATATATATATATATATATATATATATATATATATATATATATATATATATATATATATATATATATATATATATATATATATATATAGGGTGTCCCGAATTGCAGTGTCCAAACTTTAACAGCGCATTCTGCATTCAAAATAAGCCCTAATTTTCTATATAAACATATATCGGCAAATGCTTCGTTTTCGAAATACAGGGTGTTAAAGTTTTAAGAAAAAAATTATTATTTAGTCATAACTTTTTTATTACTTGAGATATTGTTATTAAATTTGGTAAACAGCCTTGGAGTAACAAAAGGCATTTTTTGATTTGAAATATTTTTTAATTTTCAGTGGCGTCCGTACGGGATTTTTTATTGAATATTCTTGAAGAAAAAATGGTACTCTACTGCTTTTTCTGAAAACAAAAATCATTCCTAAAATCCCCACTCAGTTTGGAGCAAATTTGATCCCTTGTCTTTTTTTCGTGCGGTGTAAGGATTTCGAGTAAAAAACTAAAAACCATTTTTATGTATGGCATAGTTAAAATTTCGATTATTGTTAATTTCAGTAGCAAAACCTTTAATTATTTGGTTTCCGATATTTATTTCATGCATTCCGGGTGAGTTCATAATTTCTGAACGACGTATGTAGGGTTTCTAAAATAAAAACTTGTCTGACAACTAAGGAGAGATGACGTCATCGACCCGTTGTAATGGAGATTTGCATTATGTTTGGGTTATCAGAGTGACACCGCAGAAGTTAGCAGGCAACCTATTAAAATCTAATGTCCTTGGTACTTACCATCATTCCTTTATTGTCGACTCTTGGTATGCCATGATTGCATTTTTGTGATAATTGAACAATTGCTAGGTTCGTCTTTAAAGTATGACAGCTGAGTTTATAATTCTAAAATCGTCGATTCATTTTGTAAAACGGTAATTAGAATTAATTCAATTTTGAAGATGATACTTTATTTTACAGAAACTACTATTTATTAACTAAGTTCGTAATTAATTTTACAAAAACTAGAATTCATAACTTTTATTAACTTAGATCGTGAAAAAAATTTATAGAGCACTTTAAATATCATTAAGGATTAATCTGGGCCTTAAAATTCACAATAATTGATCAAAATGAGCTCCTCTAACTTCGACACATTTTCGGCATCTGCTCTTAACTGTGTGAGTGACATGGCGTATAAAATTCGTATTGGCTCGCAAACTTTCACAGGCTTGCTCTATCCTTAGAATCAGTTCTTCTCTTGTATGAACTGGTCTGGAATAAACTAAATTTTTCAAATAACCCACACAAAGAAGTCGACAGGTGTGAGGTCAGGGGAACGTGGTGGCCAGGCTGTAGCTCCTAATCGTCCAATCCACCGTTCTGGATAATTATTATTTAACCACTCGCAATTTACAAGTGCAAAATGCGCGGAAGCCCCGTCCATTTGAATCCAGAATTCGTTTCTAAGATTTAGAGGAATATTTTCTAGATATTGAAATAACTCATTTTGCAGAAAATCATTAAATAACTGTCCATCGAGGCGTGGTGGTAGAATATGGTGCCCGCAAAAAAATTTCATTTATTACACCACACCAAACTTTAACAGAAAATTCTTGCTGAAATGCTCTAGTTCGTACAACACGTGGATTGTCAAGGCTCTAGATTCGTAAATTATGGAAATTTACTGAGCCGCTTCGGGTAAATGTGGCTTCATCAGTCTATAAATTTTTTTTTGAGAAGTTCTCGTCTTCCTCTATTTGGCGCAAAAACCAATTGCAAAAACTGACACGTTTTTCGGCATCACCAGGTCGTAAGTTTTAAACTGGCTGCATCTGAAAGGGCTTCCTGTGATCTTTCTTCAAAACGCGATGAACCTTATTTTTAGAAACAAAAACTGCGTTGCCTTGTAAATTATGAGCTGCTCTTCGTAGGCTTCATGTCCTATCGTTGTCAAACTTATTTAAAATTACGTTTCGATATTGTTCATTTCTCCTACCTTTGTTTCTCGGATTTCTCTTTGAGTCCAAAATTCCTAAACATTAAATGCGTTTTAATGAAAACTTGTTTGCAAGGTAATCTTCTATTTGGAAATCTTCGTTGGTATTCCCGTACTGCTGCATTTGCATTTCCATTACAGAAACCATAAACGAAATGAATATCAGCATACTCAAAGTTACTGAATAACACCATTTTGAAATCACTAGTTAGACTGATTATTACCTTTTTGTATAAACTGTAATGTACCTGACATTTATTTACTCTAAAAACTCAAATGTCACAATTACATGGCATACCAAGATGTCAAAGGTTTTGCCACTGAAATAATTAACAATAATGGAAATTTTAACTACGCCATACATAAAAATAGTTTTTAGTTTTTAACCCGAAATCCTTGCATCGCACGAAAAAAAGGCAGGGGATCAAATTTGCTCCAAACTGAGTGGGGATTTTAGGAATGATTTTTGTTTTCAGAAAAAGCAGTAGTGTACCATTTTTTCTTCAAGAATATTCATTAAAAATCCTGTACGGACGCCACTGATAAAGAATTCAAAAATATTTCAAATCAAAAAATGCCTTTTGTTGCTTAAATACTGTTTACCAAATTTAATAAGAATATCTCAAGTACTAAAAAAGTTATGACTAAATAATAATTTTTTTCTTAAAACTTTATCACCCTGTATTTCGAAAACGAAGCATTTGCCGATATATGTTTATATAGAAAATTGGGGCTTATTTTGAATTCAGAATGCGCTGTTAAAGTTTGGACATTACAATTCGGGACACCCTGTATATATATATATATATATATATATATATATATATATATATATATATATATATATATATATATATATATATATATATATATATATATATATATATATATATATATATATATATATATAAAACGCAACCAAATAAATAATATTAAAGCAAAGTTGAGTATTTACCGTATAGATGTGGCAACAACGGAGTAGTGGTCCGTCTCTGACCCGGGGGACTGTCGCTGAACCCGCTACTCGAAGATCCCGATGGGATATGGTAAATGTCTTCGTCGTTCGAGCTGGACGTTCGCATTCTACCACTCGACGATGAGTGACCACTCGAAGAACTGTGACTAAATGCTCTAGAAATTAATCAAAAAACGTTTTGCGAAAATCATTAGCTGCATTAATTAGTATGTTGAACGGTTTAGGGGAAGGCTGGTGTGAGAGTGTTACGCTTAATGTTAGCAGGGGAAGGACAAGGTAAAATGGAACTAAAAGCTGTTTGTGTAGATTATTGGATACTGATTAAGATGTGAATCAAATTTCGGATTACTGCTATGTAAAAAATAATATACAGGGTGTAATTTAACTTAGGTCCAAGAATAAAATACATTAACTTTTGAACAACCTGTACTTCGAAAACAAAGTATTTGTGATCCCATGTTTATAAAAACTTTTCGCTATCCATTTATTGTTTTTAATTGTATATGTCATTCTCAACTATTAGTTTTAAACAAAAAAAATATTTAACAATATTTTATTTTTAAATAAAATAGATTTCATTTCACGTTTAAGTAATATTGTTTTAATTAAAATTATCAATAGTGTTCCTTTTTCGCAATAATTTTTGGCAGATTTCTTATAGATTAAACTTTAAAGATGGATATTTGAATTGCTTAATGGGATATCGAGATGCTATTTTCGGTGTTTGTTTAATCGATCTGTTCGGTAGGCATAAAAACAGTACATAAGGACAAGAAATAAAGCCCCGATCTGTATGTAAAACTTTATTAACGCCTAAGATTTTCAAAACATACTTTTTTTGCTTGGGTCCAAAATGATCTTTAATAAAATTAAAAAAAAAACAATTTCTAGCCAGTTTTGATACTTTCGTTTCCAACGCCACTAGCGTCGCAATATAAATTTCATATTTTGTTCTGTAACTTCTTGGTCTCTTAGATTTTTTCGATATTTTGCACGGTTTACAAATTATTTAGCAAGTAGTTTTTTTTTAACTGTTTAAAGTTTCACTCGGGTGCCATCTTGTTCCGACATACTGGATTTTTACCAAAATATTACCAGACTATTTCCATATGACCTTAAATTTTTGACAACAAGTTTAAAGTAAATCTGATAAGAAGTTTTTAAGCTATGCCGCGAACTGACATACAGACCAGACAGACCGGCAGACGGACCGACGGAATTGATAAAAACATATTTTTTGGCTTCTGGGACGCTAAAACGTGAATATATGTAAAAAGTTACAGAACACAATGAAAAATTTAAATTTGCTGTAAAAATTGCCAGTGGCGTGGCAACAAAAATTTCGGAAGAGGTATAAGCAGTTGCGACCTGGAAAAAAGTATTACCCTATAGACTTTTCAAAAATATATTATAGCCATTCGGAAGGCATTCCTCACAGCATACAATGCATCAAATTTGAATGATTTATCTCGAGAAACGTGGTGCATGAAATATACTAAAAAAACAGTGGCGTACATAGAAATTGCTCCCGGAATGAGCTTTGAGACGATAAAACGATCAACAACCAAAAAACGAAACAGTCTTCAGTTCCTGTTTTCTATATAAGTGGATGTATTAAGCGGAAATCATATAAAAAAGGGCCTCTCTTTTACTTTACCTACAAATAAATCTTACTATCAGCCCATGGAAACAAGGGAAGCAGTGCTTCCCCAAAAAAAATTACAAAACATCTTCTAAAATGTTTGAAATAGGAAATCATTAATTTAGTTTATATTAAAAATGCTAAAATATTATCTTAATTATCAAGCCCATAATAAATGCGGCCTTGACTCCGACCGAGCCACAATAGAATATCGAATAGAACCTATGCGGGCCGCTAGCTTCTCTGCAGCCAAGTCCTGTATGCTTGATTTCCTGTGAATCGACCCAGAGGTTATTGAACTTTCCACCGGCTATTTGCAATTTTTGCATTTCAGTCGTTCGTTGGAGTAGGTTCTTTGTTTGAACGGCTATCCGTGTGTAGTGTGATACGTACGTCGCGTCGTGCATGGTGCGATGTGGAAGACAATAATACGAACGTGAATATGCAAATACCGTCAACTTCGCCTGTCGGTAATAACGTTGAAAATGTTGGAGAATTTAGTAAGAAGACTGTGTGTGAATGCGTGGTGTATGTCTTAATAATAAAGGAATTTTCAACATTAAACTTCGCTGATAAGCTTCAAATAATTTCCAAAGGAAGGGCAAAACCGCCTATGAAAAATTTAACAAATTTATTTAATGAAAATTTAAAAATGAAAAACTTTATTAGACATTTTTATCCGGAAAAACGATACGAACAATTTAAATGGCCAACAGGGTGTGAAAATATAAGTAAATAATTTTGTTGGGCATGTATTTTTTGAAAATGAAAACGGTCCCTGGAATAAAACTGGTTTTTTCGATTTAAACAATTTCCATAAAGCTGTAAAAAGACACATTAGGTCCAAAGCGCATTTGCAGGCCGTCATAAAAGAAAAAGTCTTCGGCAAAACCAGAATTGAACACGCCCTTAATCAACAGTTGGAAATGATGATTGCTTAAAAAATCATTTAGAGCAGTCTAGCGTTTTTCGCGGAACGTCGAATCGAATCCAGAATGATTTAATTTCCGCTGTTGCAACCATTATTCTATAAAGAATTAAGCAGGAGATTGGCGACGCGCGGTTCATTGCTATTGTTCTGGACGAAACAACTGATATCACTAATTTTAGCCAATTATCTATAGTAATACGCTCCGTTAAAACAGACGGAAGTATTCAAGAGCTATTTTTAGGTTTTAAGAATGTGTCCGAAAATCGTACAGCAGATGCATTATATACCGTAGTTTATAACGTTACTAAAGAAATTAATGGAGAGAAAAAATTAGTTGCTCAAAGCTACGATGGAGCTGCAGTGATGGCAGGACAATTAGGGGGTCTGCAAGCTAAAGTTCGAGAAACTTTCCCAAGTGCTGTGTTTGTCCATTGTTTTGCTCATAAATTAAATTTAGTTTTATCCCAGTTCATCAATCACATTAAAGAGTGTAAAGTATTTTTCGTTACTTTAAGTGGCATCGCTGCTTTTTTTTCCAAGTCAACAAAACGTACACAAGCTTCGGACTCCATTGTCCACAAACCATCGCCCCTACTAGGTGGAACTATAATGGAAGACTTGTGTTAACAGTATCTGAAAATCGTGAATCACTGATTGAACTATTTGAGAATATAATAGAAAATAATGAAACGTGGGACTCAGAAGCAATAAATAGTTCGAGGGGGTTTTTGGACTGTTTGAAACGAGATTTTAATTTTAATTATTTGTTGAACATATTTTCAGAAATATTTCCATTCTCGGACAATGTTTTTAATATATTACAAATCAAAACAAATGATATTGCGATTTTAAGTCCATGTTAAGTCAAAAAAGACATGACTGACCTATTTTGGGTGAAAACGATGACTTTAAATGTAGAGCCACAAGCCAAACGTCTTCGAACAGACAAGGTGGGAGATGTTCAAACATCATACAGACGCCTCTTTTATGAAATAATCGAGTAAATAAACTATAAATTTAACAGTTTAAATGATTTTAAATTCCTCGAGCTCTGCAATTTTGATGCTTTTAAAGGAAAAATTTATCCAGAAGATGCGTTTAAATCTCTTCTTCTTTATTATGGTCAGTTCTTCGACCGGGTGTTACTGCGATCTGAAGTAAAAGTGATTTACGAAACTGATAACATTAGCGCAAAAAATAACGCTAAGGAACGAATGTAATTTTTAAAAGACAAGGAGCTGGAAGATGCCTACACCGAAGTGTCGAAATTGTGTGAATTAGTATTGACAGTACCTGCCACAAGTTCATCAGTAGAATGCAATTTTTGAACATTTAAACATCGCTGTTGTCCATTGAAAATAAACTTCTCCAAAATATGTCGCAGCTTCGACGTTTTTATGATGACGTCATTGACGAATTTGCAAAAAATGATCGGAAAATCGAATTACATTACAAATCGGTAAGTTTTTAAAAATTGCTTCCCTTTCTTAAAATTTCACCGCACGCCCCTGCTTATTATTTCTATCATTTTAGCTTAAATAAAACTAGCTCTGGAGAGGTTTTAACCCCAAATCTTCCCCCTTAAATACACCACTGAAAAAAAAATACTAACACCCTGAATCTCAAAAACGACAACTTTGGGGACACATGTTTATATGAACTTTTAGCCCTTGCATTTTTGGACATCAGTTAAACAACACCCTGTATTTATAAATATCACACATAGTAGTACGGAGTAAATTACTTTCCGCACTGGTGATTGAAAAAGACAATTTTTTTTTCAGCTGTATCAAAAGTATTAGATATTATTTTTCTCCAAAAATTATTTAAAAAATCGCTTAATATAGGAAGAAGCAATTTCTCATCTAGATTTATAATTCTCCAATATCCTAAGAAATTCAAAAATCCAAGGCATTATTTATATTATAATTTTGACTTACATCGTATTATAATCTCATATTATTCCAGTTAGCTTAATGCTAAGTAAACTTAGTTACAATTTTTTCAACAATAGTGTTAATAGACAGTCTCGGTTGCGATGACACCAAAAAGCAACATGATGATAACATTGAAAACAAAGAGAATCTATTAAGCATCAAAATTGCTGATACAAAATCTCATATTTCCAGAACATCTGTAATTGTGTTTATCGCTAGCCGTTTATATAAAAATTTAATTTTGAGTGGATAACACAGGCCAACACACATTTTGGTGCCTGCGATTTTTTAACTGTTCCTGGGTAATTTTTGGATGCAGAATGTGAAAAAGTTCTCAGATTTTGTCTATCAGATCTAGTTTTTTTTTATTTGTGTATTGTTATAATATATAATATTATTGTTATAATATATAATATTACTATAATTAAGTATTTACTGCAAAAACTTAATTTACATAATTACATTAGTCACTAATCACATAAAAATTTTCTTTTATACGACTTTCTAGAATGGAGTTTACTAGGGCAGTCTCGCTGAAGGCTCCAGCAGTAGTCCGCCATCATGTGGTCGTCCTTGATAACGATCCTCCATAGTTTTAATATCCTGATGGAATCTTTCCCCCTGTTCTTCATTACAATCACCTAAGTTTTCTGGAAAACGATCTAGGTGGCTGTGGAGGTAGTGAACTTTTATACTCATGTTACAGCCAAGAATATTAAAATTTGAAAGCATAGTTTTCACGAATTCTACGTAATTCTCTGCTTTATGATTGCCAAGAAAATTTTGTACTACTTGAACAAATGAACACCAAGCGTTAGATTCAGTCTCGCTCATTGATGTGGTGAATTGTGGATCTTTAACAAGTTGCCTTATTTGAGGACCATCAAATATACCAGCTTTTAGTTTTTCCGTGCTAATGCCAGGAAATTTACGTGACAAATACCCAAAACAATTTCCATCTCGCTTTAAAGCCTTCACAAATTGCTTCATCAAGCCTAGCTTGATATGCAAGGGCGAAAGTAAGATTTTTTCTCTTGAAACCAAAGGTTCGTTGATCACGTTTTGTTTTCCTTGAATCATGACATCTCTTGAAGGCCAATTTTTGTTAACCCACTGCTTATTTTTAGCACTGCTGTCCCAAAGGCACAAAAAACAAGGATTTTGTATACCAACTCTGCTGTCCAAGGAGGAAGTTAACCATTTTTAAATCAACCAAAATTGCCCACTGATGTTCTTCGTATTTAATTTTTCTCAAACCTAATGCAATTGTTTCATAGTCTTCCTTCATGGTAGTAGAATGACCAATAGGAATTGAGCCATATTAGTTACCGTTATGTAAAAGAACACATTTTAAACTACGTTTTGAACTGTCAATAAAAAGGCGCCAATCATCTGGAGTGTATTCAGGCAAACCCATTTTTTCTAAGAGCCCTTTTATATTGTTACAAAATACCAAGTCATTTTCCTGAGCGAAAAAAGGTAGCAGATCCTTATCTCTTTTACAATAAAATGTAATATTAGTACTTGGACAAAGTAGATTCTTATAAGATCGTTTAGTTCTTCTTGATTGAAACACTGCGGAGATGCTAAATCTGCTTCAAATTCGCTGTCGTTTTCTGATTGAATTCTTTGAACTTCGTCATACGTTGATGTTTCTGTATTATCTTCTGTCAGTTCGGGTAGACTGCTGAATGATGGAACGGGTATTTCTTACGAATGCGCTACAGGCCTTGTTGCAGAATCTAGATCAGGATATGTCCATTTGTGTCTATTGTTTCTATTTATGCCTTTAATATTAACGAGACAAAAATAGCAGTCGTCATGATGGTTTCGCGGTTCTCTCCAAACCATTGGTACACCAAACTTTAGGCACTTCCTTTTTCCAGTTGTCCACTATCGCAAAAGTTCAACACATGTTTTACATATGAAATGTGGGGCCCAAGATTTATCTTGATCTCCTAAACGAACCTCAAAATAGGCAAGATAAGCTCTGTTCACAAAGTCAGAAATCGTTTTTCTGCTCTCTTTCAAAGTGTATTCACCACACACATAACAAAAAACATCGGGATTTACACTGGTACGTCTGCTTGTGGATGCCATTGTTTCAGTTTAGTGTCTTGATACTACAAAACGACCAAAATTGACACAAAATGATAGCACAACTTTATTTGGGAAAACTCAGTAATATACTAAATTGGGTACAGCCAAGCAGGTATAGAAGGATCGGGCATAGGCAATTACAGGTATAAAAGTAATTAAGAGCAGTGCATTGAGTAGTTCCTAGTATAGGAACATTGGGTCAGGGACAATTTCAGGTCTCCATTTGGTTAATTAGATTTTGGAAAATTTCTATTTTGACGATTAAGTACATATTTATCTCTTTATTTGTTGTCCTTTATCAGAAAAAAATATCAATTAACCTGTAACCTGTATCTCAAAAACTAGAGCTGATAGAAAAAATCTGGTGGCATTTTTGGAATCAGCACATTAAAAACATCTAAAATCAGATGTTAGATTTCCGGCACCAAATTTTTGTTTTCATTTTGTTACCCTGTGTAATTTTTATTTATTTATTTTGTTTAATTACAGGAAACTCATGGAAAATCAAAATTAGTATTTTATGCGTTTGAAAACTAATACACAAACATATTTAGTTCAAAGATTAGGAGACTTTATGTTCAGATGCTGACAGTGACGTATTTAAGAGGGGGAAAGGAGCAAATCCTCCCTCCCCCCGGGGCTAGCTAGTAACCCAAGCAAAAATTATAATGATTTTAACAAAAAAGACATTACGACCAGAAAAGCCAAGACATTTTTTTTAGTTTGCTCCTGCCTCCCAACCACCCCCCCCCCCCCAAGTAAATACGCCACTGAATGCCGACTAAAACGTACTTGAATATCAAAGATGAATATTACCTCACGACAGAATTCATTTTTGTGTTGTTACTCAAATTTACACAGAGTTTCCTCATTTCCTCCTCGGTATTATTTTTTAATGTCTGCAATTTCAATTTTATTTTTTCATTTATCACTTTGAGCATTTCCTCAGGGGTACCCGTTTTTCCTTCCAAGGTTTGATTTATACTGGCCAAGAGATCCAACTGAAACATAAACAGAAAAAAACTACTAGAAATTATACCAAAACTAAAAAAATTGCGCTACGTTTGATTCATTGTGAAAAATATTCAGATATTTTACGAAAAAAAACCTACCCAGTTTTTCGTAAATATTTATGCCAGAATCAATGGAAATCAAATCACTAGCTCACTGCTGTTTATAACCAGCAGAAAGGAATCGATTAATAAAATAATAGTATACCAGGTTTTCGATGGGAGTCTTTTTATAAAGCTACAAACCAATGTTTATATCAAAGTTGTTAAGTTAAATTCTTGCATTACTTCTTGCTTTCTTAATGGGGAACAAGGAGGTGCTTCAGATTCCCATAAATGTTTATGTTTCTTGATAAACTATTTTCTTGACATCCGCAAAAAAACTTTATTGGAAAGAGTAGATCACTTGTATTAGGCAAGGCAATGTTCTGTAATTTATTTTAATATCGTTAATCTTACAAAACTTACATACAGTGTAACTCTTTAAATTATCCATTTTAAAAAATCTTCACTACACGTTGCGCTGTGTCATTGTCATTCTTAATTTACTAGTTACATTCATTTGTCGTAGCCGTGGCAATCTCAGTTTTACGATTAATATGATAATTTAAATATTGTACAGGGTGGTCCACTTAAGATGCTCCTATACTTTATCTCAATTAATAAGACATTGAGGAAAAAAGTTATTTGACCCTAAGTATATTTCTTATTTACAATATTTTTATGTATACAGGGTGTTCCATTGTGCCAGGACAGTAACCAACTTTTTTCTTTTTAATGAAATGGTATGAATATTTTTAGAATTTCTAATTCTACGCTTGATTTTGAGTATTTTTTGTCATTTTGTCAACTTTTCTAATTTTTTCGGAAAAACAGGTTTTTAGAAAAATGTGATTATTTCACACCTGAAGACTAAAATTGTGAATTTTGGTTATGGATCCATGGTAGTGGTTAATATTTAATAATCTGACCTAACAAGAACGAAAATCCATTATACAGGGTGGTCACAAATGACCATCAAAAAAAATGTTTTTGGAACTAAAAAACACCCTGTATTTAGCACTTTTATTGTGTTTAGGATTTAATTCTGCATAATTCCATATATATAGTTTATATTCCAAAAATTAATAGTTTAGAAGTTATGACCAATTTTCTATAATAATTCGGGTATTTTTGTTAAAAATCTAACTAAACCTAAATAATGTCCTATTCTAAGTTTTTTTTATATTATAATTAAATTTAACATTAAATCAACAAGTAATGCAAGAAAGAAAGTAACTAATTACTTATTACAAAACGTTGTCTAATTCTCCTTTTTAAATCTTGAACAGTATTACACCTATTTTTATACACCTCGTTTTTCAGGTTGCCGCATAAAAAATCCAAGGGTGTTAAGTCGGGGATCCTCGCTGGCCAATCTATGGTCCCGTACCGACTAATCCAAAATGGAAACCGTTGATTCAAATAATTTCTAACAGGCACTACTGTGTGATATGGAACACTATCTTGTTGATAAACAAGCTCTTCTTTAATATCGTTCGGCAGATTGTCAATTAACGGAAATATTTCGTACTCCAAACAAATTTAAATACCCCTCACCATTCAGAACAAAGTCATAAAATACTGGACCTATTATTCGATCACGGATAATACCACACCACACATAAACACTTCTCCGACACTGTTTTTAATTTCTTTTACACGATGTTCATTTGAGTTACACCAGTAATGAATATTTTTTTCGGTTGAACATGCCGGCCGTATTGAAAATTGCCTCATCGATAAATAAAATATTTTTAAAAATGTCAGTTTCAAAATGGTGGTCCATCATGAGAGAACAATAAAAAAGCCTTGTTTGAAAGTCCTGTTGGGATAATTCCTGAAATGGTAAAAATTTGAACGGATGGTAGTTATTATCAGTTAGTCCTTTGAACACTAGTCTTACTAATTCCCGGTAGATCTCGGGATGCATCTCTTTGCGAATTTTCGTTGTTTTCTTCAAAATACAAAAGAATTTCTAATTGCTTTTCTTCTGTTAGGACAATTTTTGTTTAGTGATTACCACTCCACGTCTTGCAGGATACAACACCCGATACTCCCGCAGGGCTAAGGCTAGACTCTTATTATTTCTTATGTAACATTCATGAAGATTTAAACGCTCTTGGACACTGTATAAAGCAATTTTCCCTTTAGAAAGAGTTAGAGGCAACTAAATGTCAAATAAAAACTGTGTATTTATTGATGTCTAGGCAATAATTTTAGTACTTTTGTTTTTCCATGGATATCTTGTAAAATTAAGACGCGTTTAGAAATGCTATTATTGTAACCGTAATATTATACTACTTATATTGGCAAAGACGGGGGTTATGTCGAAAATGTTTCGTAATAAGTAATTAGTTACTTTCTTTCTTGCATTACTTGTTGATTCAATGTTAAATTTAATTATAATGTTAAAAAAAACTTAGAATAGGATATTATTTAGGTTTAGTTAGACTTTTAACAAAAATACCCGAATTATTATAGAAAATTGGTCATAACTTCTAAACTACTAATTTTTGGAATATAAACTATATATATATATATATATATGGAATGATGCAGAATTAAATCCTAAACACAATAAAAGTGCTAAATATAGGGTGTTCCATTTTAAAAAATTGAGTTTTTTTGGTTACAAAAACATTTTTTTTGATGGTCATTTGTGACCACCCTGTATAATGGTTTTTCACTCTTGATAGGTCAGAGTATTAAATATTAACCACTCCCATGGATCCATAACCAAAATTCATAATTTTAGTCTTCAAGTGTGAAAAAATCACATTTTTCAAAAAAACCTGTTTTTCCGAAAAAAAAAAGACAAAAATTACTCAAAATGAAGCGTAGAATTAGAATTTCTAAAAATGTTCATAACGTTTCATTAAAAAGAAAAAAGTTGGTTACTGTCCTGGCACAATGGAACACCCTGTATACACAAAAATATTATAAATAAGAAATATACTTAGGGTCAAATACTTTTTGTATCTAACTTTTTTTTTCAGTGTCTTATTTATTGAGATAAAGTATAGGAGCATCTTAAGGGGACCACCCCGTACATAATACTTACATAATGTACTCTCAGGATAAATTCCATGCAACAAATTTAGTGATATTAAATAAGGCAAAATTTCAACTTTAAAATGCCCTGAATCTGATAAAGTATACATCTGGTTAGTAAACTTTACGGAAATTAGTTTTTTTCTAGGTAACAAAAACTCCTACAAGACCTTAGGTAGGTGGCAGTTAATTAAATTGGCAAATTTTACTTAATAAAATATATTTCCTTGAATTTTAGTAAAGTAAACTTAAATAAAAATAAAATTTTAGTATGTTTTAAAGATAGTGCAAAATATTTTACTTTACTAAAGTTTATTTTTAAACCTAAAAGAAATGTTTTTTATAAGAACCAAAATTATACTATATAATTAATATTCGGATAACTAGACCCCCGTAAACTAAATCATCAAGGAGTCTGTCATCCTGACTTCATAATTCACAGCTGACTAAACAATAATTGAACAACAATATGTCTTTTGCCATCAAACTACACGAAAAATCACGATGCAGGATGGGAGACGGGAACGATACATGCTTTTTCCCCCTTCTTGTATTGTAAGCAACTTATTTTGACACTGCCTTGACAGGCGTAAGTGAAAGTTACTCAACAAGGTATTGGTTGCCCTTAACGACAGGATGTAAGTCAACTTACATCCCTAGGGAAATAATAATCTAAAATTATTATAAGTAGCATTAATTTTTCATTTCATCAACATATTACAAAAATCTGGACAAAAATCCGGTGATATTGATTGAAATAAATATTAATGGTACAATTATTACAATTATTCACATTATTAACAAAATTTGAAAACACGTTTTCTCGTCGTTTCTTCTCGATGTGTATTACATTTTCTGACTCCACAGATCTTTCATTTCTAACCAATGTTTCTGCCACTGTTGAAGCACTGCAAGAGACTTCTTGCTGGGTCTTATTATACAGAGTGTTTCTTAATTGAGTGTCAATTTTTAAGAAGGTGATTTTTGGGTCCATTTTAAGAAGAAAACTTCATATAAACATATGTCTTAAACGGTGTAAATTTTGAGATACAGGTTGTTAAACTTTCAATAATTTCATAATTTTTCGATAATATCTCGAATACCACTCTAGATATTGTAATGAAATTTGGTATAGAGGTACTATGCATCTAGTGGAATTTTTTGATGTAGAACATTTTTTTAATTTCCACCAGTGGCGTCAGTACGGAATCCGACCTGCATATTTTCGCAGAAATTGATGATACGCCACTGATTTTTTTTTTAATAAAAATTATTTTTGAAATTCCCATTCATTTTTGAGCAAGTTTGATCCCTTAGTAATTTTGTGTTGGACGCACGGTTTTCGTTTTAAAAAATAAAAACCGTTTCTCTGCATGGTCCAAACAATCCTGGTCATAAGACGGATATCACCATGCATGCAGAGGAATATTATTGTATTAAACTCGAGAAATCAAAACTTGTCGAAAATAAATACTAAAAGTTTTCAAAAACAAGCAAATGAATCATTAAAAATGCTTTATTTTAGAAAAATCAGTGGCGTGAAAGTAATTACTATGTCCATTCTTATTAAAATCAGAAATCGCTTTATCTTAGTGAGAGATATTTGTAGATAATAGTATATAGTCTTCAGCCAGCAATCTAGGACCACCATGTCAATGTTTTTCAGAGGTCTGTTCCTTCATAAATACTTTTTATAAATTTTATTAAAATAATATGACATTCTTCAACAATAACAAGTTATTTACAAAACTATACTAATACAACTAGGTACATAATTAATAATTTCAACAAAAACAATTAGGTTTTAACAAATTGACAGCACACTTTGTGAAACAAAATAGAAAAAAAAATTAGATAAGTTGTTGAAAATTCCCAACACCTTGGAGAATGCACGCTTCAGCACTTTTCCTCATGTTGTCGCGGACTCTTTGAAGGATACCCTCGGTGTTTCTGATAATATCGCAAGAATCTCTTATACGATCCTTCAGCTCCTCTACAGTGTTTACTGGGGTGCGGTAAACTAAAGACTTAAGATGTCCCAATAGAAAAAAATCCAAACTATTTAGGTCTGGGGACCTAGGGGGCCATGATTGGGGTCCGCCACAACCTACCCATCTGTTGTTAAATGTGCGGTTCAAATATTCTCTGGCTTCAATACTAAACCACATTCTGTTTCTAATCAGAATTGGTATATCTTCTAACAATATCGGCAAATCGTTCTCAAGAAACCGGCGATAATTATGGCCATTTAGTCTTTCTGGGAGGAAAAAAGGTCCAATTAGGTGATTTTCGATAATGCCAGCCCAAACATTTACAGAGAATTGCTCTTGATGATGATGTTCTACAATGGCATGGGGGTTCTCGTCGGCCCAGATATGATTATTGTGGAAGTTTCTGATAGCGTTCCTGGAGAAGTTCGCTTCATCTGTGAACATTATTTCGCGATCAAATAAGGGATTACGCGCATTTTTTTCCAAAAACCATTCACAAAAATTAACTCGGAAAGGAAGATCTCGGGGAAGGAAGGCTTGCACTCGTTGAATGTGATTTGGGTATAAAAAAAATCATGTAGAATTCTCCAAACTAGGATGTGCGAAATATTTAGGTTAATTCCAATTTACCTAGTACTCAGTTCAGGATTTTCATCTATGAATTTAATACTGCCTCTCCAATCTCTGCAGTTCTTACAGTCCGATGGGCCCCTTTTAATTGATTATTTGGCTAGAATGTATTTGTTTCAGTCAACCTTCTATGCATATCTGCAAATATTCGCATATCTGGTATGACTCTACCAGGAAAGCGCTCTTGATATAATCGCCTAGCTTCCGGTGAACTGCCATCAGCCAAACCATATATGTAACGCATGTCTGCCAACTCTTCATTGGTAAACTCAACCATTTCTTTTCTCAGATATATCAGATATTTAGAACACAAAATTAATTAAACCCGACTGAATCTGAAAGCTGAACTGTCAAATTAAGTTACAAGAAAAGTATTAATTCTGACAGCCAAAGCCTACTACAATAATAATTATTATTAGTAATCTTTCTTTATTGATGAACTAATAGTATTTTATAGTTTCGTCTTAAAAAATTATAAGCTCAAATAATAATTTTGAAATCTTTGGCTATTAGTTATTCATAAGCAAATATGATTTCTTGAATTTCAGTCAAAAAAAATTTCCTTGCATGCCATGGCGATTGGTGTTGTCATATTAGCGATATGTTAAAACTCTGCAGAGAAACGGTTTTTATTTTTTAAAACGAAAACCGTGCGAAACTCAAAATTACCAAGAGATCAAACTTGCTCAAAAATGAATGGGAATTTCAAAAATAAAATGCAGGTCGGATTCCGTACGGACGCCACTGGTGGAAATAAAAAAAAATGTTCTGCATTAAAAAATTCCACTATATGCATAGTACCTCTATACCAAATTTCATTATAATATCTAGAGTGGTATTCGAGATATTATAGAAAAATTATGAAATTATTGAAAGTTTAACACCCTGTATCTCAAAATTTACACCGTTTAGGACATATGTTTATATGAGGTTTTCTTCTTAAAATGAACTCAAAAATCACCTCCTTAAATATTGACACTCAATTAAGAAACACCCTGTATAAAATTTTATTCGCTACTTCCTTTTTATTATTGAGGTTCTCAGCTACGTAACTTTCCGCAATAGTAGCGGATTTCCATTCAACATGTCGCTTGGTAGCTAATACATCAACTCCAGTATTTGCTAATAAAGTTGCCGACGTTCTTCTAAAAGAGTGTCCAGTATACATTTTGAAGTTCTCAATTTTTAGAAATTTCGCAATTTTACTTGGAATTGGCGACAACGTATTTTTCCCGACAGGCTGGTTTAAGCACTTTCCATTTTGATACCGCATAAAGAAGCGCGGATTAACAGTCGTCATGTGGGATCTTGTATCAATGTACTTTTGAATTATTTTGAAATGACAAAGCTGAGTGTTGTCACTGTAAATAATAATAATAACTTCTTGACTTATTTTACCATTGTCCATTTTCGTTTCACAGAGTTCATTAGAACGGCACGCTCCAGCAACTCCCATTAGAATGAACTTATTCACATCTTCCCTGTTACACACATTCGATTTTTTGGGTCTATAACCATCATTTTTTCTTTTCAAAAATGCTCGAAGTTTTGGATACTTAGAAATATCTATATTTTCCTCTATAAAAAGGGTGGACTTCAACATCGAATACTCACACCATAAGCTTGATGAGGACTTCAATATAGCACTTTTTTCGGGGATAATACCACGAGTGCTTAAAAATTTCCGATAATTTTTCACGAATGCGTGTTTTCTTATAATTTGTCGAGAAGTGGAAAATTATCTGGTTAATTTTTAAGCACGAATGGTATTTAGGAGGAATATTCCACGAATCAAATACAGGGAAACTAAGCTTTATTAACTGAATATTAAATACATACCTATTTCAAGTTCAGAAATTTGAATTTTGTAACAAATTGAACATAAATTGAATAATAATATACTAATAAAATTATTTGTCTATATATTGAAAAGTACTTAATATAAATCTAAATAAAAGGTACAGTTCTGATAATGTTTAACCACATTGTTGTTTTGCGACGACGTAGAAGATGCCGTTAGACCACTACTTGTACTTGTGCTGGGTGATGCTGCTACAGGGGCTGGATGCACGTGCTGTTGAGGTGATTCTTTTCCAGGTTCCCTCATTTTTTCAATAATTTTTTTGTGTTGATCTGGATCCATTTGCAAATAACTTGATAGGGATTTTGCATTCAAATGACCTGTAATTTTTATCAAGTTTTGCTCCGACACTCCGCTTTTGGCCAGCTTGGACACGGCAGTAGCTCTGAGGGAATGATTGGTAAATTTTTTTGTGGTATTGAGGCCTGATTTCTGTGCTTGTTTTTTTGTCCAAGTTGAAATCTCGTTTTTTTTCTCCTACTGGGCTATTTTTGAACCATTTTCCGGAAATTTTTCAATGGGGGTTTGGCGTCAAAAATAGTCGAGTGTTGAAGATACTTTCCCTTTTATCTTGTAATTCTTTATAAATTCTTACTGGGCAAAAGCTGGGACTTCTCTCGTTTCTCACCAACCACTTCGAATCGGCGAGTTTTCGGCCACCACCTTGACATGTTTTAGAAAAAACAGGGTTGTATTGAATTCTACCTGTTTTTCCTCCGAAGTTGTCAGTATCTTCTTTGAAAAAAGTTGCTTCGGCCTCTGCACCTTCTCCTCCTCTCCAGGCTAATTCATAGGACATTTTATGTTAAAAAAAACGGCCTATTCTCTGCGTTTGCCTTCAATACCTTGCAAATGTCTCCGTTTGGCATTTTTTGCGTCTCGGGCCGATTTGAATTCGATCTACTCGAAGGGATTTATTTTAATTCTGTATTCATTGAAATACCTTTCCATCAATAATTTCGCCGTCACATTCCAAATAATTTTTACCGTGCCTTCTTTATATTCCTCCCAGTTCATTTTTCGCATATTGTAGGCCCAGCCTTTCAAAATCATTTCTAGTTGGGATACTGGAGTATCTTGGTCAAACGTATAGTTTTTTTCATCACAGAATGACATAAACTGTCTCCAAATGCTCTTCTTGGATTTAACGGTGTTTCTTGGTTCGCTTTCAATTATATTTTCATCAATTTCCTCTTCTTGAACTAGTCCAAAGCGATTATTCATATTGACAATTTTTCAAAAATGTTTGAAAGATACTTAAAAAAAATCAGTTTCTAGGGACTCTAGCATCTCTCAAAAGCAAGTTTCATATTGTAAAGATTTCATTTTTTGGTTAGGTATGTAACCACACCCAACCAGGTAAGTGGAAACACCACCAGTCTTACGGGAAAATTTGTACATGAGTGGAATATTCGTGGAAATACGCCAAAAATAAGGTTTCTGAGACTACAGTAGCCGTCTTGCTGTGGCACCAATTCTTAAAGGATTTATATGCTGCTTCATACCTTTTTTTGAACTTTTCCGGTAGCAGAGATAAACAAGCAATATTCGCTGATTCTTCTATGTCTGAAACATCCATTTTGTCCACACAGAATCATACAATTCGACTTTTTCAAACTTTTCGCGATGAATTGTCAACTTGACGTTGTTGATAAAATAAAAACTGCTTATGTTGCTCTGGCAACGGATCACGGCTGCCTTCATAATTTAATGAGAATGCTATCGAATGTAATGATAATGAAAATCCAAAAATATATCCAGCATTTTCTTGTAAACATACAATACAGGGAGGGGGGAAAATGTTATATACTTAACTTTTTACATTAACATTAACTCGTCCTCGACTGGTAAATGTTACTTACACCCCTTATAGTATAAATAACTATTTTGTTGTCTATTGCAGTAAAAAGACTAAAATTTGTAATTGCATGATCTCCATTTAATATTTACAAGGTATGTATTATGTATTAGATATATTATCGTAATTTTAAAAGTATTATTAGTTACTATTTTATTGCCAAATATTCTATCATTACATCTGAATTTTAAAACTAATAAATAATAATTCTTTAATTTCCTAACTTTTGTTTAAAATTTGCCTAACCACTACCCGCCCCAGACCAGAGTTCTGTCACTGTTGACCTAATGTCAATAAAATGTTTTCTGTTTTGTTTTTTCATGGGTAAAGCGATTTTAGTATCGTCGAATTGCATCACGATGAATTTGTCATATGTGGCAACTTTAAAGCCGATTAAGTCAAAAACTACTGTTCTCAGTATAGACATGAAAAGAGAAGAATAAGAGGAATCCAAAAATGTCAAAATATACAGGGTGTTTTATTCAAAATAACAAAGTTGGTAGTGATTTCTTGATTTTCCCATCGTCACTTATTTTTAAATTTACCGCCATGTAAATAGTTAGGAAAAATCCTACAACTTTGATATAAACATTTTTCTGTTGGCAGGCTCTCAGGGGTGGCAAATTATAAAAAACCCTGTACCCCTAAAGATTTTCTAAATGTTTTGTATTTCTTATAGTCAAACGTCTAGATAGTTGACAAAATATAAATTAATACTCTATACATACCTCAGTATTTTTCAAGATAAATTATTTCTGGCTAAGCTATATAGAATTTAACTTACCAGTAAGTCCTTAACGGATATATCGAAGTAGTTGTCTAATTTGTTTTGGTTTTCGGTAAATAGATTTTGGTTGCTCAAGCTAGTGTACAGTAGTAACGCCTCGTCAACTAATGAATCGTAGGTGTAATTATTGAGCAAACTTCTGTGATCTAGAGGACCTAAAATAAACCAATATCAAATAACCGAAAGCTGTGAAATTAAATTTCTATCTGCCCACTTCAAAATACAGTCGTTCTCAATAGTTAACTCGCAGAACCTTTCGAAATTGCACGAAAGCGTTATAAAGGGTGTTTCAAAACAAATGCAAAAAACTGAAGGGGGTGATTCTTGAGTATATTTTGAGAAAAAAACTTCATAGGAACATATGTCCCAAACCTCCTAAGCAGTCTCGGCTCTTCCATAGGGTCATTTGGTCAATGATCCCCCTAAAAATAATTCAAAAAATAAGTTATTCGTTTGACCGTCCCTCCTAATAGTTGTAATAAAACGCAAACCTTGAGCAAAGTTAAATACACTGCACTACTATTGCGTTCCTTAGGCATCATAAAATACGCTATACTAAGCTAGGCTGGGCAGTCCGAATTGCCCTGATTGCCTTAAAGCTTGACGAAAGTACCCGAAGATTTCACAGCTACCGAGCGGCAGTCGAACGTCATAGCAAATGGAATATGAAATCCATTTGGGTCATCAGCCTGTCTCTTCTCATAATTTGATCGATCGGTCGCGGCATCACGTCGGCATGCGGCAGTTCAATTGCTCAGAGGTCGCGCGCGGTCGATATTGTTTCGGACGTTTTTAATCGATGAAAATTGATTTGTATACTGTTCTTTGTAATACATATTGTCTTATTTTTATGATCCATGTGTGAGTTGGGAATGTACAGAAAATACAAGGTTGGTAGTGACTAGTGCAAGAAAATAAACAACTAAAAAGTGCTTACAAACTTAATTTTGCAAAAATAACCAATTACAAAAAAAATAAAATGTTGGTCGCCCTTTGCCAGAACTTAGTATACGATAAACTAGTAAAGACAAAAATAAACCTTTCATCGAAACTTACGCAAAAGTATGTACGATTTAGCTAACAGTATATGTGGTTGTGAAGTCTCTAGTAGTAGTAGTAGTAGTTAGGGGGAGGTCTAGAGACCTGACAGGTAGGCCTATAAGGCCCTTTCAGTCTACCCCAGCTCCTCCCTCAACCACCACCCGCCACCAGGTGTACATTCTTGAATCTGCCTGTCCTTACTATGTAAGTCTGCATATCCTTCCATGCAAGATCCTTAACTTCGTCCCTATGCAAGACTGTAGTGCCGAAAATATCTCGCAGCAGTCTCGCTCGCGCTTCACATCTGCACAGGAAGTGAAGCGGAGTTTCCTCCTCTTCCTGACACTCCGTGCAGATAGAATCTTTCTCAATGCCTAACATAAAGAGGTGTCTCCTCAATCGACAGTGCCCCGTTACTATTCCTACGATGGAATTTAGAGCTTTCCTGTCTCGGGCTAGTAACGACTCTGTTCGGCCCTTATCGGGCTTCACAATGAAGTCTTTAGCTTGCCTCACGACCCTGGACTGGCCCCATTCACGTTGAAGTTCATGTTGTGCCCATTCGTCGAGTGCTGTCCTTATCTGCTGCCTAGTGATGCCTAAAGCTGGTTCTGGTCCTACATACGGGCTGGTGGCGCCGAGTCTAGCAAAGTCATCTGCCCTCTCGTTGCTTGACTGTCTGAGCATATGACAATCTCTCCCTCTGCCCCCTCTATGACGACTTCCTTCATCGTTATTGCCATTAGAATGAGATATACCTCAGCCTGAAACACCGTTGAAAACTTCCCGAAAGGGAAGCTGGACCCGGTTTGTGTAGCCTCAATATAAACTCTAGCACCAGAGGATTGCAACTGTGTCATACGTGAACCATCCGTATAGCAAACGATTGCCTATCTGGAGAACTCCAGCCTGTTTCTCTCCCAGTCTTCTCTTTCGGGGATTGAGATACTATAACCCTTATGCCATCTTAGTCTGCCTGAGGGTCATGCTACTCTGTAGGTAGATAAAGGGATCTCTCTTTCCACAATGTGGGAGATCCTTGCATGACCCACAACCTCACCTTTGGTATGCCAAGTTCCTGCGTCTCTCATTCGCAAGTGCACTGCCATAGCCTCTTTTTTAATGAAAGTCGACAATGATGGCAGCCCTAGCAAGACATCCAATGCTGCTGACGGCGTCGTCCTCATTGCTCCAGTTATCGCTAGGCTTTGGACTTTTGCAAGACTGGAACGAATGGTTTTCCTCTCCACCGAGGGCCACCATACTTTTGAGCCGTATGATCTTATGACTACTTGGTACAGCCAGTGCATGACCCTAGGACTTAGTCCCCAGGTTGTGCCTACCGCTCTACGGAGCTGCCAGAAGGTCGCTATTGACTTCCTTATCTGCCTATCGACATGAGTCTTCCAGGTCAGCTTTGCATCTACTGTGACCCCCAGGTATTTAAACTCTTTTGCCAAGGTCAGTTGTTGACCATACAATCTTGGGGATTGAAAATCTCCTAAATTCCTTCCCGTTGTAAAGAGGATCTTCTCAGTCTTCCGCGGATTAACCATGAGATCTACCTCATTACACCATGCCTCCAATATATTACAGACCATCTGCATTCTCTCTCAGATGATGTCCAAATACTTGCCTGATGTTAGAATCAATCCATCATTCGCATAAGCTTGTGCATAGAAGCCGGCCTCCACGAGTCTGTTGAGCAGACCGTCCATGACTAGACACCATAGGTGCGGGGAGAGACAGCTACCTTGAGGGCATCCGCTTCGCACCCCGATGTCTATCTGGTACCCGCCCTGACTCGCTTGGACGCCGCGCTCTTGCAGTGCACTTCTAACCCAACGCACCAGATTCGTTTTAACGCTCCTGGCTGCGAGCGAGTCGCAGATGACGTTTGTCCGTGCTGTATCAAACGCTCCTTCTACATCGAAAAACACAGCTAAAGCTGCTTCCTTAAATTGTAAAGCCTTCTCAATCCTTTGCACCATACTGTGGAGAGCCGACTCCGTTGATCGCCCTCCCCTTGTGAAGTCTCTAACTCATTTTACTGTTATGTTTGTTTGTTGTTTTCTAAGGACTCGTCGGACTTATTATGGTGTAAAACCGGTGTTAAAGACTTAAAACTCTTAAAAGGAAAAATAAAAAAACATGCGTTTTCTGCAGAGCACATGAAATGTTCGGTGAACTATGCTACGGTCGGAGGTGTTGATACTCGCCCTCAGCTAGACACAGCTTATAAAAAATTCCTTAGAGATTTTAATAAAAATGTATCCAAAAATCTTTATATTTTAAACAAAATTATAGATGTGTAAAATTTTGTGGAGCATTCGAGCTGGCAGTACGTCGCAATGATGAAACGGCTTTGTCTGAAAATCCAGGGGTTTTTCGAGGGCTTATAAATTTTGTTGAGGAGTTGGATCCGATTTGCAAAAAGTATATGCAGAATGCAACTGTCTTTAAAGGAACATCTAAATCCATTCAAAATGACCTACTTGACTCTATGCTGGCTGTGGTTCAGAAATAAATTAAGCAAGACATTCAATCAGCTAAATATGTTGCTCTGCAAGTGGACGAAACAACTGACAGTTCCTCCAAAACCCAAATGATTATTATAACACGTTATATTTTTTCTGGCATTGTTCATAAACGATTTGTGAAATTTGTAAATCCTTTAAGGATCACAACCTCACATCTTACAGACGTAATTCTTTATGAATTAGAAAATCTAGGCATTAATAATACCCCTGAGAAATTAATTGGGCAAAGTTAGGATGGGAGTTAGACTATGAGTGGAAAATTAGGAGGCGTACAAAAAAAATTAAAGAAAATTATCCTGCCGCTAATTTTATACATTGTTCTGCCCACCAATTCAATTTAATATTACAGAAAGCAGCAGGTCAAGATAAAAATGAAAAAGTTTTTTTTGCAAATTTACATGGTTTCTCAACATTCTTTAGTCCTAAAGCTGCTCCCACGAGATGGTACTTCAATGTACAGGGTGTCCGGATTTGGTTGCAAAAGCAGGGTATCTCGCTTATTTTTAAAGATAGAACCTTGCGGTTTTCACGATCCTGAGCTAATTTTTTGTGAAACTCATGAAGCCGTAAACAAAATTTTCATAGCCTTCTTCGTTTATGAGATACAGGGCGAAATAGAAAATTTTGCATTTTGGGACCCCCCTCGTGTCTCGGTTATCCTTTAACTTAACGCAAAGGGAAAAATTGTTGCTTATGCAGTTTTTTACGCTGGATCCAGTGGCTTAGTCATATTTTTCATTTGTTGTGTTGTTATTTTTTAGATATGACCTAAAGTTGTGTTTTTTTAAATGGGACACCCTGTATATTTGTCCAGAAATTGATTTGTCCTTTTAAAAGCTTCTCAAAAATATATAATAGTATGGGTCAATTTTAATAAACAACAACAAAAATCCTAATTTTTATAATTATCATCCCAAATTTTGCAGTAGGCCATGCAAAACGATGCCGTTTTCTTTTGTTTTCTTGGAAGCAAATGACATTTCCCAATTTTGTACGCGTATATAAAATATAGCGCTAGTTTTTTGTATTTATTTATTGTGTAAAAATATATTTGTATTATTATGGAAGAAAACCAAACTTTCGAACATTATGAAAAGTATTATATGTTAGCTTAAAATATTAAGTACTGAAAATGTAAATAGGTAATTTTTAGGTATGTTGAAATACTATTGCTTAATTTTTATTTAGATATCCAGAAAGCAGGCAACCTAATATATTCACTTTTTATCGGATAAAAAAGAATTTACTTAATCACGGATCATTTATCAAACCTCGTACGAAAACATATAATAAAGAAAATCGGGAGGCTGAGGAAATTACGGTTTTGGCTAATGCAGAAGCTTACCCTACAAGCTCTTGTAGAGCCAGTGAAAAGAGCATAGGGATTCCAAAAACTAGAGTTCAGGAAATTCTAAAAAAGCACAAATACCACCCATACAAATTTAGGCTCGTGCAGCACTTACAGCCAGGGGATGCAGAGCGTCGGGTGGTCTTCTGCAAATGGTTTCGAGAAAGATGCGATATGGTTAGAGATTTTGAAAGGAAGGTTATATGGTCAGACGAAGCACATTTCAGTAATTCTGGTATACTCAATAGGCAGGTAGATTCTGGTCCCAGGAAAATCAACACCAAATATTTCCCAGAAGACAGCAGGGCAGGTTTGGTCTAAATGTGCCCTGCTTCATATTAGGAACACATATAAAATATTATATATTTGAATGAATTACTGACGATGTTCCTCTACCGCAAATTAACGAAATTTATTTTCAACAGGACGGTGTTCCTGCACACAATTCTGGAATGACGAGATTATTTCTGGACAATAATTTTACCAATCAATGGATCGGAACAAATGAACCTATAAGATGGCCCCCTAGGTCCCCAGATTTGTCGATTTTAGATTTCTTTCTATGGAGATATCTGGAAAATAGAATTTACAAAGACCACTATGATAATGTCCAAGATTTAGGAAATGCAATAAGAGAAAATTTTCGCTATTTACAAAATCATCCCGTTATTTTGCTTAATTCCCTAAAACGAATACGAAAATTGTGCGAAGCATGCATAGAACAAAATGGAAATCAGTTTGAACAGTTCTTTTGATTTCCTTGGTTACTGTAGTTCTTATACGACAGTTGATTTTTGCTGAAAGGCTTGTTACATAATAATTTATTACTGTTTTGTTCTTGTGTTACATAAATCTAGGTAGTTGGTACTTTTTTGATGCGAAATTATCAATACATATTTTGATAAATAAATTTATTTTGATTTATTGATAGGATGTAGATATTGTTAACGACTTTAAATGAAAGGCAGAATTGTTTTGCATGGCCTACTGCAAAATTTGACATGATAATTATAAAAATTAAGATTTTTGTTGTTGTTTATTAAAATAGACCCACACTGTTATATATTTTTGAGAAGCTTTTAAAATGACAAATCAATTTCTGGACAAATATACAGGGTGTCCCATTAAAAAAAACACAACTTTGGGTCATATCTAAAAAATAACAACTCAAATGAAAAATATGACTACGCCACTGGATCCAGCGTAAAAAACTGCATAAGCAGCAATTTTTCCCTTTCCGTTAAGTTAAAGGATAACCGAGATACAAGTGAAATAGACTACCCCTAATATTCTTGTTCACTAAATTTAAAGAAACACTTACAGAACATGGAGAAAATTGGATAGCTTTGTTTAAAACTTTTTTACCTCTTGTAATTTTTTCATAAAACTTACCTATTTGAAATTAAAAAATAAAATGTAAATCATTACGTGTCAGGACGGTGACTTGGCAAAATTCGTGCATAGCCAATTTTGCTTAACAAAACTCCAAAAATTTGAACATTTTGCTAAATAACTTTTAAACGTTACGTCTGACGAGGAAAACATGAGAGGTAATTTTTAGGTAAAAATGTTTAAGCTACAAAAATTTAAAAAAGTCAGTGGAGTGCCATTTTTTTTCTTCAAAAATATAGAATGCAAATCCCATATGGACGCCCCAGGTACAAATACAAAAAAAAAATTACCCCAGAAAATGTGTCTTAATGCGTAGAAAATGTGTACCAAATTTCACGAAGATATCTAGAATGATATCCTAAAATCCTGAAAAGTTTAACACCCTGTATCTCAAAAGTTATGAGGTTTAGGACATATATTATTCATATGAAGTTTTTTCTTAGAATAAACTCAAGAATCACCTCCATAAGTTTTTCGCATTGGTTTTGAAACACCCCTGTAAAATATAGACTACAAAGAGATAGTCCATATAATCAAACCTTACCTGGCCATATGGGTTGAGGTACGGGAAGGTCTACCCTTCCTTCCGGTATTGTGGTAAGCGTTCCCCCACCAGATGAAGTAGATTGTTGGGATGGCACTGATTTCGTTGTTTTGAGACCCCTTCCGGCGACCTGAAATGCAAAAATGCTCCGCAAACAATGATTTTTAAAAATTGAAGGAACGCTAGCCTATGTTTCCGCGCATCACTCTTCTGTTGAGTTTCGAATTGAGTGGTTATCTGTGTATCGAGAAGCAAGTGTATGTGAAGACGAGAATGTCGAGTCAAACGCGTCGAAGTTGCAAAATTTCTCCTGAAAAATTTTGCTATATTTGTGGAGAATTTCTGGTGAAATCACAAGCCAGGCCATTTTCCGAAAATGTAAGAAAGCCTACTTTAAATATTTTGGTGTGTTAATTGGAGATCAAGATAAGCGGTGGGCTCCCCATGTGTGCTGTGTTAGTTGTAGTGTATCATTGGTGCAGTGGATGAAGGGAAAGAGAAAAAGTATGCCTTTTGCAGTTCCAATGGTATGGCGAGAACCCACCAATCATTCTGACGATTGTTATTTTTGCCTGACTAAGACTGAAGGTTATTCCAAAAAGGAAAAGCACAATATAGAATATCCAGATTTGCAATCTGCTATTGATTTGGAAGGTAATGGAGATAACGCATCATCAGGCAGCTCAGAAGAACAGTGCGCCGATCCCACTTTTACCACAGGTCCCAGTTCCCTGCCATATTTGATTGTTCAAATTGAATTAAATGATTTAGTACGTGATTTGGGGTTATCCAAGCAACAGTCAGAACTTCTGGGTTCCCGTCTTAAGGAATGGAACCTATTGGCCAAAGAAACAAAAATTACAAATTTCAGAAAAAGAAATGCTATGTTTTCTGAATTCTACAGTATGGAAAACTCGTTGTGCGCGTGTACTGATATAGACAGTTTAATGCAGGAACTTGATATTAACAAAAATTTGACCAGAAAGGGGCGAATTTCAACCGAGATCTCAAAATGTTAAATTTATACCTCTTGTTGATCCCAACAATGTCCTTTTGCCTCCTCTTCACATTAAACTTGGGCTGATAAAAAACTTTGTGAAGGCTTTGAATAAAGATGGTGATGGATTTAAATACCTAAGACTCAGTTAAGTGATGCCACATTAAAAAAAGGCTTTTTTATTGGGCCACAAATCAGAAAATTGCTGGACGAAGTCAATTTTACGGAAAAGCTTACCAGGCAGGAACTCAGAGCATGGAATTCATTTGTTAATGTAGTAAGAGGATTTTTAGGTAACAATACGGATGAAAATTATGAACAGTTAGTTAATGAACAATTAGTTAATGAACTCTAAGATGCCTATAAAGCGCTTGGTGCCAGAATGTCATTAAAAATTCAATTCCTCCATTCCCACCTGTCACTTTTTCCTAAAAATTTGGGAGCTGTTAGTGACGAGCAGGGTGAAAGGTTTCACCAAGATATCAGAGCAATGGAAATTCGGTACCAAGGACGATGGGATCCAGCCATGATGTTGTTGTTGACTGTTGGTTTTTGAAGAGAAAAGATAGGACACCTCATAAAAGAAAAAAATAAAGTTTAATTAGTGTTTTAAGTTAATATTTTTCTCGTTTGCTTTTCTCTTAGATGCATGGTATGTTTAATAGGCGAAAACTGTAAACATAGTCAATAAACAGGGTCAAGAATTTTCTGAAATAATTTTTTCTATAGATATTAAGTATCGTAACATTCGATATGGTTCTACAACTCTAACAAGAAAACCCTACGTGCTACAATTTTTTATTTGTCATGTTCCAATTTAGATAGGTCCATTCTATTAGATTATGCTATTCCGACTTGTGTTACAACAAAAAAATTTTTTTTGTCGGCCAGTGAGCTTTTTCCATTGCAAAAATCGGACATAGTAAAAGGTATTTTTTATAAAATAGCAGTGCAATTTACGTTTGAAACTGTAGCACATGAACGGTTGATCCTAGGTTAATCAAGTAAACACGCAAACAAAAGTCTTTATTTCTCCTAGAGACTGTTATGAAAATCAGCTCAGTTAGAGTGAGAAGTGAATTTTGAGTAATATTTGAATTGTAGTGTGCAGAAATTGTGTCTGCCGCTCTTTGGCCATTCGTAAAGTCGTATCGGTACCTCCTGGGATAAAAACGATTAAATATATCAAAAATTCCAGAGAAAGATTCATATTTTTTCATCCAAAGTCGAAAAATTAATAATTTATTTAAATATTTTATTCGTGAATCAAGTAAGTGCAAAATTCTTGTATGTAGGCCCAGAAACATGACCAAACTGTATCTGTATTAACCCTCTACAAACTATACAGGGTAATTCATGAGGAAATGTCAATACTTCAGGTACATATTCGGGACCAAAAAATTAACATAAAAGTCTATATAAATAAGTGTCCGCAAGGCCTTAGTTCTCGAGATACAGGGTGTTAAAGTTTTTATTTAATTTTCCTATTTTTTAAATAAAATCTATGATAATGTAAATAATGGAGTGAAAATTGACATACGGGGGTTTTTTGGTATGACAAATTTAAATCTAATATTAGTATTGCTCTTACTTGTAGGGGGCGCCACCTACATGTCTTTCTACTCCTTCGAACAATCACAACTTTTTGGTACAGTCATGTATTACATTTTTGAGTAAAAGAAATTATGTCCTTGCCATTTCTACGTCAAAAAGGTATACCTGTTAAAAGTGGATACGAGCAACCGTTTTCGAGATATTTGAATTTAAAAAAATCTCGGCGCATGTAATTTTTTACCGCAAAATTTTAAAAGTTTGTTATTTTGTCCAAATTTAAACGCATCTTGGCACAAAAGCTTTGAAATGAAAGACTAACACATTTTTTTGAGGTGTGTATTCAGTGCCTCAGACATAAACTAAACAAAAGGTATTTAATTTTTATTAAAATTGTTATTATTAAGTTGTTTTTAATAAAATCTAGGTTACGTTTTATAATTTTCAAAAATTCCATCATTTGCTTCTAAGCACAGGTCAGCTCTATGGTGTATAGCTCGGGTTGCTCTGTGGATACATTCGGGCGCATTTCTTAGTGTTTGTGCTGCGTTTGTTATCCGATCATAACCATCCCCAAAGACAATAATCCAAAGGATTAAGGTCTGGCGATCTAGGTGGCCAATTAAACGGCCTCCCCGACCAATCCATCGGTTTGGAAAGTTTTGGTTTAAAAAATCTCTTACAAGTAAACTGTAGTGTGCAGGGGCTCCATCATACTGCAAATACATGTTTTGTCTTACATTAAGGGGAACATCTTTTAATAGATTTCGCAAGTGATTTTCAAGAAAGTTTCTACCGTCGATTATAAATGAACCAATTAAATGACTATTTAACATTCCACACCACACATTAATGCTAAATTTATGTTGGAAATTATGTTCTAATGTAGCGTGAGGATTTTCATAGGACCACACTTCTATTTTTTTACAATACATGCATACTTTATGTGAATTTGATAAAAAAAATCACACGCGCCGAAACTGTTTTAAATCCAAATATCTCGAAAACGGTTGCTCGTATCCACTTTTAACAGGTATACCTTTTTGACGTAGAAATGGCAAGGAAATAATTTGTTTTGCTCAAAAATGTAATACAAGACTGTACCAAAAAGTTGTGATTGTTCGAAGAAGTAGAAAGACATATAGGTGGCGCCCCCTATAAGTAAGAGCAATACTAATATTAGATTCGAATTTGTTATACCAAAAAACCCCCGTATGTCAATTTTCACTCCATTATTTACATTATCATAGATTTTATTTAAAAAATAGGAAAATTAAATAAAAACTTTAACACCCTGTATCTCGAGAACTAAGGCCTTGCGGACACTTATTTATATAAACTTTTACGTTTATTTTTTGGTCATCACACTGTATGTTAAACCTACATTAAAATCAAATATTGGTAAATTTAAAATCGTTTGAAGTAAATGTAAAAAGCTTTTTTTGCATGCTCATAGAAAACAATGTCTACTTACTCTAATGGACTTGACAAAAGCAGGATTTTGATCTAAAAAAGCGCCCGCTTCCTCCACCATCTTCAGGCCATCGTTGAAAACGTTCTCCAAACTGCCCGTTACATTACTGCTTCCATAACCGGAACTATTCGACTTGTTCCGAAGCGAACACGACTTCTGTCGAAGAGACTCTCGGATGCGATCGGACTCGGTCGACTGCTCGCGAAATTTGCTTCGTTCGTACGCGTTAGGTTCATCGTAACCGGAAAGACACGGTAAATCTTCGTAATCGATTTCTGGTGTTTTTTCTCTAACGGGACTTCTCGAGTATTCGCTCGAAGTCGTTCTTTTCCGCCTGAATTCGCTGTATTCGTCGCTTTCGGGCTGACGAAATCGGCTTTCGTTTTTCTTACTTCTCGACTGAGGTCGATCGGGGCTTCGGGTGAACTCGGATGAATTCACGTTTTCGCAGCCAGAAGGTGGTGAACGAGATCGTGATGATGGATAGATGGCGTTCTGTAAACCGACTGGGATTTGAGAGGTTGAGTCGATCGGGTCGTTTGAAGAAAGACGGAAGAGTGGATTCACCCTGAAAGAGAAAAAGATATACTTTAATATTACACTCGCACGTGATAGTTCGAAATAACTTGAACGTTGCCAATAATTTTGACGTTATCTCATTCTCACTTGCTACTTTGTACTTCTTTGTTCGGTTTAGTAAGTTTATGATCCTTATGATAATCTCCTGTGAAAAAAACTTTTTAAGCCAGTAGGGTGTCATTTAACGAGATTTATCAATTTAAATGGACGGGTGTATACGCCAAGCCAAGCCGCTATGATGTTCTAGCATATATGGGGTCTAAATTTAATCCGTGATATGTTGAAAAATAAAGTTTAACTAGGCAACACAACTTCTTTGTTCTGAAAACGGAAAATACCAATTTTTGTTTATATGAGTAATGATTGTGCGATGTTCTGTAACAGTGCCTTAATACAGGTGACGAGTGTATTTAAGGTATCTTTATACTAGTGTTCTTTTAATGAGGTTTCTATGTTAGCAAAAGAGATATGTCTATTTGATTATAATACGTTTGTTATTGCAGACCTTTAATTGGGATATATCAGGCTTAAGTGCCAAATATATGTAAATATAATTATCTAGATAGTGAAATATTAAGCCGTTACAGCACTGATGTTAGTTATGTAATGTTAGATATTACCGCACTACTACGTTAATAATATCGACTAATATTAAAATTAAAACAGATTAAAGAAAATACGTTTATTTTTCTTTAAAATACAGAATTATAAACTATCACTGGCTGTTTTGTACATTTACCGTTCTTATAGCATACAAGGAAACGACCATTATCAACGTGTTTAGGGCGTAACTTGATATAATTTCCACCATAACTAAACCTTCAATGTCTCCAGGGGCGTGCGGTGATATTTTTAGAAAGGGAAGCAATTTTTAGAAACTTACCTATTTGTAATGTAATTCGATTCTTCGATCATTTTTTGCAAATTCGTCAATGACGTCATCATTAAAACGTCTATGCTACGACATATTTTGGAGAAGTTTATTTTCAATGGACAACAGCGATGTATGCGAAACTCTCTCCTGCCTCGTTGAATTTCTCACGAAATTTTTTATATTGCGTTCTACTGATGAACTTGTGGCAGATATTGTCAACACTAATTCACACAATTTCGACACTTCGGTGTAGGCATCTTCCAGCTCCTTGTCTTTTAAAAATTGCATTAGTTCTTTAGCGTTATTTTTTGCGCTAATGTCATCAGTTTCGTAAATAACTTTTAGTTCAGATCACCGTAACACTCGGTCGAAGAACTGGCCATAATGCAGAAGAAGAGATTTAAACGCATCGTCTGGAAAAGTTTTTCCTTTAAATGCATCAAAATTGCAGAGCTCGAGGAATTTAAAATCATCTAAACCGTTAAATCTATAGTTTATTTGTTGCTGTATTTGATCTATTATTTCATAAAAGAGGCGTCTGTATGATGTTTGAACATCTCCCACCTTGTCTGTTCGAAGACGCTTGGCTTGTGGCTCTACATTTAACGTCATCGTTTTCTCCCAAAATAGGTCAAACTCAACTCTTTTTTGGCTTAACATGGACTTAAAATCATTCACTTTTTTTAGGCAAAAAGCAATATCATTTGATTTAGTTTCTAATATATTAAAAATATTTCTGAAAATATGTTCAACAAATAATTAAAATTAAAATCTCGTTTCAAACAGCCCAAAAACTCCCTCGAACTATTTATTGCTTCTGAGTCCCACGTTTCATTATTCTCTATTATATTCTCAAATAGTTCAATCAGTGATTCACGATTTTCAGATACTGTTAACACAAATCTTCCATTATAGTTCCACCTAGTAGGAGCTACTTTGGGCAATCGTCTGTGGACAATGGAGTCTAAAGCTGGTGTACGTTTTGTTGACTCGGAAAAAAAAGCAGCCATGTCACTTAAAGTAACGAAAAATACTTTTTAATGTGATTGATGGACTGGGGTAAAACTAAATTTAATTTATGAGCAAAACAATGGACAAACAGAGCACTTGAGAAAGTTTCTCGAACTTTAGCTTGCAGACCCCCTAATTGTCCTGCCATCACTGCAGCTCCATCATAGCTTTGACCAACTAATTTTTTCTCTCCATTAATTTCTTTAGTAACGTTATAAACTACGGTATATAATGTATCTGCAGTACGATTTTCGGAGACATTCTTAAAACCTAAAAATCGCTCTTGAATACTTCCGTCTTTTTTAACGTAGCGTATTACTATAGATAATTGGCTAAAATTAGTGATATCAGTTGTTTCGTCCAGAACAATAGCAATGAACCGCGCCTCGCTAATCTCCTGCTTAATTTTTTTTAGAATAATGGTTGCAACAGCGGAAATTAAATCATTCTGGATTCTATTTGACGTTCCGCGAAAAACGCTAGACTACTCTAAATGATTTTTTAAGCAATCATCATATTTGGCCATTAAACTAAGTAAATCTTGAAAACTTCCTCGATTTGAAGAAACCATTGTTTCGTCATGACCTCTAAATCCCAATTCGTGCTGTCCGAGAAAACAAACAACATCGATAAGTCTTCTTAATATTTGCCTATTTTTGTCGACTAGTTCATTGTGTTGACTAATTTCCAACTGTTTATTAAGGGCCTGTTCAATTCTGGTTTTGCCGAAGACTTTTTTTTTATGGCGGCCGGTAAATGCGCTTTGGACATAATGTGTCTTTTTACAGCAATATGGAAATTGTTTAAATCCAAAAAATTCCAGAGACCTTTTTCATTTTCAAAAAGTAAACATGGCCAACAAAATAATTTACTTATATTTTCACACCCTGTCAACCATTTAAATTGTTCGTATTGTTTTTCCGGATAAAAATGTCTAATACAGTTTTTCATTTTTGTAGTTAAATTTTTCATAGGCGGTTTTGACTTTCCTTTGGAAATTACTTGAAGCTTATCAGCGAAGTTTAATGTTGAAAATCCCTTTATTATTAAGACACACACCACACATTCACACACACTCTTCTTACTAAATTCTCCAACATTTTCAACGTTATTACCGACAGACGAAGTCCACGGTATTTGCATATCCACGTCCGTATTATTGTCTTCCATATCGCACCATGCACGATGCGACGTATGTATCACACAACACACGGATAGCCGTTCAAACAAAGAATCTACTCCAACCATAGCTTCCGCCCCCACTTAAAGCACGGGACTGAAATGCAAAAATTGTAAACAGCCGGTGGAAAGTTCAATAACCTGAGGCTCGATTCACAGGAAATCAAGCATACAGGACTTGGCTGCAGAGAAGTTAGCGGCCCGCATAGGTTCTATTGGATTTCTATTGTGGCTCGGTCGGAGTCAAAGCCGCATTTATTATGGGCTTGATAATTAAGATAATATTTTAGCATTTTTAATATAAACTAAATTAATGGTTTCCTATTTCAAAAATTACATTTTAGAAGATGTTTTGTAATTTTTTTTGGGGAAGCACTGCTTCTCTTGCTTCCAAGGACTGCACGCACCTGGTACCAGTCTCAAAACTAACACAAATATGTACAGAAATAGTAAAAAACTACTACTGTTCTAATTTATTTTGTAATAACGAATGCAGTTAACTACAACAATTTACTACTAGCGATGACTCATCGCAAGCTGTCAACGGCCCTTTCCAGGCTTGCTAGTAGAAACGGTGTTGAATATATTCTATTCTTTCACGTCAAGTGACAATAGTTATACTGACAGTTCAAGTAATTCAAACCAAACTTGTTAATACATTATACATACATTACACATACATACATACATACATACATACATACATTACAAGAAATAAAATTCCTTATTTTTGAACAAATATTATTTTTTATGTATTGCTGTTTATTTTAGTCAGTTTCGATGTAATAACTTAATAGATCTAATGTAAGCTTGTCTTAGGTCTGCCTATTTCGTTTTTCAACTTTTTATGAACAAACCTCAGGGGCAGCTATGGAATCTCCTGTATCATCTGTGGTAGCGAATATCGTTATGGAGGCGAACACAGGTCTGGCATAAAAGCCAGCCTAAATCGATATGACCTCATTGGGTACAATTCACCAATATTTATTATATATATATATATATATATATATATATATATATATATATATATATATATATATATATATCGGTTTCTAGTGGCAGTGAAAAATGAGAAAACAGCTAGTTAGTTAAATAAACGATAAATACGTTTCATATGTAAAGAAGTGCATTGTACAAACAGGAAATAAGAAAAACATTATTTATATCTGATCCAATAAGCATGTTTTAAATTAAATAAGCTTTACCGGAAAGATATACCAACAGTACCACTTAAAATATTTCGTAGTACGTGTATTCTAACGTTGGCCGTTTTAACAAACAATCAGAAACGAAGCGTAGAACCATATTTTACAAGCAAATTAACGCCAACTTGACTCCGATTTCCTCTTATTCGACAAAAGGAAAAATAATTAAAACACAACCACTTTTAATGTTTTTTTTTATTGCCGAGCACTGATCTACTTTGGTTCCATTACACGTACGCGTTGTGAACGTGGTACTGAACTTTCGAGATTTATTAGTAAAAATTGGATAATTGCGTAGAGTGGGTCGTGTCTGAGATAAGTCACTACCGATAAGTAATTGTTTGGAAATCTTAAGATATATATATGCAATCGATTTTATGTATTCTATTTTTTAACTAATCGGTTTATTCGATACTGGTACAGGCATGTAATTCACTAGTTTACAGCCATTTTGCGACTGCGGTGTAAAAAAAGGCAATTTTTTGTTAATTTTTGATCGCTAAATGTAAAAA
Organism: Kuschelorhynchus macadamiae; assembly: GCA_030620095.1. Lineage (NCBI taxonomy): Eukaryota > Metazoa > Arthropoda > Insecta > Coleoptera > Curculionidae > Kuschelorhynchus > Kuschelorhynchus macadamiae. The sequence goes on from JAUTXW010000312.1 coordinate 1,304,238, forward strand.
TTTTGGGTACTTTTGCGGGGTATTTCCGTTATTTTTATAGATAGGAAGCAGTGCTTCCCCAAAAAAAAATTACAAAACATCTTCTAAAATGTAATTTTTGAAATAAGAAACCATTCATGTAGTTTATATTAAAAATGCTAAAATATTATCTTAATTATCAAGCCCATAATAAATGCGGCCTTGACTCCGACCGACCCACAATAGAAATCGAATAGAACCTATGCGGGCCGCTAGCTTCTCTGCAGCCAAGTGCTGTGTGCTTGATTTCCTGTGACTCGAGCCAGAGGTTATTGAACGTTCCACCGGCTGTTTGCAATTTTTGCATTTCAGTCGCGTGCTTTAAGTGGGGGCGGAAGCTATCGTTGGAGTAGGTTCTTTGTTTGAACGGCTATCTGTGTGTTGTGTGATACGTAAGTCGCGTCGTGCATGGTGCGATATGAAAGACAATAATATGGACGTGGATATGCAAATACCGTCAACTTCGGCTGTCGGTAATAACGTTGAAAATGTTGATGAATGAATGAATGAATGAATGTGTGTGAATATGTGGTGTGTGTCTTAATAATAAAGGGATTTTCAACTTCGCTGATAAGCTTCAAATGATTTCCAAAGGAAGGGCAAAACCGCCTATGAAAAATTTAACCACAAAACTGAAAAACTGTATTAGACATTTTTATTCGGAAAAACAATACGAACAATTTAAATGGCTAACAGGGTGTGAAAATATAAGGAAATTATTTTGTTGGCCATGTTTACTTTTTGAAAATGAAAAAGGTCTCTGGAATAAAACTGGTTTTTCCGTTTTAAACAATTTCCACAAAGCTGTAAAAAGACACATTATGTCCAAAGCGCATTTGCAGGCCGTCATAAAAGAAAAAGTCTTCGATCGAACTAGTCGATAAAAATAGGCAAATATTAAGAAGACTTATCGATGGTGTTTGTTTTCTCGGACAGCACGAATTGGGATTTAGAGGTCATGAAGAAACAATGGTTTCTTCAAATAAAGGAAATTTCCAAGATTTACTTAATTTAATGAAGAAGTTTTAAGAAGGTGTCCGAAAATCGTACAGCAGATGCATTATATACCGTAGTTTATAACGTTACTAAAGAAATTAATGGAGAGTAGTTGCTCAAAGCTATGATGGAGCTGCAGTGATGGCAGGGCAATTAGGGGGTCTACAAGCTAAAGTTCGAGAAACTTTCCGAAGTGCTGTGTTTGTCAAACTTTCCGAAGTGCTGTGTTTGTCCATTGTTTTGCTTATAAATTAAATTTAGTTTTATCCCAGTCCATCAATCACATTAAAAAGTGTAAAGTATTTTTCGTTACTTTAAGTGGCATGGCTGATTTTTTTCCAAATCAACAAAACGTACACAAGCTTTGGACTCCATTGTCCACAAACGATTGCCCAAAGTAGCTCCTACTAGGTGGAATTATAGAAGACTTGTGTTAACAGTATCTGAAATTCGTGAATCACTGATTGAACTATTTAAGAATATAATAGAAAATAATGAAACGTGGGACTCAGAAGCAATAAATAGTTCGAGGGGGTTTTTGGACTGTTTGAAGCGAGATTTTAATTTTAATTATTTGTTGAACATATTTTCAGAAATATTTCCATTCTCGGACAATATTTTTAATATATTACAAACTAAAACAAATGATATTGCTTTTTGCCTAAAAAAAGTGGATGATTTTAAGTCCGTGTTAAGCCAAAAAAGACATGACTTTGACTTATTTTGGGAGAAAACGATGACGTTAAATGTAGAGCCACAAGCCAAGCGTCTTCAAACAGACAAGGTCGGAGATATTCAAACATCATACAGACGCCTCTTTTATGAAATAATCGATCAAATTCAGCAACAAATAAACTATAGATTTGACGGTTTAAATGATTTTAAATTCCCCGAGCTCTGCAATTTTGATGCATTTAAAGGCAAAACTTTTCCAGAAGATGCGTTTAAATCTCTTTTTCTTGATTATGGCCAGTTCTTTGACCGAGTGTTACTGCGATCTGAACTAAAAGTGATTTACGAAACCGATAACATTAGCGCAAAAAATAACGCTAAGGAACTAATGCAATTTTTAAAAGACAAGGAGGTGGAAGATGCCTACACCGAAGTGTCGAAATTGTGTGAATTAGTATTGACAATACCTGCGACAAGTTCATCAGTAGAACGCAATTTTTCAACACTTAAACGTTTAAAAAATTTTGTGAGAAATTCAACGGGGCTGGAGAGACTTTCGCATACATCGCTGTTGTCGATTGACGATTGACGCATCGACGTTTTTATGATGACGTCATTGACGAATTTGCAAAAATGATCGAAGAATCGAATTACATTACAAATAGGTAAGTTTCTAAAAATTGCTTCCCCTTTCTTAAAATTTCACCGCACTGCCCTGATCCATGAAGTATTCTGAATCTACCGAACAATCGGAGAAATCCATAAATGTTGTAAGTGCCTCGATTTGGATTGTTGCTGAATGGAAAAAAGTCGAATCCAAGACCATCAGTAACGTTGACTACGATAGTGAAGATGATGTGCCATTATCGGAACTATGTAGAAACATCAATGTATTATCTTCCGACTTAACTTCATATTCAGAAATCGACGAAAGTTTATTCACGGAAAATCCTAACATAAGTGTACGTGAGTGCATCAGTGAATTTCAAAATAGTGAGAACGGTCAGATTTTATCTGACAGCGATGGTAAAGAAATTATTTCTTCCAATATTAAGAACATTAAGGAAGCATATAAAATCTTAAGAGATATTGAAAACTTTTGTATGTTATCTGAAAATTCGGTTTTAGGGGAAGAAATTTGAGAAGTTGCGTCTAAAATGGAATCTCAAATTATTAAAAATAAATTAACTAGTTTAAGACAAACAACACTTGATAATTTTTTTAAATAGAACCATTTTATAAAGTAGAACTGTATCAAACTGTATATGTAAGTAGTATAATATTTTATATTAGGTAATACATTTTTATTGTATGCATATATGTATGTAAAAGATGTTGGTGTATACGTAGTAACAGTTGTTGAATACTCTTGGCCGTTACGTGATGAAAATCCATGATAATTTTTTTTTTTTTTTTAGAAAAACAACGTAAGTTTTTGAGATTTTCACTTCATGTTTCGCATATATAATAGCTTCTTCAGATGTTAAGGTATAACTAAAATACTACAATGCCAAGATGTAAAAGGTAAACAACAGGTAACAAATATAGGGAAAAACCCAAAGACAGTGGTGTTACAATAAATGAAAAAGCTTAAAAATTATGTGGGTTATATATCTACGACAAAAGGACGGTTTAGTGAAATAAATTTAACAAAGGAGAGTTATTTAATTCTAATTGGTCATTTAGCAAATTACCTGATGAGTTTAATTTGTTTATTTCTAGAAATTCAAGCATGTTAAGTTTTATGCCCTTATTTTCGATATGTAGAATTTCAAAATTATTATTAAATGAATGATGTTCAAGTAAAAGATGATTTGCAAAGGTTGAATCAGATTTTTTATTCAAAAAACTACTTTTATGCTCTGAAATGCGTTTGTTAAACGTTCTACCTGTTTGACCTATGTACGTTTTTGAACAGTCATCGCAGGTTAATTTGTAGACACCTGATTGTTTTGTTTTACTTTATTATTTTTTATATAATTACCCAAACTATTGTCTGTCCTGTAAGCAACATTTAAATCCTGTTTACGCAATAAAGTAGCGATTCGTTCAGAGGGTGATCAAATATAAGTTAAAACTTTATAAAACTTATTAGTTTGATCTTTAATATTAGGATATACTTGACTAATGGCTTTATTATATTGTTTCTTGGCAAGAATATTATTTACGAGATTTGGATCATATCCATTATTGACAGCAATTTGTTTTATTATGATAAGTTTTTTTTTTTTTAAGAACTAGTGTGGGTAAATATATAAAAAATAATAAAGACAAAACAAGTAAAACAAAACAATCAGGTGTCTACAAATTAACCTGCGGTGACTGTCCAAAAACGTACATAGTTCAAACAGGTAGAACGTTTAACAAACGCATTTCAGAGCATAAAAGTAGTTTTTTGAACAAAAAATCTGATTCAACCTTTGCAAATCATCTTTTACTTGGACATCATTCATTTAATAATAATTTTGAAATTCTACATATCGAAAATAAGGGCATAAAACTTAACATGCTTGAATTTCTAGAAATAAACAAATTAAAATCATCAGGTAATTTGCTAAATGATCAATTAGAATTAAATAACTCTCCTTTGTTAAATGTATTTCACTAAACCGTCCTTTTGTCGTAGATATATAACCCACATAATTTTTAAGCTTTTTCATTTATTGTAACACCACTGTCTTTGTCTCTGTTGTTTACCTTTTACATCTTGGCATTGTAGTATTTTAGTTATACTTTAACATCTGAAGAAGCTATTGTATATGCGAAACATGTCATGTTGACAACAAATATATAAGTGAAAATCTCAAAAACTTAAGTTGTTTTTCTAAAAAAAAAAAAAAAAAAAAAAAGTAACAATTGTATTAATAATTTGTACTAATCATATTATTTTTTACTTAAAAATAAAATTACATTGGTGTTTAATTTGTTCACTCCCCACAACGGGCACCTCTGTACAACGGACAGTTTCTGTGGCACGGCGACTGTCCGTTGTTGAGAGGTTTCCCTCTAATTTTTTGTGAAAGTTTATAGTTAGATTATATTCGTGAAATATATTTCTTAATTTTACGGAAAAAATATTGGTAATCATGAGTTTTATTTTAAAAATGTTGTTGGTCGAAAAGCATAAAAATGTATTGCTTTACTTTTTATGATGATACTAAAGGTGGGACTATACAGCAGGTAAAATAGAATAAAAATTAAATTAAATTGAGGATTCAGAGGTGGTTTATACAGAAAATAAAAATTAAATAAGAACTAAGAACAACTGCTGCTGCCAAACACACTTTTTGGCAGCTGTTCAATTCAATACTGCATAAACTCGTTGTCTTTAACCTAAAATTTATAATTTGGCAAATATTTGAAAGGAAAAATCATATAGTAGTTCAAGAGCTAATATGTGGCTGTGCCAGTTACATTTGGTAACGATGGTACCATTGGACGTGCTTCACCCTGTATAGACTATTTACTGTAAATAGTCGAATTTTGTAATATAGAAGTTATGCGTAAAGGTAAATTTCTTTTGCCTTTTTTTTACCGTAAAGACATGTTAAGGCATAACATTTTAAAGTTAGTATTACATGGTCACGAGCGTAGCGAACTGTTTGCGAGTGTCCAAGTGCAAAAATGCGATTAAAACTAGGAAGTGCGCGCAGTCACGAAGAAACATCGCTTTCGTTGGTATGGGTTACAGCATCACTTATTAGAAAATACACATTATATTATCTTCGGTATTTTATTTTCGCGAGTTTTTGTCTGCATCTGCATTGATTTAGATCGTCGTTATGTAAGTTCTGCAGGCTGTTCAAAATAGGCGATACCACTATTGCCATCTCCGAAGTGCTCAGAGCTACGAGGTCGGTATGTTACAAAAATGTTCGTTTCTTTTTTTTTTTTGGTGGCCATTCACAAAGTTGCAAAACTGACTTCATTTTTTTTTAGGAAAAGAAAAAGCAGTGTTCCAGTATTTATAATCTATCTGTGTGATGTGTGACTTACAGCAATGAACATAAACAAGAAAAAAAGCATCAAATACAGTAACGCGGGAAATCAATCCCCTTGACTACGACTTACTGCTAGCTGGTTTTCAGATGGTTAACTTTGGCAGGAGTACATATTCTGGTTGGTACGAGGAAAATCAGTTTCCTTAAGTCCTTGTACTATTATGGGTTTGTATAGATGGTACTTAATCTTTTTTAAAACTCTCTGTACTGTTGATTTTAGCACATTAGTTTCCTGTTTTACAGTTCTTACCGATGCACTGGGTTTTCGTTGATAGCTTGTAAAATGTTTCTGTCTAGATTTTAATTGTTTTTATTGTATTCGCTTCTAGGTTGTTCGAAGGCTCCATGGTTAATTAAATTAACTACGACTTTCCTGAATTGGGTTTTATGAGGCTACCGTCGTTCGGGGTACATCTCCAAATACCTTGCTGAGGTAACGTCGGCGTTTCTGTATGATTGAAAGTACAGAGCTAACATGTCAACATTTTCTTCATTTGAATACGGAATGCCGGCCATTTTCTATAGGTTTTGACAATTTGTGTGTCAGATTTATGATTTTATTGGGATAAAAGCGTACCTACTACTCATTAAAACACAGCTTTGATTCTTTCAAGTATTTAACTTAACGTCAAAGTCAAAGTCCAATTTTGGTACAGATAAATCATGACCTCCATAGAAAAGCATTGAGAGCTAACATTAATTTAAATCATGGCCTCCTTAGAAAAAACTGAAACCTAACTTTACGAAGTGTAATATTTCGATGATACTAAAATCTTAAATGCACTTGTGAGATATCATTAGGCTGGAAATTTTAGGCTCTTTCCAAAAATCGAAAAATCCAAAATGGCGGCCATAAGAAAAATGAAATTTGGGGCGGGTTGCGGGTTAACAAAAAACAATGAAGACGTGTCGTATACGCCATCTTATTTGTCTTAAAAATGTGTCCGAATAATGTCACATTTAGGTAGCTGTCAAATTTACCGTTCTGGATATACTGACCAAAAACGATATCCGCCATTTTCGGTTTTCCCTCGATATTTCCAAAAACAATTGATCGATCGTAAATCTAAAGCCGGATATCGAATGCAATAAGTTTCCTCTAAAACTAACTAAAGAGAAGCGAATCTGGGACACACTGTATACATTAAAAATCAGGAATTGGAGCCTTGTTTTTTTCCAGTTTTTTGATTGTCCTAAAATTTTAGGATTAATTAAAATGAGAGATGAAAATAATTTCCACTTTGTCATTGTCATTCTACAAAACGGTAAGGTTAATTTGACAATTCGACGTTTCGGATTCAAGAGACGATCAACTTTCTTAATTTAAATGCGGACCTAGATTTTTTATTTGACTATTCAATACCCTTCGTAAACACCAAATAAATTCTGATATAAAAGTCATTACGGTACAGTTTATGGCTCCACCAGTAGAGCAAAAAAAACAATTTGAAAGTAAAACTGTTTGACCTTCCCCCACCACCTTATTTTTGAAAATAGACAAAAAAATGGTCTAAAGCAAAAAAGTGCGGTATTGGTTGAAGAATACAAAGCTTATATTCTCAACATACCCCTATTATGAAAATTTAAGAGAAAATTGGCATTTCCACTTTCGTGTTGCTGTTACTCTCACTAGCGGCCATCTTTCGAACTCGAGTATAATTCACAGCGATTTCTCTTAGCCGATTTAGCTATAGATATTTTTTTTCTTAAGTTTTATCATTAACGGTTCCCGAGGTATAGTCCCACACACGATAAATGGTCATGAAGTTGCCGGGCTCATAACGATCAGGTGGTATTTTATCCCCAATAAAGCAATTAAGATCTGATTTGCAAGCGTTTCTCTGTAGAGGTCGGTATTTTATTTTTATTATTAAATCACTTGAACTGTGGCATTAGCGATGTTCAGTGATGTTATTTTTAAAATATTTTTGTTATCTAATAAAAGTAATAAATCACATACTAATGCAAAGCTTTAAACCGCATTCACTAATATTTATATGCAGTAAAATCAAGAAACGTTCAGTGACCTTCAAATAATTGTCTGCAGAACTTCTAAAAGCGTCAGTGGGCATAGAAGCTACCATTAAAAGGACAGTGGAGTTAACCGGCATTCCAAGGTCTACCTTGCGTCCATACCATACTATTTTAAAAAAGTAATTCAATATAAGGTGTTCCATTAAAAAAAATAATTTTCCTTTTATAACAGAAAAACGCGAAACCTGGTAGCAATGCGGAACCCGCCAATGGATCCGGCATAAGTGTACAGAGTGTCCCACATAAGATCCTCTATCCCCTTATCTCGAAAGATATACAATTTAGGAAAAAAAGTTATATATAAAGTGTTATTGTTTTTAAGTGAACTTTTATATTATATACCTTTCATGTATACAGGGTGCTCAGTTTTTCCTGGTTAGTAGTCAACTCCTAAAAATTAAATGGGACACCCTATATATTATTCTGGATATGAATTCCTCATTAAAAATAAGGGTAACTTTCATTAAGATATTGTATACCTATCTCTCGTCGTTTAGGATATAATAGCCGTTTTATTTAATTTTTTGCTAAAAACGTATATATTTAAGGTAGTAGAAAAAAATATAAGTATATAATATTTGGTGAACCTGCCATTTTTATATTAAAGACAACACCACAATATATAATTTAAGTTGTTTACTTTGACTACAAATTATACAGGGTGATATCAGAAATTCAATCGATCGGAATATATAAAATTACTTATAAGTCAATAATCTTAAATGGAACACCCTGTATATTATTGCAGATTTCGATGGTTCACAAAAAATTAAAGTAACTTTGTATATAATAACCTATACCTATCTCTAACCGTTTAGAAAATATTCGCTATTAAACTTTTTTTATGCAATAAAAAATACCTTTGGTTTAAATTTAATGACGAAATACGTCACAAATATTTTTTAACGGGCTGACCATAGTAGATTTTCAACAAAATACTGTAGTTTACAATTTTAACTAAGATGTCTGTATTCTGTATTTCCTGAGAAAATAATTCATTACAAATCATAAAATGAAACCAAATATTGCATGTAATTAACTAACGCTGCAAAATCAAAACTGCCATGGAAAACAAATAAAGTGCTTTGGAAACCAATGTAAACAATATTTGTCAAATAATATAATAAATTTTGGTTTGTTGTGCGTTAAGTTCATCTTTATCTTATAATGTCTTATACTGCCGAAGAAAGGTTGAACTTATATCAGTGTTATCTTCAAAATAACAAAAGCGTTGCACTGACTATAAGAGCATATCATGAAAAGTATCCGGAGAGAAGAATACCGGAAAGATCCATGTTTGGGCGAATTGAACTAGATCTCGAACAGCATGGTGTTTTAAAATATGAAAAAAGAAATAAACCTAAAAGTATCTTGGATTATGAAACGCAATTAAATATATGCTTATATTTCGAAGAATTTACAGAAAATTCCATCAGAGATGCAGAAAAAGACTTAAGTATTGCTAGAACTGATATTCATAGGACGCTGAAAATGAATAACTACAGGGCGTTTAAGTTCGCTAAATTGCAACACTTAGAACCTACCGATCATATTCTACGATTGGAATATTGTGACCTAATGATGGATCGACATTTTCGTAACCCTAATTTTTTTAACCAAATTTGTTGGATGGACGAAGCGATATTTACTACCTCAGGGATATTTAATAGAAAGAATACTCACTATTGGTCTCAAGAAAACAAACACAACATCAAAACTATTCAACATCAAGGTCGTCGTAGTGTTCATTGTTGGTGTGCGATTTACAGGAATCAAGTAATAGGTCCTCTATTCCTGGATAACCATTTAAATGGTGCGAGGTACCTAGAGCTACTGACTAACAATATCAGGCCGTTACTAGAGGTCAATGGTAACATAAATAATATTATTTACCAAATGGATAGAGCACCTTGCCATAACACCATTCAAGTAAGAACTTATTTAAGTGTTAACTATGCAGAGGTCGTTGGACCAAATGGAAATATTCGTTGGCCTCCGCGGAGTCCAGATTTGACGCCCCTGAACTATTTTCTGTGGGGAACATTAAAGGGTAAAGTATACAAAAATAAACCTCAAGATGTTGATGATCTCAAGAATCGAATAAGGGAAGAAATTCAAAATATCAATGAAAGTGCTGCAGTAAGAGATGCCTTAAAAAAAATGGAAGTCATCTACACAACTTGTATTGCCCAAAATGGAGGCCATGTGGCAAATTTACTTTAATTTTCCCTTTTGCATTAGGTATATTGGTCCTTTCGTTATACATGCAATTGTTTTTTTGATTTTACACAATAATTCATTTGTAATTATATAAATGTTCTCTATTAAATTAACTTCTTACTACATACTTATTTAATAGTTCACAAAATTTACATATTGTTAAATGTTAAAACATTTCTATATTTGCTAAAATTTCGTATTCGTTGAAATAAAAGATTAATATTTTTGTTATGTCGGCCATAGGTATTTTATTATATCGATCATTGGAAAGAATTAATTTCTCAGAAAATACAGACATCTTAGTTAAAATTGTAAACTACAGTATTTTGTTGAAAATCTACTATGGTCAGCCCGTTAAAAAATATTTGTGACGTATTTCGTCATTAAATTTAAACCAAAGGTATTTTTTATTGCATAAAAAAAGTTTAATAGCGAATATTTTCTAAACGGTTAGAGATAGGTATAGGTTATTATATACAAAGTTACTTTATTTTTTTGTGAACCATCGATATCTGCAATAATATACAGGGTGTTCCATTTAAGATTATTGACTTATAAGTAATTTTATATATTCCGATCGATTGAATTTCTGATATCACCCTGTATAATTTGTAGTCAAAGTAAACAACTTAAATTATATATTGTGGTGTTGTCTTTAATATAAAAATGGCAGCTTCACCAAATATTATATACTTATATTTTTTTCTACTACCTTAAATATATACGTTTTTAGCAAAAAATTAAATAAAACGGCTATTATATCCTAAACGACGAGAGATAGGTATACAATATCTTAATGAAAGTTACCCTTATTTTTAATGAGTAATCCATATCCAGGATAATATACAGGGTGTCCCATTTAATTTTTAGGAGTTGACTCCTAACCAGGAAAAACTGAGCACCCTGTATACATGAAAGGTATATAATATAAAAGTTCACTTAAAAACAATAACACTTTATATATAACTTTTTTTCCTAAATTGTATATCTTTCGAGATAAGGGGATAGAGGATCTTATGTGGGACACCCTGTACATATTTTTGTTACACATTGTATAGTTTAGTAATGCCATAACAATTCACTTAATTTAATTCCTACCTGCTCACAGCGTACACTCGATCCTTGCTTCGACCCCCCTTACTCCTCGAAGTTTTCAGACCCAAAGCAGCAAGGGGATCATCGGTGACGCCATTGGGGTCAGGGGGGTCCGGTGGAGGTTTTCTAGGCGGGTCAGCTGCCCATCGGGTCATTTCTGGAACGAATCGTTCGAAAAGCAGTTATATCTTAGGTTGGACCTTGTGGAATGACAGAGGTGTTTTGAAGGCATCATTTGTAGAAAATCTGAAACAAAAAGAATTGCAATTACAAAACATGAAAACGTTTTCATATTAACCTAGGTCCGAAAACACTTCGTTACGGAGATACAGGGTGTTGAAATATAAATTTTATTTTATTTTTTATTAAATATCTGTTGCAGATAATAAAATTGTCTCTCGAAATTGGGCACCTGGGGTATTTTTTGAGTCAGGAATCATAATTTGGTATTAGATTACGCTACTATTATTTATGTAAATTTGTCTTTAAATTTCTTGTACATTTTCTAAGCAAAAAGCTATACGTACCCAATAACGCTAGAGGTAACCGTTCTCGAGCAATTTGCAAGTTTATGCGTCGATGCAAGGAAAAAAAATTCTTAATAATAATAATCTAAGGTGTATTTATTTCAAGACAATACAAAATTATAGGTAAGTATGAATTATTCTAAACTATAACAAATGCTCCACCTGATGACCGTTAGTTTGAAGGCATAATGTATGTAATTTTTTTTAGAGAATGTCTGATACGTCTATAAATATTATGCATTTGTTTGAACTCATTGCAGGCATTTTGAATTCGCAACCAGAGCTGCTCAGGCGTTTGTTATGGAACAAACTGCATTTGAGAAAACACCATATACAAAAATCACAAGGATTTAAGTCTGGCGACCTAGCTGGCCATTGAACTGGTCCGCCTCTACCACTCCACTGATTTTCGTAAGTCTGATCCAGATATTGACGCACATTTCTACTAAAATGAGCTGGACACTTATCATGCATAAACCACATGGCTTTCCGAATATTTTAAAGAACTTCTTCTAGTAATTTGGGTAAAATACTCTGAAGAAAATTTAAATACTCTTCCCCTGTTAGTCGACCTGGCAACTCAACAGGTCCAATTAGGTTGTTGTTTACAATACCAATCCACACATTAATAATAAACCTATATTGATATGTGGATTCTTTCACAACATAAGGATTATCCCCAACAAATGCATAATGTTGTGAATTGTGTAAATTATTAATTCTCATCCAATCAGAAAATACTACGCGCGCAGGGAAATCACCCTTCATCATATTATAATATTACTCACAGATGATTTGCAAATTCCTGAATGCATCGATGACTTTCTTCTTCATTCCTGTTTATCCTATTACATAACAGGACTTATTGGCTTTGCTACAAGGCAGTCGCCAGATTGCTCTCCGTCCGGGGCTCAGAGTCGTTAAATCGGCGACCCTCGAAGTCGACCCTGCACCTTATTCCAGTTTGGAGACGGTATCGGTAGGATATCCGGATGGCGAGCTCTAAGCTCACGAATACCCTGAATTTTTCAAATAATTTTTAATACTTCCTCTTTAAATTTTTGAAATGCATCTAGACTTCCACTAGAGAGTACTAGTGATATCACGAGATGACTCTTTCTTTCAAGCTATCCCCTTACCCCTCCCACTCCCGCCACGTAGCGGCCATTACGCTAATATTCTCTGTAGAACTGCGGCAGACGAACAGGATAGAATGCAGGAACAACTAGGCCTCACACGTTCACAGCGTCTGCTCCCTTTCTAGCGGGGTCGTTAGTTTCCACACTGAGCGATTGAGTCTCCCGCTTCCCCCCGAAATAAAGCAGCAAAACCGAACACGTGGAACCACTTATGTTAATAACACAGAGGTCTGCATTCGACGAGACGAACCGGAAGACTGATGCATCGATGACAATCTTCGGCAACTTAATTCTAGGTTATCTTCTAGATCCTTTAGAATAGCTTCTTTAAATTTCTCAACTACAACGGGATGTCTAACCTTTTTATTTTTTTTTTTTGAGACACTTTCCCTCAACCTCCGGTAAAGTGCCGTAAAGATTGTGTGAGCGGGATGGATTCTATTCGGAAACTTTTCAACATATCTACGTTGTGCCGCTCGCGCATTACACTGAACTTCCCCGTAGATTAAATGCATATCTGCATATTCTTCATTACTAAACGAAAACATTTTTTAAAAAAGTTTAAATTAAAATATTACTTTCAGTTAAACCAAATTATTAATATGACAATAACAATTATTAGTCTTTCCGCAATAGTAGCGGATTTCCATCCACCATGTCGCTTGATAGCTAATTCATCAACTCCAGTATTTGCTACTAAAGTTGCCGACGTTCTTCTAAAAGGGTGTCCAGTATACATTTTGAAGTTCTCAAACTTTAGAAATTTCGCAGTTGTACTTGGAATTGATGAAAACCTATTTTTCCCGACAGGTTGGTTTAAGCACTTTTAATTTTGATATCGCATAAAGAAGCGCGATTAATAGTCGTCATGTGGGATCTTGTATCAATGTACTTTTGAATTATTTTGAAATGACAAACCTGAGTGTCGTCAGTTTTTGTCACTGTAATTGTACATTACATTCCATTTTTGCAGTCAGGAATGGTCACAATTATGACTTCTTGACTTATTTTAACATTGTCCATTTTCATTTCACAGAGTTCATTAGAACGGCACGCTCCAGCAACTCCCATTACCATTACGACCTTCATCAATAAGTATATATCATCGTGGGCTTCAAGCATGAACTTATTCACATCTTCCCTGTAAAACACATTAAATTTTTTGGGTCTATAACCATCATTTTTTCTTTTCAAAAATGCTCGAAGTTTTGGATACTTAGAAATATCTATATTTTCCTCTACAAAAAGGTTGGGCTTCAACATCGAATACTCACAGCATAAGCTTGAAGAGAACTTCAATATAGCACTTTTTTCCTGGAAATACGCCAAAAACAAGGTTTCTGAGACTGCATTAGAATAGCATATAAAGCCAATAAATCTTAAAGTAAGTACATTAAAAATAATAAAACAAAATCTGATGCACGTGAACAATCAGGTGTATAGCAACTAAATTGTAGAAATTATGACAAAACATATATAGGTTAAATAGGCAGTTATTTTGGTAAAAGAATAGATGAGCACTTTAAATATTTTTACAGCATTGTTATGTCCTAACGAATGTTTCTTTTTTCGTGATGGTTTTATAGCTATCATTACATAGTATATTTACAATTTATGTATTTGCATTGACTTATCGAAAAATGTAATTCTCTTTTCGATTAATATTTCGTTTTTTCTTTTAAGGTAAATTTCGCTTTGTCCATAAAATTGTACCAATTTTCCTGTGGCAATAAAGCATACTTTTGTTTGTTTGTTTGAGACCAGTCATGCTTTTGATCAGAGTTTTACAATTTTGTACAAAGGAAATAAGGGTCATAAATTGAATATAATGAAATCTATAAATAAATAATCATTCAAATTGGTTGTTAAACAATCAGGTAGAACACAATGATGAATTAAGTATGACATAAAGAGTTTCCAGGCAAGAAAGAAATAAGTAACGGTCAAATCTCTGGACAATACCCAACATTTTTAATGATTTAGCTGTAATTCATTCGCAGTAACCTTATGCAAAATAGCAAAACAAACAATTGTTTGGCGCTAAAATAGGAACATTATTTTTATACATTTAGTACTATTGAACAATCAAATGGTATAAAGTTTCCACATTTTGTTTTATATTGACAGTTTTAAATTTAAAATCCAAGAGAATGCTAATTTAATTCAAATGCCCCTTGACCTGCTCAACCTCGAATTCATTCTTAAATTAAAAAGAACGAGGCCGAATTGTTAAAGGAATATAATTTGACAGCAGAACACGAAGTTCCGATGGTTCGCGTCATTTCTATTTTTAATTATTGCCTACATTTTTTTCTGTTAGAGAAATTCGTTTGCTTGTAATACTAAAAATTAACGGTTAAATGATATGCAAAAACGTCTATATTTTTATTATTCTATAAAATCTAAAATTTTGTTGTATTTATAATGTTAAGAATTAATACCAATATTAGTATTAATAACATCTAACTTTCATGGCTTTGTCAATTAAAAATCACGGTTCTTGAGATTAGGCCCGGTCAAATTGGAATTATTATCCGACGTTTCGTCTTGGATTGCATGAAGCATCTTCAGGAATATTGAGTGTCCTGTTTCTTCCACAGGAACAAGGAATTTTATATACTCCTGTTAGAAAAAGTGCAACAACTTCATTGTCCAATCTTTTTATATGCAGTAAAAAGTGACCGCAGACGTAATAGTCCTATTTTGTCTCTAGTGCCATGTATGTAGGAAAGAACAACAGTAGTTAACAGTGGTTTCTTAGCGTTCTCCTTTAGCGTAGTTGGATTACTATATATTTTAATTGAACGCGTAATATCTTCAGTGCTATATCCTTATATTTACTTTGAATATTTTTTGTCCGCGCCTTGAATGTCAGACTTTAACACTTCGGACTTTTATAATCCATATTTCACTAATTAGATATTAGTGAAAATTATAGGGAAAAGTTTGTTAATGAGGAATTTACAGATTTGGAGATTAGAGGTAGAGGGACAGACCGTTTCTAGTAAGAAATCCGATAATCGGGAAATAAAGGAGTGAAAAAATTGAGAAGTCCTTAGTCCTTAGTTAAGCGAAATAACCAATTTCTTTCGTACAATAAATTTGACTTTTCAGATTACCTCACAAAAAAAATCTAATAGGTTTAAGTCCGATGACCTTGTAGGTCACCCCACTCGCTCTTTCATTATTGCTGGCGCAAAAAACCAGAGCATAGTCTGGAGACGCTCCATCTTGCTGAAATGTCAATTCCTCCTCATTGTAACAAAATTTCTATTTGAATTGAACCGATTGCATTTTGTAAGAATGGTAAATATATTTCTCCGGTTAGATTTCGTGGTAGAAAAGAAAATACCGAGCACATTATCGTCATAAGTTCAGTGCCGGTTATTCAGGTGAAGTTGGTGAAGTGTTACTTCACCAGGAAAAATAAACAAGCAAACATCTAACTATATTTATTATATATCTCTTAAAATTTTAGTTTTTACATTCATTTATTCACCTAATTAGTAAAAAATCAACTGTACATTTCGAATAAATATTTTACATGACCGTTGGCGGCTTGTCTTTTTAAAACTTTCAATCGAACTTTATTATAACGACTATAACAGTAGCGCAAACCGCTTTGACTTTGCTGGAGGTGCTATGTTTAGTTTACGATTTTCCTACTACGTTGCCATGACAACGCGTACCCGATGACGTCGAGCCCAGCTCCATACAACGCTTTCGGTGAATTGCAGCCGCAGTACACTACACCCACGTGTCGTTCAGTTTGCGGTGGTTGTTTACTTTTATTGTCGCGGATTTCGCTGCAACCGGTGAGTTCCTTTGCAGTTAACTTGACTGTTTTGTGTTATATTTATTACAACTTCAAATTTGAAGTTAGTTAATGTGATTATTCAAGCCTGGAATAAATTAAAAGACGTCTTTGAATTTATTACAAACTGTGACAAATCTGATGAAAAATCAATCCGCCTAGCGAAAGGAATTTTAGGTGAGATGAACGATTTTGAATTCACGTTTCTGGCATTAGTGTTTAATGACATTTTCTCAATCACAGACATACCATTAGACGTTCTTCAAAAAAAATCGCTTGACATTCATTTTTGTATATCCAATATAAAACGCTGTCGTGAGGCGCTCTGTAAAAAAAGAAATGAACATTTTTTTAATACCATGTTTGATAAAGCAAATTCTGTTACAGAAATAAATCATTACAAACGTGAGCTTTTTTATGAAATATTGGACCATATTTTAATGGAAATGACACTAAGATTTCAAGAATATGAAAAACTTACATTTTCATGTTTGGCAGGTTCTGCTAAATTTTTTGAATATAGTTTAAATTTTCCGACTGGCTCGTTTGAAAATTTGTTGGGGGAATATTTACAAAAAGTCAACGACTTAAAAATGAGCTTGGTCTTAATTTTGCCAAGGAGAGTAATTGGAATATATCGCTGCAAGAGCAAGTGAAAAAAAAAATAATAAAAATAATTATATTTTTACCGAATCATATAAATTTTTTTCGCTTATTTTGACAATACCGTCGACAAATGCTTAGGTGGAAAGAAGTTTTTCTTGCTTTAAATGTGTAAAAACTTATTTAAGAAATACAATATCTCAAGAAAGACTTACTTCTCTTGGCAATATTTCAATTCAAAAGGAATTTCTGGAGGAGATTAGGGCAACTCATCCATTTTATGAGGATGTTATAAGTAAATTTGCTGCTATGAAGGATAGGAGAATTGATTTAGTATACAAAATTTAGGTTAGTGGTAAAAAAATATTCTACCCCTCCACATATAAAAAAATTCTGGAAAAAAAAATTATTGCGATATTTTCTTGCTTCATTTTCACTTCACTTACTTTTTCACCCGCGAGCCGCCACTGCATAAATTCCAGCTCAAACATTGAATTTTTTGGGATTTTGAGTATGCACTTCATGGAATAAGTGTAGAGAAAAAAAGGCACAATAACACATAAAAGCACAATAAAAAGAACAAAAATCGAGCGAAGAGCATTTTCTTAAAAACTACTAAACCAAATTTCAGTTGGTCCGCCCTGTATATAAAAACAGTACAGTGAGTGTACAAAAATATGATAAAACAATTAATAGAAATTCTTAAAATAAAAATCTAGATGTATTAGAATGTATTTAAATTTAATGACAAAATTATAAAAATATTAATATATAGTATGCCATAAGACCGAAAATTACTGAAATATACCAGGTATTTCATTAAAAAAAAAGATATATTGCGCACATAGTATTTTAAGATAACTTTATTAAGTATTTCTTAAAGACAAAAGTGATAACCGAGTAAGCTTATAGCTTGTTGCTTAATTCACATCGATAAGTTAAAAATAAGATAGTTATCCTCATTCAAAATATGGACGAGATAAAACAAACCAGGGACGTAGACAGAAAATTCATTTGGGGGGGGGGGGGGCAAGTTGGGAGCACAAATAGTTTTAGAGGGGCCTATATACAGGGTCTGTCATTAGTGTGTCAAAGTAACATACTTTGCTACTAAAGATTTTTTTACATTGATGATGGATCCTGTAACAAATAATATATGTGCCAGTAAAAAAATTAAAACAAATTTTAGGTTTTTGAATTAAATAACAAATTTTATACAAAAGTAACTTAATTAAACACATCTGTGAAGAAACATGTTTTTTCACGTTTATTTAAAGCTCAGTTGTGGAAGTATTACTAAAACTAATAAAAAATAAACATGAACAATATAAACCGTTAACTAAAAAATACAAAAAAAAAATTCATAAAATTAAATTTAATCTTCTGTTATTTTCCGCGAAAATATCTATTACTCTTTGAAGATCTATGTTTTTTACCAATGACTTCTCAATTGATAAAATAGCTAACTTTGATAGTCTGTCATTTCCAATTCTATTTCTCAAAAATGATTTTATTATTCTTAAACAAGAGAAAGTTCACTCACATGAAGCTATGGAAACCGGGATTGTTATAGCGATTATTACTGTTTACATTTTCTTTGCTTTAATTAGGTAAAAGTCAGCTTATTTTTGGGATTCTTACTGGTAGAGATATTTTGTGTTGTTGTGGTTTGAGTATTTTATTCCGTTAAAAATATTGTACTTGTATGAGCGTGCCATATAATATATTTAGACAGGCTAATGGGAGGGGACAATGGGCCACCCCCCCTGTCTACATCCCTGAAACAAACATGTTGTACAGGGTTGTCCAACGAAGGGTAAACACCTTTATAATTTCTTTATTTTACAAGATATTGAAAAATGGTAAAAACAAAAGTGGTAGGGATTTTAGAGAGGAATAAGGATAATTTATGATAAAAACAATTGAACATCAAATAAAAAAAATTACGCGAAAAAATTATGGTTATTTTGCTTATTTTAAATGGAACACCCTGTATATTATTGCATTTTTGGATTCTCCCGAAAATTCTAAACACTTTTTATATAAGATATTACACCTTTAAACCTAATAGTTTTGGAGCTATGAACAGTTGAAAATCAGTATTTTGGCTAATTTGCATTATTGTAAAACCTATCTAATGAAATAGGTACCATGAGTATACGAAAGTTGGTACTTCAGCTTGTACCATAGTAAGCACCACTATTAATTAAAGTGGCCAAGAGGCCGATTTTTACTTTTTTTTAGCTTAAAAACATATGAATTTAGGAATAACGAAGTGGCAACATATCTGCAATAACTAAACGAGTAGATATTAAATAACGACGGAACAATATTTATTATAAACCAAATCTATAATAACTTAACGAATATGTATTAAATAACGACGGAACAATATGTATTATAAACAAAATCTATAATAACTAAACAAATAGGTATCAAAGAACAAGGAAACAAAACTTATGAGAAAAAAATCTAGTTTTCAAAAATGCCTCCTTCAGCGGCTAAGCACATTTGCATGCGTTCTATAAAGTTTTCTTGAGTGTTACGTAACATTTCGTTGTTAACGGCTCTAAAGGCCTCTTGTATTCTCTCCTTCATTTACAAAATTGTCGACGAATCCCCATAAAAAGTAATCCAAAGGACTGAGGTCCGGAGACCTAGGGGGCCATAGAATCGGTCCTTCGGCTTCATTATTTACGTACCATGGAGTCCCCCTATTACCTATCCAATTCGATCCATGACGTTCAGTTAAAAAGTATGTGACATCACGTGTGCCATGCGGTGGGGCCCCATCATGTTGAAACCACATATTGTTTCTAACTTGAGTGTTCACATTTTCTAATAAAATCGGCAGTGACTCCCTTAAAAAGTTTAAATATATGTTACCAGTTAAATTACCCTGGAAAAAATATGGTCCAATAACATAATCGTTTACAATGCCACCCCACACGTTCACGGACCATCTTCCTTGTTTCATAATTTCCCCTCTCCAATTAGGATTTTGTTGACTGTAGTACCTTATATTATGTCGGTTCATAGTACGGTCACTCCTAAACGTAGACTCATCTGTGAATAACACATTTCTAAAAAAGTCAGGGTTTTGGTAAGTTTTCTCTATAGCCCAAGAACAAAAATCTACTCTTTTTTCTATATCTCCAGGTAGTAACTTTTGGTGATATGAAATACGATAGGGATGGACTTTGTGATTTTGTAAAATTCTCTTCACAGATGTGTAAGACATACCAAGTGCTTCGCTCCGAGAATTAGTACTTTGAATTGGATTTTCATAAATGGAAAGCAGAACTCTTAGTTGATTTTCCTCATTGAGAACAGGCTTGTTAACAACGACTCTCTTCTTACAATCCACGTTTCCGGTCTCGCGGAATCTAACTCCTAATTTTTTTAATGTTCCTAAACTTGGTTGTCGTCTATCGGGATATCTGTCCAGATCCTCTCGTTTGGACGGTCTTAACTGATAACCATTCCTCGCCAATATATTTAACAAATCTATCATTTCGGCTTTGGAATAACGTGTGACGTTTCTGTTCATCTTTAACAACTAACAACTTCACTAAAATAATATTCTTTAAAAAGTAAACTACCGAAAGTTTGACAAATCTTTGATTAACTTGTTGCCCGGCAACCAAACGACAGTATTTGCACAGGTATCTCGATAGACGATAACCAAGTTTAAACACGTTAAAGAAATTAAAAGTTAGATTCTGCAGCGAGCCCGGGAATGCGGATTATAAGAAGAGAGTTGTTAACAAGCCTTTTTTTAATGAGGAAAATCAGCCACGAGTTTTTTTTTTGAAACATATATTTTGTTTATAATAAATATTGTTCCGTCGTTATTTAATATCTACTCGTTTAGTTATTGCAGATATGTTGCCACTTCGTTATTCCTAAATTCATATGTTTTTAAGCTAAAAACAAGTAAAAATCGGCCTCTTGGCCACTTTAATTAATAGTGGTGCTTACTATGGTACAAGCTGAAGTACCAACTTTCGTATACTCATGGTACCTATTTCATTAGATAGGTTTTACAATAATGCAAATTAGCCAAAATACTGATTTTCAACTGTTCATAGCTCCGAAACTATTAGGTTTAAAGGTGTAATATCTTATATAAAAAGTGTTTAGAATTTTCGGGAGAATCCAAAAATGCAATAATATACAGGGTGTTCCATTTAAAATAAGCAAAATAACCATAATTTTTTCGCGTAATTTTTTTATTTGATGTTCAATTGTTTTTATCATAAATTATCCTTATTCCTCTCTAAAATCCCTACAACTTTTGTTTTTACCATTTTTCAATATCTTGTAAAATAAAGAAATTATAAAAGTGTTTACCCTTCGTTGGACAACCCTGTACAATATTACATTGCTATACGTGCCTATATAAGTTAAGTATTAACACAAATCCAGTGTGTAATTGCAGCCGCGTTAATTCGTTATGACTCATTTATTTAGAAATTGAAGAAGTCGTTCGCGAATCGCGATTGATCTAATGATCTTCATGACTGAAATCAGTCAGATTGCGAAATTACGTACGTTCAAATCCACTGCTTTAGACATTACGTAGGTTTTTATAGTAATTTACGTTTTTTTTTTTAGATGTATATACCAGTCTAATTTATACGAGGTACTTTTGTTTTTGAAGGAAGCTTTCACACACTGAGAAGCGTGGGAAACGTAAATAATCCTATTCACAAATAACATACGTAGCTTTTTAAATAATTATATAGTTATAAAAGAAACGCGTAATTTTTATCACATACACAAAAATGTAAGACGTCTTAAGAATGTTCATACTTCAAGAAACAAAATAAACAATAAGCCAGGCATGGGCGTGCTCACGGGGTGGGTCGAGTGGGCCAGGACCCACCCTAATGTTCCAAACAAAAATTAAATTTTTCTTTTCCAACAATAAATGTCTACAAAACCGTGGTATAATGAAAAGGCTAATTGATATAACCGTGTGTTTATCAAAGGGTGGAAGAGCTTTCCGAGGTCATAATGAAACAAAAGACAGTTCTGAGTATTGTACGTTCCCTGTTACGCCCAGTCTTTAAATTTAACACTGATTGACTCTTGTAGTTCTCATAAAAATAACAAAGGAGAGGGTGTAAAAATGGTTAAAGAATGCTAAACGAAGTTGTTGAATCGTTAAAATTAAATTGATCACAGCTTATATCCGTCTGTTTTGATGGAACTTCTTCAATGGCTGGAAAAATATCAGGCGTTCAATCTAGATGTAAACAAAATAATCCTGAAATATTGTACGTTCACTATTACGCCCACTGTTTAAATTTAGCACTGATTGACTCTTGTAGTTCTTATAAAAATAACAAAGGAAAAGGTGTGAAAATGATTAAAGAAGATGTACTATTAGCATATTTTCTTGAATTAAGCAAGGAATTTAGACCAAATACTCTGTGGGCTAAAAACTCAATATATAAAATTTAATATACTTATTCGGTTATCTAATCTAATCTAGCTTCAAAACGAACCAGAGGTTTTTGACAAGTAATTTATTTAACATGACAACAATTTTCTTTTGTTTTGTTTAGGCAATCCCAGCCTACTACCAAAAACTGAGTCTATCTCTAAAAAAATGCAAATTACTGGACGATTCGAATAAAAAAGTATATACTACTATATATTTTCGAGAAGCTTATGGTGAACTGAACAATATAAAATAAAAATATACGGGGTGCCCCATTTAAAAAATTATAAGTTTGTGTCATATCTCAAAAACAACAGCTCACATAAACAATCTGATAATGTCACTAGATTCAACGTGAAATACTATTTTCAATTTCACACTGTATCTTAAAAACGAAGGGGGCTATGAAAATTTTGTTTGGGTCATCTTTTGTTTTATAAAAAAGTAGCACCATGTCGCGGAAACCCAAACCCTCTATCTTCTCTAACAAGGGCGTGTTGTCCATGGAAGCAGGGAAGCAGTGCTTCCCCAAAAAAATTACAAAACATCTTCTAAAATGTAATTTTTGAAATAGGAAACCATTAATTTCGTTTTTATTAAAAATGGTAAAATATTATCTTAATTATCAAGCCCATAATAAATGCGACAATAGAAAATAGAATAGAACCTATGCGGGCCATTAGCTTCTCTGCAGCCAAGTCCTGTATGCTTGATTTCCTGTGAGTCGAGCTAGAGGTTATTAAACTTTCCACCGGCTGTTTGCAATTTTTGCATTTCAGTCGCGTGCTTTAAGTAGGGGCGAAAGCTATCGTTGGAGTAGGTTCTTTGTTTGAACGGCTATCCGTGTGTTGTGTGATACGTACGCCGCGTCGTGCTTGGTGCGATATGGAAGACAATAATGAGGACGTGGATATGCAAATACCGTCAACTTCGGCTGTCGGTAATAACGTTGAAAATGTTGGAGAATTTAATAAGAAGAGTGTGGGTAAATGTGTGGTGTGTGTCTTGATAATAAAGAAATTTTCAACGTTAAACTTAGCTAATAAACTTGAAATAATTTCCAAAGGAAGGGCAAAACCGCCTATGGAAAATTTAACCACAAAAATGAAAAACTGTATTAGTATAAGTAAATTATTTTGTTGGCCATGTTTACTTTTTGAAAATGAAAAAGGTCTCTGGAATAAAACTGGTTTTTCCGATTTGAACAATTTCCATAGAGCTGTAAAAAGACACATTATGTCCAAAGCGCATTTGCAGGCCGTCATAAAAGAAAAAGTCTTCGGCAAAACCAGAATTGAACACGCCCTTAATAAACAGTTGGAAATTAGTCACCGCCAACACAATGAACTAGTCGATATAAATAGGCAAATATTAAGAAGACTTATCGATGTTGTTTGTCTTCTCGGACAGCACGAATTAGGATTTAGAGGTCATGACGAAACAAGGGTTTCTTCAAATAGAAGAAATTTTCAAGATTTACTTAGTTTAATGGCTAAATATGATGATAAAAATCATTTAGAGCAATCTAGCGTTTTTCGCGGAACGTCGAGTGGAATCCAGAATGATTTAATTTCCGCTGTTGCAACCATTATTCTAAAAAGAATTAAGCAGGAGATTGGCGAGGCGCGGTTCATTGCTATTGTTCTGGACGAAACAACTGATATCACTAATTTTAGCCAATTATCTATAGTAATACGCTACGCTAAAAATTAGTTGCTCAAAGCTATGATGGAGCTGCAGTGATGGCAGGACAATTAGGGGGCCCCCAAGCTAAAGTTCGAGAAACTTTCCCAAGTGCTGTGTTTGTCCATTGTTTTGCTCATAAATTAAATTTAGTTTTATCCCAGTCCATCAATCACATTAAAAAGTGTAAAGTATTTTTCGTTACTTTAAGTGGCATGGCTGTTTTTTTTTTCAAATTAACAAAACGTACACAAGCTTTGGACTCCATTGTCTACAAACGATTGCCCAAAGTAGCTCCAACTAGGACGAACTATAATGGAAGACTTGTGTTAACAGTATCTGAAAATCGTCAATCACTGATTGAACTATTTGAGAATATAATAGAAAATAATGAAACGTCGGATTCAGAAGCAATAAATAATTCGAGGAGGGTTTTGGACTGTTTGAAACGAGATTTTAATTTTAATTATTTGTTGAACATATTTTCAGAAATATTTCCGTTCTCAGACAATGATTTTAACACAACTAAAACAAATGATATTGCTCTTTGCCTAAAAGAAGTGGATGATTTTAAGTTCATGTTAAGCCAAAAAAGAGATGACTTTGACCTATTTTGGGAGAAAACGATGACGTTAAATGTAGAGCCACAAGCCAAGCGCCTTCGAACAGACAAGGTGGGAGATGTTCAAACATCATACTCACGCCTCTTTTATAAAATAATCGATTAAATTCGGCAACAAATAAACTATAGATTTAACGGTTTAAATGATTTTAAATTCCTCGAGCTCTGCAATTTTGATGCATTTAAAGGAAAAACTTTTCCAGAAGATGCGTTTAAATCTCTTCTTCTTCATTATGGCCAGTTCTTCGACCGAGTGTTACTGCGATCTGAACTAAAAGCGATTTACGAAACTGATGACATTAGCGCAAAAAAAAAACGCTAAGAAACTAATGCAATTTTTAAAAGACAAGGAGCTGGAAGATGCCTACACCGAAGTGTCGAAATTGTGTGAGTTAGTGTTGACAATATCTGCCACAAGTTCG
This sequence comes from Kuschelorhynchus macadamiae, assembly GCA_030620095.1. NCBI lineage: Eukaryota > Metazoa > Arthropoda > Insecta > Coleoptera > Curculionidae > Kuschelorhynchus > Kuschelorhynchus macadamiae. The sequence goes on from JAUTXW010000312.1 coordinate 1,329,533, forward strand.
GTCATCGACGTTTTTATGATGACGTCATTGACGAATTTGCAAAAAATGATCGAATAATCGAATTACATTACAAATAGGTAAGTTTCTAAAAATTGCTTCCCTTTCTTAAAGATTCACCGCACGCCCCTGTTCTCTAATAAGAGAGATGTCCCATAAAAAACAACGAAAACGGGATACCCTTTACTAAATATAAATAAACCAATTAAAATATCTTTAAGGCCTACTGAAAAACAGCCAAGACAATTACAAGACTATATACCAGTCTAGTGTCAATAAATTTTCGTATTTTATAATACATTATATAACCATCGGCAAACAATAATGTCGTTAAAATTGGGCCCATACACAATCTTAGTGATAATTAATTCAGGCAAATATGCATTCTTCGCTTACGTACTTTTGCACAATTCGTACCAGAAGTGGTGCGCGTCGGTGTCTCTTCCATAATTATTACTTCATTACTAAATGTTCATATCATTTTCTGTGTCATGAACACACATTGTCCAGGTTGAGCCATCATACGATGTTAAATGCGCCTTGCTTAATTTTTTACAGATTTAATTGCCCGTATTTTGTTGTTTGCACTTTCTACACCCAAATATTTCTTAAGATTTTTGTCTGTTTTCCAACGTGCGTCCGTGGGAAGTTTTTGGATAATAATGTCAATCAAATAAGGATTTATTTGATAGGTATTTATATTTATATATTAAGATACACAAAAAGGGCTGTATGCGAATTATTATACCTTTATATTATTATTAAATGTACCTCTCCATCTCGATGGCCTGCCAACTTACCGAAAAGGTGAAAACTAACTTCGATAGAGTTTTTTGCGTATAATACAGTGGAGTAGTCAGTGATATAGACTAAAGTTGGGTTCTTTTTAAATGGAATACCCTGTATATTTTTTAATATTTGGATTCCGCTCATTTTTAGCTTCTCAAAAATATATAACACTTGATATTTATTTCAATCCGATACCGACAATAAAGTCAATTTAGAGAAATTTTAATCTGTTTTTCCAGTAGGACATGAAAATTGTGTGTTAATTTTCTAAATCTGAATTATCTGTAGTAAAGTTTGTTATAATATCATAATTAAACAATAAATCAATAAACAAAGATTCATACTATTTAATTTTTACACAAACATCTAAGAAATCTACTAAAAACACATATTATAAACTAAAAATGTATACATATGACGATAATTTAATTAATTAATATCTACTATTTAGTATTGACCCTGGATAACACAACTAACACAAATACTTAGGAAACCTAATAAAAAAATATATACCTATTATACACTAAAAATATTTTATTTACAACAAATGACGTTGGATTTAATACTTTTGTAATGTTGGCAATTCTGTTGTTTGAAAATACTTACTTACAACTATTTAATTTATCCGTTAAAGCCGTTTGTCATTGTTAAATTTAAATTTTAATCAAATATTGCCTTTGTCCATTTATTAAATATCAAATGGCTGCGAATTTCAAAAATTTTGAGAAATATGACATGCTTGTTTGTTTTATACAGTGCCAGGAAAATCCGGATGAAGCGTCAGAGATCTATCTAATCCGGTAAGTGACAGGAGTAACACTAAGTAAACAAAATAACTTTGCTTCTTAAATCAGGGCTTTTCGGAACTAGTGACAGCCGATGTAGAAGAACTCTCAGTATTTTTGAAAAACAAAAGTGTAGATAATAATAAAACTTTAGTTTGGTGACTTTTTTTCAGAATAATAATATCAATATTTCAAATTATGCCTATCGTTCCTAATAGGTTACAATTGTGTCCAAAATTTGCTTGTAATAAAAAAGCATATTATTGCAGCAAGTCTGTAGCATGAACGATACGATGTCACTAAATTTCCAATAAAATTAATTATAATTAAAATATTTGAAAAGTAGAATAGCAGTTTTGTTGATAAGTGATACGAAAAAACATCTTTTACATTGCCCTGTATAATAAAATAATTTAAATTAATTTATTTTGAATATGTCGTTCTATACTCTATATATCTGTAAATAAGCATTTATTCCCTATAGATACCCAGAACGAAGACAGCCCGATAAGAGAACATTTTCAAGAATAAAACTAAATCTGATCAATCACGGATCATTCGAAGTACCGCGACCGAAATCATATTACAAAAAAAATCGGGAAACTGAAGAGATTAATGTTTTAGCTGCCGTTGCAATCAATCCGTCAACTTCCTGTCAAAAAGTCGATGATGAAGTGGGAGTACCTAAGTCAACAGTGCAGACTATTCTAAAAAAATACAATTTGAAGCCATATAAATATAAGTTAGTGCACCATTTACACTAGGGAGATGCACAACGTCGCATAGATTTCTGCAATTGGTACATTCATACGACTAATACCGAAATAAATTTCGAAAGAAGAGTTATATGGTCTGACGAGGCATATATCTCAAGTGCAGGTATTCTAAATCGACACAATAATAGATACTGGTCCAAAGAAAATGAACACGTTATATTTCCACGCGAATAACAAGGCAGGTTTGGATTTAGCGTGTCCTGCTTTATCCTTGGCACAAAGATGGTGCCCCGGCTCATAATGCACAAACTGTTAGTAGCTTTTTAGAAGGTATTGGTACAAATGGGGGCTGTAAGATGGCCGCCTAGGTCGCCAGATTTGTCGGTCCTAGACTTTTTTTATGGGGATATCTTGAAGGCATCATCTACCAAAGGCAACACCACACGATCGAAGATCTATAAAAAGACACAATAGGAGCCTTTAGATACTTACAAGCTCGCCAAATGATTATGCTTAACGCACTAAGTAGAATAAGAAAGATGTGTGATATGTTATAAAGTATAATGGGAAACAGTTCGAACAGTATCTGTAATTTCTACACCCTGCATAGCCTTTTTTTCTAATTTAGTCAATAGTAAGTATTTGACAGAATACAATTCTATTGTCAACATTAGAAAAATAATTAAATTATCGTCATATGTATATATTTTTAGTTTATAGTAGTGTTTTTAGTAGATTTCTTAGATGTTTGTGTGTTTCCCTAGCGTAAAAATTAAATAGCATGAATCTTTGTTAACTGATTTATTGTTTAATAATGATACTATAAAAAACTTTGGTGCAGATAATTCAGATTTAGAAAATTAACACAAAATTTTCATGGCCTACTAGAAAAACAGATTAAAATTTCTTTAAATTGACTTAATTGTCGATACCGGATTGAAGTAAATATTAAGTGTTATATATTTTTAAGAAGCTAAAAATGACGGAAAACCAAATATTAAAAAATATACAGGGTATCCCATTTAAAAAAACCCAACTTTAGTCTATATCTCGAGAACGATAGTAGCTAACCAGAAACTAACTACGCCACTGGATTCTAGACAAAAAACTGTATCGAAGTTGGTTTTCACCTTTTCGGTAAGTTGCCAGGTCATCGAGATACGAGGGGTACCTAAAAACGCAAATTTTTTAATTTCACCCTGTATCTCAAAAACGAAGTGTGACTTCTTTGGTTTCACAAAAAACTAGCACAGTGTTTCGAAAACTCAATCTTCAGTAATAAGGGAGATAGATAATGGAAAACCATCGAAATTCGGATTAATTTTATTGGATAGTTTATTAAGGTTTCCTAATATAGTTTTACTGGCTTAATAAGGCTTTCACGACAGGTGCTACTTTTTCGTAAAACTAAAGATGCCGGAAACAAAATTATCATAGCCCTTTTAGTTTTTAAGATTCTAATCTATCAGCCAATGAACACAATGAGTTTTATTGCATGTCGAGTAAAATTCCAGATAATGCAGATTTTAGAGTATATTTAAATCAAGCAAAACATTTTTGAATCGTTTTTTATGGTGCCTACATATATAAACGAAATTAAAGAAGTAATATCTGACATAAAAAAGTCAACTGCTTCAGGATGGATGTTATCCCATCAATAAAAATATTTACAAAAACTGCCAAATGAAGTAATGGAGGTTTTGTTTAAGGCAATACATATTTCTTTTTGAACAATACAATTTAAAAAAAGGATGTAGTGATCTCGATTCATACGGGATTGCCCAACAAACTATCAACCGGTCGCCCTGCTGACGACCTTGGCTATAGCGGAAAAATTGGTAAAAAACACAGGCTAATATTTTTAAACAAGCATAATATATTAAGCACATCACAGTTTGAGTTTCAAAATCAAAAAAGTACCAATGATGCCATTTTCTCATTTCTGGAGTCACTGTATATAAAACTTAATGATAAAAACTCAACTGCTGCAATTCTTTGCGATTTGTCTAAGGCGTTTGATTACATCAGTCATAAGATATAAGTGATCTTCTAGGTTTTTGTCCAAAAAGTAGTTCCAGACCAGCTGTTCGTAAGACTACCGAGCAATGGAAGAAGGGAATGAAATTATTTTAAATTTGTATTAAATTCGTGAGCTATATTAATATTAAGACGTTTATATGTGTAATTAGCCTTTCGTTAATTGTGATTTGTAATATTAGTTCTTCCTGTATTAGTCTTGTCTGCTGAATAAATTCTATCTATGTTTTCAATCAAATTAGCCGAAACTTGATGGAAATCCATTATACCCTGGAGCTATTTCGATTGGAAATGGGAAAAAACAATTTCAAAGTGAAAATTTAAAACAAAATTCATACATCGAATTCATCAAATCGATTTTGTTAAAACTTCGTTTATATACTAATTTGATGCTATAAAAAACAGAAAAAACATTTATTTTGTTCTAAGATGTATGGTTGAACTTTTACGTCTCTCGGAAAATCGGAAAATTCGCGATTTTGTAAGGTCTCGCGGCAAAGCGTATAATTTTTTCCCTTCAGAGATAGCTAAATACGGTTTGCGCTATTCAATTCAGAAAAATTAATCTATCACTGGCGAAAATTTCAAATCTTTATGATTGTTAGAAGTATTTTTAAAATATCGACGATTTTAGTGAAAAAATGAGGCATGCGCCACTGCAGAGGTTCGGGAAAAAAATCATATATCGAAAACTAAGATAGATAGCGGGGTGCGGTTTACGTTATTCTATTAAAATATAATCACTCTAAAACGTGTTGTCCTGGAGAGGAGCTGTCTCGATGGGAACTGTGAAAAAAAAAATTTGAAACTGAAAATTTAGTCGTATCTTGAAAAATATTAACCCCTCGTCAATATTAACGTGTTTAATGCGTTTCTCAGCTCAAAATACCTACGTAAGCATATATTTTTAATGCATTTTCCAATAAAAATTTCTCCGTGAAAATTTTACCTAAAAAAATTCAATTCACATTCAAAATTTTCGAATTTTTTTTTGTGAAATCGATTTTGTTAAAACTTTGTTTATACACTAATTTGATGTTATAAAAAAATGAAAAAAACGTTTATTTTGCTCTAAGATGTACAGTTGAACTTTTACGGCTCTCGGAAAATCGGAAAATTCGCGATTTTGTAAGGTCTCGCGGCAAAGCGCATAATTTTTTTCCCTTCAGAGATAGCCAAATACGGTTTGTGACATTCAATTCAGAAAAAATGAATCTATCACTGGTGAAAATTTAAAATGTTTATGATTGTTAGAAGTATTTTTAAAATATCGACGATTTTAGTGAAAAAATGGCGCATGCGCCACTGCAGAGGTTTGGGGAAAAAATCATATATCGAAAACTAAGATAGATAGCGGGGTTCGGTTTACGTTATTCTATTAAAATATAATCACTCTAAAACGTGTTATCCTGGAGAGGAGCTGTCTCGATGGGAACTGTGGAAAAAAAATTTTCAAACTGAAAATTTAGTCATATCTTGAAAAATATTAACCCCTTGTCAATATTTATGTGTTTAATACATTTCTCACCTCAAAATACCTATATAACCACATATTATCATAGCATTTTCCAAAAAAAATTTCTCCGTCAAAATTTTACCTCATTCAAAATCTTCGAACTTTTTTTTGGGAAAACGATTTTGTTAAAACTTTGTTTATATGCTAAATTGATGCTATAAAAAAACGAAAAAAACATTTATTTTGCTCTAAGATGTACGGTTGAACTTTTACGGCTCTCGGAAAATCGGAAAATTCGCGACTTTGTAAGGTCTCGCGGCAAAGCGTATAATTTTTTTCCCTTCAGGGATAGCCAAATACGGTTTGAGCCATTCAATTCAGAAAAAAATTAATCTATCACTGGTGGAAATTTCAAATCTTTATGATTGTTAGAAGTATTTTTAAAATATCGACGATTTTAGTGAAAAAATGGCGCATTCGCCACTGCAGAGGTTCGGGAAAAAAATCATATATCGAAAACTAAGATAGATAGCGGGGTGCGGTTTACGTTATTTTATTAAGAAATAATCATTTTGAAACGTGTTATCCTAGAGTGGAGCTAACTGGATGGGAAATGCAAAAAACCAAATTTTAAAACCAAAAGTTAATCGTATCTTAAAAAATATTAATACCTCGTCAATATTAATGTGTTTAATGCGTTTCTCAGCTCAAAATCTCTATATATTCATATATTTTCAATGTATTTTCCAAAAAAAAATTCTCCGTCAAAATTTTACCTAAAAAAATTCCATACATATACACTCAAAATTTTCGAACTTTTTTTTGGGAACTCGATTTTCTTAAAACTTTGTTTATATACTTGTTTGATGCCCTAAAAAACAAAAAAAAAACATTTATTTTGCTCTAAGATGTACGGTTAAACTTTTACGGCTCTCGGAAAATAGGAAAATTCGCGATTTTGTAAGGTCTCGCGGCAAAGCGTATAATTTTTTTCCCTTCAGAGATAGCCAAATACGGTTTGTGACATTCAATTCAGAAAAAATGAATGAAAATTTCAAATCTCTATGATTGTTAAAAGTGTTTTTAAAATATCGACGATTTTAGTGAAAAAATGGCGCATGCGCCACTGCAGAGGTTTGGGGAAAAAATCATATATCGAAAACTAAGATAGATAGCGGAGTTCGGTTTACGTTATTCTATTAAAATATAATCACTCTAAAACTCAAAATTTTACCTAAAAAAATTCATTCAAAAGTTTCGAACTTTTTTTCGGGAAATCGATTTTGTTAAAACTTCGTTTCTATACTAATTTGATGTCATAAAAACGAAAAAAAAACATTTATTTTGTCCTGAGATGAAGATTTCAAATATTTATGATTGTTAGAAGTATTTTTAAAATATCGACGATTTTAGCGAAAAAATGGAGCTAGCGCCTCTGGAGAGATTCGGGGTAAAAATCATATATCGAAGACTAAGACAAATAGCGGGAAACTGTTTACGTTATTCTATTAAGAAATAATCATTTTAAAACGTGTTATCCTAGAATGGAGCTAACTTGATGGGAAATGAAAAAAATCAAATTTTAAAATAAAAAGTTAGTCGTATCTTGAAAAATATTAACCCCTCGTCAATATTAATGTGTTTAATGCATTTCTCTCCTCAAAGTACTTATATAATTATATATTTTCAATGCATTTTCCAAAAAAAAATTCTCCGTCAAAATTTTACCTAAAAACATCCATTCAAAATTTTCGAACTTTTTTTCGGGAAATCGATCGCAATCGAAAGCAACTCCCATTACCATTACGACCTTCATCAATAAGTATATATCATCGGGGGCTTCAAGCATAGACTTATTCACATTTTCCCTGTTAAACACATACGATTTATTGGGTCTATAACCATCATTTTTTCTTTTCAAAAAAGCTCGAAGTTTTGGATACTTAGAAATATCTATATTTTCCTCTATAAAAAGGGTGAACTTCAACATCGAATACTCACACCATAAGCTTGATGGGGACTTCAATATAGCACTTTTTTCGTGGAAATACGCCAAAAACAAGGTTTCTGAGACTGCAGTAGCCGTCTTGCTTTGGCACTAATTCTTAAAGGATTTATATGCTGCTTCATACCTTTTTTTCGACTTTTCCGGTACTAGAGATAAACGAGCAATATTCGCTGATTCTTCTATGTCTAAAACATCCATTTTATTCACACAGAATCAAACAATTCGACTTTTTCAAACTTTTCGCTACGAATTGTCAACTTGACGTTGTTGATAAAATAAAAACTGCTTATGTTGCTCTGGCAACGGATCACGGCTGCCTTCATAATTTAATGAGAATGCTATCGAATGTAATGATAATGAAAATCCAAAAATATATCCAGCATTTGCTTGTAAAGATAAAATACAGAGAGGGGGAAAAATGTGATATACTATATGGGATGTAAGCACGTTAACCAGGCTCGAACTTTTTTGCCAGCCCTCACTATCGCTCGGGCGCAAACTAGTCCTCGACTGGTAAATGTTACTTACATCCCTTATAGTTTAAATAATTATTTATGTAATAAATCTTTACTTTTGACAGTGAATCAACGTCAAAATTACGTAAAATATGTAACAGGGAACAATGTTATTAATGTTAGCGCTTTCAGTAGATACGAGTTTGTTTAATTCTTAATATGAACTACGTTCGGATATGATGGATATCTAGTGCTAAATTTTGCAACTTTTAGACAAAATAATATTTAATGTAATTGTCATGTAATCTATTTATTTTCTGCAAAATAATTTAAGTGAAAATTTTAAACAAGTGTTTTCGTTAACTTTGTATTGTTATTGCTTCACGAAATGTTTTAAATTATTACACCGCCAGGACTTTATATACAAACATATATCAGCTTGAGTACCGGTTAATAGTAGGACTTGCGAAATTCGCTGTCGAAATATCCTAAGAGATACGGGCACTTGATAGACAGTCAGGGTACCAATTTGAAGCACATTGAACGTATTATTATTTTGTTAAATACAATCGATTGTGTATTAAACTGGAAACAAATTCTTTATGTTTTTTTACGTTAAGAGAACGTCATATGTTCGCATAGGAGAAACGAGACGATTTACACATATCTACAGCTATTAAAAAAGCTAAAGCAGCATTAGAACTGGACCAGTACCTTTTAAAATTAATTAATAAACTATTCAAAAGCAGAATACATAAATATTACAGTTCTGCCCATTGTGGGTACTTTTGCGGGGTATCTCTGTTATTTTTATAGATGAAAACAACAAACTTTTCATAGCCCTTTTAGTCTCTCCTAACAATTCTAAACAACTTTTGTATCACATAACCTATGACTAATATGTATAGTTTTCCAAATAAAGTCACTTAAAATTCCCACTTAATTGTATTTTATAGAAAAACGGAGTAGGTCAGGATAAAAACAATCACGGTTATTTATTTATTCAAGCCTTCATCCAACAAAAATGTAAAAAAAAAAGAAAATGTTCCGAGTTTAAAAAAAAATTGTTTTCCGCAAATCGATTTTTCAAGTTTTCATCAGACCCTGTACCATAACGGGTCAACTGACTGTTTTTCGCTTTGGATAAATATTAACATCATAAAAATAGGGTAGGGGAGTGTAAGGCAAAATGACATGGCAGGCAAAATGACATACGACCAACGACATGGAAATAACATAGACCCAGGTGTTTACATTTTGGAGGAATCCAACATTAACCCTGGTTTGCCAAACCGTTACTGTGGCCAGATTATAACGGATATCATCCTTTATACTATTACCTAAATAAACAAGGAATTCCAGAAATTCCCAGTATTAATTTCCATATAGAATATTTTAAAACTGATAATTAAATAGCTTATTATAAATAACTCAAACCGAATCTGTTTTAAAAAAATTTAAATCTTCTGTAATTATTGTTCCTAAATAATCGGCAACGTCGGAATTCTACCTTTTTGGAGTATACTACAGATTTCTTTCGGGATCATTCGGAAGACGCCGAAGATGGTCGTAGTCATTCATGATTTCGACCTATTCGATGCGCGGCGTTGTAATTGTTCTAGTTGGTGAAATAAGTGTTTTTCAGAAATCCAAGTGTTTTGTGTGTGAGTGTGCACAAAAGTTCTTTGACCATAGTTGGTCCTGCGCGTTCTTTGTAAAAAAAGTTGTTGAGTCCTCAATACTCTATTAGGGACTCTAAATTCTAATTGTTTTAACAACTCAGAACAATCGATCAGACCATTTAAGAGCTTGTAAAGGAAGATTATATAATAGTTTTGACGTCTGAATTCTAGAGATCTAAATTTGAATAAGGAAATCTATGTTTATATAATAAATATTTAATAAATCTGCCTTGTACTCGTTCCAGTCTAGATATATGACACTGATAATACGGACACCAAACAATACAACAGTACTCTAAAATACTACGGACTAAACAATTGTAGAGGGTGCAAATTGCCTTTGTATCGTGCATTAACTTTGTATTTCGTTTAATAAAACCAAGCAGTCTAGAGCATTTCGCCACGATCTGGTCAACGTGTAAATTAAAAGAAAGACTACCGTACAGTACACCAAGGTCATTAAAGGATTCAACAGACTCTAACGGGAGACCCTCTATTTGATAAATTAAGTTTATAGGATTTACACACTTATAAAACTCATCTTTTTACACTTGTTAACATTTAAAGCAAGATATTTTTTTACACCACAAAACTAAACGTTTTAGATCAAGCTGCAGGACATTGTAATCACGAGAATTAACAACGCTGTAAAACTTTAAATCGTCCGCATACAACAAACAGTATGACATTTTAAAACGAGACGATAGATCGTTAAAAAATAACAAAAATAAAATAGGTCCTATGTGGGATCCTTGGGGAACTCCCGAAAGCACCTCAAACTCTCTTGACACCACGCCTCCAATCTGAACGCACTGCCTTTTATATAATAATAATAATAATAATAAGACGTTTATTAGTTACCAATAAATACAGTCAACGAATTAACTTAAAATAATAGTTATTATTGTGATAATAATCATGGTAACTAACGGGCCTTGTTTTCAGATTTTAGGGGATGTTCATTCCCCGGATTCTGTTGAGGCCAAAAATATAAGAAATGAAAAAGAAATTAATAAGCAGCTAGCAGTTACATTTTTTTAAAAAATTTGAAAAAAAAAACATAAAAGCAAAAAAGCACACACTAAAAGGAAAATGGAAGATGGATAAGGATAGGGAAAAAGGAAAGTATTAAATTCCAAATTTAGCATTTTGTGGCATAGACAATCAATTAAATATGGTTTAGAAGAAGTAGTTTGGTTTTTCTCTCGAAAACTTTTTCTGAGACAGTAAACTCATTTATTTTAAATTTGGTTATTAAATGTGCAATTAAATAAGAAAAAGACCTTTTAAAAAATTCTTGTTGTATTAATTAATTATATTAACATTGTGCACATCAGTACGATAACTTATTTTTTTGTGCAAATATGGTGGAGTCTTCAACTTAAGAATTTTATAAAAAAAAAACAGAGCATGTAAGACTCGTCTATTGTGCATATTTAACCAATGTGCTTCTTTTGACTTCTTATACCAAAAATAAGCCTTAGACAAGAATTTTGGAGTTTTTGTAATCTGTTAGCATCGGCATTATCAAGACAAGGTCCATAGATGGTGTCACAGAAGTTTAATCGTGATAAGACTAGTGCATCACAAAGCATTTTCTTATTGTTATAGCTCAAAAAATGTCTTTGCAAAAATATTGTTTTTAAGGCGGAATATCTACTTTTTAGTTTAAGAGTAACATGTTCTTTAAATCTAAGTTTATGATCCATTATGAGTACCAGATTTTTGGCAGAGTTTTTAAAATCTATTGGATCGTTATTTATGTGTAGATTTAAGTTATCTAAAATATTCATTCGATTGTTATCACTACAAAAAAGAATAGCTACTGATTTGGTAGGGGCTAATCTTTAAGAGGAGCGTTTCACTATATAAAGTGTCCAAATCCGCGTTAATGCACTTATTGGCCTCAGCTACATCAGTACTTTTAAATGAATAATATACCTGGGTATCATCTATCCAAATCGAAATTTATTTATTAATTGCAAGATATAGAGAGTATATAGTAATGGACCCAGAATGCTGCCCTGAGGCACCCTAAAGGCAACATTAAGGGCTTTCGACATTTTACCGTCAAGTACTACTCTTTGTTTTCTTCTTTGACAAAAAAGAAGACACCAGTGCCACCACAGATTCGCTAAAACCCAGACACTACAACAAAGCCAATAATATTTCGTGGTTGACCATGTCAAAAGCTTGAGTAAAATCCAAAAGAACCAAAACAATAGCTAGATTATTATCAAGGGCTTTAAATATATCATCCGTTACCAGAGATAATGCCGTTGCATTATTATTATATTCAGGGATCAAATTACTAATATTTTAATACTCAGTTATTTGCAGTTCCATAATTTTTTTAGGATTTTTAACTTTAGGCAACGGAATAACATTGGCTTCCTTCCATTGATCTGGAAAATTATTTTTTTCTAAACAAACATTTATAATGTGAATTAATGGATTAATTGTGGATTAATTATGTGTGGCTTTTATAAGGTTATCATGATTCATTTACATATTCAAATTTGGTAAATTAAAATTTTTAAAAAAAAAGTGTAATATTTAAATTATCAGCTCCATAAAATTGTAAAATTTTTCTGCGGCAATTACTTTTGTTTGTTTGTTTGTTTGAATTATGTCCTTATGGTTTTTAGGTTTTTAGAATGTAAATTATTGTATCTTGCGTTATCAGCCTAAATTTAAATTCATTTTGTGTAATTTTATGTTTAATAAATTTTATATTATTGTATTTTTATTAATATTAGTAAAATAAGTATGTTCATCTACATTTTGCAAGGAATTGGGAAGTTGTATATTTTGTTTTTTAGAAATATTAATTTTTTTTAATTCTCGCCATGCTTCTTTATTACTGCACACTCCAAACCTATATGTTAAATAAGCCCTTTTTTCTGATCTGATTGCGCTAGTAGTAAGATTTCTACACTGTTTTTATGTGTTCCAGTCCTCCCAAGTTTTGGTGTTTCTAAACATATTTAAGGCCCTATTACGAAGCCTCTGCATTAATCTAATATTAGGAGTAATCCATGGTCTGTATGGCTTATTTTTACCTCTGATAATTTTTAAGGGAGCATGCAGGTTTATAACGTCGAATAATGATTGGCTGAAAAAATCAACTTTGCCGTTTATGTCCGCCATATGATACATTATGTGCCAAGATATTAGTTCGATATCAGATTGAAATCGCTCATTGTTAACATTCTGTAAATTTCTGTATGTAAAGTTATAAGTATTAGATTTGGGTTCTCCAAAATGTATGTCGCAATAAAAGAGCATATGGTCCGATATCTCAACATCCCTTATTCCGCAAACCTCGATTAAATCTATATTTGAAAAAAGTAAATCAATTAAGGACATATTTGTATTTGATATTCTAGTAGGTTCAGTTATATGCTGTTGCAAACCATAGACCTCAGTAATTTCACATAACGGCGCTTTTGTATTTAACTCGAGAAAGTTTATATTAAAATCAAATAAAATTAAAAAATATGTCAAGTAGTCCTCAATCCAGCCAAATAAATGGATTCTATGATAACCAGGTTAGTGTTGTCAAACAATTTCAAGAAATCCTCGATCTCTCCCTCCCCAAGAGGCTTTCCCCTGACAGCATCGTCACAGCCGCACATTACAACCACTACATCGCTCTCCGTAAAACCCCTACATAGACGACTGCATAATTCCTTGAGTTGGGAGAATGACAGCATTTTGATTATTTGACTGTTAATGTCGACTTTCCTGTCAGCATATTTTTTAAAAAAAGAATCACAGCCTTTAACATTGTCGTCACCGATGATTAGCATCTGAGATAATTTCGTCTCCGCTCGTCTAGCTCTGTCGGCAGAAGCAGTGACACTCAACCCGGAATGGTCGATGTCTGAGTTATCCATCGATAAAGTGGTCTGGCCAGCCACATTTTCAACCCCGTTAGTGCTGTCTTCTCGTAAAGTAAACAACTGAAAGTTTGCTTTCTTTAGATCGCTGATATAACACTCGTTTTCCTTTGAAAGTGTTTCAATGCTTATTAACATCTGGCTTTTTAGAGAGTTTAGTTCCATAGTTTCATTAGCCTGCGTGTTAACTTTTTGTTGAAGATCTTGTAAAGTAGGGACTAACACATTATTCCGCTTAGAAAGTTCCTTCAGTTCTTTATTCAGCACAGAAATTTGCCCTTTCTGTTCTTTAATACTATCGATATAGCTCTGCTCCGAATCCAAGACACAGTCCACGAAGCTTTTGAATAGATGATATTTGTTTTCTGTATCCAAGTTCCAATCTTTCAAGACTTGCTTTCCTTTTCTTGTACTCTCTTTTCAATCTCTCGTATGCTTCTGTAATTTTTTTTAAATATGGAAGGTCTTTCATGAGTTTCTTACATTCAGGTCAACAGAAAATAATCATCTTTGAGCCAAGACAATCGCATGAGCTTCAATTCTTGTGATGAAAGCGCATACTTTGCAGCAAAAGGTTTTGCATATATCGCAAAAAGCACCAAACAATTCATCGTCTTTAGGTCTGGCCTTAAAAATACATAATTTCTTACATTTGAAACATTCTGAATTTGTAGCCATTGTTACTAGAGCAAGATTAAACTATTCTCAACTAAGCGAATTGTTAATATTCGTCTTCTATGCATGCAGTCTTATCCCAGACAAGACCAATAAAAACAACTCGTGTCACGAAACCAAAATAGAAAAGTATAACTTAAATTGTCAAAATAACCAGTTTTTATGGCCACAAAAACATTTTCCAAGTACTTGCTACAATATTGAAGGTAGTTCAACAGTTTTCTGCTATTTTTTTAATACTAATTAATCAATAATATTTGTAAGGATCTTTCCAAGAACGCTTTGATGTTAATGTGTGGCTAGTTGTTTTAGGGACGAGAATTGTGGGCCCATTATTTTTTTAATGAGCCTCTTACAGCACAAACTTATTTAAACTTTCCCAAGATCTACTTTCAACAAGACGGTACACCAGCCCATAACGCTCGAATTTGTGCAAATTGTGTAAATGACAGGTTTGGGGACCAATGGATTGGACCTGTAAGGTGACCAGCACATTAACCTGATTTGACACCTCTAGATTTTTTCATCTGGGGTCATATCAAAGAAATAGTTTATTTAACTCAACCTGAAAATTTGGACATTTTAAGAAATCGAATTATTAATGCTATTAATAATATTAGTATAACTCAAGCAGAAAATGTATTACGGAAAATTATTGAAAAATGTGAGACCTGCATTGAGCAAGAAGGTCGTGTTTTTGAAAATCTTAATTATGATTAAGTACGTTCTTTTTTCTATTTCTTTTATTATTAGTTAATATTAATCATGTCTAGGTATAATAAAGCCCATTTGTTTTCACTTTATCATATTCGTTTCTTTTTTAAAAATTAAATGAAGTAAAATAGGATTCCTTTGAATAGTAGATTATTTTGAATCCAAGGCCAACTTTGCCGGTGGTATAAATAAATAAGTGCTAGTAATATTGATTTTCGATTTAGAAAAGCATTAACAATATGAAAATAGGATATCATATTTTCACCTTTTGCAGCGGTCTATGGAAGTTGTATTTATCATATGTTGTTCCAGTCAGTTGATCCGTTATGGTATAGGGTCTGATCAAAATTTGAAAAATCGATTTGCGAAAAGCACATTTTTTTAAAACTCGGAACATTTTCTTTTTTGACATTTTGTTGGATGAAGACTTGAATAAAGAGTAAATAACCGTGATTGTTTTTATCCTGGCCTACTCAGTTTTTCCATAAAATACAAATAAGTAGGTATTATGGAACATTTTTAAGTAGCTTTATTTGGAAAGCTATACATTTTAGATATAGGCTATGTTTTACAAAAGTTATTTAGAATTGTTAACAGAGTTCAAAAAACATAAAATATACCATATGTTCCATTTAAAATAATGAAGTCGCGACCATTTTCGGGGAAACCGGAAACGATATTCAATTGAATATCAAACATTTAGAACTCTCGATAACATTACCAATGCGCAAGCAGAAAGGATACATCAAGAGTTACAATTAAGCAACAGAAAAAATTCGAAGGACTGCTAGACAGGCAAAGACCACTAAAACCGCCACATGACACTGTTATAAATGTATCTTCCTAAATCCTTACTGAAGCAGAACAATCGGTCCTCTCTAAAGGTCAAAACTTCGCCATTACATCGAAGGACATACCCATAGAAAACATAGTGTCATCCATTGAAGCGATAATGAAGACTTCCCGCAGAAGAAGCTGACGCAATAAGGTATGAAACAGCGGAGATCATCAAAAGTTCTAACCCGCCTAAGTCGAATCTATCAGCTGCGCGAAGAACGGCAATAAAAACATTAAACAACGATACAGACATTTTGGTCCTTCCAGCGGACAAGGGAAATGCCACTGTCGTCATGGACAAAACAGATTACGTGAAAAAAATACAACTACTTTTGGACGACAACATCTATAGATTGATCCAAGCAGACCCGACCAACAAAATCGAAAGACGGATAACCAACCTTATAAATGCATCCAACCTACCAACAGAGGAGAAGAAGATGTTATTGCCAAGCAGCTCAAGGATCCCGCGGTTCTACGGCCTACCTAAAATACATAAGGTTAATGTACCACTGCAATAAGATCTCCTACTTTCAAAATTGGTAAATATCTTTCAAATATTCTTAATAATTTTACAGGAAAAACACATTCATATATTAGAAACTCTACGCATTTTGTAGAAAAACTTAAATCAATCCAATTAGATACCAAAGATATCTTAGTCAGTTTCGATGTAGAATCGCTGTATACGAATGTGCCTATAAATGATTCAATTTCCATAATATCAGACTTATTTTACCATAATAGTATTGACAACTCACTTTTAGATCTAATTGAAGCATGTCTTACATCAACGTATTTTGTCTTTCAAGGAACTTTCTACGAGCAAACCCCAGGAGCAGCCATGGGATCTCCACTGTCACCGGTGGAAGCCAATATCTTCATGGAAGCTTTTGAGGAAGGAGAGTTTAGAGTCGTCTCCACTAAAACCAAAATCATGGTTCAGATATGTAGACGACACTTTTGTAATATGGCCACATGGTCCAGAAAACCTCCCTGAGTTTCTTGATCATCTAAATCAACAACATGCTAACATAAAATTTACAATGGAAATTGAACGCATACCAGTGGCGGCTCGTGAGTATATTGAAGGGTGAGGCTACATGAGGTTAATTTTGTTTAAATGTGAATAAATTTCCACGTCACCCATGAGGTATTATTCTGCGACGTGTTAACCTTTTTTTTTTTTAATGGAGGTCATCGCCAATAGCCCTACTAAACCATTAAAAACTAAAAAAATAAACTCTAAAAAAAGTAAATAAAAAGTAAACAAAACAAGTAAAATATGTACACCTGTCACTAAAATATAGCGGTGATTGCGATAATAAAAACATAATTTAGTTTATTAAAACTTAAAATAAATAGTTGTATGAAATAAGATAAAAAAACTACTTTTTGTACATTAAATCTATACGTCTGTCTTTTAAGGTTGCAAATTTATCTATAATTTGGTCGTAAAAGTTTTGGTCTTCACTAAGTTCTGACAGTAATTCCTGCTCTATTGACATCATTGCTAAACCCGAAAGCCGTTCTTGTGTCATTGTGTTTCTTAGGTAGGTTTTGATCCGTTTAAGACATGAAAAATTTCGTTCGGCCGATACACTTGTTGCGGAAAAAGTTAAAACTAAATTAAAAAGCTTATAAGCTTCCGCAAAAATTGCTTTAAAATCTTTAAATAACAAAGCTAGACTTTTTTTTAAAGATTTTAAAGCAAAGCATTTAGAAATTTGAAAATTGTTCATCCCTATACAATACAGAAAGCTCATTCTTTAATCTATCTCTGTCAAAAATGTTTGGATAATTTTTTAATAAATTATTTAATAAGTCGTCTGGAAAGCATTTAACATATTGCGAATATTTTGTGCAATCGACTAAAGCAAAGAAATTTAAATTATTTAAATTTTCAAACCGCGTCCCTAATTGAAGAATTATACAATCTATTATTTCGAAATATAATATTTTATATTTAGTAAAAATATCAAAGTCGCTAGAACATTGCCCTCGACGTGTGTTAGTTGGCAGAATAGTGGCTTTTTTAGCAATATTGAAAAGTTCTTTGAAATGGTCCTCGTTTCTAAATTCAATAATTCGTTGCTTGGCAAGGTTTATTTGCGAAATGCAGTAATTTATATCTAAATGCTTTAACTGTAATATTTGAAACAGTACATCAGTGCAACTAAAAATTTGTTTATAAAAGGCAAAATTCGAAATCATTAAAATGCTTTAGAAATCCTTTTGCACCATTAATAGATTCTGTTCCAGAACTTAAGTCATTAATAATAGTTTCAAATACTATAATTAAATTGTCCCATTCATTAGCCAATAAGTTTAAAATTTTAGACCGTTTATACCATCGCGTTTCTACAGCTCGCGGAATTCTTTTACCTACTATCTGATTAAGCACAAAAGACCGTTTTGGTGATTGGTGGAAATAATTTGGTATTCCTAATAAAGTGGCAAAAAATATACGACTTTGGGTAATCAGTTTTGTTCCCTGTTGTAAAACTAGATTTAATCTGTGGGCGCAACAATGAGTAAACATAGCCAAAGGAGCAATAGATCTAACTTTTGTTTGAAGCCCATTTATTTCACCTGCCATAACACTAGCCCCATCGTAACACTGCGCAACCAATTTATTTTTAAAGTCATAAGGCTCTAAGCTGTTTTGTATTAAATGAAAAAGGCTCTCTGCTGTTCTATTATCGCTAACGTCAAAAAATCCTAAAAATCTTTCTTTTAAAGATCCGTTGGTCACATACCTAACTGTTATCGAACACTGTGATTTTTCTGTTATATCAGTACTATCATCCGCAATTACGCCAAAAAAACAACAATCGGTGTCATTGATTTCTTTTTTTATATATTCTTGAATATAGTCATGTATGCAACCAATTAGTTCATTTTGTATAGTCTTAGATTGTCCCGTAAAAATATTACTAAATTTAGCACAATGTTCAGTAAGTTCGGCATTTCTTTTTATTAAGCATGCAAATATTTCCTTAAAATTGCCACGGTTAAAAGAATCTGTTGTTTCATTATGACCTCGAAATGCCAAGTCCTGTTTACCCAAAGTAATAGTAACATCAATTAAATAATTTAATAATAAACAATTTATATTAAATATAATTAATATCTGTTTCTTTTCAGTTTCGCTTCTTCTTAAAAAAGGCGTTTCAATTAATGAAGCAATAATGTCGTGAATAAGATTCATTTCAAAAGCAAAAAGCAAATACAAAAAATGGAACGGTCCAACTTACCAAATCAAAACAAAACAAAAACTTACTCACGCGTATTTATTCACCTTAAAAGACAGAACGCCCTCAATCAGCGATTATCGCAATCTATTTCCTATTTCTTTCTCAGCCGCACACACCACGTAAAAAGAAGCCGTTGGAATATTTCGCTAGTCATGTGATTTAAATAACCAATAAAAGCATATCCAAGCTACAGATTTATCGCCTCAAGAATGCAATAGAAAACGCGTGCATCGGCAATCGCCATCCCGCTCTGTCGTAATCAGGTGACTCGCCGGCATCGGCACCGGCCGTTGATAAATAGGTCAGAAGTCGAAACTTTCCGAGCTAAAATTATTTCGCCTCATTCGAGAGCAGTTTCTTTAGGAATGGGTTTGCACGGATTGCACGGTCGGTTTTTTGATGTGGTCAGAATTTATTTTCTAAAATATTTATTATGGGATTATATATATTTTTTTTAATGTTATTATGTTGTAAAACTGTTAAAAAGTATATTTCTAATTGGTAATAGATAAAAAGTTATATAAAAAAATTCTCTTTTCCTTTATTTTGGGGGTGAGGCGCGGCCTCAGAGGCCTACCCTGACGAGCCGCCACTGACGCATACGAACAGGTACTTAAATGCAAATTCCCATCATCATCCAGCACAAAAGCAATTAGTCATTAATTCATTGGTTTACAGAGCTCTCGCGATTTGTGACCAAAATTCCTTAAAATCGGAAACAGAGAAACTGACTCAAGCTTTAAGAGGGAATGTATATTGCACTGATGATATTAGACGATGAATTAGAAAATATAATAATCCCACTCCACGAAATGATACCAATAAGGAATTATCGATAGGAAATGTAGTTCTTCTAGTCATACACGGAACCACAGACAAGATTGCAAGGTTACTTCGTCGATCCAACGTACGTACAATCTTCAACACACACAAGAAAATTGGACAATGTTTTAGAGCGCCAAAGAACATTATTCCTTTTCAAACGGAAGGAGTATATGCAATTCCTCGTTCCTGTGGTAATGTTTATATTGGAGAAACTGGACGATCCATATCGACTACGCTTAAGGAACATGAAAGATGTATTAGAAAGAAACAAATTGCACAATCTGCTGTATCTGAACACCAACATTCGACTGGGCATGTCATAAATGTAAAAGAAACCAAAGTTCTTGCATCGGTTTCGGGACTCTATAAACGCAAAATTAGAGAATCTGTTGAAATTTATAAGCATCCTAACAATTTTAATAGAGATACGGGCTTCAGTCTACATCATACGTGGAAACCGATCGTTACACAGCGTCACGCTTCGGTAAACACAGGTCGACTATAAATAGCCGGCCTGGGTCTCTCCGAATCGAAGGCGAAACGTCGGAAAGTGATTCCATTTTGACACGGTCTAATCCCAAGAACCATGATTTCTTAATTAATATTCAATTGTTTTTATGTTACAAATTTCATTTTTTCATTATCACTCGGTATATGAAATTGAAAGTATATTGTTAATCTGGTAGCTTTCTGGGTTTCACGTCTTAGAAACGACCACCAGATTGTACTAATAAAATTAACAACAATGACAATAATAATAGTTCCATCCACAGACATCTTATAATATTTCGTGCGGTTTAATAAAGACGCTAATCTGAAAAAAGTGTATCTCCGATTTTCTACTAAACCCAAACCAGCGAACAAAAGCAATCGGACGCGCTCAAGTGAAATATAATAACAATTTACTTTTAAACATTAATAACATTTTTATGCTCTTTTAACGAATAATTGGAACAGGTTACTTCATAGCCGTAGAACAAAGAAAACGCACCATCTAACCGGTCTCTCAAACCAATTTCATAATTGCAACGTTTCTAAAGTGGTATATATAAACCACTTTTATTTATTATTATGGTACTTAAACTTTTAGAATGTATTTTTGAAGTTTGAGCAACATTTAATATTCTTTATGGGTTTGTTATTATTTGCTTAGTGTACAGGGTGTCCAATTTTGGTTGTAAATGCAAGGTATCTGAGCAAATATTTAGGGTTGAGGTTTTCGCGACACCGTGCCACTTTTTTGTCAAACTCGAGCTGCCGTAATCATATTTTCCATAGCCCGCCTCGTTTCGGAGATACAGGGCCAAATTGAAAAAGTTGCATTTTGGGACACCCCTCGCATCTCGGATATCTTTTAACGTATCGAAAAGGTAAAAACTGGCTCTTATAGAGTTTTTTATGTAGAATTCAGTGGCGTGGACAGATTTTTACTCGGGGACGTCGTTTTTGATACATAACCCAAAGTTACGTTTTTTTTTAATGGGACACCCTGTATATTTTTACAGTTTAAGTTTTTAAGAATATATTAAGTATATCTATTTTTCGTAATTAGCCATGTTCAAACGAACTGCTCAAACTGATTTCCATTTTCTCTTAGACATCTCTCACACACTCTTGCAATTTAATCCAGTGCATTTGAAATGACTACATTGCGTGATTGTATTTGCAAAAATGCCTGCTCAGTGGTGTTACGCAGGTCTTAAACTGTGTTATGTCGGCTACGAAAAATTAAATTTTTTAGGTGACCCCATAAAAAGAAGTCCAATATGGACAAGTCAGGCGACCTAGAAGGCCATCGGACAGGTCCACGCGTTGCAATCCAGCGTTCGGGGAAGTTCTCTTCTAAATACCGGCTCACAATTTGGGAGTTATGTGCTGGAGCTCGGTCTTGTTGGAAATATATTTGATTCACATGTGCTAAAGGGACATCTTCTATGATTTCTGGCAATATATTTTGCAACATTTCAAGGTAGCGATTAGCAGTGAGACCTCCTTCAAAAATATGAAATTTTATTTTGGTTCCTGTACGAAACAAGCGACATTAAAGCCAAATATTCCTTGTTGCTCGCGTGGAAATATCAAATGTTGATTTTCAGGTTACCAGTGTCTCGTATTGTGCCTATTAAATATTCCAGCACTACTTATATACGATTCGTCGGACCATATAACCGCCCTTCCAAAATTTTGGTTAGTATTAATTTTTTGTAAATACCACTGGCAAAAGATTTTGCACAACTCTGACTTTATAAGATTTATACTTATGTTTCTTTAAAATCGTTTGAACCCGAGACTTGATTACACCCACTTCATTCTCTATTTTTCTACAGGACGTTACAGGCGTTACATTTACACTTGCTAAGACGTTAATTTCATCAGCCTCACGATTTTCTTTGTCATATTTCTTTGATCTGGGCTTTTTGAAAGAGCCAAAATTTATTAAATTGGATTTCAGCCTATAGTCTATTAATTTATTTGGCTGCCTCCGGATATCTATATAATAAAATTAGTATTAACATCAAAACTTCATTTACTTTATAACAAAGCAGTGACAAAGCCATTTTTGACAATCAGTCCATGGTTTATTATAAAAAATATAGATAGATATTATTACAAACCTAAATTGCAGCCTTATTTTTTAAAATAAGTATAGATAACCATATATTTTTGAAAAGCTCATAATAGGACGAATAGGACTCTGTAAAAATATACAGGATGTCCCATTTAAAAAAAGACGTGACTTTGGGTCATGTATCAAAAACGACGGCCCCGAGTAAAAATCTGTCTACGCCATTGGATTCTACGTAAATAACTCTATAAAAGCCAGTTTTTACCTTTTTGATACGTTAAAAGATAACCGAGATACGAGGGGTGTCCCAAAATGCAACTTTTTCAATTTGGTCCTGTATCTCCGAAACGAGGCGGGCTGTGGAAAATCTGATTACGGCAGCTTGAGTTTGACAAAAAAGTGGCACGGTGTCGCTAAAACCTCAACCCTAAATATTTGCAAATAACTCAGATACCTTGCATTTACAACCAAAATTGGACACCCTGTATATTTACAATGTGTCTCAAAATATATCTATTTAATAGTACAAATTACTAATAGTTTACATATAGTCAAAAGCAGTGTTATCGTGCGGATCATACGATTTATCAACGACAAACTTTTTAAGTGTGTTTTTCTTTTATTACGTGTAATCATATTCTCCCCATAAAATCCGGAAGATGCATTAGATAGACCTATGATATTTTCATGTGAAAAAAGAGGACAAACGTATAAATACCAGGAGTTGCAAAAATCTTTGAGCGATATCACTTCAAAGTCAGATTGACAAGTCAGTGACAAAATGAGTAATAGAAAACAATTTTCGGATTTTTTGCACCCACAAGCGAAAAAATGGTATTAAATCTAATAAAATCTTACGAAAATGAAAATTCACCGGCCAATATCCAGCAGACAGTAGCAAAAGCTCTGGGAATCGGTATAAGGACTGTGCAGAAAATTGTGTGTGAAAAAAAGTATAATTTACTACCGAAGAACAATAAGAAATGTACACGAAAAAAGCCAAAGACAAAAGACTTAAGTGACAATGGAAAAATGGATGGTCGTAATGCAATTTACGATTTATGCACATCAAAAACTAATATAACCCTTCAAGTTTTAAAAGAAGCTTTAAAAAATCGAGCCATATTGGAAATTGGACTAAAATCGTTGTAAAAATTAATAAAAATGTTGGGTTTTCGATATAAAAAGGACGGTAATCGAAGATTTTTATGCGAGTTGCCACATATAGCAAGTCAGCGTATCCAATTTTTAAAGAAATACACGGAAAATATTAATTCAAAATTTAGAAAAGTGGTATTTTTAGACGAGACTTGGATATTTTCTAATGGAAGTGGTTCGAAATCTTGGCAGGACGAGTCTGTAAAAAGTGTCAAGCGAAAAAAGGGATGCGGGACGGGAAAACGGTTCATCATTTTGCATGCAGGTTCTTCAACAGGATTTCTCCCAGGTTCAAGTTTACTGTTTTCTTTAACATCCAAAAGTATGGACTACCATGATAATATGAACTGTGAACTGCTTGAGAAGTGGTTAAAAGAACAACTGATTCCAAATTTAGATGCTCCAATCTTTAATCATTCTGGACAATGCATCTTATCATTCAAGAATCTTAAATAAACAATCTACTTCATCCTGGAAGAAAAGTGATATTTATGACTGGCTAATAAGACAAAAACAAAATCCTTTACCCAATATGCTGAAACCAGAACTTCTTTTAATGGCAAAATCTTTCAAAAAACCAACAATATATTGCCAGTTTAGCGTAATAGAATTAATATGGGTTGGGGCAAAATCATATTACAAAAAACACCTTCCATCATGTTGAATTTAAGGTCAATTGAATAAGATATTTTTACGTTGGTTTTTTAAACATTTTATTTGCCTTTATTTTGTTTCGCCATCTTAAGTTCGTACCACAACTTTAGGAGTTTATGTCTTTATCATATCTAAGGCATGCACAAAATTTAAAATTAATAATAATTAATACACAGTTTTTTAGGCTGATTTTTAAATATTTTATTACACCGCCATTTTGTTTTAATATCTTGGATTCATACCAAAATAATACGAGTTCGTTCTTATGTAAGACTCGATTTTTGTGCAATATTTGTGGTACATTGGATGGTAGTTGGTCATACCCATATGTCCCTTAATATTTATGCGTGATTAATTATTGCACAAAATTTTAAATCAAATCTGAGGAATGATATTTTTTGGTGTTTTACTCAAACAGATCCCCCTGCCCTAGGAATATTTGTTACGCCACTGGATCTATAATTGCTAATATACTTTATGTTACTCGATCGATTGTTCCAAAGAAATTATTTCCATTAAGTGCATTTATTTCAGTAACCTTCTAAACATCTATAATGATGAAGATTTTCATTCCAGTGAGCAAAAACAATGCATCAGTCTTATTGCTATATTACAATAAAACACTGTAAATTTAATCAAATTTGCTTAGGACGTTGCAAAAACATGAAAATTATTCAAATCTAAATATAAATAAAATTACAATTGCTAATATGGTTAGGTTGTCCTTAGTGGTGTTGGTAAATTTACTGTGGTTTTGGGGTCAAGCTCGACCGTTTGACTGCGAAAAATTCCTACAACGAGATTCAATGAAAGTAGACTTATTTGCGAAAAATTACCATTTCCAAAGTGCGTTAAAAATTGCATAAGTACAGATTTTTTTTATGAATGTTTAATAATGGAAATCCGTTTTAATTAATAATTAATAAAATGAAAATACTTGTTTAAAGGACCTAGTAATAATTATATAGAAAAATATTTTCAACAGTGTAAATAAAACACTTTAAACTGTTTCAGATTTTCAGTTTTATTCACAACGTTTCGCTAACACTGTAGCTTCGTCAGACAAACGGTATTTAAACTTACATTTTGCTAAATGAGCTTGATTTTTTATAATAACGTATTTCTAAATAAAGACTTTTATGGCCTATAAGAGTCATAAATAACATCTGAACGAAAATTTCTAACAAAATAAATTTAAAAGAGGTGAATTATTCATATCTAAATGGACGTTTAAGAGATACTGGGTGTTTTTACGTTTATTAATTTCTATCGACTCTATTTTCAAATTTTTTATCGAAAGCATGGGTATTATCTAACAAATGTTCGACGTATGTTGAATCTGTTTTATTTTTAATACAACTTCTTTTCTGCACTGCTAATATCTTTTTAAAAGTTCTCCCAGTCTGGCCTATATACGTTTTGGGGCATGATTATTTGTATTTGCTTTTTCTTTGTTATTTTTTATAAATTTACTTATATTATTATTTGTTTTAAATGCAATTTTAATGTTCTTTTTACTCAGTATATAAGCCACCTTTTCTGTAGGTTTACCGATATGAGTAAGTATCTTATATTTATTTTTTTCTTTGGGTGGTACAGGGTAAATTTCTGAAAGTTTTTTTCAATATTTCTTGTATTTAAAATTTTGTCAATTATTTTGGCATTATATCCATATACTTCTATTTCTTTATTTAGGTTTAATTCTTTTTAAAAATTATCTTTGTTTCAAGATATATTAATTAATCTGTGTATGATCGTATGAAATCCTGCTAGTTTGTATGCATTGATTTGTTATTGATGGTTGTGTCTGTCTGTAAGTGTAGGCGTGTGAAAAAACTTTTGTTATGTTCAAACGTGTTTTTTTGTAGTATACTTTTAACGACCGCATTTTCATGTATATTTGTTCCTGTGATATTTAAATGTATATCTCTTATTTATTTAGCCAATAGATATTTTGTTTCGGTTTTATTTTCCGTTATTTCTATTGGCTGGCTCTGTTTCTGCTCCCAAATAATCTAATGTTTTATTGTTAATTGCCGTATTTAAATTGCAATTAAATTCTTTTTCCAAGACGTCTTTTTCTTTTGTGTTAAATTCTAAATGTAAAAAATATTTTCGAAAGATAGAAATTGTTTTTTTGCCTCCCGAAATGATTTATAATTTTCTCCAATAATAACTACTTGACAGTCGAAAAGTAAACAGCTATAATTATGTATTTTGTTTTTTCAAAGCCACCTACCCTATTTCATAAGAATTAGTAGTATTGCACTTTTTAGTTATAGTGTTGTAATGCTATACCAATTTTGATGTTATTTTAATCAAATAAGATGCTAATATTGAAAAAAATTAAATTATTTCAGGGAGTTCAGAGAGCATATGAATATCTAAAACGGAACACCATGTAGTTTTGTTTTTATTAGATAGAGTGCAACAAACATAAATAGGAAGGTGACAATCGTACGGCAACTATAAAAATTCTCTTATAAACAGTACTTTTTTTAAAGTTTTTATTTTTCATTCTATGCATTCTTTAGGAAATAGCTCGAAAATTGATAAATTTTTTTTAAATTCCAGTGGCGTATCACCTAATTTAAAAAACTGTAAAAAAACAAAATGTAAGATTTTCTTACACAATTCCGTATTTGGACATCTATTTTAATTTTAAGCAACTTTTGCTAATACAATGTTTCTCTATTTTGAGAAATTTTACCACTTTGCTCTTGAAAATTTTTCATATGTTTGATCGTCCCTCGTATAATAATAAAATAAAAAAATATAATAATTTTATCAAGAATTAAATTTTCTGAGAAATGGGAAATGAAAAAGTTTTCTATTTGTTACATACTTCAGGGATATCAGGGATAATGTCTCCAAGATAAAGTGTTGTAAGATTCTCTCTAACTAATGCCGACAATGATTCGAACCCTGACCGGTCAGAGCCTAGAATGATACCATATCTCATATGCAATTCAAATAAAATATGCTGTCCGTGCCAGTTGCAGACCCAGCTCTTCTTTAACTGCTCTCACAGCAAAACAACCTGATGAGGGTTTCTTGCTCAAAGTTAATATGTGCTCCCCAAAATGCAACTCAGCATCAATATCTGAACCCAACAATATGAGTTTTACACAAATTCAGACAATGGCGGTTGGAGTTGAACCACTTTAATGATTTTCAGGCCACTTACTATGGTCTGCCTTAGCAGCATAATCTCCATGTCTTGCTACAATATAGACGTGTCATCCGCGAAAAGGGTGACATCGCCAGAGATGTTTAGAGTAACAAGGTCATTAATATAAAGTAGAAACAAAATAAGTCCTAAAACTGAGCCTTGTGGAACTCCGCAGTTGTTTTGTAAAACAGAGGACCTTGTTCCTCAGTGCACCACAGGCTGGGAACGACCCCCAAGATAGGATCTAAACCAGGAGTGAGCCACGCCTCGGAATCCATATCTCTAAAACTTAGACAGCAGTATTCCATGATTCACGCAATCAAAACCCTTGGATAGATCACAAAATACCGCCGACGACGCGTTACCACGATTCACCCCGACATAGACCCCTCAAGAAAACTGTAGATGGCATCATGAGTTCCCTTAGTCGACTGAAATCCAAATTGTTTAACAATTATAAGGTTAAATGACTGAAGACTTCTTTTGACAAGCTTTTTGATTACTTCAGTAATAAGATTGGGTGGAAGTTAGATGGCTCTGCCTAGTCACCTCCCTTGAATAAGGGGATTACTAATGCATATTTTAAGCAAGCAGGAAATGTGTTCTGAGACCAAGACTCAGCAGGGATTTGATCGTCCCCCCTAGACTTTTTATTTCAAAAACCACCTCTCTAATTTCATGCCTGTCTGATTGAAAAAAAAAATAAAAGAGCCTGTTTTAGGAATATTTTTAAGATAAGATAGTGGGTTAGAGTTAGATGTTACATTTTTTATTAGATCGTTCGCCATATTTGAGTTGAATGTATTTAGATGCTCGGGATCAATGTCATAGTTGCTATGAGACGACTAATTGCGAAAGCCATTAATCATTGCCCAAATCTCTCTTTACTTATTCTTTACCTCAGCGATAGCCAAAGAGCGATTTTGTAAGGTCTCGCAGCAAAGCGTATAATTTCTTTCCCTTCAGACATAGCCAAATACGGTTTACGCCATTCAATTCATAAAAAATGAGTTTATCACTGGTGAACATTTCAAATCTTTATGATAGTTAGAAGTATTTTTAAAATATAGACGATTTTAGTGGAAAAATGGCACATGCGCCACTGCAGAGGTTAGGGGAAAAAATCATATATCCAAAACTAAGATAGATAGCGAGATGCGGTTTGCATTGTTTTATTAACAAATAATTTATCCTGGAGTGGAGCTATCTGCATGGGAAATGAGGAAAAAAAAATTCAAAGTGAAAATTTAGTCGTATCTTGAAAAATATTAATCCCTCGTCAATATTAATGTGTTTAATGCGTTTTTCAGTTCAAAATACATAATCATATATTTTCAATGCATGTTCCAAAAATAATTTCTCCGTCAAAATTTTACCTCATTCAAAAGTTTCGAACTTTTTTTTGGGAAATCGATTTTGTTAAAACTTTGTTTATATGCTAAGTTGATGCCATAAAAAAACAAAAAAACATTTATTTTGCTCTAAGATGTACGGTTGAACTTTTACGGCTCTCGGGAAAATCGGAAAATTCGCGATTTTGTAAGGTCTCGCAGCAAAGCGTATAATTTTTTTCCCTTTAGAGATAGCCAAATACGGTTTGCGCCATTCAATTCAGAAAAAATTAATCTATTACTGGTGAAAATTTCAAATCTTTATGATTGTTAAAAGTATTTTTAAAATATCGAGGATTTTAGTGGAAAAATGACGAAAGCGCTACTGCAGAAGTTCAGGGAAAAAATCATATATCCAAAACTAAGATACTAAAAATCGATAAAAATGCGCTCTCACACATCTTTATCAAAAGTTCTTGGCCGGAAAAGATATATGTATAATAACAGAAATATATAATTTCTGCAGGTGCAAAACGGCCTAAAAAAGAATATATTTTCGATTATGTCAAAAAAAATTTCTCCTGCAAAATTTTACTTAAAAAAATTTCTGGGCATATACATTCAAAATGTTCGAACTTTTTGTACCCAGGGAGATCTTTTTGTCATATCGAGCAATCTGTTATTTCAGATCTCCCTGGGTACAAGCCTGCCTGAGCGAGGGTAGAGGCCCAGAAAAAATGATCGCAGGAGGGTATAATGACATAATCGAAAACAATTGTTAGAAGTATTTTTAATATGTTTTGAAAAATGCAGAAATTATATATTTCTGCTATTATACACAAAACTAAGATAGATAGCGAGATGCGGTTTGCATTATTTTATTAACAAATAATCATTTTAAAACGTGTTATCCTGGAGTGGAGCTATCTCCATGGGAACTGAGGAAAAAAGAATTCAAAGTGAGATTGAGAACGACCCCCTAAAGTAAGATCTAAACGAGGAGTGAGCCACGCCTCGGAATCCATATCTCTCGAGCTTAGACAGCAGTATTCCATGATTCAAAATACCCTTGGATATCATCATATATTTCGAAGATGCAAAATTTTACCCATATACATGAAAAGACTTTTTTTTCAAGAAAACTGTAGATGGCATCATGAGTTCCCTTAGTCGACTGAAATCCAAATTGTTTAACAATTATAAGGTTAAATGACTGAAGACTTCTTTTGACAAGCTTTTTGATTGTTTCAGTAATAAGATTGGGTGGAAGTTAGATCATATATTACAAATGCATATTTTAAGCAAGCAGGAAATGTTTCCAAAAAATTTGATTCCTAGACTTTTTATTTCAAAAACCACCTCTCTAATTTCATGCCTGTCTGATTGAAAAAAAAATAAAAGAGCCTGTTTTAAAAATATATTTTAAGATAAAAAAATGGGTTAGAGTTAGATGTTAAATTTTTTATTAAAAAAATTTCATACATATCCATTCAAAATGTTCGAACTTTTTTTTGGGAAATGGATTTTGTTAAAACTTTGTTTATATGCTAAGTTGATGCCATAAAAAAAACGAAAAAAACATATATTTTGCTCTAAGATATACACCTCTCGGAAAATTCGCGATTTTGTAAGGTCTCGCAGCAAAGCGTATAATTTCTTTCCCTTCAGAGATAGCCAAATACGGTTTGCGCCATTCAATTCAGAAATAATGAATCTATTACTGGCGAAAATTTCAAATCTTTATGATTGTTAGAAGTATTTTTAAAATATCGAGGATTTTAGTGGAAAAATGGCGAAAGCGCTATTGCAGAAGTTCAGGGAAAAAATCAGTTATCCAAAACTAAGATAGATAGCGAGATGCGGTTTGCATTATTTTATTAACAAATAATCATTTTAAAACGTGTTATCCTGGGGTGGAGCTATCTCCATGGAAAATGAGGAAAAAAAAATTCAAAGTGAAAATTTAGTCGTATCTTGAAAAATATTAATCCCTCGTCAATATTAATGTGTTTAATGCGTTTCTCAGTTCAAAATACCTACATAATCATATATTTTCAATGCATTTTCCAAAAAAAATTTCTCCGTCAAAATTTTACCTAAAAAAATTCCATACATATACATTGAAAATTTTCGAACTTTTTTTTGGGAAATGGATTTTGTTAAAACTTTGTTTATATGCTAAGTTGATGCCATAAAAAACGAAAAAAACATTTATTTTGCTCTAAGATATACGGTTGAACTTTTACGCCTCTCGGAAAATTCGCTATTTTGTAAGGTCTCGCGGCAAAGCGTATAATTTTTTCCCTTCAGAGATAGCCAAATACGGTTTGCGCCATTCAATTCAGAAATAATGAATCTATTACTGGTAAAAATTTCAAATCTTTATGATTGTTAGAAGTATTTTTAAAATATCGAGGATTTTAGTGGAAAAATGGCGAAAGCGCTACTGCAGAAGTTCGGGGAAAAAATCATATATCCTAAACTAAGATAGATAGCGAGAGGCGGTTTGCATTATTTTATTAACAAATAATTATTTTAAAACGTGTTATCCTGGAGTGGAGCTATCTCCATGGGAAATGAGGAAAAAAAATTCAAAGTGAAAATTTAGTCGTATCTTGAAAAATATTAATCCCTCGTCAATATTAATGTTTAATGCGTTTCTCAGCTCAAAATACTTACAAAATCATATATTTTCAATGCATTTTCCAAAAAAAATTTCTCCGTCAAAATTTTACCTAAAAAAATTCCAAATAATAAGTGTTCTATAGATGCTACGATATTTATTGCAATGCGAAATAAAACTAAGATTATCAGTAAATTTTTTTAAAAAATGTAAAGAACGAAGATTATTAGCTGATTTTTTAGACCGTTAGTAAGCCAAAGTTTATTCTTTTTAGACTTTTTTTTAATCAAGCGCAAGTGAAAAGCACGATTGAACAAGTCACACAACACACTATAAAAGCTGGCGATTGGGTTTGATGCAAAATTAAAATTTTGCCAATCCACATTAAGACACAAAGAATAAAATGTATCAAAACCAAATTGAACTTATTCTAAATTAAGCCCAAAATCAAGTGTGGGATAGGTAGAAACTAATAAAATATTGGTAGGTAATGGTGGAACAAACTAGCGCCCAATATAAATATTTGAAAGGACAGTATTCATGTTTTCAGGAAAGTTCATGGTAACTGCGAGTTCTTAAAAATAAAAAGAAAAGTGGTACAAAATATGCACCAACAGTTGTTAAATAATACTCTTTTCTTCATTGACAGACGATAATTGATTATCTTCTAGGACTGATTGCATCTTTTTGAACTCACTATTTAAGATAAAAATCGAATCTCATTGACAGACGGATTGAAAACAGGTAGATATATGAATACGAGGTATTTGTGCACCCACAATTCAGCGCAAATATTTTCTGTATTATGTAATTTAACATACGGACTGCGACGGCTGAAAATAATGTGGGTAGATATATTATCTAAAACTGCTTATGGGAGAATCCGGGTTTAAGTAGGTTAATATGTGAATGCTTACAAGTTTTTTTCTAATTTTGATTTTAATTATGCCAGTCGTTATTGGCTGTTTGTTTCAGTAATCAGTAGAGATGGGCGAGATTCGATTTTATTTATAGGTATGGATCTAGCCATAGGTACCTATCCACATATCGATATAAATCGATTATAAAACAGTCATTTATACTATAAGGGATGTAAGTTACCAGTCGAGGACGAGTTTGCGTCCGAACGATAGCGAGGGTTGGCAAAAAAGTTCGAGACTGATTAATGTACTTACATCCCATATAGTATATAACTTTTTTCCCCCTCCCTGTATTGTATGTTTATAAGAAAATGCTGGATATATTTTTGGATTTTCATTATCATTACATTCGATAGCATTCTCATTAAATTATGAAGGCAGCCGTGATCCGTTGCCAGAGCAACATAAGCAGTTTTCATTTTATCAACAACGTCAAGTTGAAAATTCATAGCGAAAAGTTTGAAAAAGTCGAATTGTTTGATTCTGTGTGGACAAAATGGATGTTTCAGACATAGAACAATCATCGAATATTGCTTGTTTATCTCTACTACTGTAAAAGTCGAAAAAAAAGGTATGAAGCAGCATATAAATCCTTTAAGAATTTGTGCCAAAGCAAAGTTTTTCCATGAAAAAAGTGCTATATTACAGTCCACATCAAGCTTATAGTGTTATTCGATGTTGAAGTCCATCCTTTTTATAGAGGAAAATATAGATATAAAGGGTGTACAAATTTAACATTCTGATTTAAACTGGAAGCCGTTTATATGAATATTATTTGACAGTTTTCTCATTGTGACATATGTAGTGAAAAAACTTTGCGATTAGTTGTCTTGTTCATCATGGAACGATTGTCAGTTGAGGAACGCATTTTTATTGTGAAATCTTATTACAAAAGTGGGGAATGTTTAGCTTAAACTGCAAGAAGACCATCTGTCAAACTTATTGAGAATTTTTTGAAGAAATTTAAACAGACTGGGTCAGTAATCACTAACAGACAGCATATTTATGATCGAGGTGTCCGACCAGAAGAAAACATTGCTGCAGTGAGAGCTAGTGTTAATGAAAACCCGAGAATGTCAGTTCGTAAACGTTCACAGCAAGTCGTAATTTTGTTAATTGGGCATTAGGAACAAGCAAGAACAGAACGATTTCTTGCACAAAAAAATCTTGATCATTTTGAAATTGCTGAGGAAAATCCAAGAAAAATACTGGAGAAATGACTACATCCAGAAAAAGTTACTGTGTGGTGCTGTTTTTGCGCGGGAGGCGTATTTTGGTCCTTATTTCTTCCAGAATAAAGTTGGTGAACTGTGAACGGAGCTCGATACAGGACAATGATAATTGATTATTTGTGGAATAATTTAGAAAGCATGAATGTCCAGAACATGTTGTAAAGGAGAAATTTGGCGATCGAATAATTTCTCGAAAAGCTAACGTAAATTGGCCGCCTAGATCTTGCGACCTCACACCACTAGATTATTTCCTATGAGGCTTTTTAAAGGAAAAAGGTGAAGTTAATATTACCCAAGCAGTTGGGGTAAATTGGACAGAATAGCTGCAAAAATGTAACTGAAAATGTTGGGAAAAGAATGTTAGCATGCTAAAGAAGCAGAGTGGGACACTTGCGGGATATCATTTTTCATTATTAACCGCAACATTTGTACTTTAAGATAATATAATAAAATTATAGCATTTGAGGTGTTTTGTATATTGTATTAACAAATTAAATAAGAAGATCAAATTTGGACACTCTTTATCTAAGTATCCAAACATTTTTGAAAAGAAAAATTGATGGTTATAGACTCAAAAAATCGAATGTGTTCAACAAGGAAGATGTGAATAAATTCATGCTTGAAGCCCCCGATGATATATACTTATTGATGAAGGTCGTAATGGTAATGGGAGTTGCTGGAGCGTGCCGTTCTAATGTACTCTGTGAAATGAAAATGGGAAAATAAGTCAAGAAGTCATAATTGTGACCCTTCCTGACTTACATTTACAGTGACAAAAAGTGACGACCACTCAGGTTTGTCATTTCAAAATAATTCAAAAGTACATTGATACAAGATCCCACATGACGACTGTTAATCCGCGCTTCTTTGTGCGATATCAAAATGGAAAGTGCTTAAACCAGCCTGTCGGGAAAAATACGTTTTCGTCAATTCCAAGTAAAAGTTTGAGTACTTCAAAATGTATACTGGACACTCTTTTAGAAGAACGTCGGCAACTTTATTAGCAAATACTGGAGTTGATGTATTAGCTATCAAGCGACATGGTGGATGGAAATCCGCTACTATTGCGGAAAGTTACGTAGCTGAGAGCCTCAATAATAACAAGGAAGTAGTGGATAAAATTTTATACAATAAGACCCAGCCAGAAGTCTCTTGCAGTGCTTCAACACTGACAGAAACAATGGCTAGAAATGAATGATCTGTGGAGTCATAAATGGAGAAGAAACGAGAAAACGTGTTTCCAAATTTTGTTAATAGTACCATTAATATTCATTTCATTTCATTCATTAAAAATTAAATACTACTACTAATAATTTTGGATTATTATTTCCCTAGGAATGTAAGTTAACTTACATCCTGCCGTTAAGGGCAACCAATACCTTGTTGAGCAACTTTCACTTACGTCTGTCAAAGTAGTGTCAAACTAGGTTGCTTACAATACAGGGAGGGGGAAACCTTATATTATTTCATCTTTTTTAGTTCTACTAATCCAATTTTTATTGCTGACGTCAGTCTTGAAGTTTTCGAGGAATAAACCTAGGTTAAAATGTTGGTCCTTCCAAACGAAACCTACAGGTAAACAGAGTCTATTTCTTATGAAATTTTGCCAGAGTTGCCATACTCCTAATGTATAAAAAGCGCTCTATCTATATGTTTATAAAAAATCAGCAATATACATTGTCAAAAATTAGAATTATTATTAAAATTCGACTTCGCGCCCTTAAAAACCACGGAAACCCTATGAAACACGATTC
Source organism: Kuschelorhynchus macadamiae (assembly GCA_030620095.1). Lineage (NCBI taxonomy): Eukaryota > Metazoa > Arthropoda > Insecta > Coleoptera > Curculionidae > Kuschelorhynchus > Kuschelorhynchus macadamiae. The sequence continues at coordinate 1,365,078 of JAUTXW010000312.1, forward strand.
CTCTTGTTGCCTCCTCCTCACTATATCACAAGAAATGTTTTGTGTCAAGAATAAATGTTGTATTTAGGAAAAATTTTCGGTTATTGACTCGAGTACGTTAGAGATTCGGTAAGGAAATTTCATACAAGATGAAAAAAAAGCATTAAAAGTGACGTTTTGGACTAAATAATAGTGGATATAAAGATGCTATTATCATTTATCCTTAAGGGCGGTCGAGACGCAACGTGTTATATATATATATATATATATATATATATATATATATATATATATATATATATATATATATATATATATATATATAATTACATAATAGTGGAAAATTATGTAAAACTCACTTTTAGAACACTTATACCTAACGGTAAAAGTTGGTTTTTCCCAAAGAAGAAATAAAATTCCAATTTTAGTATAATATTTTAGTTAGAAATGTACTCCCTCTCTTTTCTTTTATTTTTGATTCATTCGAAATTGTTAAGATTGATGGAATTGATATATTCTTAATTTTAATTATATATCTCGGTAAATAAAAATATGTGACTTAAAACAAGAGGATAATTAAATCTAGAAGGCTATGGAATTCTGTGCCTGTCAAATGACTATAAACTAATCTTTCAGATCAAACCAGTCAATAAAGCTCCGAGTTAGAAATAGCCAAAATACACTTATAAGTTATTTAAAATGGAAAAATTTGAAAAATATTGTTTATGTGCATATTGCAAAGAAATGGGCTATATTAAAATGTACCATCGTTATCTGAAATATCTTACTGATCTAATTGAAAATTGTCACATTCAAATCATGGAACACAATTTGTTTAGAAGAATACAGAACGTGTTGCTGATGATTTCGCCGAAGTTCTCCTGGATACTAAGTCACTTGGTGGGAAAATACTATATCTACTACAAAGAGAAGAAATCGAGGAGTTCATGGAATATTTCAATTTGCTTGTACAAATTATTATTTGTTAAGTACCTACTTGATTAAAATTTAAATCTACCTACATAAGTATATCTATTTGTTATTTTGAAAATCTGCTTAAAATAAATAAATAGTATATAAATGTATTAATTTATTATAAGGTATGTGGTATATTCTCACAATTATTATTACTAAAAAAAGTCGTGCCGCGAGGCGTTGAGATTTCATTATATGTCAAAAAATTTCCACTTAATAATTTCAGTCAGGTCGACGAAAATTTCAGGAAATTTTGTTGGTTGCTATGGTAACAAGTTAGTCAGAGTAGAGTCATTTTCTTGCAGTATAGTTATTCCAGCCTAATTTTTTACATTTTGATAATTCTTCTACCTGCAATATTTTAGCAGATTGATGGAAAACGAAGAATTTTTACAAATCTTTGCATTTTTTATTTCACTTGCAGAGAATCTGGAAATGTTTCTTCAGCTAGTTCAATAGAGCCCTCCAGAAGCTAGAATGAAAAAAAGTAAGTTCTGTTGAACCCTCCAGTAATGACTAAACACCGTTGTCTTTGTTCTTTTTTTTTACCCTTCCAAAATTGAATATCTCGCTATATGCCTACCCCAGAGCGTCAACTATCTTACCTCCTAATCGCATTCCAAAGCTATACTTTAAAAACAGATATCCAGATAAATTAAATACCGCAACATCGTCTTGAGAATAAACCATAAACAAATATACGATCTAATCGTGATATTAATTTTACATTAATTAATGTCTGTAATTAAAAATTAAACTTCATTAATACATTTTCGGTTGTTGTCGCAAATTCGCGATGTTTTTTCGACACGGAGTACCAAAATTCGAGCGGCCAGCCCGTAACCCCGTCACGAACGAAACTGAAAGTAGTGCCGCACTGCCGTTGAAACGCGTGGTCGATGGCCTGGTACCGTTGCTGTGATGCATCTGCAAGAGGCGCCCTAAACCCTGCGCAAGAGCGGGGAGCACATATTTTACTTATTACATGACTGCTTGATGGTGACAATTTCTGTTGTCTTATAAAAGAATACGTAACACAGGGTATTCCATACTCCACGGCACATTAGAAGTATAGTCAAAAGCAGTGTTATCGTGCGGGTCATACGATTTATCAACGACAAACTTTTTAAGTTTTTTTTTCGTTTATTACGTGTTCAAATCCTCCGCATAAAATCCGGAAGATGAATTAGATAGACCTATGATATTTTCATATGAAAAAAGAGGATAAACATATAAATACCAGCAGTTGCAAAAATCTTTGAGCGATGTCACTTCAAAGTCAGATTGACAAGTCAGTGACAAAATGAGTAATAGAAAACAATGAAAATTCACCGGCCAATATCCAGGAGACAGTAGCAAAAGCTCTGGGAATCGGTATAAGGACTGTGCAGAAAATTGTGCATGAAAAAAACATAATTCACTACCGAAGAAGATTTTGAAATGTACACGAAAAAAGACAAAGACAGAAGACTTAAGTAACAATGTAAAAATAGATGTTCGTAATGCAATTTACGATATATACACATCAAAAACTAATATAATCCTTCAAGTTTTAAAAGAAGCTTTAAAAAATCGAGGTATATTGGAAATTGGACTAAAATCGTTGTCAAAATTAATAAAAATGTTGAGTTTTCGATATAAAAAGGACTGTAACCGAAGATTTTTATGCGAGTTGCCACATATAGCAAGTCAGCGTATCCAGTTTTTAAAAAAATACACTGAAAATGTTAATTCAAAATTTAGAAAAGTGGTATTTTTAGACGAGCCTTGGATATTTTCTAATGGAAGTGGTTCGAAATCTTGGCAGGACGAGTCTATAAAGAGTGTCAAGAGAAAAAAGGGATGTGGGACGGGAAAGCGGTTCATCATTTTGCATGCAGGTTCTTCAACAGGATTTCTCCCAGGTGCAAGTTTACTGTTTTCTTCAACATCCAAAAGAATGGACTACCATGATAATATGAACTGTGAACTGTTTGAAAAGTAGTTAAAAAAACAACTGATTCCAATTTTAGATGCTCGATCTTTAATCATTCTGGACAATGCATCTTATCATTCAAGAATCTTAAATAAACAACCTACTTCATCCTGGAAGAAAAGTGATATTTATGACTGGCTAATAAAACAAGAACAAAAGCCTTTACCCAATAAGCTGAAACTAGAATTCCTTTTAATGGCAAAATCTATTAAAAAACCAACAATATATGCCGTAGATGAAATATTACGGGAAAATGGACATGAGGTTTTACGACTGCCGCCATACCATTGCCAGTTTAACGCAATAGAATTAATATGGGCTGCGGCAAAATCGTATTATGAAAAACACGTGAACGATGGTCTTACATCAGATGAGGTGAAATTGTTTGGCAAGATTCATTAAATTATATTACGCCGGAATACTGGAAGAAATCTGTGGAACATACGGAGAAATTAATATGGGATTGGTGGAATCGAGAACGAGTTCTGGATGTCGAAATAGCACCAATGATCATCGCGCCATTTGAGGACGACTCAGAAGATGAGGACCTTTTAAGTGATGATGATATTTTTTAGTCTATAATATTAAAAAGTTTATGAAGGCTTATATTAGTCTTTGACGTGTATAAATCATAACTTGCATTATGAATATCCATTTTTGCATTGTAACTTAAATATTTTGCTTTTGGATTTTTTCGTGTACAATTCTTAATCTTCTTTGGAAGTAAATTATGTTTTTTTTTTCATGCACAAGTTTCTATACATTCCTTATACCGATTCTCAGAGCTTTTGCCACTGGCTCCTAGATATTCGCCAGTGAATTTTAATCTAAAAATTTTTTTATAAGATTTGACATAATTTTTTTGCTTACTCTTTTAGTACATTTGTAATTTTGGGGGCAATAAATAAATTATTATAGAATACTTGTTCCAATTTTAAAGCGTGTTTAAAATAAGTAAATTTTTTTATTAATTATAAGACAAAATTTGATATATAAAAATCGGTAAAATCGCTTTACCATATATAATATATACACCCTGTTTTTTTAAATGGGACACCCTGTATATTTTTACGGAGTCCTATTTGTCTTATTATGAGCTTTTCAAAAATATATGGTTATCTATACTTATTTTAAAAAATAAGGCTGCAATTTAGGGTTGTATATCTATCTATATTTTTCATAATAAGCCATGGACTGATTGTCAAAAATGGCTTTGTCATAAACTAAATGAAGTTTTGATGTTAATACTAATAGACGTGTTCAATTAATCGCTCTGATTATTACTTTTTAACAAATGGCTGCAAATCAATTATTTCAAAACTTTGAGCAATATGATATGCTGACCTGTTTCATAGAGAGTCATGAAATTATAAACGCTGCTTCTGAGCTTTATTTCATTAGGTAATGTTTTATTTTCATAATTATTATTGCAATCTTTTTTAAAACTTAAACTTTTATTATATAGATATCCGGAAAGGAGGCAGCCAAATAAATTAATATTCTATTGGGTGAAATCGATTTAATAAATGTTGGCTCTTTTAAAAAGCCCAGATCAAAGAAATATAACAAAGAGAATCGTGAGGCTGATGAGATTAACGTCTTAGCAAGTGTAAATGTAACGCCTGTAGAAAAATAGCGAATGAAGTGGGTGTAATCAAGTCTCGGGTTCAAACGATTTTAAAGAAACATAAGTATAAACCTTATAAAGTCAGAGTTGTACAAAATCTACATCCTGGAGATGCAGAACGACGTATTGATTTTTGCCAGTGGTATTTACAAAAAATTAATACTGACAAAAATTTTGGAAGGGCGGTTATATGGTCCGACGAATCGTATATAAGTAGTGCTGGAATATTTAACAGGCACAATACGAGACACTGGTCACCTGAAAATCAACATTTGATATTTCCACTCGAGCAACAAGGAAGATTTGGCTTTAACGTCGCTTGTTTCGTACTAGGAACCAAAATAAAATTTCATATTTTTGAACGAGGTCCTACTGCTAATCGCTACCTTGAAATATAGCAAAATATATTACCAGAAATCATAGAAGATGTCCCTTTAGCACATGTGAATCAAATATATTTCCAACAAGACGGAGCTCCAGCACATATTGGACTTCTTTTTATAGGGTCACCTAAAAAATTTAATTTTTCGTACCCGACATAACACAGTTCAAGACCTGCGTAACACCACTGAGCAGGCATTTTTGCAAATACAAGCACGCAATGTAGTCATTTCAAATGCACTGGGTAAAATTGCAAGAGTGTGTGAGAGATGTCTAAGAGAAAATGGAAGTCAGTTTGAGCAGTTCTTTTGAACATGGCTAATTACGAAAAATAGATATACCTAATATATTCTTAAAAACTTAAACTGTAGCCTTATTTTTAAAATAAGTATAGATAACTATATATTTTTGAAAAGCTCATAATAAGACGAATAGGACTCTGTAAAAATATACAGGGTGTCCCATTTAAAAAAACGTAACTTTGGTCATGTATCAAAAACGACGGCCCCGAGTAAAAAGCTATCCACGCCACTAGATTCTACGTAAAAAACTCTATGAGAGCCAGTTTTTACATTTCCGATACGTTAAAAAATAATCGAGATACGAGGGGTGTCCCAAAATGCAATTTTTTCAATTTAGGCCGGTATCTCCGAAACGAGGCGGGCTATGGAAAATCTGATTACGGCAGCTTGAGTTTGACAAAAAAGTGGCACGGTGTCGCGAAAACCTCAACCCTAAGTATTTGCAAATAACGGAGATACCTTGCATTTACCACCAAAATTGGACACCCTAGTACATCTCGGATAAATATTTTACTTGACCGTTGGCGGCATGTCTTTTTTAAAACTTTCAATCGAACTTTATTATAACAACTATAACAGTGGCGCAAAACGCTTTGACTTTGCTGGAGGTGCTATGTTTAGTTTACGATTTTCCTACTGTGTTGCCATGACAACGCGTAGTCGAAGAAGTCGAGCCCAGCGCCATACCACGCTCTCGGTGAATTGCAGGCGCAGTACACTACACCCACGTTGTTTGCTTTTATTTTTGCGGATTTCGCTGCAACAGGTGAGTTCCTTTGCAGTTTGCTTGACTGTTTTGTGTTATATTTATTTATGGTGTTGTTACAACTTCAAGGTAGTAAATGTGATTGTTCAAGACTGTAATAAATTAAAAGACGGCTTTGAATTTATTACAAACTGTGACAAATCTGATGAAAAATCAATCCGCCTTGCGAAAGGATTTTTAGGTTAGGTTAGGTTAGGTTAGGTTAGGTTCGGTTAGGTGAGATGAACGATTTTGAATTCACGTTTCTGGCATTAGTGTTTAATGACATTTTCTCAATCACGGACATAATATTTGACGTTCTTCAAAAAAAATCGCTTGACATTCATTTTTGCATATCCAATATAAAACGCTGTCGTGAGGCGCTCTGTAAAAAAAAGAAATGAACATTTTTTTTTAATACCATATTTGATAAAGCAAATTCTATTATAGAAATAAATCATTACAAACAGTGAGCTTGCTAAGCTTTCACCTGAAGAAATTAGGGCTAAGTATAGAACCCTTTTTTATGAAATATTGGACCATATTTTAACGGAAATGACACTAAAATTTCAAGGCTGTGAAAAACTTACATTTTCATGTTTGGCAGGTTCTACTAAATTTTCCAAATATAGTTTAAATTTTCCGATTGGCCCGTTTGAAAATTTGTTACAGCTGTATGAGGAAATATTCTCAAAAATTCAACGACTTAAAAATGAGCTTTGTCTTATTTTTGCCAATGAGAGTAATTGGAATATATCGCTGCAAGAGCAGGTGAAAAAAATTAATAATAATAAATAAATTTTTACCGAAGCATATAAATTGTTATCTCTTATTTTGACAATACCGTCGACAAGTGCTTCAGTGGAAAGAAGTTTTTCTTGCTTCAAATGTGTAAAAACTTATTTAAGAAATACAATATCTCAAGGAAGACTTCTCTTGGCAATATTTCAATTCAAAAGGAATGTCTGAAGGAAACTAGAGCAACTCATCCATTTTATAAGGATGTTATAAAGAAATTTGCTGCTATGAAGGATAGGAGAATTGATTTAGTATACAAAATTTAGGTAAAACGTAAAAAAATATTCTACCCCCTCCACATATAAAAAAATTCTGGAAAAAAAATTATTGCGATATTTTCTTGCTTCATTTGCACTTCACTTTTACGATTTCACGTAAATTAACTAAGATAAGGGTAAATTTTAAAGTCGAATATCTCAAAAACTACCTATCCAAGATGCCAAGATTCAAGGGAATAACAAGGGGAATCTAAAAGATTAAAATATACAGGCCATTTTATTAAAAAGGAAGGGTCTTTCCAGTATGGTATAATGGTGAAATTATTAAGATGATTAAGATATAGGAAGATTTTTAGCGAAATTTAAAAGAACCAAACTTAGATTTTGGTGGGGTAAATATAGGGAAATTAGGCAAAAAATTAAATTAAAAATAAAAAAAGCATATTCTGATCAAATAGGCAATGTAGAGCAAAGTCTTCTAAGAGATCCTAAAAATTTCTGGTCTTACATTCGAAGTCAAAAAGATGACACTGATATGCCTGCTCAAGTTTCCTATAATGATATTTCTGCATCAGGCTCAAAAAATATAGCAAACATGTTTGCCCAGTTCTTTGGTTTTGTGTTTGTGCATGATATACCAGTAGGTCAGGAAGAAGCACCTTTAAAAAATTATTTCTGCAATGAGTCCTTTTCAGTAGAAGGGATTAGGGAATCCCTTAAAAAGCTGAAGGGTAACAGATCTATTGGACCCTATGGGGTGCCTGGATACATAATTAAGGGCTGTGGTGAGTTGTTGGTTGAACCTCTCTTACACATTTTTAATCTTAGTTTGCGAAGTTCAATATACCCTATAGATTGGCGCAAAAGTAAAGTAATACCATTATTTAAAAAAGGGGCTAAACATGATGTATTAAACTATAGACCAGTCACTATCCTAAATGCAGTATCTAAAGTTTATGAGATAGCTATATTTAATAGATTATATGATGAAGTTAAGCATAACATATCTAAATGTCAACATGGTTTTTTACCCAATAAATCTACATTAACCAACTTAATAACATTTTGTCAGTTTGTCCACTCTGCATTTAATAACAAAAAACAAGTTGATGTAATTTTTACAGATATGATGAAGGCCTTTGACAGGATAAAACATAGTCTAATAATTAAATTCCTCTATTAGAACAATGTAAGTAACGGCTTAATTCATTTAATTAGATCTTATTTGACTAATAGACAACAATTTGTCGAAGTCAAGGGTTCCAGGTCTGATGTATATACAGTGCATCTGGAGTTCCGCAAGATTCCAATTTGGGAGCACTGTTGTTTTTAATAGCTATTAATGGAATATGTTCTGTTATGGGTAGTTCAGAAGGCTTACTCTTTGCCGATGACTTTAAAATGTATAAGAAAATAGCCTCTATTCAGGACTGTGTTCATTTGCAGGAAGATCTAAGTGCTGTTGTGGACTGGTGCACTGAAAATTCATTTGACTTTAATAATAAAAAATGTTCTGCTGTGTACACTTAACAAAAATTTATTTGATTATACTTATGATATTAATGGTACACCACTTACGGAATCCAAAAATGAAAAGGACCTGGGTGTTATACTTGACTGCAATCTGGATTTTACAGATCACATTGTAAATATGGTAAATGAGGCACATAAAACAATGGGCTTCATCATCAGGTCTACTAAGGACTTTAGTGTCGAGTGTTGTCTGAAATTATTTGACAGTCTTGTATTGCCGAGGTTGGAGTATGGAAGCATAATATTGTCTCCGCAATACGAGGTTTGGATTAAAACTATAGAACGCGTGCAGCGTAAATTTTTGAAATATATGTTTTATAAGAAATATGGATATTATCCAAAACAAGGATATGATCATAACTTGTTACTGGATAGATTTAAGAGATTATCTTTAGAAAATCGACGTACCAAAATATGTCTAGTATATCTTTATAAAATTTTAACAAATAAAATTAATTCACCAGAAATTCTTTCAATGCTTCCATTCTTTATGAATGTTAAAAATACAAGACAAAGAAAGATTTTTAAATTGGATTTTCCTAGGACAAACATTTATAAGAGCTCACCAATTTATAAAATGTGTAATTACTTTAATATTTATGCTAGTGACTTGGATTTAGACTTAATTAATTTAAAAGGTTTTACAAAACTGATGGAAGATAGATTATATGAATCTCAGACGCAGGTCTAGGTAGGACTTATGTTTTATTATTATGTATACTTTTATTTTATGTATTACTTATATGGTGTCTGTAATTGGCCTTGGCTGTTGATGCTGTAATAATAAATAAATAAATAAATAAATAAAAACAAAATTTGGTACGTTATTTTTTCTAGGAAGTTATTATTTTACAAAAATAGACCCTGGAAATGGGTAGCGAAATATACATGATGACCCTGAATACGGTTCTAGAGCTGCTTGGCCTTATTAATTTCTGTCCGCTGATGGTAGGTTGGAAGCATTAATCAGATTAGTGGTGCGTCTTTCCATTCCTTGTAGGTCTGCCTGCATAACCTTGTAGGTGTTGTGTCAAAAATTTGAGTAACCTCTCCAACATACTCCATTCTGTCCATGCCTGAATCTCTCCGAGCTCACTCAGTATTAAGATTTCGTAAAGCAAAGATCCCTGAAGATGCCTCTTGCAATCGAAGGCGAAACGTTGGGTAGTAATTCCAATTTGACACCGTCTAATCCCAAGAACCAATGATTTTTTAATTGATCAAAGCCGTGAGAGCTGGGCTCAATGAATTTGTTCCACACATTATGTACTGTAGTATATATTAACAGTAAAATACGCGGGCTGTTATACGGGTAAAATTGATTCTAATATCAGGCAAGTACTTGGGCATCATCTGCGAGAGAATGCAGATGGCCTGTAATATATTGGAGGCATGGTGTAATAAGACTGAGATGTTCCTTTTTACAAGGAGAAGGAATTTAGGAGATTTTCGACCCCAAGATTGTATGGTCAACAACTGATCTTGGCAAAAGAGATTAAATACCTGGGAGTCACAGTAGATGCAAAGCTGGAAGACTCATGTCGATAGGCAGATAAGGAAGTCAATAACGACCTTCTGGCAGCTCCGTAGAGCGGTAGGCACAACCTGGGGCCTAAGTCCTAGCTAGGGTCATGCACTGACTATACCAAGCAGTCATAAGACCCAGGATATCATACGGCTCAATAGTATGGTGGCCCTCGGTGGAGAGGATAACCATTCATTCCAGTCTTGCAAAAGTCCAGAGCCTAGCGATAACTGGAGCAATGAGAACGACGCCGTCAGCAGCATTGGATGTTTTGCTAGGGCTGCCATCATTGTCGACTTTCATTAAGAAAGAGGCTATGGCAGCGCACTTGCGAATGAGAGACGCAGGAGCTTGGCATACCAAAGGTGAGGTTGTGGGTCATGCAAGGATCTCCCACAATGTGGAAAGAGAGATCCCTTTATCTACCTACAGAGTAGCACGTCCCTCAGGCAGACTAAGATGGCATAAGGGTTATAGTATCTCAATCCCCGAAAGAGAGGACTGGGAGAGAAACAGGCTGGAGTTCTCCAGAGAGGCAATTGTTTGCTGTACGGATGGTTCACGTATGACACAGTTGCAATCCTCTGGTGCTGGAGTTTATATTGAGGCTACACAAATCGGGTCCAGCTTCCCTTTGGGGAAGTCTTCAACGGTATTTCAGGCTGAGGTATATGCCATTCTAATGGCAATAACGATGAAGGAAGTCATAGAGGGGGCAGAGGGAGAGATTGTCATATGCTCATACAGTCAAGCAGCACTTAAGGCGCTCGACTCACCCATGGCCGGATCAGTTTTGGTTCAGGAATGCGGTGGCAGGCTAGAGCAATTGGCGCGACGTAAAAAAGTGAAGTTGGTTTGGGTTCCAGGACACTGTGGGATTGAGGGCAACGAGAGGGCAGATGAGTTTGCTAGACTCGGCGCCACCAGCCCGTATGTAGGACCAGAACCAGTTTTTAGGCATCACTAGGCAGCAGATAAGGACAGCACTCGACGAATGGGCACAACATGAACTTCAACGTGAATGGGGCTAGTCCGGGGTCGGGAGGCAAGCTAAAGACTTCATTGTGAAGCCCGATAAGGGCCGAACAGAGTGGTTACTAGCCCGAGACAGGAAAGCTCTAAATTCCATCGTAGAAATAGTAACGGGGCACTGTCGATTGAGGAGACACCTCTTTATGTTAGGCATTGAGGAAGATTCTATCTGCACGGAGTGTCAGGAAGAGGAGGAAACTCCGCTTCACTTCCTGTGCAGATGTGAAGCGTGAGCGAGACTGCGATGAGATGTTTTCGGCACTACGATCTTGCATAGGTATGAAGTTAAGGATCTTGCATGGAAGGATATACAGACTTACATAGTAAGGACAGGCAGATTCCAGGATGTACACCTGGTGGCGGGTGGTGGTTGAGGGAGGAGCTGGGGTAGACTGAAAGGGCTTTATAGGCCTACCAGTCAGGTCTCTAGACCTCCTCCTAACTACTACTACTACTACTATACGGGTGAATAGAAATAAATTCAGAATGTTAGGAATAAATCAGAAATACAAAAATATACTAATGTTCTGAACTTCACAATTAGCGTAATCTGACGACTTGTTTACCTCCCTAACTCGTATTTTTCCTATAATCAATTACCAAATTTTTTCCTTATTGATACATTCAGTACTATATTGAAGTGAAGGTTACTTCGTGACGATAATATTATGTTAATAACAAACGTATCTATCGATAACCAAATACAGGTACCAGCCTAATTTTCGTGTACCGAATTTGACCATTTTTTTTATAAACAATACCATCATTTCTCACGAACGGAAAGTAGGACAGAATGTAAAATATGAGTCCTAGGTCAAAGCTACATCCTAGTGCTACGAAAATATGGTATTTGTTTTCAATTTTAAGGTTGTTATAACTATTTACATTAAAATAAAGACCTGTAGAAAACTGAAATCAGAATAATTTTAAGTAAATTTTGCATTTTGTTTCAGATCACGAAATATTTTTTATAACTAAAGAGTCTTAGTCAAAAGTTAACTAATAAATGTTTTGAGGATATTCCACCATCAAAGTTCTGACGTTTTAGGGTGCCTGGACCCCAAAAAACATGTTCTTTCATTTCCGTCAGTCTGTCGGTCTGTAGGCCTGTTTGCCGGTCTGTCTGTCTGACATGACGAGCATAGCTCAAAAACTATTCACCCGATCGATTTCAAAATTTTGGTCAAAAATTAAGGGTGATGAGAGGATCAAATACTAACATTTTGGTAAAAATCGACTACGCTGGAACAAAATGACGGCGTAACAAAATATAAAAATCGGTAAATTCCTTTACCCAGAACTTCCCGCGTTATAAATGAATACTTTTATTGGAAAGAGTGAAATGTGATCCAAGTTGGTCCAGTACACAGTCACAGTATATATGTGTTACATATACTGTCCCTGTGTTATTATTGGGCGCCATTTTGTTCCTATTGGATTCCTACCAATATGTTTACCATTTCCTTTCTGCCTATGCCACACTTGACTTTTGGGCATAATTTAAAATAAATTCAATAAGTATCCCATATTCACATTTAATTTCTCTGCAAAATTTAAAATCAATTGAACAAGCGTTGAATTTTTAAACATTTTATTTGGCCGTCATTTTGTTTCGCGATGTTAAATTGAAACCAATATTAAAATGCGGGACACGAAAGAAAACCATGCGAAGTCAATCGGTTTAGGAAGGTCGTCCAAGAAATCTCTTTATACCAGTGGTCTCCCGTCGTTCTTTAAATAATATGGCACTCCTTTTTGACTATACGCACTTGTAACTATGCTTAATGAACCTTTATCTATATTTGTCTGTTTTCTTTCGTGTACCGCACTTCTATATCTCTTTTGTGTTGCAAAAACGCCGAACTTTCGAATTTTAAAATGATTTAATTTTGATTTTTCTTGATCGATTTACCTATAAATATAGTTTTTCTTGAGTTCTGTCATTAACGGTTCCCGGGCTACTGTCTACGTCCACTATTATTGGACCACCCAGCATCAGATCCAGTGAATGAGATTTATCAAAATTTTAATTTATGTAGTTCGATTTTGAACTACTAGGGTATGCCAAAAGTGGCCGTCTGTCTCCGTTTGTCATATTACTTTATACAGGGGCCGTCATTGTGAAGTACTATACTGGACGTTTCCTAATTGCTTGCTGATGTTAAAGGGGGTGTTTTTATGTCCTAAAAGTCTTAACTTTTGAGATACAGGATAGTAAAGTTTAAAAAGAAAACATTTGTTTTATCCCAATTCTGATGCAATTGTAGATAACTGCACACGTCTTCTATGCATTAAGGAGCATACGGATTTACCCAGGTTAATTACATATGCACGCCACTGGTAGAAATTTCAAAAATTGATTGTTAATAAAAAATACCGCCTTATACATAAAAGACGTGTATCAAATTTCATACAGTTATGTATGAATGTAATAGCATCAGAATTAGGATTTAAAAAAAAAATTTTAAAACCATGTTTCTCAAAAGTTAAGACTTTTAGGTTTATAATAAACTTTTTTTCTTAAAAATCACCCCCCTTTAATATTAGCACACAATTAGGAAATGCCCTATATAGTATTTCACAATGACGCCCCCTGTACAGGGTGGTCGAAATTGGTCTGTTTTAACAGAGAAAACCTATTTCCTGACTAGATAGAGCAAAACTGACTTAGGTGTCATGGGCTCGATTTCTGAGAAATGTTTAATGGCAAAAACCGCCTGCCGATATTTTCGCTGCCAACTGAGATATAGGGCGTTTTTCAATTTTCGGCCATTTTGAAAATTGTCCATAACTTTTTTATTTTGCGGAATATTAACATTCTGCAAAGACATTCTAAAGGCACTTTTTTATGTGCAATCCAGTGGCGTACTCAGATTTTTTCTATAGTTGTCCGTTTTATCATAAATAGGCAAAACTTTTTTTTTTCAAATGGAAATCATAGTTGGCTATAAATTATAAAAAATGCTCGCGTTTAGCCCTTTTCAGTGATATAAAGTTGTAGGTACTTATTTTCAAAAATAACGAAAATATTAGGTGTTTTTGGTTTACATCGAAGTAGGCTTTGATTTGTGATGACAATATCTCAATTATGTATTGTTAAGATTTATAGTTTGTTAGCAACTTAAACACAACTTTAAATAACACTAGCTAACGTTATTTTAATTATTTATTATTAATTTTTTTTATTTTTTTTTGTTTACATAGCAAAGTTGAACAAAATTAACAAACTAAACTACTATTTACAGCTACAAGTGAAAATAAAAAATAATTATGAAAATCTAGGTATTTAGTTAGATAGGTTTCTGATAAATATATTTAGAGAAGTTGTTCAAATTGAGCCCCTCCCTGTTGAATACAAACTAAGCATCTTTTGCGTACCGAGTTGCAACTATTTATTAGTTCAACTGGGCTAATAGATGCAAAAGCTTGCCTAGTGGCCTCTTGCAATTCTTCTTTTGTGTGAAAGGTTCTTCCTTTAAATATCAAGTCCTTCAATCTTCCCCACAAAAAAAAATCTAAGGGAGTTAAGTCACAGGACCTAGCAGGCCAAGGTATGGGGCCCCACGTACCAATCCAATTTTCTCGAAATTCGAAGTTTAAAAGATCAGTTGTGATCCTTGCATTGTGCGGGGGACAACCATCTTGTTGATAGTAGATATTTCTGGCATCAGCTAAAGGTATGTCTTCCAACAAAGGGACAATATATGTGCGCAAAATATTTACATAATCATCTGCAGTTAAATTTCCATCGTAAAAATAAGGTCCCACAAATCTTCCTCGGAATATCCCCACCCATATATTGAATCCACACCGACCTTGCCGGTCTTGTTGCACAACTACGTGTGGATTTTCAGTGGACCAGTGATATGAATTATATCTATTAAATATACCAGAAGTATCTACTCTGGATTCATCACTCCAAATAATATTTAATGGAAAATTCTCATTCTCCATGAATTTTTGCTCATACCACTGACAAAATCTCTATCTTCTAGCGGCGTCCCCTTCACGGAGTTGATGAACTCTTCTCGTTCTGTACGGTTTGAATTTATGTTTTTTGAGTATTTTTAAAACGGTGGTCTTTGGAACATTCGTTATATTAGCCAATGTTCGAGAGGAGGTGCCAGGATGATCTAATACCTCACCAATTATATTTAGCTGCTGGATTTCCTTTTCTTCCTTTAGTTCATAATGTCTTGTTCTTAACTTTTTAAAACTTCCATAATTTACTAAATTACTTTTTAATGTTTGATAAATTCGGTTATCCGGTTGACGTCGCTCGGGAAATGTATTAAAATATAATTCACTAGCTGCTTCAGGAACTTCGTTAGATAATATGTAACATTTTAACATATCATACTTTTCATAATTCTCAAACATATTTTGTCAGCAACTTAACACAACTTTATAAAGATAACACCAAAACGCAATAATTACACCAGACTACAGTAATCTGACAGCAATATATTCAAAATATTGAACGCGCGTCATTATTCCAAGGCCTACTTCGATGTAAACCAAAAACACCTAATATTTTCGTTATTTTTGAAAATAAGTACCTACAACTTTATATCACTGAAAAGGGCTAAACGCGAGCATTTTTTATAATTTATAGCCAACTATGATTTCCATTTGAAAAAAAAAAGTTTTGCCTATTTATGATAAAACGGACAACTATAGAAAAAATCTGAGTACGCCACTGGATTGCACATAAAAAAGTGCCTTTAGAATGTCTTTGCAGAATGTTAATATTCCGCAAAATAAAAAAGTTATGGACAATTTTCAAAATGGCCGAAAATTGAAAAACGCCCTATATCTCAGTTGGCAGTGAAAATATCGGCAGGCGGTTTTTGCCATTAAACATTTCTCAGAAATCGAGCCCATGACACCTAAGTCAGTTTTGCTCTATCTAGTCAGGAAATAGGTTTTCTCTGTTAAAACAGACCAATTTCGACCACCCGGTACAAAGTAATATGACAGACGGAGACAAACGGTCACTTTTGGCATACCCGAATAGCCCAAAGTCGAACTGCATAAGTTAAAATTTTTATAAATCTTGTTCACTGGAATCAATGCTGGCTCCCCTACTATAACTACATTGATGTGTTAATTTTGGAAAAATATGAGTTCTGTAGTTTTTCAAATATTAATTGCAATATTAGATATTTTTTGACACCCGGTATTGAACAGAAAATTAATTATTTTGAAGCAGTTTATTGACAGCTACTTTATGAACAACTTTACAAAATATATGAAAAAAAAACTAAGCCATTTTTGGTGTTGACGGCTGTGATTCTAATGTTTCGATTCCTTCTAAATCGTTGTCTTTCTCTGAAAATGATGAGGTTTCGTCGTCACTACTTGAAGATCCCAGTGTGATAACTAAATCATCAATAACCGTTTCAATTTTGCCATCTACTTCCCAGTATTTATCTTCAATAGAACGAACATGTTTAACATACGATTTCCAATTTTCAGCCGATATTAAGTCAATCGCTTCTAATGTTATTTTATTTAAATCTTTAATTGAAAGCTCACTGGTATTGCCCTCTGGAATATATTTTTTTACTCCCGCCCGTGCAAGTTCAATAGGGTTGAGATCGCACATGTATGGAGGCAACCTTAAAGGTGTATGACCGAGGTTACGTGAAAGACCGTCAATTTTATACTTTTTTTCTCTAGGCTTGTTGGCCGATATTATTTCATGTAATTGATATTTTCTCCATGTTAGATCACATACAAGATTATTCGATTTAAGCCACAATATCATATGAGCTTTTGTAGAGTATTGAGTTGGCACTTTATCTTCTACCTGAGAATGATAAGACGCATTATCCACTACCACGACTGATTTGGGAGGAATGTTAGGTAGAAGCTTCTCGAGCAACCACTTTTCAAAATTATCTCTATTCATCTGTCCATGATAGTCTCTAGTTGTTAGTCCCGAGCAAAAAATTAAAGCAGCACCTGGAACAAATCCGATTTCTGAACCAGCATGAGCTGTAATAAAGCGACTACTAGAGCGGATTCCCTGAAAAACACCTGTAACACTTTCACTTTGCCAGCATTTGTTCACTGTCATATCATTATCTACCCAGGTTTCGTCTAGATATACAATATTGCGTCCTTCTTGCCTATATTGCCTTACAGTTGATAGATATTTCACCCGCCAGTGAAAAATATTTGGTCTCTCAATGAGCAATTTTCGTTTATTTTAGCACTTGCGCCAAACAAAACTACGCCGCCATTTTGGATTTTTACCAAAATGTTACTAGATCATTCCCATATGAACCTTAATTTTTACCAAAATTTGAAGTAAGCAGTCTTTAAGCTATGCCGCGAACTGACACACAGACAGAGAGACCGACAGACGGACCGACGGAATTGACAAAACATATTTTTTGGCATCTAGCGACACTTAAACCTAAAGGTGTGTAAAACCTGAGACGATGATTTTTTCACATATTACAAACATTTTATTTGGCCGCCATTTTGTTCGGCCATCTTGAATTAGTACCACTATTTCACTATTTGATCCCAATGCCACAATTAGTTATTGCACACAATTTGAAATCAAAACATTAAGCAGTTTTCTCAGGCTGAATTTTTAAATATTTTATTATGCCGCCATTTTGTTCCGCCATCTTGGATTCGTACCAAAAATTTACCACTCGATTTCAACATAATACTTGATGTTGTTGCAAAATATCAGAACATTTCACTAGGCCGCCATTTTTTTTCGCCCTATTGAATTTTTACCAAAATGTTAACAGGTCATCCCCATATGACGCTTAATTTTCGATCAAAATTTGGAATCAATCGGGTAAGTAGTTTTTTAGCTATGCCGCAAACAGACACACCGGCAGATACGATTGCAATACTTCGCGTTTACTAGAGAAGTAAAAAAAACGAATAAATATAAACAGACGACATCTTCATTTTGACATATGGGCAACATAATAGTTAGTTTCAGTTTTTATGGCAACATTAATACACCCTAAAAAAACGCCGAGGAAGCAATTATTACATTTTTACGACAAAGTTGCCATTCCGTTTTAAAACATTCGTACGCTTAACAACACCATTTCGGTTATGTAATTGCATGACATCATTCGTTTATTTAAAAACTAGGTTACTTTTTAATTAATTTTTTTTATGATCTATAGATCCGAGACGTACCGTCACCTACGTTATTGAGTGTTGAACACCGATAAAAGAAAGTTCTGCTATGAATAAACAATTACTATTATTTTGTTGTTTTTATTGTTGTACTTTCATATATTATTGAGGGTGTAAACTGATGTCATGTCCGATATGAAACCTATTTTCTATTTTTGTAAGTAAAACCACTGTTCTACGAATTCTAAAAAAAATAAGTTTCACCCATACCACATACAACTCCTTCAAGAATTGTATGAGAATGATTATCACAGGCGACTAGATTTTTGTCACAGGGCACAAGAAGGAAGGGAGGACCGATTGCGTGACCGCCTAGATCCCATGACTTGACAAAAGTGGTC
The DNA here is from genome assembly GCA_030620095.1 of Kuschelorhynchus macadamiae. NCBI lineage: Eukaryota > Metazoa > Arthropoda > Insecta > Coleoptera > Curculionidae > Kuschelorhynchus > Kuschelorhynchus macadamiae. The sequence continues at coordinate 1,383,688 of JAUTXW010000312.1, forward strand.
ATTTTTCTTTGGGGCTTTGTTAAAAATTTAATCTATCAAACACCTCCGACCACAGAAGAAAATATGAAGGAAAGAAAGAATTTAAATTTTGCAAAATAAATAAATGTTAACTTATTAATATACAGGGTGTCCCAGTAGTGCGTTCTCGGTTGATATCTTGATAACGGATAGCGATATGAAAAAGTTCAAATACAAAAGTTGTAGAACAATACGGGCTACGTAACCTAAAATTATTTTCATTTATACAGGTTGTCTCAAAATCTGTAGTGAAGCCAAGTTGTTTTTTCTTATGGGACACCCTGTATATTTTTGCATATTTAGATTCTGCTCGTGATTCTACACATTTTTTGTATAACATGTCCTATGTCTAAATCTGATAGTTTTTTTAATATCCGCCATTTTGTAAAAAATTATGAATTGCAGTGCCTTTTTGAAACGACGTGGGCCGTTGGCTTTTTGATATAGGATTATGATTTTTGGCAGGAACATTAACAAAAGTATGGGTTGACTTTCAACGTGAACAAAATTTGTCGGCGTTGTACAGGGGGTCCTAAATAAGTAGGAGAAATTAAAAAAATTAAAAACATCATATCTTCATTTTTTTAAATGGAATGTATAGTATTTTAATATTTTAAACTATTCGTGACCCAAAACCCTATCTTTCGTTATAAATATGTCCTATACCTATTTGTCATAGTTTCCGAGATTTTGACATTTTTGTATTTATTATTTGGTTTTCAATGGCAATCGCCTTAGAATTTGCTTTATTATCGAATTTTCTAATTATAATACACTACAAGTGACGCAAAATTAAAAATTCAGCAGCTCATAATATTGTGCTAAGAATCGCGACCTAAAGACTTAGAACAGATATTTTACCAACTATTCTTAAATATTTACTATTTTGGCTATTATAAAAACGTAGGTAGTGTCAACATTTAGTTAGAACTTAATGTACAAGATACCTTAGACAATCCTAAAGTAAAAACAAATGAAAACGGGGAAAATGTTGTCATGGCGAAATGTCAAACTCTTGTATTTGTGTAGTAACGGTGTTCAAATTGATTCAAAATGAATTTTTCTAGAGAAGAATTGAATAACACGATTTATGTTTTGGGCGCAAGTGATCAAAATTGTTTTTTAGCAAGTAGAGTTTATGCGCAACGGTTTAGCAATGCCGAACGTCATCCTCATGAGGTATCATTTTTCAGACTCAAAGAACGATTTGAAAGAACTGGATGTGTCGATTACGAACAAAAATTGGAAAGGCAGAAAAGAGCCGCAAATGAAGAAACTGAATATCTTGTTATGCAAACTTTAATTGAAAATCCTCATATCTCAAGTAGGCAGTTAGAAAAAGAGAGAGGTGTTGCTAAATCTACGGCAAATAGAATAATTAGAAAACATAAATTTCACCCATATCATATTCAACTGGTACAAGAGCTGGATCAAGACGATTTCAATCGAAGATTTGAATTTTGTACTTGGGCATTTGCAAAAAATAGAGAACATGATTTTTTCAATAACATTTTATTTACTGACGAAGCGACATTTCATAAAAATGGATACGTCAACCGACATAATTTCCACTATTATAGTTCTGAAAACCCCAGATTCATTATCCCCTTGGATCACCAGCATAGATGGTCTCTTAATGTATGGGCTGGTATAATCGGTAACCGTATCATTGGACCTTATTTTTTCGAAAATAGAGTTAATGGAGACACTTTCCTAAATTTACTGCAAAACAGTTTGCAGGAGTGGATTGACGAATTACCTTTGAATCTAGTGAGGCGGATGTGGTTCCAACTAGATGGCGCTCCGGCACATTTTAGCAGGCAGATGAGGCAATTTTTAGACGCGAATTATGAAAATAAATGGATTGGTAGGGGAGGTCCAGTATCATGGCCGGCAAGGTCTCCGGACCTCACAAAACTAGATTTTTTCTTGTGGGGTTTTGTTAAAGAGCAAGTTTACCAAACGCCACCCACTACCATAGAGAATATGAAAATGAGAATTAGAAATGCATGTACAAATATCAATGCCGAGATGCTGAATAGAGTTAACAATTCCTTTGTGAATCAGCTACAAGTGTGTGATGAAAGAAATGGTGGTCATATTGAACATTTAATCAAGTGATTGTAGGACTTCTTTTTCTGTTGTGTCTCTTTAATTAAAATATATATTTGCCTTTTTACATAAAGAAAAATAGTAGACTGAATTTTTAATTTTGCATTTTTTACTGTGTATTAATGTACAGGGTGATTCACCGAGATTTACCACCCCCCTTAATTCCTTTATGTTTAATAACAGAGAAAAAGTTGAAATACAAAAGTGTCCCTCGGATATCAACTTTGTTATTTTAAATGGAACACCCTGTATATTAATCCATTCTCGGAAAATTCTATAAATTCGATAATAAAGCAAATTCTAAGGCGATTGCCATTGAAAACCAAATAATAAATACAAAAATGTCAAAATCTCGGAAAATATGACAAATAGGTATAGGACATATATATAACGAAAGATAGGGTTTTGGATCACGAATAGTCTAAAATATTAAAATACTATACATTCCATTTAAAAAGATGAAGATATGATGTTTTTAATTTCTCCTACTTATCTAGGATCCCCTGTACAACGCCGACAAATTTTGTTCACGTTGAAAGTCAACCCATACTTTTGTTAATGTTCCTGCCAAAAATCATAATCCTATATCAAAAAGCCAACGGCCCACGTCGTTTCAAAAAGGCACTGCAATTTATATTTTTTTACGAAATGGCGGATATTAGAAAAACTATCACATTTAGACATAGGACATGTTTTACAAAAAATGTGTAGAATCACGAGTAGAATTTAAATATGTAAAAATATGTAGGGTGTCCGATAAGAAAAAACACAACTTTGCTTCGCTACAGATTTTTGAGACACCCTGTATAAATGAAAATAATTTTATATTATGTAGCCCGTATTGTTCTACAACTTTTGCATTTGAACTTTTTTTATATCGCTATCCGTTATCAAGATATTAACCGAGAACGCACTATTGGGACACCCTGTATATATATATATATATATATATATATATATATATATATATATATATATATATATTCATAACAAGAGAAGTTCCGGATAAAGGAAATTTAATTGAATTTTTCACTAAGAGTTTGTTTTAAAGGAAACCCACTAAAGATGAATCAGTGCCATTAATACAAGCATTTTCCCTTAGTGCAATGGTAAATAATGTAAGATATTTACTGTAACTTGAAGCTGCTAATTAAAAAACTTTGTTATATTACCTTCTGCTAACATGCGAAACACCTTTCAAAAAAATCACAGGTTTGTTTATGTTTTCCGATTTCAACACAACATTTTAAATTTGAAATACGGCTTAATTAATTAGCATAAGAGACGCGAATAAAAAGCTTCTAGGTCACGAGTAAATTGCCAAAATAAATAATTTCCTTTCTGACATTTTTGCACCATAATACGGTGTCAACAATAAGTTTCTTTTTTTGTATAACTGCACTTAAGCAGTAACAATCGATATAAACTTAGAAATTACACAAAGCTGCAAATATCGTTCAAAAATTCAAAATATGTTACATTTCGAGAACTACACTAAATAAAAACAAGTCATATGTGTATAATAATAATAAAATTGTGCTTCAGAACATGACATGTATCAACCAACTACATGACACATATATTTCTCAGATATTAGGTTTCTAAATGGTTTTCGTTAACGATCTTCTTGTTGTTATGTTAGAGGGTGTATTATTTGGTGTTAGGAAATATCTGCGGACTAACGGAGTAGGTAAAGACTGACAATATGAGTTTCATGCAGGATATAGAATCTATGCAATAATGCAAAGTTGCCTAACGTCGTGTTTCCTATCCCCGAATAATACACCACTCTATCATAACAACAAGAGCATCGTTATTAATTTTTATCTTTGTTTTGGCTAATCTGTGATCGCTGTTCATATTGAAATAGTTTAAGGTTGTCGCGGCTTTTCCATATTCCTGTTATTACAGAAGATATAATCTATTCCACCTTTTGGTTTTGTTATCTGGGGACATCCATGTCCATTTGCGTTGTTTTTTTTTTTGAAAAAGGAGTTCATGGTATAGAGTTTATGGCTGATTAGAAATTCCGGCATCATATTTCCTCGTTCATTTCTTGTGTCAAAACTGTATAGATCTAACATGTTTCTCGCTTTCTTCCTGTATTTTGTCCAGTTTTGAGTTGAAATGTCCAATAATAAGGTTGTATCTAGTGTTTTCTCTGGAGAGGCAGTAAAATCTTCCCATTTCGTCGTCGCCGTTGTTTTTTTTTTGGCGCGTATCATTTTATGATTTTTATTTTGCATAAAACTATAAAAACTTTTAATTAATTCACCTTTTTTTAAAGCATAATTATACAATTTACATAGACTTAAGTTTAGTAAGTACTCCTACAAGGGTATACACTGGTCTTAAATTCACCTCTTTTTTCAATTTAGATTATGTAGTAGCTGACCGGAAATGATCAGTAAATATAACAACTTTGACCTCAATCTCTCTAACCATTTCGGACAGATTCTTTACTGTCCTTTTCCTTTTTTTCTTAATTCAACCGACCGGGGGCATGCGGTGAAATTTTAAGAAAGGGAAGCAATTTTTGGAAACTTACCTATTTGTAATGTAATTCGATTCTTCGATCATTTTTTTGCAAATTCCTCAATGAAATCATAAAAACGTCGATGCTGCGACCTATTTTGGAGAAGTTTATTTTCAATGGACTACAGCGATGTATGCGAAGGTCTCTCCTGCCCCGTTGAATTTCTCACGAAATTTTTTATACCTTTAAGTCTCGAAAAATTGCGTTCCAATGATGAACTTGCGGCAGGTATTGTCAATACTAATTCACACAATTTGGACACTTCGGTGTAGGCATCTTCCAGCTCCTTTTCTTTTAAAAATTGCATTAGTTCCTTAGCGTTATTTTTTGCGCTAATGTCATCGGTTTGGTAAATCACTTTTAGTTCAGATCGCAGTAACGCTCGGTCGAAGAACTGACCATAATGAAGAAGACGAGATTTAAACGCATCTTCTGGAAAAGTTTTTCCTTTAAATGCATCAAAATTGCAGAGCTCGAGGAATTTAAAATCATCCCTTGTTTCGTCATGACCTCTAAATCCCAATTCGTGCTGTCCGAGAAAACAAACAACATCGATAAGTCTTCTTAATATTTGCCTATTTTTATCGACTAGTTCATTGTGTTGACGGTGACTAATTTCCAACTGTTATTAAGAGTGTGTTCAATTCTGGTTTTGCCGAAGACTTTTTCTTTTATGACGGTCTGCAAATGCGCTTTGGACATAATGTGTCTTTTTACAGCTTTATGGAAATTGTTTAAATCAGAAAAACCAGTTTTATTCCAGAGACCTTTTTCATTTTCAAAAAGTGTAACATTTTAATTTCGTCACTACATTTTAATGCATAAAAATCCGTAAATCCCGTACTATAAGTCTCCTATCGATGTAGTAAGATGCTCGCGGTCTCTGCTTAGTGAAATCTTCCGATTCATATTGAGGCAATTCACTAGTCTTCGTGTAGATGACGCCTTAGTTTTGTTCAATTAGTAATTTTACTTTCTTCTCCTTTAAATATTTTTTCTTTCTTGTGATCCAGCTCAGGCACTGGCTGATCAATTGTCCAGATTTGGTCAGTTTGTCATTGTCATCCACCTACTGCTGCCTTGACCTGGTGGTAAGGTAGGTTAAGCTTCTTGTCTCTCTGGAAGGTGAAGGTTAAGTGTGAAAGTTTGTCGGCGAATTGATCCTGTTTTAATCCAGGCCATCTTTTGGGATTTACGTCGGCAACTTAGTTAAAAAGGCTTCTATGTGTAATTAATTACGTTGTACCTTAATATTTTTGGTTGAGGAACCTTTTATTACTCTCTTGTGAGGATTTAACTGCACTTGACCACCTATCATATCTCTTTGATGGGACAAACTTTACCAAATGACTAATAAGAAACCCTTTACCATCAAATAAGGTAAGATAACCCCATTTTATATTCACTAAAATGTGATATATTTTCCCTGTACATATTTTCTTGTATTTTGCCATATTTTTTTTAATAGGTTATGTTCTAAACTCTAGCTTATATATAGTTTCTCGGCTATCACTAAGGTCTTTTTGTTTATATATAAAAAAGGGGTTATTTTTTTTTGTTACTTAGTTCTCTTATTAAAAAGTAAATACAAGGCCACAGAGTTATTTTACTTATTGAAATTAAGAGCTATGGGGACACTCTTGATTGCCCTTTGATTTGTGTAGCAAACAATGTATTCAATAGTACTTTTCATTTTTTTAAAGATATGTGCTGAATGTATATATACCTTATGTTTGTTATAATTATTAAGTTTATTTCTGCAATACAAAAAGGTCTATTTGTAACCTCCATAAGCCAATTGTTATTTAAGTTTGCATAAAGTAAAGAATAGTAAATACAATGTTTTCTTTAATAAGTGTGTTTCAATACAACTATTACAGGTGTATGTTATAATTAGGAAAGAGGCCTATATATCTATAAAAATCACTTTAATTTTCATATTTCTTTGAAGACCGAAACAACCTTATAAGATATAAATACATGCTATCTGCTTTAACCAATTTGGCAAAATTGAACAATATTGTATCAGTGATATACATTTTCTGTCTGTAACATCTTATATTAGCTTACTTATACTGGAGTAATGACATTTTGTATTGATATTTACAAGATTTTAAGGGTGGATTCTTGTTACTATTCACTATAAGGGCTGTAATGTACCTATATTAGTATTAATTAATAGATATGTTGCTTATATTTTGTATATAATGTTAAGGGGTTGTAGTTGATAATATTATGTATCGTAATAGACATGTACAAGCCTAATATTTTGAATTTCTATAATAGAATGACTTAAGATTTTTTGTAATTTGGGTAAATTGGTTTAAATGAAGTCAAGCTGGGAGATATTGATACATTTTTGTTTGGAATTATTTTTTTTATTTGATATACTGGGTGCTGAGTTGTTAAACAGACCTCTATACTTTTATTTGGGGTGTAAATTTTAGACGTTTGTACTATTCTAAGGTTTTTTTTTTCTTCTTCTCCCTCCTCTTCTACTTCTTGTTCCTGTTCTCCGAACCAGGGTTTGAACCTGGATGTGTCATTGTAAGTGGAGCAGAAGTCTGTTACCTAGTACTTAAGTGTGTACATACCCAGTTTTCCTGCTGGAAATGTCTTTGATGACACTGCTGATCTAAGTCACCGATGCTGATAGACACTTAGATAAGTATCTTAATTTTAACATCCCTTGTACTGAATTGACTTTATTGTTTATTGCTGTTCAACTTTATGACTTTTTCTGTTTCTTTTGAGTGTAGAGTATACTATTTGATATAAAGTTCTAATACTGCTGGTGTGCATAAACCATGATTATTGGTGTTGTCAATAAGATTATTTTTACTTTATAACTCATGCTGATACTCAAATATCACATTATAAGTTTAGGACACAATAATCTATAGGTTTTTGTCAATATTTGACCGTATAGTAGGCTTTAAGCTACAGAACATCACAGTATAAGTTTATGACACAATAGTCTATAGGTTTTTTGATAGTATAATATACTTTAAGATACAGTGTTGTTGTAAAGTGTGATCACATCTTGAAATTTTAACTTATAAGATCTAGTTAGTTTATACAAGGTATATAAGAAGTAATATAGACAGGTAACACTACTGGAATATGTGATGATATTTACGACTTATTGTATTTACTTGCTTTAGAAAGGTATTTTGATATAAAATAATGGTGTCAATTTGTAAGGTAATATTGGTGATTGGATTTGAAACTTAGTTATATAAATTTTTCTTGTTATTTGCTTGCTCTTAGATTCACATAATACTCTTTTCTTTTTATGAATTTAATTAATTGCTTGATTATTTTGCATCTTTTGATAAATTTTTCCTGTTAGATCAAATTGTTCGGTAAATTAAAACAACTTAAAGATTTTCTTTATTAAAATTTATAGATTTTGGAGTCTATTACTTTTACCTATCATTAGCTGATTGAAAATTTCTTTTCTCATCCGTATTACTTAATTTTCAGGTTTTATTGAACTTTTAGTTTGTTGTTTTGTGATTCTTTAGCTATTTTCATAAAACATTTTACACAGTTGATCTAATATTTGGATAGTGATCTTTATTTGAATATATTTTAGATTTTTCTCTCAGCATATGAGGTATGAAAACTGATTAACATAGGATCATTACACAGTCAATTGTCACTTTTTTTTAAAAAACTTCAATTAAGGCCAATTTCTTTCATATGTTATATAAAATAACCTACAGGAGATACATATTTCTGGAAATATTTTGGGGAGCACTGAACTTGTTAATAAATGTTATTTGTTGAATATGCTTTTTTTTTTGTTTTTTTTACTATTAACTTTAATTAATTTTATTTTAGTGGTCTTGAGGAGTGGTACTCATAACATCTAGAGCGGTTAACAGTCAACTGGTATAGAACTGTTGGCGCCCTTATAAATAGAAATCGAACCAATCTCCCTGAGCAGTCGGTGATTTGCACACTAACTTTACTGCCTCTCTTTCAATCAACCACTTAGTGTAGGCAAAAGTAAACATGGCCAACAAAATAATTTACTTATATTTTCACACCTTGTTAGCCATTTAAATTGTTCGTATTGTTTTTCCGGATAAAAATATCTAATACAGTTTTTCATTTTTGTGGTTAAATTTTTCCTAGGCGGTTTTGCCCTTCCTTTGGAAATTATTTGAAGCTTATTAGCGAAGTTTAATGTTGAAAATCCCTTTATTATTAAGACACACACCACACATTCACACACACTCTTCTTACCACATTCTCCAACATTTTCAACGTTATTACCGACAGCCGAAGTTGACGGTATTTGCATATCCACGGCCGTATTATTGTTTTCCATATCGCACCATGCACGACGAGACGTGCGTATCACACAACATACGGATAGCCGTTCAAACAAAGAACCTACTCCAACGATAGCTTCCGCCCCCACTTAAAGCACGCGACTGAAATGCAAAAATTGCAAACAGCCGGTGGAAAGTTCAATAACCTCTGGCTCGATTCACAGGAAATCAAGCATACAGGACTTGGCTGCAGACAAGCTAGCGGCCCGCGTAGGTTCTATCCGATTTCTATTGTGGCTCGGTCGGAGGCAAGGCCGCATTTATTATGGGCTTGATAATTGAGATACTATTTCAGCATTTTTAATATAAACTGAATTAATGGTTTCCTATTTCTAAAATTACATTTTAGAGGATTTTTTGCAATTTTTTTTGGGTAAGCGCTGCTTCCCTTGCTTCCATGGACTGCGCGCCCCTGCAGCACTCTAACAAAACAGCAAGAGGATCGTTAACGAAAACCACCAAAATATCTGGACACCAACGGAGTAGGTAAACACTGATAATATGAGTTTCACGCAGATATAGAATCTATACATGTATCCTGAGGATACAACAATAAAGTTGCAAAACATCGACAATTTAAAAAAAGGCTCTTTTTTACTGGATCCTAATCTCAAATAATACACCACTCTAACAAATTTTTGTCCACATATGACCCTTAATTTTTGAAATTGTTAATCGGATAGGTAATTTTTAATCTATGTTGCGAACTGACAGACAGACAGACAAACAGACCGACAGACGGACCAAGGGAATTCATAAAACGTAGAGTTTTTCAAGCTGCATTTTTAAATATTTTACTAAGTCGCCATTTTGTTCCGCCATCTTGGATTCGTATCAAAATATTACCAATTGATTCCAACATAATACTTAATGTAAATTTGAGAAAAATTTGATAAGTAGTTCTTTAATATTAATTTGTGCCGCTATTTTGTTTCGCTACCATATTGGAATTTTACAAAAATATTACGTGAAGATCTGTAAAAATCTAAGACAAGAAATCCGGTAATTTTCACATAATTTACAAATTCTTTAACTATGTTATTATATGGAAACCTTGCTTTAAATGAGACTTTAATCATGTATACGTTTATTAAACTAATAGTCTTGAAAATAATAATAAATAATAACGTATGTAAACCGGATTGTAATTAGGGATACAATCTTGCGACTTCTGTCATGCATGCGAAAAGAAGTAATTACAACATACCACATCCTCTGACCATCCTTGTTGACCGACATGGTCTATTTGATGTCGGTGTTAAGGATAAGGATAAAGGACACAAGAAGGTAGGCACTGGTCGTGTATTTGCCGGTAATTTATGTAAGAAAATTCCTAGATAGATTAATGCGTGGGAGAACGATTAATACTACCAGAGACGCCGGATTTTCAAACTCGTTTTGCGATCTGGGATGTAAGCAATAACACAACATTTAGCGGCTGACGAGTTATAAAGTAACGCTCCCTTTAACTGTTTTACTATATAACGTACGTAAGAAACAAAAATACTACCTTGTAGAAAACTTCTCGTAGATTTCGAATCCGCACTCAGATTAAAAAAAATATTAAAATATGCAGGTTAAAGCTAAAAGTATATTTTTTTTAATGGAACACCCTGTATTTTTTACTGGTGTTGGAAAGATCATTAAAAGAGCTTTTTGAGAATATCACATTTAATACCTTTATCTTTAATAGTTTTTGAAATATACGCATTTATCAAAAAAGTAGGCTTTGAAAATAAAAAAAAATGACGTATGACGCTTAGTAACGATACAGTTATTTAATGATTTTTGCTGGTAGAATGGTATATTCGACAAGAGTTTTCGATTTGGTTTTTAAATACAATTTGGGATAATCCAGGTTTTGTAGATAGGGTGCTGTTTTCAGATGAAGCAACTTTTAAAAACAACGGCTTGGTTAACAAACATAATATGCACTATTATTCAACCGAAAAGCCACATTGGATTCGTCAGGTGGACCATCAAAATAAATGGTCAATTAATGTTTGAGGAGGTATAATTGGCTCTCATGTTATAGGACCATATTTCTTTGAAGAGCATTTAACGGGAGAAGTCTATTTAAATTTTTTGAGAAATGAGTTGCCCGTATTGCTCGAAGACTTACCTTTAATGTTAAGAAATTCCTTATGGTTCCAACATGATAGAGCACCCCCGCATTACCATAGGCACATAAGACATTTTCTCAATAATTGGAAAGGAGAGCATTGGATTGGGCGAGGTGGACCAGTTAAGTGGCCTGCGAGGTCACCCGATTTAACGCCACTAGATTTCTTTTTATGGGGACATGTTAAAGAAGAAGTTTATAAAGAGGTTCCAACCACAGTGGAAGATATGAAGTTGAGAATAATAAGCAGTTTTCGCAACATTTCAGACCTGACTTTGAGAAAAGTGAAACTTTCATTTATGGATAGACTCGAAATGTGCCTTCAGCAAAACGGTGGTTTAGTTGAACATCTTTTATAAGTTTTAATTACATTGTTTTTGTTGATTTATATTAAATTTATTTTTTTTGTAAAAAAAGATCTGTTATTAATACTGTCAAAGCATTATCTTCATTGGTAACTGGTTTATTAATTACTTTACGTTTTTTTGAAAGCAACATTTCCTGTTTCTTGAAATCTCTATGATAAACATGCAAAAGCTTCTATCTTGTTTTTATTTCGGCATTGCATCATCAAAGAACAATATTTATTTATTTACTGATGACAATATTCTGACACTTCGCTATTTTGACAGGACTGCCAATCTTTTGTTCAATTTATGATGATATCATGGCCTCCTAATATTAAATTGTCAATTTTAACAACGTAAATTCAGAGTAATTCGTGTTAAAATGAAGAAATTTTGATTTCACAGCTAATTTACTGAAAAACTGTTGGTCAGAAAGGTATCAAATATGGTATTTTCTGAAAGCCAGTAATGTTATCTTAAACATGAAAGTAAAATATACAGGGTGTTCTATTTAAAAAAATTCAATCCAAGGTAAATTTGCAAAACTTGACCACCCTGTATAACAGTGAATAATTTTGAACGACTTACAAGCGATTATTGTAGTCCTAGATACAATACATTTTATAGAATATTTGGTTTTTCCATACCTACTTCAATTGTTTTCAAAAAATGGCCGGAGTATAACCCTTTTTTCCACTTTAACCTCGTCCCATTCCCTTGGTATAAATTTTAGACCCAACTAACCTTATTTCAAAAAGATCGCAACGAATAGGAGAATTAACTAAAATAATAATATACTGGGTATCCAATTTAAAAAAACACAAGTTTGGTTCACCACGAACTTTCCAGACCACCCTGTATAATGGGTATAATTTTAAAACACAGCGGTCTTGACTATCAACCATATCCCAATTTTTTTTTTTCAAATTCCTCTTTGTTTGCCCACAATCGTCCACCCCATCTTGGTTGCACCACCCAGTATGTATACCAAAAAAACTACACACAATAATTAACCTCAGACTATTAAACATTGTTTTATATAGGGTCATGCACTGGCTGTACCAAGCAGTCATAAGACCCAGGATATCATACGGCTCAATAGTATGGTGGCCCTCGGTGGAGAGGAAAACCATTCGTTCTAGTCTTGCAAAAGTCCAGAGACTGGCTAGCCTAACGATAACTGGAGCAATGAGGACGACGCCGCCAGCAGCACTGGATGTCTTGCTAGGGCTGCCATCATTGTCGACTTTCATTAAGAAAGAGGCCATGGCAGCGCACTTGCGAATGGGAGACGCAGGAGCTTGGCATACCAAAGATGAGGTTGTGGGTCATGCAAGGATCTCCCACATTATGGAAAGAGAGATCCCTTTATCTACCTACAGAGTAGCACGACCCTCAGGCAGACTAAGATGGCATAAGAGTTATAGTGTCTCAATCCCCGAAAGAGAGGACTGGGAGAGAAACAGGCTGGAGTTCTCCAGAGAGGCAATTGTTTGCTATACGGATGGTTCACGTATGACACAGTTGCAATCCTCTGGTGCTGGAGTTTATATTGAGGCTACACAAACAGCTTCCCTTTGGGGAAGTTCTCAGTTAACCTTCAGAGATCTACAAGGAAGTAGCTTACGTTATTCCTCCACATACTAAATTCCAAACTACTTAGTTCCTCGGGTTTTATCTCATATATAATTAAAATATAGTACAATTCCTACCTACCCTTTTTAATATATAAAAGCTTATAAAAGAATTAGTTTATGAATCCTTTAAATTTTGTTATACATCAATACTATTATATCTATTTTAAAGTTTATTTTCTGATATATTTTTTGTTTGTTTTTTAATTACTCATATATGGATAATCCAGATTTCCCGCAACTTTCCATCCCACACACATATAACATAGTTTATATATCCATATAGTTATTTTGTAATAAATTAACACATTACATAAATGTCAAGTTTTGTATTACGAGGAAGGTTCTGTTAAAAGGACTTATTTTTGAACCCAAGTCCAATAAATAGAGACTCTATTCGGACGCGAAAAAGAAAGCTTTGAAAATGCCAAATGTGATTTTGGCGAAACGTCAGCAAAACTGTTCTTTTCAGAACGACAGTAGTGAACGGATGTACACCCGGAATGAAAACACATATATATATATATATATATATATATATATATATATATATATATATATATATATATATATCTATGTTATACAAAGGAGTCCTCATAGAATGCAAATCCCAAATAAGCCAGTAAGAGAAGTTTTCCCTGACCTTACGTTCTTCACTAATTGTTTTATGTCCATTTCAATCTATTAATTCAACAACGACCAAAGACGTTTACGAAAAGTCGACACCTAAAAAAAATTAATTTATATGCAAATTATTTAAATGACACCAATTAACAATAAAGTGCAGTTATGAATTCTTTCTCATATCGAACACAAACAGTTTCAATTGGGTCAAGAGCAAAATCAAATTATTTTCTACCTAAGGAAAAAATGTTGACAAACATTTTACTTTGTACGGCGCCATATAACTGATTTTTAAAATTGAAATATTACATTCGCTTTATATCATTTATTTTCTTCGGTCTTCTTTTTTCTTTCAATCAGTTAAAACTATTATCGCTTTTAATCAGCTGGTGAATTCTTCTGAAGCTTTTTTTGGGATGCTTTAAAGCCTGCCTCAAATTTGTAACATTGTCATTTCATGGGAAAACTTTTTATTGAACTATCTCTGGAGAATATGAATATGTCATCATTCAGCAGCTTTAACAAACTCGTCGAATCAAGTAAGTTTTGTAATTAAAAATAGTAAACTCAGCGATCACAAAATATAATACGTCAACTTTTGGATAAGAATTGAAAGAAAAATTCAAGAGTTCGGCGAGCACAAGTCGGGTATAAAAGCCCTCCTGAATCTCTTCGAGCTCGCTAAGTGTTCAGATCTCGTGGACTCAAGATTCCTGAAGATGTCTTGAGCAATAGAAGGCGAAACGTCGCCTTCTATTGCTAGTCCTAGTGAAAAACTTGTTTCTTATCTACATATTTCATTTTTCAAGGAACTTTTGTATGAACAAACTTCTGGTGCAGTTATGGGATCTCCTCTACCACCTGTAGTAGCGAATATCTTTATGGAAGCTTTTGACGATATTGCTCTAACATCCACTTCACTAAAACCAAAACACTGGTTTAGATATGTAGATGATACTTTTGTTGTTTGGCCTCATGGACAAGATAGGCTCCTCATATTTCTGGACTATCTTAATCAACATTATAATATCAAGTTTACTATGGAAATTAAATCTAATAGAACGATTTCCTTACTAGATGTATGTGTTCAAAGGAAGGAAACGCATATTTAGTATTTTTACTGCAATGGACAAAACAAAAGCTTTTATCGTTCCCGTCTCCCATCCCGCGTCCTGATTTTTCGTGTATAAATTCTGAAAGTGGCGAGGGCGTAGTTTATATACGGTGGTCTTACGTGTGCGAGACGTTGTTACCGTATCAGTCGAATATTATTCATACATTGAAAAATTATCACAATAGAATAGAATAGGAAATCATACATTTCGTACATAGGATCGTCAAGAAATTTACAATAAAATAAATTATAGTCAATAAATAAATACAATAAAATAATATAATTTAAACTAATCAATATCAAAATAAATAGAATTTAAATAGTATATAAACAAATAGACATAAATAAAACAACAAACAGTAAACATTCTACCAGGCCTGACAATCATCAGGGACAATCACCAAAAGACAACAAAAATCTTAATAAAATAAATATAAATTTGCCGTTTTCACTCCTTGTAATTTACACACTCCGCTGTAGAATAAAAAGCCTTGTCCAAAAGAAATTCTTTTACAACATTTTTAAAAATTTTACCTTGATACCGTTTGAATCTTTGTGACAGTTTAATATATAAATACACGCAGTTGTATAAAGGGGATCCTCTGAAAAAAGTTTTTTTATGTTTAGGCATTTTAAGTATCTCAGTATTTCTACTAAAATGCGAATTAGCTTCGCCTAGCCTATCATATTCAGAAACATTATCTTGAACACACAACAGGCATCTCAGTATATATAAACACGGGACAGTTAATATTTTCTTTTCTCTGAACAGTGTTCTACAGCTCTCCAGCGGTTTAAGATTAAATATTAATCTTAATATCCTCTTTTGAGACACGAATATGCGATCACAATATATGGCTGAAAACCATTGCGTAATATGCTGTTAACATACCCGCTTCGTCAAGTGAATTTTTAAGATTTAAGATAGCAAAATATGCCGAATTTAATTTGGAGCCGATATGGTCAATGTGTTTTTCAAAAGATAAGGTTGAGTCAATATATGTGCCTAAAAACAACTTTGTACCTTCAGAGAATTTTATTTTCGCGTCTTTTTGAAATATTAAGGAGAGAGGGTTTCGAATAAATATATTAACAAATACGGTCTTGTCTGGGTTTACTATTAACTGATTCTCCCGACACCAAGCCTCCATATTAACACATATTCGCCTTACTTTATGAGCGAGGATCTCCGGGTCGCAAGAAGAAACTACCACCGTCGTGTCATCGGCGTACATAGTAACGTGATCAGCACCAAGAGCGTTCGGAAGATCATTAACGTACAACAGGAATAGCAACCCAACACTGAACCCTGTGGTACCTCAAGTTTTATTTCCTTTATTCATATCCCTATCCGATAGGTACGATTCAATCCATAGCAAAAGATTACCACGAATACCCATACTGAAAAGTTTTGATATAAGCATAGTTTTGTTAATTGTATCGAAAGCTATGGACAAATCAAAGAATATAGCTACAACATATTCGTGCTGATCCAGTTTCGAATATACAAAATTTAAGAAATTTCTAGATGCAGACTCAAATGATTTGCTGGACATAAATCCATGCTGACATCTGCTAACAATATTGTATTTCGATAAAAAGTCAGTAATTCTGGAATGTATTATTTTTTCGAAAATTTTTCAAAAAGAGCTAAGTATCGAAATATGCCTGTAATGTTCAATGTTTTCACTACAGCCTCTGTTTAATATTGGAGTTACAATTGCTGTCTTTAATATCCTCGGAAAAATGCCATGGTCAAGACTAAGATTAATTAATATTGCCAGTGGTTACAAATATATTGTTTAGCTGCCTTGATCAATCCAATGTTAAGGTCATCACTACCACGCGAGTTTTTGTTTATGATGGTATCAATGGTATTTAAAACTTCACGTTCTGTCACACCTAATAATACCATCGAGTTAGGTAGTAATTCAGGAACTGTACCAGGTACATCCACTCCATGATATTTATTTTCTAGCTTTTTTTGAAGCGTACTAAAATAATTTGCAAACTCGTTCACAACATAAGATGCTAGTTTTATGTTTGTGTTATTTATACTGTTTTTATTTACATTGGTGTTAATGATCCTCCAAATTTCCTTAGGTTTATTTTTTGAATTTTGTATTTTTTTACCAAAAAAAAATCTTTTCTGGCAGATTTAATTTTTTTGTTTATAAAACTTTTTAATACTTTTGTACATAACTACTATTTGTTCAGTCGGTGCAATTCTCTTAAGGAAACCAAGATTATCAAGATGATTCTTTATATCAGCCGGTTCACAATTGTACTATCCATGGGTAACCTTTTTATTTCTGGGAACTGGAAAAGACCGATAAGGACAACATACATCAAGGCAAAAAACAACAGATTCAGTAAAATGACTCCACGCTACATCTACATTATAATAGTTGGACGTACATAGTAAATGCGAATCTCTAATCATACCAGAGAACATATCAATATTGTTGCGACACATAAGTCGCGCAGGAACTGTGATGTTCTCCTCCTTAGAGGCTTGAACACCAAAGTTAAATGTATATATAAATTTGTGGCCAAAGTGGTCACTAATATGGGCATCTTCAATATGACATTTATAACAATCAGGGGAAATGTTAGTAACAAAATAATCAATCTCGCTAATGATAGTACTTCCAAGAGAGTTAGTAAAAATTCTTGTTGGACCTTTGATCGCCTGGGTAAGCCGATAAGAGCTAAAGACATCAAATAAACTTTTTTTGGTATACGTTTCTTTTAAACAGTCTATATTTAGGTCTCCACACAAAACCACATTTTTAGATCGCCCACAAGCAATAACCAGAGCACTACTTATTGAATTCAAAAACAGATCTATATCTCCCTGAGACGGACGGTAACAACAGACTATGACTAATTTATCAAGTGCGATTGCGCATATTTCGCTATGATTCTCAACAGAAACATTCTCAATGAATATAATGTGTTCAATGTTTTTGCTCATGATATGTTTTACTAAAATCATTGATCCTCGCATTTTACCAAAACACGACATTATTTTGTATCCCGTTATGACTATATCAGAAATAGACGAATTTTCAATCCAATGCTCTGTCAAACACATGACGTCGACACCCTCATTAAGTGCTAGAAGCTCAACTTCATCTAATTTGTTTGTTAAACACTGTACACTGTGTCCCAGATTGCTTGTAATCACAGGGTTTCTCGGAAACCAGCACAGATATAACTTTGCGGTTTTCGCGACCCTGTGTCACTTTTTCAAGAAACTTTGAATGCCGCATACAGAATTGTGCCATATCGTTTCGTTCCCGAGATACAGGGTGAAATAGAGATTTTGCGCTTTTGGGGGTGGTATCATATTTCGGACACCCTATCAGATAGAGAAAAGGTAAAAACTGCTATGGATAGATATTTTTACGTAGAATCCAGTGTTGTAGTCGCACAAATTTTTAGACAATCCGTTTTTGAGATATAGCCCAAACTTAGTATTTTTTAAATGGGACACCCTGTATTTTTTATTCCAAAAAATTCGCCTTTTTTTTCTCTTTAAAATGATGTATCACACTATGCACTTTTGACGTAAACTAAACCTTATAAACGCTATATTAAAAGAAAAACGTAAGTTGGCCATGGAAATATGGGTAGATATTAAAAGTGTCCAGAAGCAAAATTAAACAACATAAAAAATTAATAACCATTTTTTTACTATGAAATAAATAAACTTAATAATCTTGATAAACTTAATCACAATACTAAACAAATTCTACATAACTAGAAAAACTGTTCAAAATGGCCGCCCCCCTCACGAACACATAATTGGCACACAGTGCGAATTCTTCTTAGAGCATTCATCATTATTATAGGTCTATCTTCCAATGATCTAAATGCCTGAATGGTTGCATTTTGCAGCTGCTCCATCGTATTGACTGGATTCAGGTAAATTTTGTTTTTTAAGTAAGACCAAACGAAAAAATCTAATATTGAGAGGTCTGGCGACCTAGCAGGCCACCTTACTGGTCCATTTGTACCAATCCAGCGATCGTGAAAATTTTCAAATAGAAATGGCCTTATAATTTGCGCATTGTGGGCAGGAGCACCGTCCTGCTGAAAGTAAATATTGTGCAGATTTGCTAGCGGCAAGTTATCCAATAAATCCGGTAGTATTTGATTTAAAATTGCTAGATATCTATCTGCTGTTAAATTATTATTGTAAATATGGAATGTAATCTTTGTTCCCAATATAAAGCAAGCGACGCTAAACCCAAACCTTCCTTGCTGCTGACGTTCTCTTGTTAAAAATTGGTTTTCCGTATACCAGTGCCTATTATTATGCCTGTTAAAAATACCACTACAACTTATATAGGCTTCGTCGGACCATATAACCTTGCTACCGAAGTCAGGGTCATTTTGGGTTTTTTGAAGATACCAGTTACAAAAATTTAGACGCCTTTCTGCATCTCCAGGATGCAATTGTTGTACTACATTTACTTTATAAGGCTTATATTTATGTTTTCTTAATATCCTTTGCGTTTGTGATTTTGACAACCCCACTGTTTCCTGAATATGCCTACATGAATTCGCGTGATTGGCCTGAATACTTGCTAATACAATAATCTCATTGTTCTCGTGATTTCGTTTATTATATGTTTTAGCCCTGTGCTTTGAAAATGATCCATCATTAATTAAATTTAATTTAATTCGGCGAAAAATTGCCTTGTGTGGCTGAAGCCTTTCTGGATATCTACGATATAAAAAAAGCTTTTGGAAATAGTCCATAACTCAAAGTGGAATTGAAAAAAAATTTTGAAAGGAGGTTCATAATAATTTAAGCGCTTGGTGCTTACCTGTTAAAATATAAATCAGATGCTTGATCACTGTTTTCATGACATTCAATAAAACAAACCATCATATCATACTTATGACTATTTTCAAAATTATTCATTTCTTCTTAATATCTATTAATTTACCTGTTAGAATTATTGGTAACTCGTATGATAAGAGGATAAACACGGCAATATTTGATATATTTAAGAAACAAATAGTTTTGATTTTTGTTTCCATAGTTTTTCTTTTAATATTGCGTTTATAAGGCTTAGTTTACGTCAAAAGTGCATAGTGTGATACATCATTTTAAAGAGAAAAAAAAGGCAAATTTTTTAGAACCAAAAAATACAGGGTGTCCCATTTAAAAAATACTAAGTTTGGGCTATATCTCAAAAAAGGTTTGTCTAAAAAAAAATTTCGACTACAGCACTGGACTCTACGTAAAAATATCTATCCATAGCAGTTTTTACCTTTTCTTTATCTGACAGGGTGTCTGAAATATGATACCACCCCCAAAAGCACAAAATTTCTATTTCACTCTGTATCTCGGGAACGAAACAATCTGGCACAATTCTGTTTGCGGCATTCAAAGTTTCTCGAAAAATTGACACAGAGTCGTGAAAACCGCAAAGTTCTATCTCTGCTGGTTATCGAGAAACCCTGTGATTACAAGCAATCTGGGACACAGTGTACATCAATATGATAGAGAATATATTTACATATATAATAATATATATCTATCAAAATATTAGAGGCAAAATAATTTTCAATATTAGGTATTGGGTGTCTGGGAAGGGGGGTAATTACCCCCTCTACCCCGCCCCCCCTTGGAAGCGCCCTTGATCTAGTAACAATTTTCGTTTCCCTGAGTATGGTTCTTCACGAAGACATTATTTCATTTTGTACAGAATTTTTTTTTTCATGCATTGTTTATTTTGATAAACTCTAGACAACTATGACTCTTAAAGACTAAAATTAATACACTCAATATCACTTACTCAAAGCTACTTCCGTAGACTTCGGTTTATAATGCAGTTTCTGCAAAAAAGAGGTCATTGGCATTCCCAGAAGCCGCAGACTTAGTCACAATCAGTCGCTTCGGTGCCTGATAAAAGGCTTTATAATTAAAAGAGATGATGTGACGGCTTTTCCGGTCTGTAATTCTTATCTCGTTGACATTCGTCGGGCGTGCATACATTTGAATTGGGTTATTATATATGTTGAGGAACATCATTTACATATGTATGTATAGAAGTTTTCTTGAAAGAACCAAGGTTGCAGCGGCTATACACTAAGCTTCTTCCAAGCAAGTTTGATTTATGCAACACTTCATTTTTGGGTATAATTTAAAATAAGTTCAAAAGAAATAGTTTTTACATTGACACACGGCAAAAAATCGCTATTCACTAATTCTCAATAAAGTATTCAGAAAAACTTGTTCATTAATGTTATACAATTAACATTAATGAACATTGGAAAATGGGAAAATGAGCATCAGCTTTGTTATTTTAAATGGAACACCCTGTATATTTTTAGTTTACTGAGAAGAGCTTTTTCTCCTGATTCCAAAAATATATGCTTTGTCTATGCTCACTGTAACCATTTTCTCATAATTTTGAAAAAACGTGCAAAAATTATCCGCTGTGGCTTAAGTATAGTAGAAATAATAGAAAGCTAGAATAGCTTCAAAATGGCCGTTCTGTCACTCACTTATCAACTTGTTTTAAAATATAAGCCGCTTTGGCGTATTGGAAAAATAATGGAAGGCTCTGAAATCAATAATTATTGTTCTTATGTTTTTCCTTCAATATGGCCGTTGCGTCATCACTTACTTAGCCACTTTTTTGCCTTTACTTTCAAAACTATGGGATTTACTGCCAATATTTTAAAAACATACTTTAGTGTACATAATTATCGTGAAACACGAAATCAATACAGAGGAGAGAGTATCCTAATTTAGTTGCTCCCTCGAAATCTAGGATGTATTACATTGTGAAGAATTTTATATATTTTAACAAAGGGTTAAATTCGGGTATAAAAGCCCGCCTGAATCTCTCCGAGCTCATTCAGTGTTCAGATCTCGTGGAGTCAACATCCCTAAAGATGCCTCGTGCAATCGAAAGCGAAACGTCGGATAGTAATTCCAATTTGACACGGTCCAATCAGTCGCGACTCGCGGGTGAAAAAGTAAGTGAAGTGCAAATGAAGCAAGAAAATATCGCAATAATTTTTTTCTAGAATTTTTTTTATATGTGGAAGGGGTAGAATATTTTTTTCGACTTACCTAAATTTTGTATACTAAATCAATTCTCTTATCCTTCATAACAGCAAATTTATTTATAACATCCTCATAAAATGGATGGGTTGCCCTAATCTCCTCCAGAAATTCCTTTTGAATTGAAATATTGCCAAGAGAAGTAAGTCTTTTTTTTGAGATATTGTATTTCTTAAATAAGTTTTTACACATTTGAAGCAAGAAAAACTTCTTTCCACTGAAGCACTTGTCGACGGTATTGTCAAAATAAGAGAAAACACTTTATATGCTTCGGTAAAAATATATTTATTTTTATTAAATTTTTCCTCTTGCTCTTGCAGCAATATATTCCAATTACTGTCATTGGCAAAAATAAGACCAAGCTCATTTTTTGAAAATATTTCCCCATGTAACGGTAACAAATTTTCAAACGGGCTAGTCAGAAAATTTAAACTATATTCGGAAAATTTAGCAGAACCCGCTAAACATGAAAATGTAAGTTTTTCACAGTCTTGAAATCTCAGTGTCATTTCCATTAAAATATGGTCCAATATTTCATAAAAAGAGGGTTCTATACTTAGCTCTAATTTCTTCAGGTGAAAGCTTAGCAAGCTCACGTTTGTAATGAAATGATTTATTTCTGTAATAGAATTTGCTTTATCAAACTTGGTATTAAAAAAATGTTCATTTCTTTTTTTACTTTTTATATTGGATATGCAAAAATGAATATCAAGCGATTTTTTTTGAACAACGTCAAATAGTATGTCCGTGATTGAGAAAATGTCATTAAACACTAATGCGAGAAACGCAAATTCAAAATCGTTCATCTCATCTTTTGATTTATTCTAGTCTTGAACAATAACATTTACTAACTTCGAATTTGAAATTGTAACAACACCATAAATAAATATAACACTAAACAGTCAAGTAAACTGCAAAGGAAGTGACCGGTTGCAGCGAAATCCGCGAAAATAAAAGTAACCAACCACCGCAAACTGAGCGACACGTGGGTGCAGTGTACTGCGCCTGCAATTCACCGAGAGCGTTGTATGGCGCTGGGCTCGAGGTCATCGAATACGCGTTGTCATGGCAACATAGTAGGAAAATCGTAAACTAAACATAGCACCTCCAGCAAAGTCAAAGCGGTTTGCGCCACTGTTATAGTTATTATAATAAAGTTCTATTGAAAGTTTTAAAAAGACATGCCGCCAACGGTCAAGTAAAATATTTATTCGAGATGTACAGGGTGTTCCAGCGAGGACTGAACAGGGACCTATTTTCGACCTTCCTTGTATTTTGGAAAAATTCAAAACAGCCAATCGATGTATTTTTTCTTGTAGAATCCAAAAATGTCATCGAAAAAATATTTTAACCAGAAACAAAAGAGTTACGCTATGCATCAGGTGTTTTTTAAATGGAATGTATCGTTTTTTATACGATTTTTGGAAAGAGTGATTTTTTTATGTCCGTTCTGATTAAAAGATTTGATTTTGCGATAGCTGTTTATATTACATTTTAATGTTTTACAAACTAAAATTTTAGCTTCACCTGTTTAAAATATACGATAGGTTGGTATAGGTGATCAAGGTAAAATGACGTTTGAATGCTTTGTCAATAAAAATTGACATTATTTTAATTATTGTCGAAGTCTTCACCTAAAAAATATATATTTGACTCTGATCGAAATGAAATACTCTTTGGACGAGAGACTACAGATTGTTATGCTATTTTACAAGTGCCAAGAAAATGCAAGAGAAGCAAGAAGAAGATTTATTGCAAATTTTCATAGAAATATATCCATCAATACAATTCTAAGGATAAAAAACCTATTTGAGGAAAATAAAACTTTACATGATAGAAAAAGAAATATACAAAGAAGAAGAAATCGAGACCAGGCCATTATAAATTATTTTCAAGTTAATCCAACCAAATCTATTTCGGATGCAGTTCGGGAAGTTCAGTACGGTGGCGGTGTAAGGTGCAGAAGAGTTACCCGAGGGACTGTTCACAGGACTCTGAAAATTCATAAATTTAGGCCTTTTCGTATCCTTCCACTTCAGCACCTAACACCGGCACAAAAAGAACTTCGCTTCCAATTTGTTTCTCAAATGGTAATTCGGCAAGAAAACGAAGACCCTGATTTATTCAAAAATATTGTGTGGACCGATGAAGCTACTTTCACAACATCGGGAGTATTCAACAGACATAATGGTCACCACTGGGCCGTTGAAAATCCAAAAAAGTTCCAGACTATTAAATTTCAAGGGAGGAATTCTATTCATGCTTGGTGTGGGATAAAAAACAATAAAATTTTGGGACCAATATTTTTTAACGGGACTTTAAATGGGCACAGATATTATGAGTTTTTAGAAAACGAAATTGAAAATTTTTGGAAGACTTACCATTGGCAGAATATCAGAATTTAATTTGGCAACAAGATGGGGCGCCTCCTCATGCCGTGCATGATGTGGTTCAATTTTTAAATCGGCGCCATAACGAATGGATAGGGCGAAATGGAACATATGCTTGGCCGCCCAATAGCCCCGACCTCTCAGTTTTGGATACATTTCTTTGGGGCCATTTGAAGAACGTCGTATACAGACAACGAAACGAAAATATTCAAGAGATCATGGGAAAAATTGTCGATGAAATAAACCGCCTTAACCAGGAAAATCATATTGTAACAGCAAGTTTAGAAAGGCTACAAAGGGGTTATCGATGTTGTTTCGAGAAAAACGGCGGTCACATTGAAAACTTATGTTATTAGTAGTTTTATTTTATTATTTAATAATTATTTTTTATTGAATTTCTTTTTCCATCATGTAAAGTTTTATTTTCCTCAAATAGGTTTTTTATCCTTAGAATTGTATTGATGGATATATTTCTATGAAAATTTGCAATAAATCTTCTTCTTGCTTCTCTTGCATTTTTCTTGGCACTTGTAAAATAGCATAACAATCTGTAGTCTCTCGTCCAAAGAGTATTTCATTTCGATCAGAGTCAAATATATATTTTTTAGGTGAAGACTTCGACAATAATTAAAATAATGTCAATTTTTATTGACAAAGCATTCAAACGTCATTTTACCTTGATCACCTATACCAACCTATCGTATATTTTAAACAGGTGAAGCTAAAATTTTAGTTTGTAAAACATTAAAATGTAATATAAACAGCTATCGCAAAATCAAATCTTTTAATCAGAACGGACATAAAAAAAATCACTCTTTCCAAAAATCGTACAAAAAACGATACATTCCATTTAAAAAACACCTGATGCATAGCGTAACTCTTTTGTTTCTGGTTCAAATATTTTTTCGATGACATTTTTGGATTCTACAAGAAAAATACATCGATCGGCTATTTTGAATTTTTCCAAAATACAAGGAAGGTCGAAAATAGGTTCCTGTTCAGTCCTCGCTGGAACACCCTGTACACTGTGTCCCAGATTGCTTGTAATCACAGGGTTTCTCGGAAACCAGCAGAGATATAACTTTGCGGTTTTTGCGACCCTATGTCACTTTTTCGAGGAACTTTGAATGCCGCAAACAGAATTGTGCCACATCGTTTCGTTCCCGAGATACAGGGTGAAATAGAGATTTTGCACTTTTGGAAGTGGTATCATAATTCGGACACCCTATCAGATAGAGAAAAGGTAAAAACTGCTATGGATAGATATTTTTACGTAGAATCCAGTGTTGTAGTCACACAAATTTTTAGACAATCCGTTTTTGAGATATAGCCCAAACTTAGTATTTTTTAATGGGACACCCTGTATTTTTTTATTCCAAAAAAATCGCCTTTTTTTTTTCTTTAAAATTATGTATCACACTATGCACTTTTGGCGTAAACTAAACCTTATAAACGCTATATTAAAAGAAAAACGTAATTTGGCCATGGAAATATGGGTAGATATTAAAAGTGTCCAGAAGCAAAATTAAACGATTAAATTAATAGTCTTGATAAACTTAATCACAATACTAAACAAATTCTACATAACTAGAAAAACTGTTCAAAATGGCCGCCCCCCTCACGAACACATAATTGGCACACAGTGCGAATTCTTCTTAGAGCATTCATCATTATTATAGGTCTATCTTCCAATGATCTAAATGCCTGAATGGTTGCATTTTGCAGCTGCTCCATTGTATTGACTGGATTCAGGTAAATTTTTTTTTTAAGTAAGACCAAACGAAAAAATCTAATATTGAGAGGTCTGGCGACCTAGCAGGCCACCTTACTGGTCCATTTGTACCAATCCAGCGATCGTGAAAATTTTCAAATAGAAATGGCCTTATAATTTGCGCATTGTGGGCAGGAGCACCGTCCTGCTGAAAGTAAATATTGTGCAGATTTGCTAGCGGCAAGTTATCCAATAAATCCGGTAGTATTTGATTTAAAATTGCTAGATATCTATCTGCTGTTAAATTATTATTGTAAATATGGAATGTAATCTTTGTTCCCAATATAAAGCAAGCGACGCTAAACCCAAACCTTCCTTGCTGCTGACGTTCTCTTGTTAAAAATTGGTTTTCAGTATACCAGTGCCTATTATTATGCCTGTTAAAAATACCACTACAACTTATATAGGCTTCGTCGGACCATATAACCTTGCTACCGAAGTCAGGGTCATTTTGTGTTTTTTGAAGATACCAGTTACAAAAATTTAGACGCCTTTCTGCATCTCCAGGATGCAATTGTTGTACTACATTTACTTTATAAGGCTTATATTTATGTTTTCTTAATATCCTTTGCGTTTGTGATTTTGACACCCCCACTGTTTCCTGAATATGCCTACATGAATTCGCGTGATTGGCCTGAATACTTGCTAATACAACAATCTCATTGTTCTCGTGATTTCGTTTATTATATGTTTTAGCCCTGTGCTTTGAAAATGATCCATAATTAATTAAATTTAATTTAATTCGGCGAAAAATTGCCTTGTGTGGCTGAGGCCTTTCTGGATATCTACGATATAAAAAAAGCTTTTGGAAATAGTCCATAACTCAAAGTGGAATTGAAAAAAAATTTGAAAGGAGGTTCATAATAATTTAAGCGCTTTGTGCTTACCTGTTAAAATATAAATCAGATGCTTGATCACTGTTTTCATGACATTCAATAAAACAAACCATCATATCATACTTATGACTATTTTCAAAATTATTCATTTCTTCTTAATATCTAAATTTACCTGTTAGAATTATTGGTAACTCGTATGATAAGAGGATAAACACGGCAATATTTGATATATTTAAGAAACAAATAGTTTAGATTTTTGTTTCCATGCCATATTTCCATGGCCAACTTACGTTTTTCTTTTAATATTGCGTTTATAAGGCTTAGTTTACGTCAAAAGTGCATAGTGTGAAGCATTATTTTAAAGAGAAAAAAAAGGCAAATTTTTTGGAACCAAAAAATACAGGGTGTCCCATTTAAAAAATACTAAGTTTGGGCTATATCTCAAAAACGGTTTGTCTAAAAAAAAATTCGACTACAGCACTGGACTCTACGTAAAAATATCTATCCATAGCAGTTTTTACCTTTTCTTTATCTGACAGGGTGTCCGAAATATGATACCACCCCCAAAAGCGCAAAATTTCTATTTCACTCTGTATCTCGGGAACGGCACAATTCTGTTTGCGGCATTCAAAGTTTCGCGAAAACCGCAAAGTTCTATCTCTGCTGGTTACCGAGAAACCCTGTGATTACAAGCAATCTGGGACACAGTGTACAGTTTATTTTTTTGCCAATTAGGTGAATAAATGAATGTAAAAATTTTAAGAGATATAATAAATATAGTTAGATGTTTGCTTGTTTATTTTTCCTGATAAAGTAGCACTTCACCTACTTCACCTGAATAGCCTCTACTGGGTCCAATCACAAGAACTATGATTTCTTATGTCATAGTTAATAATAAAAATCTATTGTACAAGGAAAAGAAAATAAGGTGAGTTTGGCAACAGTGCAGTAATTTTGTTTCTGTCAAAAGTCAAAAACCTTATAATAGAAAGGTTTTGCATTGAAAAATAGTAAAAATTATAATTTTTCAAATTTTTTTTCGAAAAAAAGGAATTTTTACTTTTCATGTACTCTATACAGCATATGGTACCTTTAAAATTGAAAAGAAACCTGAAATGTTTGCGTTTATAAGCTTCATGAGACCTAAAAATCATAAACAATCGATGTTATTGCTCCCAAAACCTATAAATTTATTGAATTTGTTAATCTACGGCAAACACCTTGCATACCAGTAGGAGCACTGTAAATCGAGGAACAGTAAAAAACCGTAATTGGTCGATTCTTAATTTGAATAAATATATAAAAATAATGATCCAGTAACATTGACACATGCGGCTTGCAAAAAAAATCGCGCCGTTTATAGTCGACTCTGTTGCTATTCAGACCGTAAAGCGTGTTGTGCAATATTTTTCTTGATACTGCTTTTATTTAACATTAACTTGGCAGTCGTTGCGACTGCATAAGTAATCCTAGAATAAACGTGCTTTATTAGACTTGACTTTAAGACGCTTTATTTAACTAAACTGCTGGTCATAAATAGTGCATCTGTTTTAAACTTATCTATACCAATATAAAAAAGACTTACGGCCGGTTGCAGAAAGCTCAATTAAAGTTTAGGATGTTTAACGGTACGTCAAATTTGACAGCGGGTTCCTAGATGTAAGCAACAACAAATATTCCAAAAAGCAATTAAGTTTTGTGCAACCGGCTGTGAGTTGACTGACTCACTCATCCTTTGAGTAAATAGACAACAGGAAAGAGCCTCCTGCATTATTTTAAATTAGCAGGCTTTGACGGAACTACGTCATTTTTGGGACCTTATTTTTCTGATGTTTACGTTTTGGTTTGTTGACATGTGTTGTCAAACCGTCGTCTTTACAAATGTAAGCTCAAGTTCAGGGGCGTGCAGTCCATGGAAGCGGAGCAGTGCTTCCCCAAAAAAAAATTACAAAACATCTTCTAAACTGTAATTTTTGAAATATGAAAACCATTAGTTTAGTTTATATTAAAATTGCTAAAATATTATCTTAATTATCAAGCCCATAATAAATGCGGCCTTGACTCCGACCCAGCCACAATAGAAAATCGAATAGAACCTATGCGCTAGCTTCTCTGCAGCCAAGTCCTGTATGTTTGATTTCCTGTGAGTCGAGCCAGAGGTTATTGAACTTTCCACCAGCAGTTTGCAATTTTTGCATTTTAGTCGCGTGCTTTAAGTGGGGGCGGAAGCTATCGTTGTAGTAGGTTCTTTGTTCGAACGGCTATCCGTGTGTTGTGTGATACGTACGTCGCGTCGTGCATGGTGCGATACGGAAGACAATAATGCGGACGTGGATATGCAAATACCGTGAACTTCGGCTGTCGGTAATAACGTTGAAAATGTTGGAGACTTTAGTAAGAAGAGTGTGTGTGTGAATGTGTGGTGTGCGTCTTAATAATAAAGGGATTTTCAACATTAAACTTCGCTGATAAGCTTTAAATAATTTCCAAAGGAAGGGCAAAACCGCCTATGAAAAATTTTGAATTTGAAAATGAAGAAGGTCTCTGGTTTTTCCGATTTAAACAATTTCCATAAAGCGGTAAAAAGATACATTATGTCCAAAGCGCATTTGCAGGCCGTCATAAAATAAAAAGTCTTCGGCAAAACCAGAATTGAATAGACCCTTAATAACCAGTTAGAAATTATTCACCGCCAACTCAATAAACTAGTCGATAAAAATAGGCAAATATTAAGAAGACATATCGATGTTGTTTGTTTTCTCGGACAGCACTACTTGGGATTTAGAGGTCGTGAGGAAACAAGGGTTTCTTCCAATAGAGGAAATTTTCGAGATTTACTTAGTTTAATGGCTAAATATGATGATTGCTTAAAAAATCATTTAGAGCAGTCTAGCGTTTTTCGCGGAACGTCGAATCGAATCCAGAATGATTTAATTTCCGCTGTTGCAACCATTATTTTTAAAAGAATTAAGCAGGAGATTGGCGAGGCGCGGTTCATTGCTATTGCTCTGGGCGAAACAACTGATATCACTAATTTTAGTCAATCATCTATAGTAATACGCTACGTTAAAACAGACGGAAGTATTCAAGAACGATTTTTATGTTTTAAGAATGTGTCCGAAAATCGTACAGCAGATGCATTATATACCGTAGTTTATAACGTTACTAAAGAAATTAATGGAGAGAAAAAATTAGTTGCTCAAAGCTATGATGGAGCTGCAGTGATGGAAGGACAATTAGAGGGTCTGCAAGCTAAAGTTCGAGAAACTTTCCCAAGTGCTGTGTGTGTCCATTGTTTTGCTCATAAATTAAATTTAATTTTATCCCAGTCCATCAATCACATTAAAGAGTGTAAAGTTTTTTTCGTTACTTTAAGTGGCATGGCTGCTTTTTTTTCCAAGGCAACAAAACG
Organism: Kuschelorhynchus macadamiae; assembly: GCA_030620095.1. Taxonomy (NCBI): domain Eukaryota; kingdom Metazoa; phylum Arthropoda; class Insecta; order Coleoptera; family Curculionidae; genus Kuschelorhynchus; species Kuschelorhynchus macadamiae. The sequence goes on from JAUTXW010000312.1 coordinate 1,414,040, forward strand.
TACACTAGCTTTGGACTCCATTGTCCACAAATAATTGCCCAAAGTAGCTCCTACTAGGTGGAACTATAATGGAAGACTTGTGTTAACAGTATCGAAAATCACTGATTGAACTATTTGAGAATATAATAGAAAATAATGAAACGTGGGATTCAGAAGCAATAAATAGTTCCAGGGGGTTTTTGGACTGTTTGAAACGAGATTTTAATTTTAATTATTTGTTGAACATATTTTCAGAAATATTTCCATTCTCGGACAATGTTTTTAATATATTACAAGGTAAAACAAATGATTTTGCTTTTTGCCTAAAAAAAGTGGATGATTTTAAGTGCATGTTAAGCCAAAAAAGAGATGACTTTGACCTATTTTGGGAGAAAGCGATGACGTTAAATGTAGAGCCACAAGCCAAGCGTCTTCGTATAGACAAGGTGGGAGATGTTCAAACATCATACAAGCGCCTCTTTTATGAAATAATCGATCAAATTCAGCAACAAATAAACTATAGATTTAATGGGTTAAATGATTTTAAATTCCTCGAGCTCTGCAATTTTGATACATTTAAAGGAAAAACTTTTCCAAAAGATGCTTTTAAATCTCTTCTTCTTCATTATGGCCAGTTCTTCGACCGAGTGTTACTACGATCTAAACTAAAAGCGATTTAGGAAAGTGATGACATTATCGCAAAAAATAACGTTAAGGAACTAACGCAATTTTTAAAAGACAAGGAGCTGGAAGATGCCTACACCGAAGTGTCGAAATTGTGTGAATTAGTATTGACAGTACCTGCCACAAGTTTATGAGTAGAACGCAATTTTTCAACACTTAAACGTGTAAAAAATTTCGTGAGAAATTCAACGGGGCAATAGAGACTTTCGCATACATCGCTGTTGTCCATTGAAAATAAACTTCTCCAAAATATGTTGGAGCATCGACGTTTTTATGATGACGTCATTGACGAATTTGCAAACAATGTTCGAAGAATCGAATTACATTACAAATAGGTAATTTTCTAAAAATTGCTTCCCTTTCTTAAAATGTCACTGCACGCCCCTGGCTAATACTAGACTTTTATTGCTAGATAAATAGCACTGCAGCATATCGGCTCTTTCTTCTGGGGTACCTATACATTAAAAAACTTTAGAACGTTGATATATTCATAAAAATAACACTAACAATAACAATAATAATAAAGAGTAACAATTATGTGGAATAAAACCAATAGACAAATGGCTGACATGGTCAGCTAATAGCAAACTTTAAAAGTTGTAAGTATAGGATTTTTTCAATAGAAAAATGTAAAATTGCCAATATTTCGAAAATGATGACATCATTGACGAATTTGAAAAAATGATCGAAGAATCGAATTACATTACAAATAGGTAAGTTTCTAAAAATTGCTTCCCTTTCTTAAATTTTCACCGCACGCCCCTGCTTAAGTTTTAGCAGTTTATTAATAATACACACATGGAATTAATATAAAAGTTGATTGACACGTTGTGTTGTGTGTTATAAAACGTAACAAACACATTTTTGGTCGTTTTGCATTATTCTAGATACAAAAAATGGTCAGTTGTGTGGCGTGCGGTCATACCTGTATTAAAAGTACAAGGAAGAAAGGAATTTCGTTCCAGCGGTAAGTGCGATTGTATTTTTGTAAGTAAAAAAATTAACTACGCACTTTTAATTTCGATTTAGGGGCAAAAATAATTGTTATTCTAATGAAAATCATAATTCCCAAAGTGTCAAACAGTTAGGTTAGGAACCAGGTGGTATATAAAAAACACAGTAGCGTAACACTTCATGTAATATTTTGTTAGGTCAAAATATTTAAATTACCTTAAGTATATTTTAAAACGGAACTAAAAGTTGGAGTTACAAGTTTCTAGGAACAATTTTACGGGATAAAATAAGTTTTAATATCTAACATTATATTCTCCTTTTTTTGGGTCTGATACTGGGCTGAAGTGGAAACAATTTGATTATATTTCTCAACAAATGTTATTTGTTTAACAGACAGTAAAGGCAAACAAAAAAAATCTGAAATCCTCTTTTGGAGATTTTATTTCATGTTTTTTTTGGGAAAAATAACATAAAATAACTATAAACACTTAAGATATTTCAATTTTTGCAAAAATATAGTATTTTTTTATATTTATTAATTTATCTATTGTATGTAACCAATATCTAACCCATTCATTCATCTATATTAAATGTGTATGGATATTTCTTCAAGATCTTCTGACACAGTGGCGGCTATTCAGGTGAAGTAGGTGAAGTGCTACTTCACCAGGAAAAATAAACAAGTAAACATCTAACTAAATTTATTATATATGTCTTAAAATTTAAGTTTTTACATTCATTTATTCACCTAATTGGCAAAAAATAAACTGTACATATCGAATAAATATTTTACTTAACCGTTGGCGTTCAATCAAACTTTATTACAACAACTATAACAGTGGCGCAAACCGCCTCGACTTTGCTGGAGCTGCTTTGTTTAGTTTACGATTTTCCTACGACGTTGCCATGACAACGCGTAGGCGATGACGTTGACCGCATGGCAGATTAATGTTAACAACGCTCTCAGTGAATTGCTAACGCAGTACACTACACCCACGTGTCGTTCAATTTAGGGTGGTTGTTTGCTTTTATTAGAATAGAATAGAATAGAATAATATATTACCAAAAATATACAAATTTGTACATTGGGTCGTCAATAAATTTACAATAAACAGATTTTAAAAAAAATCAAGAATTATATAAAATATAAAAGAATTATATAAAATATAAAAATCGTATACTGTATGCATAAACAAACGTTACTGTATTCGTCAAAATTTTAATACAATGTCGAGATAAAAAAACATAAAATAAAATAAAATTACATAAAATAAAATAACAGTAAAATAAACAAAGTACTAATATTTAACATAACAAACAAGTAAACACAAAAAACAGTGCGGCTAGAAATAAAATAAATATTGAAGAAGCCAATGTAAAAAACAAAGTAACCAAGCAGCAGGAGAAAAAACGCAATAATCGTATTTATGCTAATGTCCAATAAACTTTTTGATAGAATAGCAACACTTAGTCAGTCAAAGGGATTTCACCCCAGCAGTAATTTTTTTGCCACGCAACATGCGTATCTCCAATCGTAAGCCGTTGTACAAATTAATACAATGGTACAAAGGAGATCTTTTAAAGAACGATGTTCTATGAGGGGGGATCATAAGAAAGTTCCCTCCTCGCGTGTTGTAGGTGCTCCCGACCCCAACTCACCAAACATGGATCTGTTATTATTTACAAACACGAGACACCTGAGAATGTACATACTAGGAAACGTGAGAATTCTCCTTTGCAAAAAAACGTCTCTGCAGCTCTCGCGCATATCTAAACCAAATATGAGAAAATTCTTTTTTGATTAACAAAAACCCGGTTGCTCTGAATACCTGCATTGCCCCAACAAATAATATTATTTGACATATGACTAAATGCCAGGGAGTAATTCACCGACAGAAGGCCATCAATGTCAAGGGTATTCTTTAAACTCACAATAGCAAAATACGCAGAGTTAAGCTTACCACAAACATAGTCTACATGGTCATTGAGCGAGAGCTGCGAATCAATAATTGTACCTAAGAATCTATTGCTACCAGCAAACTTAATATTAAGCCGTTCCTCAAGATCAGCCGAGTACGACTTTCTATTAATCATATTCATATACACAGTTTTTTCTATATTTAATATTAGTCTATTTCTTTGGCACCACGCTTCCATACTTTTACAGATATTCAAGATCTTTCCACTCAAGTCGTCCACATTTTCGGCTTCAACCATAATAGTAGTATCATCAGCATACATCGTCACATTTCCCTGATTAATATATAGCGGCAGATCATTTGCATATAGAATAAAAAGCAGTGGACCCAAAACTGAGCCCTGCGGTACACCAATATTTACTGGACACGCCCTAGACTTTACACCGCCGTACTTAACTACAATCTCCCTTTCAGACAAGTATGATTCAATTCACTGTAGAAGTGTTCCGCGAATTCCCATATTATACAATTTACTAATGAGGAAGTATTTATTTATTGTGTCAAACGCTATTGACAGGTCAAACAATATCGTGACCACCAGTTTACCTGCATCTATACTCTCGTAAATTTGGTTTAGACACTGATACGAGGCCGATTCAGAATTTTTTGGACTGTTTAAAACGAGATTTTAATTTTAATTGTTTGTTTAACATATTTTCAGATTTCAATTTTCGGACAATGTTTTTAATATATTACAAACTAAAACAAATGTTTTTGCTCTTTGCCTAAAAAAAAGTGGATGATTTTAAGTCGATGTTAAGCCAAAAAAGAGATGACTTTGACCTATTTTGGGAGAGAAAACGATGACGTTAAATGTAAAGCCACAAGCCAAGCGGCTTCGAACAGGCAAGGTGGGAGATGTTCAAACATCATACAGACGCCTCTTTTATGAAATAATCGATCAAATTCAGCAACAAATAAACTATAGATTTAACCTGTTAAATTATTTTAAATTCCTTGAGCTCTGCAATTTTAATGCATTTAAAGGAAACACTTTTCCAGAATCTCTTCTTCTTCATTATGGCCAGTTCTTCGACCGAATGTTACTGCGATCTGAACTAAAAGCGATTTACGAATCTTCAAATTCGAAGATAGTAAATGTGATTGTTCAAGTCATGTTCTTCAAAAAAAAATCGTTTGACATTCATTTTTGCATATCCGATATAAAACGCTGTCGTGAGGCGCTCTGTAAAAAAAGAAATGAACATTTTTTTTAATACCATGTTTGATAAAGCAAATTCTATTACAGAAATAAATCATTACAAACGTGAGCTTGTTAAGCTTTCACCTGAAGAAATTAGGGCTAAGTATAGAACCCTTTTTTTATGAAATATTGGACCATATTTTAATGGAAATGAGACTAAGCTTTCAAGACTCTGAAAAACTTATATTTTTATGTCTGGCAGATTCTGCTAAATTTTCCGAATATAGCTTTAATTTTCCGACTGGCCCGTTTGAAAATGGGGCAATATTTTCAAAAAGTCAGCGACTTAAAAATGAGCTTGGTCTTATTTTTGCCAATGACAGTAATTGGAATATATCGCTGCCAGAGCAAATGAAAAAAATTAATGAAAATAAAGATATTTTAACCAAAGCATATAAAGTGTTTTCTCTTATTTTAACAATACCGTCGGCCAGTGCTTCAGTGGAAAGAAGTTTTTCTTGCCTCAAACGTGTAAAAACTTATTTAAGAAATACAATATCTCAAAAAAGACTTACCTCTCTAGGCAATATTTTAATTCAAAACGAATGTCTGGAGGAGATTAGGGCAACTCATCCATTTTATGAGGATGTTATAAATAAATTTGCTACTATGAAGGATAGGAGAATTGACTTAGTATACAAAATTTAGGTAAGTCGTAAAAAAATATTCTACCCCTTCCACATATATAAAAAATTATTGCAATATTTTCTTGCTTCATTTGCACTTCACTGACTTTTTCACCCGCGAGCCGCCATTGATCTGAATAGTTTTTATCAATTTATTTCGACAAAAATGTGATTTGAACGTTTGACTTACATACGTTTCGTGTGAGCCAAAGTCAAAGATGTCAAAAAACGAAAATATCAAAAATCGCTGGAAAGTTTTATTTTGGACTGTCTCAAAGATCATTTCGATGAGAGGCAAAAAAATAAAGAAAAATTTGAGAATTTTAGGCGATAACAAACGTTTGCAAAAATACAGGGGTTTTATTTCACGCCCTGTCCTGTAGATACTATTTTGTATGCGCATATGTAGTCACGCAAGTAGAAGCACATACCCAACAGATCGGCCAAACGAACTCTAAAAACCACATCTCGATATCGCGTTTCGCAATTTAAATATCCATGTTTAAACTTTGATTTAGAAAAACCTTGATGTACTATTTACGGCCAGTAGTTTAGTTCACAATGTTGATGATATAGATAACAACGACAGTCATCTAGCCGGCGTTGCCCAACGCTTAAGAAGAACGATAGCAAAATAAGCGAATTCTTGAATAATTAACTGCAGTCAGTAACAGGTTGCACCGTTGCAGGTCTGTGTCTCAACGTTCTTTTGAAAATGTTCTGTGTTAATTAAATACTAAAGAAATACTTTTAATTAATTAGAAAATATACAGGGTGATTCACGTTGAGTGTCCTATTAAAAGTTCTGGAGAACTATAAAAGGGATTTTTTTCAAATTCGGCATACGGACATAATAGGTGATAATCTATATTTTAAAAATATTTTCGCAAGTGCAGCGTTGCCACATCTTTCCAAAACCAATAGCAACATTGAAATTTCAAATAGAACACCCTATATTTTATTGCAGTTTCTGATTCTACGCGCGATTTTAAGTAACTTTTGTTAACATCTTCCTATACTTATCTCCTACCATTTTCTCTAAAAAAATTAATTTATGATTTTTTTTTTAGAAAATCACCACGTTAATAAAATTCCTCATTTACCTGCGTAAGATAGATAGATTTTTTTTTCTGGATTAGAGAATGCATATATTTAAAATAACTATATGTTAGAATAGCGATATATCATACAGGGTGTCGTATAAAAAGGGCATTTTTATCGAAATTTAGTAATGGTGAAAACTCATTTATTTTAAATACAACACCCTGTATTTTATGATATCTTCGAATAAACCAATACCTTACCTACAATATTTCCATATATGTTCCTATACCCATCTCCCACCATTTTTTAGATATGAGCCAACTTTGAATATTTTCCTGTTTTCAAAGACTACGATAACAAAACCACCCGCTTAACGAATAACTTAGCTTGGTAGGCCATGGAAGGTTTTGTTTACTTCTTCCTGACATCTTTTTGACATTAACAGATAGTTTTCAATTGATGCTCCGTAAAAATGGAAATCGCAATTGAATATTCCAATATTGATATTTTAAATTTATTTTACATTCATGGAGAGTGTAACAAAGTTATTTCAAGAACCTGCAGAAAATTTAACAAGATGTATCCTCATTTACCTCCTACGCACAGGAAAAAGTTTAGAAGGTACTAAATGCAATAATAGTTTTTATTTCCTTAAAAATCAATTTATGTTGCCGAAACAACAGGAGGTTGTCAGTATTAACGTGCATAACATAATATTTTGATGATGGTCCTTGGACTCTGATTATACACATTAATACTGACATCCTCTCTTTTGATACAATTCTTTCGTACGTGTACACAGCATTTTAGGCTTTCTATTTATTTTGCCTTCATATTTCAGATATGAAGCAAATTTTAAAAATCACTGCAAAATTATAAAACATAGATCATACACAAAACTACAAACTGATAATGAAGGCAATGAAATAAATGTACTTGGATATTTTAACGTTTACCCTCAAGCATCAATTAGAAGTGCTGAAATAGATCTAGGACTTTCATATTCAACAATTCAACGTATTCTAAGCAAACATAACATTCAACCATATAAATTTATCACCCAGCAAGGCCTTTTACCAGAAGATTTTCAGAGACGTACTGAATTTTGCGAAATAGTTCTATCTAAAATAGAGGAAGACCCACTATTTTTGAAAAAAATTATCTGGACTGACGAGTCGAAATTTACGAGGGAAGGAATATTTAATAGACGAAATAGTCATTTTTGGGCGGCTGAAAACCCAAAATTGGTTATAGAACGAAGATTTCAGTTTCAATTCGGGTTTAATGTTTTTTGCTGACTGATGGACAATAAATTTGCTTATTGTATCTACGATGAAAATTTAACTTCGCATAAATATCTGGATATTTTAAGAACTACAGTTAATGAGTTTTTGGATGAGTTACCACTACAATTATGGATTTCTTGCTGGTACCAAGTGGATGGGGCTCCTGCACATTGCAGCAATGAAGTGAGTCAAGAATTATATGGAATGTTCGAAGATAGGTGGTTCAGACGTTTGGGACCATGGGATTGGCCACCTCGATCTCCGGATCTAACTCCCCTAGATTCTTACCTTTGGGGAACCATCAAAGAGCGAGTGTATGTAGGAAATCCAATACAAAATCTCCAGGATCTGGAAAATGGAGTACGTCGAGCTTTTGACGAATTAAATCCTGAGGAAATACGAAGAGCAACAACAAGAAACCAATTAACATGTTTGCACGAATGCCTTAATGCGGATGGTGGCCATTTTAAGCAATTTAACAATTAGTTATCTTTCTTTTGCTAAAAATTAACGATTATGTATTATTTGTTTGTTTAATTATCACTTGTAATATCTAACACCTTTAGGTTACAAATTGTATTTAAAAAAAAGACATTTTGGATTATTCACCGCATTTAAAACTGTCTGTTTATTTCAAATATTTGTCAGTACGAGGTAAATAAAACCTTACATGGCCTAACTAGTTAAGTGATTCGCTGAGCAGGTGCCGAGGCGGTTGCTTTTGTTGTGGATGGTCTTTGAAAACAGGAAAATATTCAAAGTTGCCTCGTATCTAAAAAATGGTGGGAGATGGGTATAGGAACACATATGGAAATATTGTAGATAAGGTATTGGTTTATTCGAAGATACCATAAAATACAGGGTGTTGTATTTAAAATAAATGAGTTTTCGCCATTACTAAATTTCGATAAAAATGCCCTTTTTATACGACACCCTGTATGATATATCGCTATTCTAACATATAGTTATTTTAAATATATGCACTCTCTAACCCAGAAAAAAAATCTAGTAATTATCTCGCTTACGCAGGTAAATATGGAATTTTATTAACGCGATTTTCTAAAAAAAAATCATAAATTAATTTTTTTAGAGAAAATGGTAGGAGATAAGTATAAGAAGATGTTAACAAAAGTTACTTAAAATTGTGCGTAGAATCAGAAACTGCAATAAAATATAAGGTGTTCTATTTGAAATTTCAATGTTGCTATTGGTTTCAGAGAGATGTAGCAACGCTGCACTTGCGAAAATATTTTTAAAATATAGATTATTACCTATTATGTCCGTATGCCGAATTTGAAAAAATCCCTTTTATAGTTCTCCAGAACTTTTAATAGGACACTCAACGTGAATCACCCTGTATAGTAATATATATAGTAATCCAACTCCGCGAAAGGAAGATGATAAGGAGCCACCGTTAGGTAGTGTTGTTCTTCCTTACATACACGGAGCTACACACAAAATAGAAATTGCTTCGGGGTCCAACATACGTACAATCTTCAATACAGATAAGAAGATCGAACAATGCTTGCGATCCCCGAAAGATCTTGTACCTTTTCAAACAGAATGAGTATATAAAATTCCTTACTCCTGTGGAGAAGTGTAGGTGGAAGAAACAGAACGCTCAATATCAACTCGACTTAAGGAACATGAACGATGTATTAAAAAGAAACAAATTGTTCAATCTGCTGTAGCTGAACACCAGCATGCCACTGGCCATAGTAAAGGAAACCAAGGTTCTAGCATCGGTTCCAGGTTTTTATAAACGAAAAATTAGGGAATCCATTTACATTTTTAAACATACAAAACATTTCATTAGAGATACGGGTTACGGTCACACGTGGAAACCGATCTTAACACAGGGTCACGATTCGGCGAGCACAAGTCGGGTATAAATGCCCGCCTGAATCTCACCGAGCTTATCCATAGAGGTCAACACGCGTAGAGGACCGATCAAAATCACCTCTGCTTATCGCGCCCCAACACAGGAACTGTTTGATGAGGACATCGAGCATTTAGCAAGAGGACGAAGAGCCAAAATCATCATTGGTGACTTCAATTGCAAATCCGAAGAATGGCATTGCACCCATACCAACTCAAATGGTCGCAAATTATCCAGACTATGCGAGGACCATAGACTCGCCATAATAGGACCAGAACAACCAACACACCTCCCCCGTGGAAATGGGAGACGAACCGTGTTGGACATTGCACTCCTGAAAACATCAGGGAAGAGCTGGACATAAACACTCTGAATGAGGGTACATCCGACCACAACCCGGTACTCCTGCAATTAGGAGTAAACCTCAACAGAGGTAAATCACAACACCAAGAAGACGACCGACTGGAAGGCCTATCAAAGACATTTGAAAGCTGCAATCGAAATCCCTGAGATCCGCGCTCCTCAGGGACTAGATGAGGCCGTAAGACGTCTAGAGACAGCCATCCTAAATGCCTTCCGTAAAAACACAGTAGTGGAAGACATAAGCAGGCATCGACAAACCGAGGAGCTTCCTGAAAATCTTAGAGATGAGATCAGGACCAACAGACGTCTCCGCAGGATCTACGCCAGATCCTACGAGGAAGAGGACAGGACTGCTCTAAACCGACACTCTCAATTTTTGAGAAACCGGTTACAAGAGCACCGAAACAACAAGTGGCAGGAAAAGCTGAGATCCCTAGACACGCATCACCAAACAGCCTGGCAGATGCAATGTGCTCTTCGAATGGACAAACGTCTTATCACTCCTATCCAAGATGTAAAAGGTCTAATCTACACCGACGAGGATAAAGCTGAAGCCTTAGCGGATGCCATAGTCCAACAAGATCAGCTAAATCAACATCCAGAGGAGGACGAAGAACTCCCATTTTACCTCAACAAAATCCACATCCTGTCTCACCTGGGGAAGTTCGAGACATTATCCGGAAACTGAAGGTCAAGAAAGCCCCTGGAGCCGACGGCATCACCAACAAGATGCTGAGATACTTCCCCGAGAAAGGATGCAGTGCGATGGCCAACATTATAAACTCCATCATAAGAACATGCCATTTCCCCAGCACATAGAAAAAGACAAAGGTCATCGTCATTGAAAAACCAGGAAAAGGCAGGACATTACCACAAAACTACAGGCCCATCAGTCTACTCCCTGCTTTAAGCAAAGTAGCTAAAAGAGCTATACCCAGAAGACTGAAAGATGAGTCCCAAGAGCTAGATGCCATCCCAGATGAGCAATTCGGCTTCAGGGAAGGGCACTCATCTGAGCAGCAGTTACTCAGAACCACAGAGTATATCTTGAAAGGATTCAACAACAGAGAGGCCACAGGAGCAATTTTCCTAGACATCGAAAGAGCTTTCGACAGAATGTGGCCCCAAGGCCTGATCCACAAAATGTCGGTGGCTGGATACGAGAGAAGAAATATAAAGCTTATCAGGAGCTACCTAAATAACAGATCATTCACAGTCAAGGTGAATGACTCTCATTCAGCTCAAAGAGGACTAGTAGCTGGAGTACCACAAGGGTCTGTGCTGGGACCCATTCTATACTCCATCTTCTCACACTTTACGCTCATGACACAGCCATCCTACACCAAAGCAGAAGCACCCGGATAATGCAAGAGGACATTGATAACCTTCATGACTGGTGTGTCAAATTGAAAGTTAAGATCAACCCCCAGAAGTCCTAAGCAATCCTATTCCAACGTAGGAGACTGGCTCCAAGAGCTAGAATGCGAGTTGGAGATGTCGAGATCCCTTGATCAAACGAGGCCTAGTACCTAGGGATGACCATGGATAGAAGCTCGACATCGAATAACCATATCAACGCAGCGAGGACAAAAACCAGACAAGCAATGGGTAAAATTTATCCACTGCTCTGTCGGAAAATCGAAATGGGACCGAGGACCCTGCTGTTGATCCAAACAGTAGCTAGGAGCCAACTCACCTATAGCTCCACATCCTTCGGATATGCTTCTAAAACCCACCTTACGAAGCTAAAGAGGACAGAAAACAAACTCATTAGGATGGCAGCTGACGCCCCATGGTTTATCAGGAATGAGGATCTACAGCGTGATCTTCAATAGACACCTATTGAAGACTTCATGCGGCAAAAGGCTACCCGAGCCTTCAGGGCAGCAGAACATCACCCCAACGAACCTACGGGAGACTATGATCCGTTAGCTCCGAGACGCAACAACTGGACAAAGTACAGGAGACCTAGAGACGGACTCCTGCACTAATATACTCTAAGATGAAAGTGGGCAAATCGAAATTTGTGAGTCTCCGTGCTCCTCAGGAACTGGATCTTGCCCACTGAAACCCTAAGAGTATCAACAAGTGGTCATCAAACTCCAAGAAGAGGATTCCCAGGTACCTCAGATGGCTCCGGCGTGAGTTGCAGCTGAACCTGAGGGCACAGAAAATGACCCATAATTCGAAGACCAACAGGCGTACTGACGGAGGGACACTGGCAACGGCAGACTGGACCACGGGACAGTAGGACGTAGGCAGCGGCAAACCGGACAGACTAGAGGAGGACAGCAAAGAAATATCCCACCTGGTAAAAACAACACTTTCCCTATTAATAATATTTTTTTTATTTCAGATGACTACAAGTATCGAGAGGTGGCAAAAACATCCTGCCAAGTGAGGACCTCCCCCCCACGACAGTGAGGACCATGTCCTTCATAGGAGTTTCTCCCGAAAGGACGACATCAACGCCATCGAAGGATCTTTGGCTAGGCCAATGATGGTCTATCTGATGGGGGCTCGTTGGGGTTTAGTGGGTATGGTTGACTCCGACAGGTGAAAACCTGACAGAGCAACGAGTCCCACACTGTTTCCCTTCTACCGGAAAGGAATTCGTGAGTAAAAAAATTCCCCATCGTCAAACAAAAAAAATCCGAGCTCATTCAGTGTTCAGATCTCGTGGAGTAAAGATCTCTGAAGATGCCTCGTGCAATCGAAGGCGAAACGTCGGATAGTAATTCCAATTTGACACGGTCTAATTCCAAGAACCATAATTTCTTAATCGACCAAAGCCGTGATTTTTTCAAGATTACAATGCTTTCCTTATTATTACGAGGGACGTAATAATAATGTTTTGGACAATGTGCCGATTTAAATGCGTAAAAAGTTTAATCTGTAACCTATTGTTAAAAATGTGTGTTAACAATGTTATTAAAACTTTTATTATGTACTAAATATGACCAAAAAGTTTTATTGTAAAAACAAAATTGTTTTGCTATTAGTTCTTATTGTTACTAAGCTTACTAGAGATCACGCGAAGATTGATAAACTTCTATGTTTTAATGAATCAAAATGATGTTACTAAATAGTACCACTGCCCTGCCTGTTGCACAATATGCACAGTTTGGTTAACACGTAAACGATATACCTACCATCTGTTGCGTTCTTGACTTTATCACCCGTTCAAAAACCAGCTTAATAAAAAGATGATAAAATGGCACTTAATTACGGTTTTGTTTATAAATTTTACAAAATTATTGCGGCATTTTCTTCGGCTAATGTCAGTTCAATTAAAGGTATTTCTTTAGAATGATGTGTTTTTAGCGAATAAATATATGAATCAGTCAGCTTCTAACCGTCTTTGTTTCTCTGTGTTCAGTAAATACTTTTTTTACATTACACTAAGCCTCCATTTTGTTTCGCGATATTCGATTTTTACCAAAATGCACTGGCATTCAAAAAAAGTGACAGTAATTCTTCATTTCTGTTTTTGTCAACTTGTTTCATTGTTTTTATATGCACGGTGTAATATGAGACAATGCTTTTTTGCAACACCCTGTGGAATAACGTAACTACAGACAAATAGTACATTGTAGTTTATAATTTAGACCCATCTTTTAGGATTATTTTGACTTTTGTTTCATTGCTCTATCCCTCTTTTTAAAGGAGATACAATGAATAACGTAAAACATTGCATTTTTTCCATATATCAAGTCTTCAAAAAGATCTAGTAGCCCTGGAAATTAGAACTGTCAGAAGGCCATTTGTGTTTTGTTAGCATATCTTGAAATGTCAAATAGATGTCAAATTATTAAATAATACAATCTGTGCCATTCAAAATAATGGCTTAACAAATAACTCCAGAGAATGTAGCCAAAATTATTGGTTTAGTATATGAAGGCAATAGTGTTAGTTATGCTGCCAGAGAAGTGGGTTTACAAGAAGAGACAGCCAGAAGAGCAAGACAAAGGATTCTTTAGACTGGGCAGTGTACAAAAAGTATCGGGTCAGGTCGCCCTAGATGCACCAAAAATATCGGTGACAGGTTTATTGTCCTTCAAGTGACCAGGAATCGATTTCAGAGCGCGACGATAACCAACAGACGCCTACAAGTACGTGGTACTGTGATAAGTAGGCTTAAACAGTCGATCGCGAGTGCTTTTTGAGTAGATCTCGAGAATAAAAAATGTTTTAATAAGTAGGTACTTAACTTTTAACAAAGGAACGCGCGGTACTTGTCAAAGAAAAGCCGCGTTTTTTATTCTTGCCGCTTTTCTTGAAATTTCGGGCGGCGCGTTTGACGGGAACATTCGAGACTTTCGTTCACGCCGATATAAATGTTGCGCCTGCAGAAATTGGAGTCATTCTGAATTGCAACTTGAAGGCAATACTACGTCGATACAAAGTTTATTATTAAATAGTACAAAATGAGTGCAGCGAAGAAATCTAAAACGTATCATTTTAATAACGATTGGGAGGAAGAATTTTGGTTTTGTATGGTGAAGGATAAGTGCATTTGTCTTATTTGTCGTGCGTCAGTTGCAATACCTAAGCGAAGTAACTTAGAGAGGCATCATAAAACGGTTCATAAAAACTATGAAAAGGATGTTCCGCCACAGAGTGAATTAAGAAAACGAAAAGTACGTGATTTGATATCTTGTTTGAAAAAAGAACAAATCATGTTCACAAGACCAGCCAAACAATCAAAAGCTGCTACGATCGCGTCATTTAAAATATCTCATATATTGGCCAAACACAAGAAACCATTCGAAGATGGATCGGTTGTGGGGGAAGCATTTACTGAAGCGGGTGAGACTTTATTTGGAGATTTTAAAAATAAAACAGAAATCATGTCTGCTATTAGAGAACTTCAGTTATCTCGTCCGACTGCCACAAGGCGTATTGAAGTCATGAGTCAGGACATGGCAGATAAACTAAAAAATGATGTCATAGAATGTACATACTTTTCTTTACAGTTCGACGAATCCACCGATATGACAGACACTGCCCAGCTGTGTATTTTTATTCGGATGGTATTCAGTGACATGTTGGCTAAGGAAGAATTTTTGACAATCATTCCTCTGAAGGGAAAGACCCGTGGCGAAGATATATATGACGTTTTCTTCAATTTTGTAAAAAACTACAAGCTACCAATATATAAATTAGTGTGCATTACAACCGATGGAGCACCAGCAATGACTAGAAACAAAAACGCTTTTGTGGCATTGTGTCGAGCTAATGAAGATTTCCCTTCATTTGTTTCAATCCATTGCATTATACATCAACAAGTTCTATGTTCAAAAGTTTTAAACACGGAGGAAATTATGGGCACTGCAACAAAAATTGTGAAGTCCATCCGTGCACGTAGCTTGCAACGGCGGCTCTTTAAGTTGCAGTTGGAAGATAGGAGTCAGCTGAACACACTGATTTAGTTCTTCACACGGACGTCAGGTGGTTGAGTCGCGGAAAATTTCTAGAAAGGTTTCAAGAATTATTGCCCGAAATGACAGCTTTTCTAGACGAAAGAGGTGATGACACTCAGATGTTGAAAAACGAAAAATGGCTGACTGATTTGGCATTTTTGACTGACATCACAATGCACTTAAATACCATTAACTTGGAGCTTCAAGGTAAAGGAAAAACTGTTATTGAGATCAGTGGCGGCTCGTCAGGGTAGGCCTCTGAGGCCCCGCCTCACCCCCAAAATAAAGGAAAAGAGAATTTTTTTATATAACTTTTTATCTATTACCAATTAGAAATATACTTTTTAACAGTTTTACAACATAATAACATTAAAAAAAAAAACAAAATATAATCCCATAATAAATATTTTAGAAAATAAATTCTGATCACATCAAAAAACCGACCGTGCAATCCGTGCAAACCCATTCCTAAAGAAAGTGCTCTCGAATGAGGCGAAATAATTTTAGCTTGGAAAGTTTCAACTTCTGACCTATTTATCAACGGCCGGTGCCGATGCCGGCGAGTCACCTGATTACGACAGAGCGGGATGGCGATTGCCGATGCACGCGTTTTCTATTACATTCTTGAGGCGATAAATCTGTAGCTTGGATATGCTTTTATTGGTTATTTAAATCACATGACTAGCGAAATATTCCAACGGCTTCTTTTTACGTGGTGCGTGCGGCTGAGAAAGAAATAGGAAATAGATTGCGATAATCGCTGATTGAGGGCGTTCTGTCTTTTAAGGTGAATAAATACGCGTGAGTAAGTTTTTGTTTTGATTTGGTAAGTTGGACCGTTCCATTTTTTGTATTTGCTTTTTGCTTTTGAAATGAATCCTATTCACGACGTTATTGCTTCATTAATTGAAACGCCTTTTTTAGAAGAAGCGAAACTGAAAAGAAACAGATATTAGTTAGCCGTCCGACGCCGAAAATTTTAGCAATATTTAACGATAAGAGGCAAGGTAAAAAATATTCAAGAACTTTTCAAATATCTTGGTACGAAACTTATAGGTGGCTATGCGGAAGTATTTATAAAGAAAGCTTATATTGTTGGCCTTGTATTTTATTAGGTTGCGTCAAAAATAATTGGAGTTCAGGGGGACGGATATTCGGATTTAAAAAATTTTTCACGAGCAGTAAAATCGCATGAAAGTTCAAGAAAGCATATTAAAAATTCGGTAGCACTTACAAGACTGGAGCAAAATAGGGCGACTATTGCGGATGCACTACAAGAAAATGCAAGTCTTAATAAAATTGTTTATAATGAAAATGTTCGAAAAAACCGTTTATTATTAAATTATTTAATTGATGTTACTATTACTTTGGGTAAACAGGACTTGGCATTTCGAGGTCATAATGAAACAACAGATTCTTTTAACCGTGGCAATTTTAAGGAAATATTTGCATGCTTAATAAAAAGAAATGCCGAACTTACTGAACATTGTGCTAAATTTAGTAATATTTTTACGGGACAATCTAAGACTATACAAAATGAACTAATTGGTTGCATACATGACTATATTCAAGAATATATAAAAAAAGAAATCAATAACACCGATTGTTGTTTTTTTTGGCGTAATTGCGGATGATAGTACTGATATAACAGAAAAATCACAGTGTTCGATAACAGTTAGGTATGTGACCAACGGATCTTTAAAAGAAAGATTTTTAGGATTTTTTGACGTTAGCGATAATAGAACAGCAGAGAGCCTTTTTCATTTAATACAAAACAGCTTAGAGCCTTATGACTTTAAAAATAAATTGGTCGCGCAGTGTTACGATGGGGCTAGTGTTATGGCAGGTGAAATAAATGGGCTTCAAACAAAAGTTAGATCTATTGCTCCTTTAGCTATGTTTACTCATTGTTGCGCCCACAGGTTAAATCCAGTTTTACAACAGGGAACAAAACTGATTACCCAAAGTCGTATATTTTTTGCCACTTTATTAGGAATACCAAATTATTTCCACCAATCACCAAAACGGTCTTTTGTGCTTAATCAGAATTCCGCGAGCTGTAGAAACGCGATGGTATACACGGTCTAAAATTTTAAACTTAGTGGCTAATGAATGGGACAATTTAATTATAGTATTTGAAACTATTATTAATGACTTAAGTTCTGGAACAGAATCTATTAATGGTGCAAAAGGATTTCTAAAGCATTTTAATGATTTCGAATTTTGCCTTTTAACGCATATTTATAAACAAATTTTTAGTTGCACTGATGTACTGTTTCAAATATTACAGTTAAAGCATTTAGATATAAATTACTGCATTTCGCAAATAAACCTTGCCAAGCAACGAATTATTGAATTTAGAAACGAGGATCATTTCAAAGAACTTTTCAATATTGCTAAAAAAGCCACTATTCTGCCAACTAACACACGTCGAGGGCAATGTTCTAGCGACTTTGATATTTTTACTAAATATAAAATATTATATTTCGAAATAATAGATTGTATAATTCTTCAATTAGGGACGCGGTTTGAAAATTTAAATAATTTAAATTTCTTTGCTTTAGTCGATTGCACAAAATATTCGGAATATGTTAAATGCTTTCCAGACGACTTATTAAATAATTTATTAAAAAATTATCCAAACATTTTTGACAGAGATAGATTAAAGAATGAGCTTTCTGTATTGTATAGGGATGAACAATTTTCAAATTTAGATGTCGAAAAAAGTCTAGCTTTGTTATTTAAAGATTTTAAAACAATTTTTACGGAAGCATATAAGCTTTTAATTTAGTTTTAACTATTCCCGCAACAAGTGTATCGGCCGAACGAAATTTTTCATGTCTTAAACGGATCAAAACCTACCTAAGAAACACAATGACACAAGAACGGCTTTCGGGTTTAGCAATGATGTCAATAGAGCAGGAATTACTGTAAGAACTTAGTGAAGACCAAGACTTTTACGACCAAATTATAGATAAATTTGCAACCTTAAAAGACAGACGTATAGATTTAATGTACAAAAAGTAGTTTTTTTATCTTATTTCATACAACTATTTATTTTAAGTTTTAATAAACTAAATTATGTTTTTATTATCGCAATCACCGCTATATTTTAGTGATAGGTGTACATATTTTACTTGTTTTGTTTACTTTTTATTTACTTTTTGTAGAGTTTATTTTTTTAGTTTTTAATGGTTTAGTAGGGCTATTGGCGATGACCTCCATTAAAAAAAAAGGTCAACGCGTCGCAGAATAATACCTCATGGGTGACGTGGAAATTTATTCACATTTAAACAAAATTAACCTCATGTAGCCTCACCCTTCAATATACTCACGAGCCGCCACTGATTGAGATGATTAGCGCAGTAAACGCATTCAAAAGTAAATTGCAACTTATGATAGATCAACTGAAAAGAAAGGATCTGAAACATTTTCCGTCTTTGAAAGCAAGGATTCCTCAGTTGAATTATGATAAGTATGAGGCTGAATTATGAAATATTTTGGGACAATTCGAAATGCGTTTTTATGATTGTAATAAATTGGCAAATGCAGCATCATTTATGAGTTATCCTTTTTCATGTAAAAATATTGAGGAATTAGCTGTTGAAATAGCAAGTCCCTTTAATATGAACTCATGTTCTGTTGAAAATGAGTTGGTGCAGATTATATCAGATATACATCTCAAAGCTACAGGATCTGATACAAATTTCTGGTGTTTTATATCTGAAGATAAATATCCAAATCTAAGGCAAATCGCCCTTCAACTGACAGCAATGTTTGGGTCAACTTACATGTGCGAGTCTGCATTTTCTGAAATGAAGATAATTAAGTTAAAATATCGCAATCGACTAACTGACGATCATATGTCATCATGCTTGCGATTAGCACTCAGTGGTAACGTACCATCTTACGAAAAGTATGCTGAGCACATGCAGTGCCACGCTTCAACATCCAAAGTCACTCCTTAGTTAAGTTTACCACCATATATAACTCCTTTGTTTTGTAACAACCAATAAACTCGCAATTTTGAATAACTATGAGTTTTTTCATTGATATTGTAGAGAAGAACCTAACTAAACCTAACCCAAACCTTGACTAAAATAATGTATATTGTGCGGAAAGCTAATATCTATATATGCTACGGTACACCCTACCTAAGTAGGTAGGTAGGTAGGTAGGGTGTATATATCGTGTATATATAACAACCCTGCAAAATATTAAGGTAGATCGCCAGCAATTCAAGTTTGAGCACCTCTGATATATATGCATTTGCATGAAAGCATATGCAAATGCATATTTTGGCAATTTTTGTATATAAATGCATATTTTGTAGTTATTGCAGAAAAAATGCATATATTCTTTTTCTGAATATATTTTTATTTCCCAAGACAAATTTGATGTATTTTAAATATAATCCATAATAATAAAGTAATAAAAATGTCTAGTTTCTGGCAGGCCAAGAGTTTTACCTATTCTTTCTTAAAATTGTTATAGGTACCCCATAAAACATGTGTGCTTTAAAAACTAAAAAAAAGCTAAAAGCTCCGACTCGGGTAGACAAATTTAGGGAAACTGCAGGAAACATCCCCCTGACCCCATCACCAATTGTAACTAGATGGGGAACTTAGATAAACACTGCCATTTATTAGGCAGAACATTTCGAGGCAATAAAAAACATAATCAACCAATTTAATTCGAAATACTCACATTTTATACAAGAAGCACAAAACGTTTTGCGCAAAGAAGAAACAATTTTACTTGCTTGTCTGATACTTGTTGGAGATGAAAGGACTTTCTTTGTCAGAAAGCGCAGAAATGATAGAAAAAGTGAGTGAAACTATACCTAACACTAAAAATAAAGCAATTTATCAAAAATTAGATACGGTTTTACAAAAAAAATATTGGTTACAAAAATTTGAAAAATATTAGTGCAGTTTTGAATAATAAAGAGACATTGAATTTAGATAATGAACAATTTTTAATAAACAGTGATTTGAATTGTTTGAATATGTTCCAATTGTATCTTGTGATGTTGAACGAGTATTTTCTGAGTATTAAGTACTATTGTCAGTTTGTTTAGTTAGTTTGTTTTGTTAGCTATATATTGAAATTTTATTTAAAAAATACTTTTATTATATAGTTGTATTAATGTAATAATTACTGGTAAAAATGTTGTCTTAAGGATACCTTAAAGTTTAAATAATATAATATTTTAAATGCTATACTTTTGCTTTATTTCTGTTTTTTTGATCCGATAATAAATGCATTTTTAATCCTAAGCCTAGCGATAAGTGCCTACACCTCCTCCCGTCGAAGGTTGAAAGAAATAGGTTTGAAAGCAAGGATTCCAGCCACCGACCGGTTCAAAATTTCTTCGCGAACATCGAAGAAATTTCACTAATGAGCAGGTACAGTGGGGTGAGAAGCAGTGGTCCAAGGTTTTATTTTCTGACAAGTCACGCTTCTGTTTATAATCATCTGATGGAAGACAGAAAGTTTGAAGACGGCCCATGGAAAGATACGAACATGAAATCTTTATAGAAAATGAAAAATTTGGAGGTGTTTTAGTAATGTTATGGGGAGGGTCTTCTATAAATCATCGTACGGAACTTTGTGGGCTAACAAGAAATTCTTTAAATGCTCAGGCATATATCGACGTACTAGAGCAATATGTTATGCCGTTTCTCCACCCTACAGGCCAAGACTCTATTTTTATGCATGACAATGCGCGACCCCATCTTGCACGTATTGTAACTGAGTATTTGTTTAATAATGGTATAGAACATATATGGGCAACCCTAGGACTTCCACCAGCTCCAATCCGGCCTGCGAGAGAATTAGCACACAGTTTATTTGTAATTACTGTCAACTAACCTAAAACTGTATACTTCAAATCATAAAAACTAAAATCGATATTAAGCGTACGCAGTGGAATGCTACAGATCAAGTCAGAACTAGTCGTTAGAAAGAGACAAACAGATAAACATTCCGGAAGCGGCCCGATGACCTTCAAGCGCTCCGAGCGATGCGTTATGAACGACAGTCAGCTCTGAGCGCTCGCATCGCATATTCACGTACTATCGAGTCTCTCGATTCGAGAGTATTCTCGTTGCTTGTGCTCTCATTACTTCTTAACAACTGATGATAAAAGACGCAGGAAATATTTAAGCCAATTGAGCTCAGAAGAGAAAAAATCTATCAAGAAAAAGCGGTTAGTGAACACAGATTGTTGTTAATTGCAGAACAAATGGACTGATGATTACTTTTTTATCATGCACAGTGGTAAACCTATGTGTTTGTTTTGCAATGAAACAATTTCTGTTTAAAAGAATATAATATAAAGCGGCATTACACAAGCAAGCATTTCGATCAATATAATTTTCTTACGGGCCAGTTAAGAAAGGATATAATTAAAAAACTCATTACCGATTTAAGGAAACAGCAATAAATGTTCCATTCACAAAAACCAAATATAGACAGTGTTGTTAAAGCTAGTTTTATAGTCGTTCCAAAATAGCGAAAACATCGAAGTCATTTTCTGAGGGAGAGTTTGTTAAAGAGTGCCTTGTAGATGTTGCAGAACTTATGTGCCCAGAAAAGAAGGAGTTTGACAAAGTGACCTTATCGCGACGTACTGTTGTTCCAAGGCACATTAACTCTAAGGTTACCTCGATGAGCAGCTATCCCAGTCTGACATGGCGGCCAGTTTATTGCTTATTCAGCTTGACGTTTCCGTTGCGATAGTTGTCAGTTGTGTTTTTCAGAGCATTTTTTTTACTTCCTCAAATGAAAGTTTTAAGACATTTTAGTGCTCTTAAGACAGAGTTTATTTATAAGAATGAAATATTTTAAAGAGAAGCCATTCTGAAGTGGGTTGAAGTTAATAAAATATGAAAAAACTTGTAATATAGTGTGTTCTCGGTTGATATCTTGGTACCGGTTAGAAATAGAGAAGAAATTTATGGTAGACTATTAAAAACTAAATCAGGAAAGTGCAAACCGTTTTGCTCTAATTTGAACTGTTTAGATTCAAAATTGAAAATCTCAGTTTTTAAATGTCAATATCTCGAAAACAATTAAACTTCGGCCTATGGGCAACATAGAAATTAGACGTAGAATTTTAGATAAAATTCAAAAATGTAATAAAATATAGGGTGTTTCATATATGACAAATTATTTAAGTACGAGAATATTTTTTTGAGACTTAAAATACGATGCCAATATTTTGAAATGCACACAGCAAAAAAACTTGGTTAAAATTTGAATCAACATTTCTAAGCATAAATTTAAAATTATAATAACTTATGTCTTGAAGGCTGCACAAAAAAGTTTCAATTTTGAACAAAAAAAGATTTATATATGTAATTAAACGCACACAGAAGATATGGACAATGCCGTGCTAAAGCAAGCTGGTCGCCGAGTGACGTAGATCGCGCATACCGAGTTGGGATAGGTCAAGATCGCTCGAGGCAATCTATAGAGTTAATTAATCTTGCTGTTGTTCGACATATATATACATATGCCAGTATATATACTTATATATATATATATATATATATATATATATATATATATATATATATATATATATATATATATATATATATATATATATATATATATATATACAGGGTGTTTCCTAAACATTGGTAAAAAATTCGTAGAGTAATTCCTGAGGTATTTTTATGAAAAAAAGTTATTATAAACATTTGTCAAAAATGCTTCCTAAGGGAGCTACGCCCCTTCAAATGGGGCACCCTGAAGACGGTTTTTCCTCCATATTTCTGAAACCGTTCATACAAAAATCATGAAAGTTGGTACATCGTACAAACTTTGAATGCTGAATCAGAATTTGAGCTCAGAGTATCAAAATTTTAATCAGGGGTGTACCATACCGGGGGTAAAAACAACCCCATTTTTTTATGACATGCTTACTTTACATTCTGATATCATGATATGATACCTGGAGGTTTTTACGTAAAAAAGGTACTCTTAGTTCATATCAATAGGGATAGTAGTTTTCAAGAAAATCGCAATTTTCTACAGTGATGCATCGGCACCCTAAAGACGGGTTTTCCTCAAAATTATTGAAACCGCTCACCGTGAAATATTGAAATTTGGGATACTGCGTAAACTTTTGACGCCAAATTAGATTCTGAGCTCTAAAACTATGATAATTTTATCAGAGGCTTATCATATTGAATTGGTTAGGGTTAAAAACAACCCAATTTTTTGATAGTAATTTATTTTTGACATTTTGATTTTAGAATTAGATCTTTGAATATTTTTTACGTAAAAAAGATACTACTTCTGGTTCACATCGATTAGGCTATTAGTTTTTGAGAAAATTGCAATTTATTCCGTCGACGCCATTATTTACCCCTTTAAGAATACATAGGTAAGCAGTAAGTATTTTGTCGTTTGATATTTTTTTGGAGAGTCCTTAGTGTCGAAAACAGAGGGTGATAGAAATGCTTTTCGAAAAACAAGAATAATACAAACTATTTTATTATCGAAATATTCCTTCACAAAAATTGTTGAAAATGACCACCATCTGCTAGGGTACATGAATCTTGTCTTCGCCTCATTGATTGACGAACTCTTTCAAATATGGCGGAGGTATTCCTTATCGCATTGCAACCTGCAATTATACGATTTCTTAAATCGCCCACATTTTCCACTGGTGTGACATAAACTAATGACTTTAGATGACCCCATAGAAAATAATCTAAAGGGTTTAAGTCCGGAGACCGAGCAGGCCATAAGTGAGGTCCACCCCGACCAATCCAGCGGTCTCCATATGCTGCTGTTAACCACCCACGAGCTGCCATACTAAAATGCGCTGGCGCACCATCGTGCATAAACCACATTGCATCTCGCGTTGCCAATGGTACATCCTCAAGGAAGTTAGGTAGGGTTTCTTCCAAGAAGTTTCGATAAACCTCGCCAGTGAGTCTTTCTGGTAGGAATACTGGTCGAATTAGCCAGTCACCAATAATTCCCATCCAAACGTTTAAAGAAAACTTATGCTGAAAACGATCTTCACGTATCTCATGCGGATTTTCGTCAGTCCATACATGATTGTTATGAAAATTCATAATTGCATTTTTTGAGAAATGCGCTTCATCGGTAAAAAGACGACAGCAGCTGAGGGATTTGAACCAATAGCTGCAAAAGCCGTTGACAAAATTGGATGCGTGGAGGAAAATCAGTAGGGAGAAGTGCCTGAACTCCTTGTATGTGGTATGGATACAACAAATTGTCTTTAAGAATTGTCCACACAGTTTTATTACTGATATTCAACGCACCTGCAATTTTTCTAGTGGAAGTACCTGGATCTTCCTCTATTATATGCAGAACATTTTCTTCGATTTCCACCGTTCTCGCTGTCACGGGTCTTCCCGGTCCTCTATTTTGTTTCAATGTGCCTGTCTCATGAAGTCGTTGATGTATTCTCTGGAACATTCTGCTGTCAGGAGCATTACGGTTAGGATATCGTTCAATGTACAACCTCCTAGCCTCTAAAGCATTACCATTCGCAAGTCCATATAAGAAATGCATATCAGTCATTTCAGCGTTCGTATAGCGATTCATGATGAAAAACTTCACTAGCAAAAAGAATGAAGATTCAGATTTAAACTAACTTTGCTTCCGATATCTGCACCAGTCTGCTATGATTTGAAAATATTATTCTATCGGAATGTTAATAAAAGATAAAAACGCATTTTATTTTTTAATTTCCGACTGATTTATTATTGACAAATAATGACACTATGTCAAAGTCACTTAACTATGAAATAATGCCCGGTATTCACGTTAAAGGCAATGGTACATAGACCACGTTAAGCAAATAAAACTAATTTCAGATTTTTTGGCACTTAGCCCGTTATTTACTTCAAGTCTTCAATTAATTTTCTTCGTTGATCTCTAGAATGAATATCTTTTTAACGCACATTTAGTTTTTCATTTAGATGAGATCTACCCAACACATACTTACTAACTGTAAATTTCTCAGCAGATAAATACAATTTTCTCGAAAACGATTAGCCCAATGAATATCAAGAGTATCTTTTTCACGTAAAAATTCTTCAAGAGTCTAATCATCAAAATATTGGGTTTATTTTTACCCTTAACCACTCTTAAGTATGATACGCCTCCGATAATTTTTTTTTGAGAATTCTCAGCTCAGAATCTGATTTGGCGTCAAAAGTTTATGCAGTATCCCAAATTTCAATATTTCACGGTGAGAGGTTTCAATAATTTTGAGGAAAACCCGTCTTTAGGGTGCCGATGCATCACTGTAGAAAATTGCGATTTTCTCGAAAACTACTATCCCTATTGATATGAACTAAGAGTACCTTTTTTACGTAAAAAACATCCAGGTATCATATCAGGATATCAGAATGTAAAGTAAGCATGTCATAAAAAATGGGATTGTTTTTACCCTCAACCCCCCCGGTATGGTACACCCCTGAATAAAATTTTGCACGCGTAACCCTTTCTCTCATGTCTTCGGCTGTACACCCCTGATTAAAATTTTGATACTCTGGGCTCAAATTCTGATTCAGCATTCAAAGTTTGTACGAAGTACCAACTTTCATGATTTTTGTATGAACGGTTTCGGAAATATGGAGGAAAAACCGTCTTCAGGGTGCCCCATTTGAAGGGGCGTAGCTCCCTTAGGAAGCATTTTTGACAAATGTTTGTAATAACTTTTTTTCATAAAAATACCTTAGGAATCACCCTGCGAATTTTTTACCAATGTTTAGGAAACACCCTGTGTATATATCGAGTGGTCCTTTTAAAGTGTTACAAAGCGATATTGAGAAAACGGCTGATTGAAAATAAATGAAATTTCTAGGGATGCAATGGGTCGTTGAGGGACATTTTTTGACGGAGTAAGTACTGTTTTAACCCTTTCCACTGTTTAGGGGTGGGGGGTAACTTTTAAATGTTAAATGGAAAGGTGCAGTTTTTTTTTCAGATTCGTAATCTCTAGAAAAAACTACGTTATAGTCAATGAATATTTTAATGTCAATGTCAATGTCACTACGTTAAATTCAACAAAATTAAAAAGAAAATCAACAGAAGAAAACACTGATATTAGGTACATAATTTTATTTTATCAGAAGTTCAAAATGACGGCCATTTTATTCTAAACATTTATCAACTCTCTCATATCTGGGGTGATTTCACGAACTGCACGCGTAACCCTTTCTCTCATGTCTTCGGCTGTAGTTGGAGCAGTTACCATGACTTTTTCTTTGATAAAACCCCACAGGAAAAAATCAAGGGGGGTTAAGTCTGGCGATCTTCCAGGCCAATTTACTGATCCCCCGCGTCCAATCCATCTGTTAGGGTAAGTGTCATTCAATATAGCACGTGCTTCTCGACAGTAGGGTGCGCCGCACAGTCTTTTATAGAATACGGGATGTGGGACAAAAATCGAAAATCTTCCTAAATGTAAACAAAAGATAAAAATAACCTACTAGTTATACTAAATACTAAACTACTACTAAATACAATATATCAATACAAATAATTGAAAAATATATTTATATATACAGGGTATGCACTGTTATAAGTCTAAAATAAGTATATAAAATTATAAATTAGGAGAAGGGGGAACTAAAGAACACTAAAACATCTAATTCACGACGTTTCGTGGATTTATTCTCGTTTCTTCAAGTGTTGATAAACCGCGTTCAACTTTTTGGCCTGTATAACCCTTGCTATCTTAAGCACTTGAAGAAGCAAGAATAAATCAGTGAAACGTAATGAATTAGATATTTTAGTATTGCACTAACCCCCCCCCAGTCCTAAATCTACAAACCTGTTCGAACATAACTACTGTTTTAAATTTAAACAAAACACCTTTTGAAATAGTTTTTTTTATTTAATAATAATTTATATTATTAATATTAGTATTTACAACGTATAGATAAAAAAAGATTGCAATACTGTATTAAATCTTCGAAACGTTTATTATTTAAAATTTCTACTAATTTTATTATGCAGTATGTCTAACTAAAATCTGGACTCCTCCCCTTAACTTTCGATGGATCGTTATAATTTTATGAAAATTTGAGAGTCTTAGCATAGCAACATAAACCAACAACAATTTTAAGCGGGAAATGACATATAAAAATGTCAAACTGACAGCTTGGCACCATTTTGAGAAAACAAGATTAAATTGTAAGGGATCGAGTGATATCTTATTTGTTGCTTGTTCGCTGTTATTATATCCTTCCAGTTTGAAGTCGCTTTCCCAAATAAAATGGCTCCATGGATTTCTAAAATTTTGACATGGCGCCATTTTACTTAAGTGACATCGACTTCAAACTTTATGGCGTAAAGTCCCTATGAACTTACCAATACATGCGAACGGCAGCCAGTCATCTTTTCGGAGAGCTGTAGGTTGCAGGTTCTCGGGTACACCTTTCGAAATTAAAATGGGCGCCACCTAATTGACTGTGACTCAATTAGGAAGAAATCTATATTGATATTTAAATGCAGACAAAATAAAGATTTGGAGGGCTTTTCAATAAAACACTATATAAAGTGTAGACTGTCAAATTTTAATGATCACCTTGATCTTTTGTTTTTTTTTAGAAAGTTGTTTTATAAAATAATTTTTGACATGTGAAGCTTACATTCAAAAATTCAATTAACATGAAGATATAAAAAAAATAAATCAAGAAAATGTAAAATATATAAAATATATCAAATATATGAAATGTGATAGAACGTTATTACCATTATCTCATCAACCTATGAACATCTGGCGAAATGTCATGTCGCAAATATGTAAATATGAAAATTAAATTAAATAGCGCACAGGGAATCAAAAATTCATGAATTTTCTCTTACACTGCCGCAAGGAAAAAAGTTATAAAAATATAAAGTGTTTCGCCAAGGCTGTTTTACAAAAAATAGGTTACTTACTTCCTTTCTGCTACCTTATATAAAATTCATAAACATAAAAACTAAGAATTAATTCCTTATACTCTTACAGGAAGGAACTCCAAAACCATTGTAGAACTCTTGGTTTATGTACCCCAAAAATTACACCATAAACTTGAATTCTTAACCTGAAACCCTCTAGTCATCTAGAGGGCTCCTTCGACGTCAACGGTCACCAATAAAGGGAATTTCCAGACATCTAGAAAGGCTTTTCGAGGATCGACAGCCAAAAACAAAATTCAGGACGCCATTCTGTTTATAAAAGATAATTGCGAATTAGCTCACAGTAGGAAACTAATTTGAAAATCGACTTACCACGTGGTTGATCAAATGTGGAACCAAACAAAATGGGACCAAAATGTATGGCCAGATGATGTCCATAAATAGGCCTTAGACTTTCAACAGCACTGCACTTTAAAATAATTATTTATGGCATACTCTCAGTACTTAAAAAATTGGTCCATTAAGGCACTTTTATAAAGCCGGACACATGTTGCACCTCTAAGGAGAGCCAATAGAAAGGGACGAGAAAATCAGTTCCAGAAAATTCAAAGAAGTTTGACATTCCCCTTCATCATTCTTCCTCACTTCAGACTTATGCCAACCTAATGCCATAAAATAAAATAATATTTACAGTGGAGTTCACTGCTGGCGCCACTAGTAGAAGGGAGTAAGAACCCGATAACATTCGGTGTCCCCGAATACAGCTGGCGAATTGCTCCTGAGCAGAACCAAAATTATGACTTAAATGAAAAATCAGACACTGTCAAAGCTGGCTGGATGCCGAAAAATAAGAAACTAATGAAACCATAGTGACAGAAGAGAAAGGCAGGCAAATTCCGAATATTTATAAACAAAGCAAAAACAAATTTCTTTTGTCTTAATTTAGAGAAGTTGAAAATACTTTACAAAATGTAATCCAATGAATTATGAATAAAACATATTGAGGTATGTAAAATGTAATTTACATAAAAGTCTTGATATTTTAAAGGTTATATTTAACTGCAAAGTTATAATGTTCAATTTTGTTTCAGATTACTAATGGGCTTAAAATAATGAAAAACCATAAGCAAAATGTCTGTTTAACATTCCATACCAAGCAAACATAAAGAAAGGCAGCTTGGAGAGATGAAAACAAAAAGTTATGTCAACTGAAACTTTCTAATAGTTCGAGTGTTCTCAAAGTCTTAAATTGATATTTACAAGAAAGAAGAGAGTAAATATGTTTATCATAATTCATGTGAGTGAAATGGACTGAAAGAAGAAACCAAAAAAACAGAATATTTTATTGTAAATGAAAAAATTGTTATTTTCATTAATAAAGAAGGCCGGTATCTTATGAACTAAAACTGATTATAGATTCAAACTATGTCACTTTCAATAGTAACACCCTATTAATAAAGATTTTATTAACTTTCTTTTATAAAGTGTATGATATGTAAATTTGGAAAAATCCAACTCGTAGAGTTATACGACAGGATGGTGTTAGAACACTGTGTAAAAATCAGTAACTATATAACTAGCCAAATTTAGTAATTGCCTCACTGTTACTATAAACTAAATAATTATACATAAATTTGAAAATGTTATAACTTGCAGACTATAATAAGGGTAAAAAGATCTTTCAAATAAGGTATCACTCGATCCCCCTTTCTAACCAAATGATTCGAAAGTTAAGGGGCTCTCCTGACTTTAGACACGCACTGTATGTACCAATTCGTTATTTTCTATGTATGTACCTTATTCGTTATTTTCTTCATCACTTTCTAATAGCATTGAAAGGTCACAATAGCTTAAGATAAAGATCACATAGCTTAAAGATATAGATCTCCAAAAACCCTTTTGGACCTACCTTAAGATTTTTCAAGATTATTAGTAACAACTACAAGTTGTTTTAATTGCAATTTATTCATTAAGTTCTGTGGTAAGCTACTTGTATCGTTTAGTCAAGCAGCATGTAATACTTAGGGTTGAAACAAAGGGTAGCAAAATGAAACTACATGTTCACCTTAACATTACCCAAAGTATATTTTCAATCTGTTTTAAAATGCAATCTAATTGCCATATACGCTCGGGAAGGTGGTTGACCTGCTGACATAGCAAAACAGGTTATTGCGTGGTTGCCCATTATTGCAACAAGTTGAATTTGATACAATACATTTTATATAGGGTGTTTTCTCTATATATTACACCTCCCCGGGCAATTAAAAGAATTTCAATTTATTTTCAAAATTTGAAATTCGTAAATAAAATACAATTACTAGAGACAAATGTTACAATACACTATTTAAACCATTTTTTTTTTTTAATATTATCTTATTTATCTAAATATATGAAAAGAAAAATAAAAACTCAGATATAAGAGAAGGAAAATAGCGTCATATAGTGAAAGTAGGAAAGAAAATAGATAGGTATTTTAGAAAAAGGTTATTAGAAAATACACGCAATATTATAGTAATATGGAGCCCTTATTATTATAACTTAATTTTAATTAGCTATTATACAACTTAGTTCTATTTTTATGGACTAAAATATGTTTCTTATCTTTAATTATTTTTACATTTGGTGCAACATCTTCTACCACTAAATATGGCAGCAAGGGCTGGTAATTTTATCACCAGTTTCGTTTTTGATTAAAACTCTATCGCCCTTTTTATACTGAATGGGGTTTACTTTTAAATCAAAATTTTCTTTTCTTTTAGATTTAGAAAGTATTAAGTTATTTCTTGCATCATTTTGAGCTGTTTGTAACCTATATTTTAATTCAATGGGGTAGTTATCAAAATTATAAATAGGATCAACTTCATTATTTAAATTATTTGGTAATTGGCATTTTTTCCCAAAAACTAGTTCAAAGGGAGAGTATTTGGTTTCCGTATGTACTGCAGTATTATAAGAAAAACACCAGTACGGAAGCCATGTGCTCCATGCAGAATCATGGTTTTGAGTTTGAATTCTCAAATAAGCACCTAGAACTTTGTGAGAGGCCTCTAAACTCCCGATACTCTCGTGATGATACGCCGTAGAATGAATCTGTTTTATACCTAACAAGTTACATGTTTCTGCCATAGTGTGAGAAATAAACTCGGTACCCCCATCTGAAGCAATTTCCTGAGGGATACCATATCTTAAGATAAAGTTATCCACCAAAGATCTTGCCACAGATACGGAATCCTTGTTTTTAAGAGGGTAGGCCTCTACATATTTTGTTAACTCACACTGAAGTGTTAAAATATAAACAAATCCATTTACGTCTACCGGAAGTGGACCAACAATATCTAAATATATTTTTTGAAAAGCTGTTTCAGCTGTAGTAGTTATTACCATTGGCTCTCTAGTATAATGATTCGAATGTTTTTGTCTTTGACACATGTCACACCTTTTTACAAAATTTCGAACATCACTATCCAGACCTGGCCAAAGATAATACTTTTTAATATTATTTGTCATTCTATTTATTCCAGCGTGACCACTGGTTGGTAGTAAATGAAAATCATTAAGGATTACTCTTTTTTCGTCTTTGTCCATTACTTTTTTAATACCTTTTACAACATTTATACGGGGGCCCCTCCAATTAGTATAATTTTTTATTTTACTACCAATAAATTTAATAAACTCTGTATTATCATTATTTTTATTAATAACTAATTCTTTAATTTCAGCCTTTTTACTTATTTCTACCAAATCTTTCACCATTTCGTCTCGCGCCAATGGTGATAAAGCTTTTTGGTCTAAGTATAGGGTAAAATGTAATGGAATATAATAAAAGTCTCCCACTTGTTGAGTGACATCTTTTGACAATTTTTTAATTTTTAAGGATGGTATTATAATTAATTCGGTACAGTTAGTGGGTTGCTTAAGAATTTCCACAATATTCGGGTGATCAAGCCAAATATTTTCAGTACTTTTCTTAGTTAACTCGTCTTCCTGTCCGTCTCTACGTTTACTCTGTGCTCTGGTTAAAACTGCAATCATACCTTCATTCATATCTTTTAATTCGTTTGAGGACAAGATTATTCTCGATAAAGCATCGGCTGTAACATTATCTTTTCCTTTGATATATTCGATATAAAAGTCATATTCTTCTAGACACAAACGAAATTTTGTCAATCTGCTACCAGGGTCTTTTTGCGTAAAAAGATAAATTAATGGTTTGTGATCGGTTAAAATTTTGAAACGACGGCCATACAGATATGGTCGAAAATGCTTTACAGCCCAATAAATTGCTAAAAGTTCTTTATGTATAGTAGGGTAGTTAATTTCTGCTTTATTTAAACTACGACTAGTGAACGCCACTGGTTTATTATTTTTATTTGATAACACTGCTCCTATAGCAAAAGCAGACGCATCTGTTTGCAAAATAAATTCATTTTCATTCGAAAAATCGGGATAATCTAACACCGGATGCTTAATCAGCGAATTTTTAAGACAATTAAAAGCTTTATCACATTCGTCCGTCCACTCAAACCTAGCGTATTTTTTACATAATTTATTTAGAGGAACTGTAATTTCTGAAAAATGTGGTATAAATTTTCGATAATAATTGGCAAAAGCCACGAAGCGTTTAACTTCATCTGCCTTTTTTGGAATAGGATAATCTTTTAAAGCTTTTATTTTATCAGGGTCAGGTGATATTCCTTCAGAACTTATTATATGACCCAGATACAGAATTTCTTTTTTCAAAAAATCGCATTTAGCAGGATTTAATTTTAGGTTTACTTTTCGCAATCTAGAAAAAATATCTATTAGATTTTTATTGTGTTCATTAAGGTTTCTGCCAAATACTATAAGATCATCAAGATAAACAAAGCACTTTTCGTAATTTAAGCCCGCCATCGCTATGGTCATTAACCTTGAAAAGGCACTAGTGCTAATTTTTAACCCCATTGGTAACCTTCGCATTTGCCACTGACCGCGATCTGTAGTGAAAGCTGTGTATTTTCTGCTTTCTTCCTCTAATTCGACCTGATAATAGCCCTGGCTAAGATCTAGATGTGAAAAATAAAGTGCACCTGCTAGGGAGTCTAAAATATCGACTACACTCGCAATCGGAAATTTGATATCTAATATATATGGGTTCAAAAATCTGTAGTCCAATACTAACCTAGCTCTTCCCTCATTCGTATCGTTTTTCTTTGGTACAAGCAACAAAGGTGAAGACCACTCACTCTGCGCACTCTCAATTATTCCATCCTGACACATTTGAGAAATTTGCCTATTTATTTCCTCTTTATGTACTTGAGGTAACCTATATGGCTTTCTATAGACCGGCTGAGTATCTGGTTTAACTTGAATTG
Organism: Kuschelorhynchus macadamiae; assembly: GCA_030620095.1. Taxonomy (NCBI): domain Eukaryota; kingdom Metazoa; phylum Arthropoda; class Insecta; order Coleoptera; family Curculionidae; genus Kuschelorhynchus; species Kuschelorhynchus macadamiae. Next base: position 1,447,721 of record JAUTXW010000312.1, read on the forward strand.
ACTGTTTATATAAATTAGTAACTGTAAGCTTATCTCCTGGCATATGAAATATATTTGAGAATTTGGCACAAATTTGCTCTATAGAATCTCGTTCCTCGCGGTTTAGATGATTAAGCTTAAGAATTTTAAATAGTTCTTTAACTCGAGTAGCCGAATTTTACCGCTCGTAAATGTACGACCACCGTGATTTCTAGAAAACCGCTGATTATTAAAATTACCTTGATTAGTCGAAGCGTTTCGCCGACAATTTGAATTGTTATTTCCTCCGTTATTAAAATTCTGATAATTATTATATCTACCAGAATTTCCTGTTCTATTATTTGGTCTTCTGGAAAAATTTCTAAAATTTCCCCTTCCTCTGTGAGAAAAATTAAAAATGTGTCCTGAATTATTTTGATTACCCAGCTCTTCATCTTGAGCTGCCCTTATTGCGTCCTTTAAGAATTCAAAATTTCTGGAAGATATAATTGTGCCCAGCCTTTGATTTTTAAGTCCGCATGCAAACCTTTTTATTGCAACCTTTTCGTTAATAGGTCTTAGAATATCAAAAGCATTGGCATTTCCGTCTGCTTGCGTAATGGTTAAATTTACAAAAATATCCTCTAACTCTTTACCAAAATCCGTTATACATTTTTCACCCTGTTTAGCCGAGAACAAGCGTGCCTGAAGGGCCGTATCTGATTTTTTAGTTAAGAGATGTTTTTTCATATCTTGAATTAAATTATTTACAGAATTATAAGTCAAACCTAATCGTAATTTGGCGTTGTTAGAAATACGCGTTTTCAAAACAAATTTAATTAAAGAAGGTTGACTATCATTATCAAGCGTTGACGAATAAAAATCTAAAGCCTCTATTAATTTAGAAGTTGTAGATTCTGTATCATCCATGACCGGTAAAAGGTTTGTAGCTATTTTTAGATCAAAAGAAGACATTTTTAATTTATCTTTATTAATATTTTTATTTCCAAACTCTAAAATTTCCTTATAAAGTTTTTTAATTTCTGTTATTATGTTATTAAAAGTCAAAATATCTTCTTTGTCTATTTCAGACTTTTCTATTTTTACGTTTAAATCAGTAATTTCCTTACCTAACTGAGAATATAAAGTTTTTGCCACTTTAACTTTTGATTCGACAATAGGGCTTTTTCGTCTTTCGCTATTTAATTTTACCAAATTTGTTCGAATATATTTAAATGAATGTAAAATTTCAATAAGTTTGTCTCCCATGAAATTAAAAATTTAATTCAAAACTTGCTAATTGGGTCCATATTTTTGCGATTATAATTATAAAACAATAACATACTATTATAATAATTAAACTTACATGCCTGCATTATTATTTACATTTTCAGGTACATTAACACATAACAAATTTTCTAACTCCATTTATAATTGTCTTTACTTTTTTTTTTCTTTTTTTTTTTTTTTCTTACACGAAAAATACCGCCCTAAAAAAAAAATTTAATTTTCTTCCATCTTTAAATCATCCTTGGATTTTCGCAGCTCATTTTTATAAATTTCTCTTCTAATTGTCTGCCTTAGTTTCCTTTGAACATGTCTAATGGCCCATACTACTGCAACAATTGCCGTTGCCACAACCAAAATTATAAGCAAAATCTCTGCTAAGCTTAATCCCTTATTTTGGTCAACTATTTCACCCCTTGCATCGCCATTGGAGGCCTGATTAATTACAATCTCTTCTTTGGACTTGGCATTACCCATCTTAATAACTTCACAAAAAAATCGTCAAGTGGCAGGGTCGCCATGTAATACTTAGGGTTGAAACAAAGGGTAGCAAAATGAAACTACATATTCACCTTAACATTACCCAAAGTATATTTTCAATCTGTTTTAAAATGCAATCTAATTGCCATATACGCTCGGGAAGGTGGTTGACCTGCTGACATAGCAAAACAGGTTATTGCGTGGTTGCCCATTATTGCAACAAGTTGAATTTGATACAATACATTTTATATAGGGTGTTTTCTCTATATATTACAAGCATGTCGTTTCTCGAAACGCGAACGAGTTCTATTACAGCCTTTGTGGTATTTAAATTAACCCATATTGGTATTTAAATTAAAACAAAAATATATGCTAATACTTTTCATGTATTTTTCTACCTCCTCGTTATTCTTGATATAATCTTGGCTATATTTAAAAATTCTTTTATTTTGCATTTTTTTTTAAGTTGCATTTCCCCAAAAAAATTATTTAAATTTTAAGGGCAGTTTGGGGCAGATTCTCATTGCAAAATTAGAGAGTATATATTACAAAGCTTTAAACAAGGCAAAATTCCCCGAGGTGTTTTTGAAGGTATTTTGGAAAAATCTTGATAGTTTAGAGTTGTTTATTTTTCATTTAATAACATAACAATAATTAACTGTATTCATAAAAACCTTACGAAAGTATTTTTTCCTTAAAACATTATAATAATAAAATGTATACCTTTGTTAATTTTATCCATAATTTGCACAATTAAATTGAGTACCTTTTTTACAATAAATCAACAGGTTAACACAAGCAAATACGACAATCGCCAAACAGCAGATGATGCAAAGATAATTGTAATATTTTGTCAGCCTACTACGACAAACCTAGCGGGTTGCTACGGCAAATTTTAATCTTTTCGATATATTTGGACTTATTTTTCTCTAGATACATTAAAATTTAGGTGGAAACCGATGATAAATTTTTCGACTTTTGTCCATTGCATGAAACACTGTGCGCCGTCTTGTTGGAACCAAATTGCTTCACGTTGTTGCTCTGGAATATTTGGCATCAATCTTTGCAAGTCATTTCGAAGGAAATCGCAGTATCGCTGCCCATTAAGATTACCATCGAAAAAATGAGGTCCAATAACAACATCGCCAAATATCCCACACCAAGTATTTATCGACCAAGGGTGTTGATTAGCGACTGTTCGCATCCAGTGTGGATTTTCTTCAGCCCAATAATGGATATTGTGACGATTGACTTGACCTTGTCGTAATATGGTTAAGGATGAAATTTAAAATTGTGCAAAATCCTTAAAACGGATGTTTTACACATCCCGGCGTCTTTGGATAGTTCTCGGGAACCAATATGAGGGTTGAGAGCTACTGTTCCCGAAACTCCTACCGCCATGTCAACGTTCCTTTTGGTTTTCCTCCTGCTGCGTTTTCTGGATGAGAGTTGGCCGGTCTGGCGACTCCTAGTCTCTAATCGTTTGAACGCCATGTGAGATTTTGGTGGTAAGTAGGGAAATCTTACCGCCCAAAGTTCAGAAGCATTGCGACAGTTTTTTCTACATTCTCCGAGAATTAATAACATGTCAACTTGGCAGTCGAGTTCATTTTAAGGATAGGTCGTTAAAATCTCAACTAAGATTATTAAATACGAACAGAAATACCACAGCTAAATAATAAACAATCAGAACTTAAAAAAAACAATAAACGAACACAATGAACACTTATTTTAACAAGATGCTTAAACTAAAGACTTTAAACTCGAAGATAATTTAAGAAAATTACTGGCAATATCATAACATGTCAAGTCATTCGTTGTCATGATAAATGCAATAGTGCATTTAACATTTAAAAGTTACCTCCACCTCTAAAAAGTGGTGACTGCTCCAACTACAGCCGAAGACATGAGAGAAAGGATTACGCGTGCAGTTCGTGAAATCACATATATGTGCGTTACACGTTAAGCACTTTTCATTTTGATATCGCATAAAGAAGCGCGGGTTAATAGTCGTCATGTGGGATCTTGTATCAATGTACTTTTGAATTATGTTGAAATGACACTCCTGAGTGTCGTCACTTTTTGTCACTGTAAATATACGTGACATTCGATTTTTGGAGTCAAATTATTAATGGTCAAATGGTCACAATTATGACTTCTTGACTTATTTTAACATTGTCCATTGTCATTTCTTTAGAACGGCACGCTCCAGCAACTCCCATTACCATTACGACCTTCATCAATAAGTATATATCATCGGGGGCTTCAAGCATGAACTTATTCACATCTTCCCTGCTAAATTACACCACACAGAGTGCGGAATTCTTTTCGAAAGAGAGTTGATAAATGTTTAGAACAAAATGGCCGTCATTTTGAACATCTGATAAAATAAAATCATGTACCTGATATCAGTTTTTCTTCTGTTGATTTTCTTTTTAATTTTGTTGAATTTAGCGTAGTGACATCGACATTGACATTGAATTATCCGTTGATTATAATGTAGTTTTTTCTAGAGATCACGAATCTGGAAAAAAAAACTGCTCTTTTCCATTACATCCCTAGAAATTTCATTTATTTTCAATCAGCCGTTTTCTCAATATCGCTTTGTAACACTTTGGACCACCCGGTGTATATGATAGCTAGTGATATCAAAGAAAACATTGCAATTTTGTAAAAAACATTGTTTCATTTAAGAGACCCCGTCACTTTTTTTGCATGTCAGTGTTTTACCAGGTCATGTCCATAGAATCCTCAATTGTCTATCAAAATTTCAAGTCAATCAGGTAAGTAGTTTTTTAGCTACGCCGCAAACAGACAGACAGACTGACGGAAATCAGAGCCTAGGGACACTGAAACGTAAAAATCTGAAAAAACCTCGGAGGGTGATTTTTGCACGATTACAATACAATACAAGGGAATTAATAAATGTAATTATAATGTCTATAGTGTATTTAACTGAACATTCATACCTTTAAATCTGTGTAACATGCCTTTAAATACCTTATCTACAAAATAAAATGATCACCTGCCCAACGACACAAAAAAACGAATCAATCGGCGCCAAAGTTGCCCATTCCAAAAAAGGAAAAAAACTAGATGAAGGCGACATTAACCTATTGACCCGCGTTCGGACGCCATGCACTGGTCATTTATTTTTTTTATAAAACCTTGAATAACCTATTTTTACCTACTTCATGTCAGTATTACCTCACATATAGTCTATTATATTTATTGACGTCGCAGTGGCCGTATTACGAGTTGCTAACGTGTTTTTAAATAGGTTTTGAGAAGCGTGCATTGTTTCGTAAATAAAGGCAAAGGCAATATATATATATATATATATATATATATATATATATATATATATATATATATATATATATATATATATATACAATATATATATATATATATATATATATATATATATATATATATATATCAGTGGCGGCTATTCAGGTGAAGTAGGAGAAGTGCTACTTCACCAGGAAAAATTAACGAGCAAACATCTAACTATATTTATTATATATCTCTTAAAATTTAAGTTTTTACATTCATTTATTCACCCAACTGGCAAAAAATAAACTGGCAAAAAATAAACTGTAGAGTTTTAAAAAGACATGCCGCCAACGGTCAAGGGTGTCCGGATTTGTTTGCAAAAGCAGGGTATTCGCTTATTTTTAAAGATAGAACCTTGCGGTTTTCACGAACCTGAGCTAATTTTTTTTGTGAAACTCATGAAGCCGTAAACAAAATTTTCATAGCCTTCTTCGTTTATGAGATACAGGGCGAAATAGAAAATTTTGCATTTTGGGACCCCCCTCGTATCTCGGTTATCCTTTAACTTAACGCAAAGGGAAAAATTGCTGCTTATGCAATTTTTTACGCTGGATCCAGTGGCGTAGTAATATTTTTCATTAGAGTTGTTATTTTTTAGATATGACCCAAAGTTGTGTTTTTTTAAATGGGACACCCTGTATATTTGTCCAGAAATTGATTTGTTCTTTTAAAAGCTTCTCAAAAATATATAATAGTATGGGAATATTTTAATAAACAACAACAAAAATCCTAATTTTTATAATTATCATCCCAAATTTTGCAGTAGGCCATGCAAAACAATGCTGCTTTTTATTTAAAGTCGTTAACAATATCTACATCCTAAGAATAAATCAAAATAAATATGTAATTAAATCTATTTATCAAAATATGTATTGATAATTTCGCACCAAAAAAGTACCACCTACCTAGATTTATGTAACACAAGAACAAAACAGTAATAAATTATTATGTAACAAGCCTTTCAGCAAAAATCAACTGTCGCATAAGAACTACAGTAACCAAGGAAATTAAAAGAACTGTTCAAACTGATTTCCATTTTGTTCTATGCATGCTTCGCACAATTTTCGTATTCGTTTTAGGGAATTAAGCAAAATAACGGGATGATTTTGTAAATAGCGAAAATTTTCTCTTATTGCATTTCCTAAATCTTGGACATTATCATAGCGGTCTTTGCAGGGCCGTAGCCCGGGGGCGGGTTCGGGGGGTTGCGACCCCCCCCCCCCCCCGAAATTTCAATAATATGCAAATTTTATAAGCTATTTAAAAAAAACTTGCCGTTTAATTACATAAAAAAAATTATTACCTTTAAATAATTTCCTAACTATTTTAACGAATTTGTTAAAAATTATTGTAACTGCCGCTCTCGCGTCGAAGCCTTTTTCTGAGATGTACACCTAGACTAATATTTATTGCAGCCAGCCGCGCGCTTTGGAAAATAATGTCGAAACGCAAGCAAAGCACAACTCTGTTCGATTTTAGCTTTGAAAAACGTAGTGCTAGTAGTGATGTTAGTGATAATATTGCCAATAAAGATAACCACGAACACGAACAGAATACTACAGACGTTACGGCTAAGGTCGGTGACATCCCATTAACTTCTAAAACCGATGTTACACCTTGTAGTAGTTGTAGTAATACAAAAAGTGATTTTGACATAGGAAATGGTTTAAAAAAAATATATAACTGATGACTTAAAATATACATTGATTGAATCGCCTTGGAAGCCCAAGACTTCCTACGATTTTCCAAAACAAGGTAAGATATAACATTTTAATAAAAAATAAAATAATTAAAAAAATAGGTATTGTTTAAAAAAAAACGAAAATTGATTGAAAATAGATTACAAGATATATACGTATACTTTTACCTTATGACTTATTTTTTACCCCAATTGATGCGTTAACAAATTTGATAAATACGCATTTAAAAAAATAAATAAACTTTTTTATGCCTAAAATAAATACGTTGTTATATGTTTAACAAATAATTATTATGACCTTTTTTTCTATTTCTGTCCTTGTCAAGCCCATTAAAAAACCCAAAAAAATGTGTAATCCGTAAGAATCTACGAATTACACATATTTTTGCTTTTTTTATAGGCTGGACAAGGGTAGAAATTAAAAAAATCAGTCATTAAAAAAATTATAGACCCGCCTTATTAAAGTGCATCCAGATTATTGTTTTTTTTTTAGGTAGCAGAAACTTAAAATTTCAGTATACTTGGTTTACTAGATTTCCGTGGTTAGCATATACCAAGCTTAATGAAGGGAGGAAACCAAAAGTTGTCAGCCTTAGTAAAAAAACCTTTTAATAAATACAAAGATGCAATAGAAGTATTTTCACAACATGAGCAAAACATATATCATAAAAAATCTCTTTTATTGGCCGAAAATTTTGTGCAAGTTTTTTCCAAAAAACAAACCAGTGTAATCGAGCAGGTTAATCAAAGTTATAAACAGAAAGTTACGGAGAACCGCGAAAAACTAATTTCGATTATTGAAATAATTAAATTGTGTGGCAGGCAAGAGCTCGCTTTAAGAGGCACAAATGATAGTGGCAGAGCGATTAATACAAACGATTCAGAGCCTGATACAAATGACGGAAATTTTCGAGCGTTATTGCGTATGCGTGCAAAAACCGATACTGTTTTGAAAACTCATTTGGAAAAAAGTGGACTTAATGCGCAATATATAAGCCCAACTGTGCAAAATGAACTTATTAAGATTTGTGGGTCTATTATAATAAAAGAAATAATAAAAAATATTTCAAAATCGGGTCTTTTTTCGATACTAGCTGATGAAACCACTGATGTCTCCAGGATAGAACAAATGACTTTGTGTATAAGATATATTGATATTAATGAAAAAAATCAACACGTTATTAAAGAAAATTTTTTGGGATTTGTACCCGTTAAAGATGCAACCGGAAAAGGATTATCTGATTTAATATTACAAACACTTAGCACTTTTGGACTTGATTGCGGTATGATGATTGGTCAGGGTTATGATGGTGCAGCGGCCATGTCTGGGTCTTTTAGTGGTGTTCAAGCCGAAATAAGAAAATTATACCCTTGTGCTTTATATGTACACTGTAGCTCTCACTCCCTTAATTTAGCTATAAGTCATTCTTGCCAGGTTCAAAGTATCCGCTGTTCACAGGACTCTGAAAGATAAATTTAGGCCTTTTCGTAACTTTGAGCACCTAACACCGACACAAAAAGAACTTCGCTTCCAATGATTTATTCAAAAATATTGTATAGGGACGATAAAATCAATTGGTAACTTCTTTAGACTTTCCGCTAAGCGCACTGCCTTACTTCAGGAAAAGATTAAACAAAGTTATCCTGAGACGAGTTGGTCGCGACTAGTACCGATGTGCGAAACTCGATGGGTGGAGAATCACACTGCTCTTATGAGGTTTAAAGAAATTTATACTACGATTGTAGAAATAGTAGAAGATCTCTCTGAATCCAGGGATATCGAAACATCTTCAAAAGCTTCTGCTTTTTTAAAAAGTGTAATTTCAAGTGAATTTGTTATTAGTTTGTGTGTGGCAGAATCTTTGTTTGCCTATACAATAAACCTCAGTAAGATACTCCAAAGTGTCGATATTGATTTGCCGTCTGCTCTTGCTTTTATTGAAAACGTTAAACTTCAAGTCGAAAAAAATCGCGAGAACATGGACATTTTTTTCCATGGAATTTTTGAAAATGCCACAAACATGCTTGAGTCAGTGAATGAAGTCGTTACCATCCCAAGAGTTAATAAAAGGCAAATTAATCGTGTAAACATAAGTGTTCACACTCCTGAAGAATACTACAGAATCGCTATAGCTATCCCCTTTATAGACGATTTTCTTTCACAAATCCATAGCAGATTTCTTAAGCATAAAGAAATATTTAAATCTTTAAATAAATTGTTGCCAAAAAAACCTAAAAAATATTGAAGAACTTGTTGATGAGGAGCTGCAAAGAACCATTGATTTTTTATAGCAAGTTTGTTGAAAAAGAAGTTGCCATATCGGAAATAAAAATTTGGCAGAATAATGGGAAAATCAAATTAAAGATATTCCACAAAGCGCTTTACAGACATTAGATATGTGCGATAAGAAGTTTTTCCCTAACGTTTACGAGTTAATAAAAATCTTATGTACATTACCTGTGACTACTGCAACCCCAGAGCGTACCTTTTCTACAATGAAACGCATTAAAAGTTATATAAGAAATAGTTCTGGCCAAGAAAGAATGTCTGACTTAGCATTAATGAGTATATATAGAAACATAAACATAAACAATCAGGAAGTAATTAATATTTTTGTAGAAAAAGCCCGTCGTTTAAATTTAACACTTTAGTTTAGCCTTATAAACGCTTATAAATGTTTGAACTAATAAATACGTTTTATACAACCATTATTGTATACTTGATTATTCCTCAATCAGCAAACCCATAGGGATACATACCTTATTATTATAGGTCGTTTCAGAAATTTACTTTAAACAAGCGCATAACATACAATTTTTAGTTTTGTATTATATTAATTCGTTTGTTTTACTATTTAACTAACAAAAGAGAAAACATAAAAAAGTAAAAAAAAATAATCATTATGGGCGTGGCATCCCGAAAAATTTTCGCCTGCGGCGCTTATGTACCCTACCTGCCCCCCCCCATAAATTAAATTCTGTCTATGTCTCTGAGCAAACCCCCCCCCCGAAAAAAAATTCTGGCTACGGCCCTGGGTCTTTGTAAATTCTATTTTCCAGATATCCCCATAGAAAGAAATCTAAAATCGATAAATCTGGGGACCTAGGGGGCCATCTTATAGGTCCATTTGTTCCGATCCATTGATTGGTAAAATTATTGTCCAGAAATAATCACGTCATTCCAGTATTGTGTGCAGGAGCACCGTCCTGTTGCAAATAAATTTCGTTAATTTGCACTAGAGGAACATCGTCAAGTAATTCAGATATAGCTGCCTCTAAAATTTCTATATAGCGGTTGGCTGTTAGATTTCCCTCAAATATATAAAATTTTATATGTGTTCCTAATATGAAGCAGGACACATTTAGACCAAACCTGCCCTGCTGTCTTCTGGGAAATATTTGGTGTTGATTTTCCTGGGACCAGAATCTACTATCGTGCCTATTGAGTATACCAGAATTACTGAAATGTGCTTCGTCTGACCATATAACTTTCCTTTCAAAATCTCTAACCATATCGCATCTTTCTCGAAACCATTTGCAGAAGACTACCCGATGCTCTGGATCTCCTGGCTGTAAGCGCTGCACGAGCCTAAATTTGTATGGGTGGTATTTATGCTTTTTTAGAATTTCTTGAACTCTAGTTTTTGGAATCCCTATGCTCTTTTCACTGGCCCTACAAGAGTTTGTAGGGTAAGCTTCTGCATTAGCCAAAATCGTAATTTCCTCAGCCTCCCGATTTTCTTTATAATGTTTTCGTACGAGGTTTGATAAATGATCCGTGATTAAGTAAATTCTTTTTTATCCGATAAAAAGTGGATATATTAGGTTGCCTCCTTTCTGGATATCTAAATAAAAATTAAGCAATAGTATTTTAACATACCTAAAAATTAACTGTTTACCTGTTAAAATACATCTCAGAAGCCGCTTCAACATTTTCATTACTTAATATAAAACAAGCTAATATATCGTACTTTTCATAATGTTCTAAAGTTTGGTTTTCTTTCATATTAATACAAATATATTTTTACACAATAAATAGATGCAAATACGCGTACAAAATTGGGAAATGTCATTTGCTTCCAAGAAAACAAAAGAAAACGGCATCGTTTTGCATGGCCTGCTGCAAAATTTGGGATGATAATTATAAAAATTAGGATTTTTGTTGTTGTTTATTAAAATAGACCCATACTATTATATATTTCTGAGAAGCTTTTAAAAGGGCAAATTAATTTCTGGACAAATATACAGGGTGTCCCATTTAAAAATAAACACAACTTTGGGTCATATCTAACAAATAACAACTCAAATGAAAAATATGACTACGCCACTGGATCCAGCGTAAAAAACTGCATAAGCAGCAATTTTTCCCTTTGTGTTAAGTTAAAGGATAACCGAGATACGAGGGGGCTCCCAAAATGCAAAATTTTCTATTTCGCCCTGTATCTCATAAACGAAGAAGGCTATGAAAATTTTGTTTACGGCTTCATGAGTTTCACAAAAAATTAGCTTAGGTTTGTGAAAACCGCAAGGTTCTATCTTTAAAAATAAGCGGAATACCCTGCTTTTGCAACCAAATCCGGACACCCTGTACATCTCGAATAAATATTTTGCTTGACCGTTGGCGGCATGTCTTTTTAAAACTCTCATTCGAACTTTATTATAACAACTATAACAGTGGCGCAAACCGCTTTGACTTTGCTGGAGGTGTTATGTTTAGTTTACGATTTTCCTACTACGTTGTAAAGAAGTCTTCCTTGCATCAAACGTGTAAAAACTTATTTAAGAAATACAATATCTCAAAAAAAAAAACTTACTTCTTTAGGCAATATTTCAGTTCAAAAGGAATGTCTGGAGGAGATTAGGGCAACTCATCCATTTTATGAGGATGTTGTAAATAAATTTGCTGCTATGAAGGATAGGAGAATTGATTTAGTATACAAAATTTAGGTAAGTCGTAAAAAAATATTCTACCCCTTCCACATATAAAAAAAATTCTGAAAAAAAAATTATGGCGATACTTTCTTGCTTCATTTGCACTTCACTTACTTTTTCACCCGCGAGCCGCCACTGATTTTTGGTCCAAGTTGAATGTCTTACATCTTTTAAACCAGTGGATCGATTTTGAAGAATTTTTTTTCGCAGGTTGATAATACCTTTGTCGTCTAGCAGAAATGAAACACATGAGAATGTTCTCAAAGTATCTTGGATAATAATGGTAAAGCTCGAACCACGCTTTTTTGCTGTTTTTTGTCTTGCCCTGTGTATTGGTTGAGAATTCGTATAGAAACTTTTTAAATCCTGTATGAAAGACCCTTTTTTTTTGGGCATTTTGTTTTTTTATTCATTGACTTATCTCTAAAAGTGACCGAATTTCTTCCTAATTCATCCCAAAAATATTCTATTGCATTCATATCGGGGCTTCTCGCAGGCCATTCTAATGTGGTTTCTAGGAAGTTCTGCACTATCCCTGCGGTATGCTATCAGGCATTATCCTACATCAGAATACTGCTCTAAAATGTCATTGATGCTAATTTGGGCTGTCATTGACTGTCTAATGGGAAAAACATGAAGGGGTGTACGTCTATTCATGGAAATTCCACCCCACACCTTAACTGAACCACCATTAAAATTATGCCATTCTGTTATAAAAGATTGATTGAATCTTTCACCAGTTCTCCATACTCTTTTTCTCCCATCCACCATATTAAGGCAAAACCTTGATTCATTAGTAATCAGGACATTTGACCATTCATCATTAGTCCATGCTCCATAATTTTGTACGGAGTATCTCCGAGCATCATGATGTTGAGGTAGCAATTTAGGCCCTTTTGCAACCCACCTAGCCTAGGTTAGACCTTACAAACCGTCTGCTTACTCACTATAACATCTCAAATTTGGTGAAGATCTTCTTGAACTTTCATGTTTATTCATATTTCTAAGTAGGCCTTCTGCAAAACATCAACAAAGATTCAGAACTTGATATCGACATTGACATTATTTTCATTCCCAAAATCCCAGTCAACTTCAGAAACTCTGTTATAAAATAAAAACATACCTCTCTGTGTTATGGGTCTGCAAGTAGATTTCTTTTCTGCATAAGATTAGTTCTTCTCAGGGGTAAAAAAGCTCACATACTTTTTAAATGGTCTGCTGAACAAAGCCCACTTGTGGCAACAGGGGCGTGCAGTCCATGAAAGCAAAGGAAGCAGTGCTTCCCCAAAAAAAAATACAAAACATCTAAAATGTAATTTGTGAAATAGGAAACTATTAATTTAGTTTATATTAAAAATGCTAAAATATTATCTTAATTATCAAGCCCATAATAAATGCGGCCTTGACTCCGACCTAGCTACAATAGAATATCGAATAGAACCTATGCGGGCAGCTAGCTTCTCTGCAGCCAAGTCCTGTATGCTTGATTTCCTGTGAATCGAGCCAGAGGTTATTGAACTTTCCACCGGCTGTTTGCAATTTTTGCATTTCAGTCACATGCTTTAAGTGGGGGAGGAAGGTTCTTTGTTTAAACGGCTATCCGTGTGTTGTGTGATACGTACGTCGCGTCGTGCATGGTGCGATATGGAAGACAATAATTACGGACGTGGATATGCAAATACCGTCAACTTCGGCGGTCGGTAATAACGTTGAAAATGTTGGAGAATTTAGTAAGAAGAGTGTGTGTGAATGTGTGGTGTGCGTCTTAATAATAAAGGGATTTTCAACATCAAACTCTGCTGATAAGCTTCAAATAATTTCCAAAGGAAGGTCAAAACCGCCTATGAAAAATTTAACCACAAAAATGAAGAACTGTATTAGACATTTTTATCCGGAAAAACAATACGAACAATTTAAATGGCTAACAGGATGTGAAAATATAAGTAGAGTATTTTGTTGGCCATTTTTACTTTTTGAAAATGAAAAAGGTCTCTGGAATAAAACTGGTTTTTCCGATTTAAACAATTTCCATAAAGCTGTAAAAAGACACATTATGTCCAAAGCGCATTTGCAGGCTGTCATAAAAGAAAAAGTCTTCGGCAAAACCAGAACTGAACACGCTCTTAATAAACAGTTGGGAATTAGTCACTGCCAACACAATGAACTAGCCGATAAAAATAGGCAAATATAGCAAATATAAACTTATCGATGTTGTTTGTTTTCTCGGACAGCACGAATTGGGATTTAGAGGTCATGACGAAACAAGGGTTTCTTCAAATAGAGGAAATTTTCAAGATTTACTTAATTTAATGGCTAAATATGATGACTGCTTAAAAAATCATTTAGAACAGTCTAGCGCTTTTCGAGGAAAGTCGAATCGAATCCAGAATGATTTAATTTCCGCTGTTGCAACCATTATTCTAAAAAGAATTAAGCAGGAGATTGGCGAGGCGCGGTTCATTGCTATTGTTCTGGACGAAACAACTGATATCACTAATTTTAGCCAATTATCTATAGTAATACACTACGTTAACAAAGACGGAAGTATTCAAGAGCGATTTTTAGGTTTTAAGAATGTATCCGAAAATCATACAGCAGATGCATTATATACTCAGAAGCAATAAATAGTTCGAGGGGGTTTTTGGACTGCTTGAAACGAGATTTTAATTTTAATTATTTGTTGAACATATTTTTAGAAATATTTCCATTCTCGGACAATGTTTTTAATATATTACAAACTAAAACAAATGATATTGCTATTTGCCTAAAAAAGTGGATGATTTTAAATCCATGTTAAGCTGAAAAAGAGATGACTTTGACCCATTTTGGGAGAAAACGATGAAGTTAAATGTAGAGCCACAAGTCAAGGTGGGAGATGTTCAAACATCATACAGACGCGTCTTTTATGAAACAATCGATCAAATTCGGCAACAAATAAACTAGATTTAATGGTTTATATAATTTTAACTTCCTCGAGCTCTGCAATTTTGATGCATTTTAACTTTTCCAGAAGATGGGTTTAAATCTCTTCTTCTTCATTGTGGCCAGTTCTTCGACCGAGTGTTACTGCGATCTGAAATAAAAGTGATTTACGAAACTGATGACATTAGCGCAAAAAATAACGCTAAGGAAATAATGCAATTTTTAAAAGATAAGGAGCTGGAAGATGCCTACACCGAAGTGTCGAAATTGTGTGAATTAGTATTGACAATACTTGCCACAAGTTCATCAGTAGAACGCAATTTTTCAACACTTAAACGTATAAAACATTTCGTGAGAAATTCAACGTGGCAGGAGAGACTTTCGCATTCATCGCTGTTGTCCATTGAAAATAAACTTATCCAAAATATGTTGGAGCATCGACGTTTTTATGATGACGTCGTTGACGAATTTGCAAAAAAATTTCTAAAAATTGCTTCCCTTTCTTAAAATATCACCACACGCCCCCCTATAAGATATTTACTTTGGAAAATTTAAGGGTACCAATCTTGTTCAAAATCTGATAGATATACCTTTGATTGCCACAAGTTAAAAAATTACAGGGTCTGATATAACAAGTTTAGAGAGCTCACATTTATCCGGACTTATTTCCAAATAGTTCTAGAATAATTGAATCACCAGGTATAAAAATTAAAAATGAAACATATTGACATTGTCAGCTGTTCATTTTGACTTGCGACAGTCTCTGATCGATTCTGATGTCAAACGTTGGAACGTTGGAATTGAGAGTTTGTATGTATTAATCTTATTTATTTTTATGGATGATTCAGATGGGTTCATAATAATTGTCTTTCAATAAGTATAACGATGTGAGAGTACATCAACAAGGTAAGATAATTTCACACTTAGGTATCGAAAACATGATTACTAATAATATTGTTATATTATGATTATTTTAAAGTTATTGCGTAAAATTAAGGTTCAAAAAGAAACCAAACTTAGAAAAATTCCGGCCGAGCTGGGTTTGTGTAGAGACCTATCTTAAAGTCCTCAACATGTCCTGAAAAGTAGAAAAGTGAGTCATGAGTTTTTATTTTTAGGAGGCGAATTCTAGTATTTTGCAGATATTTTGTAAATTGGGTCTTGTAAACAATTAAACCCACGGAATCTGATAATTTTTTAATATAAAATAGAAAGTTTACCTTCATTTAACTGTTTTAAGAAAATAAAAGAAATGGACGAGCCACTTTTTCTATTACAAAATCGAAAAAGAAATTCCATATTTTCACTGCATTCAAATGCGTCATATTCCTTAATATGACATTTTAAAGAAAGGCTATTTTACATCGTTGCCAAACTTATATTATTGTATGAAGCTTAAATTTTTCATGTTTGTCTCCCGACAGTACCGCATTTGCCCCCCCCCCGCTGTGCCGATGCCGAATGTTAGACTTCTGCCAGTTATGCACTGCGCTGTTGTTTGCCTTTTAGGGCTTTAACGATGATGCCTACGGCGGTACAAATCCACCTAGTTCCTTCACTCTCCTGCTGGTACCGATTCACAACCCACAAATGCGTTTTGTTTTTCTTGTATAATTTATATAGGTCATATATAAAATAAACTTGACAACGTAGCATCCCCAGCACACTGGATTTCCATCCAACGGTCAACACTCCTGCTCTGTCTTTATTTAGTAGTTGTAATTATGTTAAAAAACGTTTAATAATGTCTAATATAATAATTACTTCTAAGTTTTAGTTAGAAATAATCATTTTTGTGTTATTGAGCGTTATAATATGATCAATCTTTCACATAGTTCATAAATTAAGTTTGTGAAAAATATGTTTTTAGCGATACGCCAAAAACAAGTTCAGTGCAACCTTCCGAAACCTTAGTTTTTTGGATATAATTTGAAAAAGTGGTTTATCCATAAATTTTTGTGTATAGGAATTATTAAAAAAAGGTAATCTTTCAAATGTATGTTTTAAATTTGTCAAATTCCATGGGTAAAATTCTTTACAGGAGCCTTGTAAATTGTCAATTTGTAAAAAATTTTAATGAAATATCATATATTCATTTTTTTTTTTTGGCTTTTATAAAGTCCCCTGAATGCGGTAATTAAAAAATTTCCCCGCGGCATCTCCCAATTTTTATTTTAATTATTTATTTGTGTTTTCTTAACTGAACTGTGATAAATTCGTAATTTATTCTACTTTTCTGACCAGAAAGAAAATGCAGGGTTTTTTATTTTTATGTTGGTGACATAACATGAAAGTGTCTTCAATCAACTAAAACAGCGCCAACTATTCAAATTTAAAAAGTCAAAAATTTTACAGTAGTAATGTGTTTTTATTTGTGTTTAAAAAGTTGTTAAGTAAGAATCTTTAAACTAATGGATACTTTTAATTCCTAAAAATCACGTTTTTATTATTATTTCGTAATAAAAATATATATATAAATAATTGCTTAATATATAAGATAGTTCTAATCTAATATATAACAATTTTTAGACATACTCAACAAGAAACAGAATGTTAGAGAAAAAAAAAGACAAAGAAATCGACTGCGAATCCATTAGATGCTCCTCTTCTTTCAGTTCTTCACAGCTAACCTCTGGATATCTCTGCTCATTTGTCTATTAGTTTACTTTGTATTTTATATTATGATGAAATTGTAAAAATCGGATTTCTTATATTTTTTCTATTGTTACATAGTATAGTGTAGCGTAACTAGAAAATTGATACAGGTGCAATGGTAGGCAACTTGTAGATAATTCTAGTTTTAAAATAAAAAAACAACGTTTGAATAACCATTAAACCGCTACAAATCAAAAGAGACCGTTAATTTTACTCTGAATTTTTACTATTATAGTAGGAAATAATTACTAGCATTCCAGCTGTACACGTAATCAGGGGGAGCAGAGGGGCAGCTATCCCCACCGACGCATTTGCAATTTGTATAAATACTATAATTAATATACTGTTCTCATCTCAGCAAAACCCGGGTGCCCATCCTTTCTTTTGTATACCTTGTCTCTCCAAGAACTTGAAGAGAATGTCACACGTCAATTATGAACGCTTGTCATCTCGCTAGATTTCAGTTTTTGATACAGTTCTAAAAGCAAATTAAATCCTATGATTTGATTGGTTGCTGTTGGCGAGAGACAGTATATAAATAATTTTTATCGAACATTTGACATGTGCTTCCTAGGGCGTCAGTAGAATACTCGACTTTGGATTCGGCGGTATGTATTCGAATCGAACTTATAATTAATAAAAATGCGGATTAGGTTAGGTTTACTGTAGGGAACACCATTATAAGTCTATAAATAACAACTGTACCAGAAACTGAAATCCTGCACTATGAACGATTGTCATGTCCCCATAGACTAGAGATGATAATATTCAGATTTTGTCAAGTTTGTTGTCTTCTATATTTTATTCATAAGTTTTGTTATAAACTGCCAATAATTTTATTTATTAATAAATATAGTCCAGTATCTAAAAAGGCTGTGATTCTTCACATAAGCAGCATCTTATTCTTCACACGAGCGGCATCTTATCAGTAGTTACAAAGAAGTGAAGCAGTCAAATTCAAAGAGCCCTTTAAAAACTAACATATATGATAAGAAAATGTTCTAAAAAAAAACGTTTTCAAAAAAATTTTTTATTTTTTCCGCTTTTTTTTAGTTAGTTGTAGTCTAAACCAAAATTAAAGTAAAAGAATACTGAATCTATTGCATACTAAGTTTTGCTATTGTTATATAAAAGCGTCATCTATACATATTTTTAGAAAATCAGCAGCAATCATTGTCAAAAACTAAAATAACACTAGCCGGTCAGCCTTGTTAGAGCTATCACGTTTGTACTAGATCTATTACGATTTAAAATCATATATTACGCTATTGCGCTGCTGAATAATTCCATTACAATTACCTTTTGAGTGGAATTATATGTACTAATTATCAGCCCTCTGCGGCGTTGTCAATGTCGGTATTGCACGTTTACAGAATGTTATATAACCGTTGATACACTAAAACATTAACAGATGGCTGTATAAAAAAATGACAATTTAAAGTGTCATCTGTCAACCGGATAGTTTAGCATGAAACACAATAAAAACACGTTATACGTTTGCTCCCATTTATATCAAAACATTATTATTCTTTGGATATTTTTCGATGTTTTGGTTAAATACTTATTTACAATATTGGTTATAAACGCTGATATTTAGTTCCAACGTCAAAATTATCAGCCATCTTAGTGCCACAAATGTGTACTTCCTTTTTAAGTTTGGTTTTTCTAGGTTCATTTTTTACTTTAAACAGTATCGGAAGGTCCATTGTATTCCAAGCATTAGCGGGCGGCAAATTTTTTATTCTTAAACATCTGCTCGCGTCCCACCGCTAGCCGAGTCTTGATTGGTGTTTTTTTTTCTTGTTGGCACAGGAAGAATTAAAAACTGTTTTAAAAAGAGGATTGCGATTCGATTAGACCTGAATAAGTTCTTTTTTGGAATGATGTAAAAATGCGTACCTATATAAAAAGGTGTATTTTTCTTAATACAAGGATTGTCAAATGAAAGACTCGGCAAGCGGCGGAATTCGGGGGAATGAGAATAAAAATAAAAAATGTGCGAACTGACATTACAGTGACTTTTATAATTGATGTTGGGCGGCATCTATTACGAAGATTTTGAATCTATTACGAAAATACAGATACCTTTATTACGAAAGTGAAAAAAAGCACCCCATTTAATTGAACAAGATTCATTAAATAATTTTAATCTAGTTTGGGACCTCTACCCTTGTTTATGTATCTATAAAGAAGACCTCTACTTATCCAATGAGCAGGCTATTAGATTCAAGATTATTGCAACAATGGAATTTACTAGCCGCTGGAAACAAAGTTACCATATCCTCATTTTTTACCATTCAGAATAAAATTCGTATTTGTATTAATCCAATTAGTGTTATGAAAAAATTAGGCTTTGCAGATAATTTGGACGAGCGGCGATTTCTCTTTGTTATTGCTCGATGAAGAAAATGTTGCAACACGTTGATTTTTATCTCAAAGAAGTCTTATTTATTTTCAATTCTGTCACGTCAACCCCCCGCAGGGGTGAGCTTCAACCCTTAAATTAAATGGGATTAAACTTCATGTAATACCTCATTTTAAAAATAAGGAAATATTTTTTTTATTTATCACTCAAAAAAGTTAATCTACCTACAAAATTCACCAAATTAACAACAATTAAATGAAGATGATTTTGACTGACGTGTGGAATTTTGAGAGTTGTTGAACTGAACGAATAATAAATAATCGGAATTTAGTGTTCAACATTTGCTTTTCCAATGTCACAAATGATATTGGTCTGAACAAAAATCCACATCTATTCCATGAGGTTCACACTTAACATGAAATTAAACGTCTGGATTGGATGGATTGGAGGAATGTATCTACATTGTCGATCCTGCATTGGCAGAAACACTTTGTAATGTGCCTAAAGAAAATTTAGATACATACCTTAAATATTCGTGGGTTCTTTAGGGAAACAAAAGAAAAGTCTCAACATATCTCCAATGTTTGAATCTATTATTCTAAAGTTAGACAAAATCTATGCTAATCAGCTATATCTAAAAATCATTAAACCTAAAACCTCTTAATGTCAATAGTCTTTAAAACTAACCCCACCAAACACTGTAGAATGAAGTGTAAATAAAGTTCGGTCGGGACGATCGTCCTTGGAGCAGAGTGAGAATCTAGACGGCAATAACAATAAATAGATAAACTGATCAATTTATTTAGCAGGTAAATCAAAACCCAATGGTCAAATATAGAAGACACTAAACAGTGCTGCTTGTTAGTGTCTATGATCTATATAACATCATTAACCTAGGCCTAGGTACTTTACCAAAACAACCACGAAGACAGCCGCTGAGAAAAACGACACTCTCGCGATTTTAACTCTTTAACGGCTGCCGCCAATCTGCCTTACCGGCCGTTCTCTTCCAAGATTCCCGTTCTCCACTTCGGTGCCACAGTTACGTCACCTGCGCGGCAGGGTTGCCATTAGTTCCATAAATTTCCTTAGGACTAATTTTTGCACACTTCAACTTGAAAATAATAACAATTACAATGAAAATGAGTTGACATTTCAACAAAATGGTGCACCTCTTCATGATACCCTTGCTGTTCCTGAATATTTAAAACGGACATATCCTGGTAGATCGATCAGCCGAAGAGGAGCAATAGAGTGCCCTGCAAGATTACCTGACTTAACGCCCTTAGATTTTTTCTATGGGGTCACTTAAAAAAAACTTGTTCTACGCAAAAAAGTGGCCGTTGGCAAGATATTTGCGTATAAATTAACCAGTACCACCTTTTCAAAATTTGAAATTTTTATTAAAAATTTTTTTGAAATAACAATTATTGAAATGAAAAATTTATAGAAAATAAAAATATTTTTATTGAAATTGGCTGCCACAATAATAACAATGAAAAAATAACTCCTTTTTAAATTTGTAACTCACGAGTTTATGGCTATATCCCACTTAATTTATACGCAAATATCTTGCAAACAGCCACTCTGAGGGATATTTACAAAGTATACCTTTTTTGCGTGGAAGAAGTGGAAAATAGATAATCTTTAACATTTGAGCCAATACACCGTGACACAAAAAAGTTACGTTATCTTAAAGAGATTTAATGCACCGTCAGCGGCGCCTTCTACAAGCAGCATCAGAACTAAGCACAGATTTGAATTTCTCGCTTCAAACCCCCCCCCCCCCCCCACGTCTCAATTTGACGCCGTTCTGTCGCCTTGTTTATAAAATATAAAGAAAAAACTAAATTAAAATTACAACTTTGACACCCTGTATCTTGGGTACAGTCAACTTTTGGACTAAGCAAAGTATGGTTAAATCGCAATATTTTTACCCAAAGAACCTGCAGTTTTGCTGTTTACTATTAATTATGGGACACCCTATATATATATATATATATATATATATATATATATATATATATATATATATATATACAGTGTGTCCGAAATTGGTTATGACAGTATTGGGATCTCGGAAACCGTAATAGTTACAAAAACGTTTAAATGGAGAAAGTTTTAGACAATTATGTTTGTAATTTAACGCCGTTTTGCTCGCGATTCTATCTTTTTTAGTTTTTGAGATATTTTGAAAAAACCTAAAAACTGTATTTTCGAAAAAGTCCTATAATTTATTTATTTATGAAATTTTTCAAAATCTGTAAGAACATTATTAAGGCAACTTTTTACGTAGAGTGCACCTATTAAGTCAGATTTTACATACGACGTTTCGATTTTCTAGAACCATCATCAATTTTGTTTTTTCTTATGGCCGCTGTGTTCGATTTTAACAGTTTTGAAACGAGTATTTCTTTAGCTTTTCAACGGTGTATCACACTTTGTAATTAAGTTATTACTAAAGGTGCAAAAAGTGCGTAGAGGAAATATTTAAACGTTTTTTAGAATTATCAAAGTAAAAAGTTAAAAATTAATAGTGTTAAATAGCAATATATTGTAATTTAACATCCAGTTCTACAAAAAATCAGTGAAAACTACTTAATAACATAATTGATTCGTGCACAATGTTCACACATGTTCAAACTACCACCCGCATATAACACTAACATCTTTGCCCAAGTAGGCTTTGCGTTTGAAATAAGACTGTTTAAACATTTTTTCGAATTATCGATATAAATTAAAATTTAATCGTTTCAAATAGCAATATTTTTAAATTGGACATTAAATTCTGCATAAAATCAGTAAGTTCTACTCAGTAACATTAATACTATGTGCACTGCACATAATGTACCCCGAAGAACGACTGTCGACAGAACTTCTTTTCAAGCGCTGCACTAATTAGAAGCTTGCTAGAGTTAGTCAATTTTAAGAATCGCAATAGAAAGTATGCAAGTATGATAAGGAATGGAATAGGCAAATATTAGAATATTTTAATGAAAATCTGGTTTTTTCCATAAGAAGAATTGAAACAGAACTTCACATTCTGAAGTCAACCGTTCATGGCGATTTAAAAGTACTAACCTTACAAGAATTAACAGAAAATCAGTATGAACTACCTGCTCAATAAAATTAATAAAAAAATGCTACATAATACTAGGATTAAAAATGTTGACCGTTTTTTTCTATGCAGTGTCCGCATTTCCTTTCAACTGTTCTGATTACCCGTTGAATGGTATTTCTATTTATATTTTCTAGAATATTTCGGGTTCGCTGCTCAAGAACTTGCCTATTTTCTGGGGGGTCAAATTCGTATATTTCATTTTTCGCACATCCCCATAAATAAAAATCCAGCGGCGTGATATCCGGGGATCTAGCTGGCCAGCGGACAGGACCACTGTTGGATATTACGTTTTCACCAAAAGTTGTTGTTAAAAAGGTTTGTACAGCCCTGCTGTTATGTGCAGGACAACCGTCTTGCTGAAACCACAAGCTATTAACCTGATCATCTGGCACAGCTTCTCGAATGGCAGGAACTATTTGATTCTGTAACATGGCAAGGTATCTTGGGCCTGTCAGTGTCTGATCAAAAATAAAGGGACCAATGAGACGATTTCCTAAAAAGTAATGGAAAATATTGAATTATAAGCAATTCAATTAGACTATATTTATCTTACCAAGCATCCCGCACCACACATTAAAACCAAATCGCTCTTGCAGCCTGCGTAGATCGCGTAGTTGCGGATTTTCAATAGCCCAATAATGGTGATTTTTTTTTATTAAAAATGCCACAGTTTGTAAAATGAGTCTCATCTGACCAAATGACTTTATTGCAAAAAGCGGGATTTTCTCGACATCTATTGATATACCAATTACAAAAAACAATTCTTCTTTCGAAATCACCTGCTTGAAGTCCTTGCACAACTGTTGGCTTGTAAGGACGATATTTAGTTACTTTTAAGACGCCATGAACGGTAGATTTTGGAATTTGAAGTTCTGTTTCGCTTCTTCTTGTAGATGAAGTCGGATTTTCATTAAAATATTCTAGGATTTGCCTATTGCGTTGCTCGTTGTCTTTTGCATACTTCTTTGTGCGAATCTTATTAAAACTGCCAAACTCAAGCAAGTTTCTAACCAGCGTTTGAAAATAAGTTCTGCCAGGCTGCCGTCTTTCGGGGTACGTGTCAAAATACACATCCATGGCCCTGTTTGCATTTCTTTCATTTTTAATATAATACACTAACATATCAAACATTTCTTCATTAGAAAAGTTTAACGCCATTGTAATCCTTATTAAAACAGCGATGAATGTTAAATAAAACTTAAACGTTGCATTTTTGACAGATTAAAAGCATTCTATTATTTCAAAACCAAAGCCTACTTGAGCAAAGATGTTAGTGTTATCTGCGGCTGGTCATTTGAACATTTGTGAACATTGTCCAATGTTATTGAATAGTTTTTACTAATTTTTTGTAGAACTGGATGTTGAATTACATATTGCCTTTTAACACTATTAATTTTTAATTTTTTACTTTGATAATTCCAAAAAACGTTTAAATATTTTCTCTACGCACTTTTTGCACCTTTAGTAATAACCTAATTACAAAGTGTGATACACCGTTGAAAAGCTAAAGAAATACTCTTTTCAAAACTGTTAAAATCGAACACAGCGGCCATAAGAAAAAACAAAATTGATGATGGTTCTAGAAAATCGAAACGTCGTATGTAAAATCTGACTTAATAGGTGCACTCTACGTAAAACGTTGCCTTAATAATGTTCTTACAGATTTTGAAAATTTTCATAAATAAATAAATCATAGGACTTTTTCGAAAATGCAGTTTTTTGGTTTTTTCAAAATATCTCAAAAACTAAAAAAGATAGAATCGCGAGCAAAACGGTGTTAAATTGTCTAAAACTTTCTCCATTTAAACGTTTTTGTAACTATCACGGTTTCCGAGATCCCAATACTGTCATAACCAATTTCGGACACACTGTATATATATATATATATATATATATATATATATATATATATATATATATATATATATATATATATATATATATATATATATATATATATATATATCCTCACCCAGTTAAGAATATTTATTGAAATTAATACTTAATAAACTACGAGTATTTCTCAGAATTATTTGACTTGTAACTTTATTTACTTAACGTTATTTTCAGAATTTGCTCCATTTGGAATGTTCAACATTCTGTAGGTATGTTTCAAAAGGGCCGATTCTTGCATCTGCTACGTTCTTACATTATAAAGCAGGGGTGCCCAAACGGTCGATCGCGAGTGCTTTTTGAGTAGATCTCGAGAAGAGACAATTTTTTAATAAGTAGGTACTTAACTAAACTACAAAAATGTATTACGTAATAAAATAACACTCTGCTAACGGCAAAAGGCTGCTTTATCAAAGGAACGCGCGGTTCTAGAATTTTGGGGCGGCGCGTTTGACGGGAACATTCGAGACTTTCGTTCACACCGATATAAATGTTGCGCCTGCAGGAATTGGAGTCATTCTGAATTGCAACTTGAAGGCAATACTACGTCGAGACAAAGTGTATTATTAAATAGTACAAAATGAGTGCAGCGAAGAAATCTAAAACGTATCATTTTAATAAAGATTGGGAGGAAGAATTTTTGTTTTGTATGGTGAAGGATAAGTGCGTTTGTCTTATTTGTCGTGCGTCATTTGCAATACCTAAGCGTGGTAACTTAGAGAGGTATCATAAAACGGTGCATAAAAACTATGAAAAGGATTTTCGGCCACAGAGTGAATTAAGAAAACGAAAAGTACGTCATTTGATATCTTGTTTGAAAAAAGAACAAACCATGTTCACAAGACCAGCCAAACAATCAAAAGCTGCTACGATCGCGTCTTTTGAAATATCTCATATATTGGCGAAACACAAGAAACCATTCGAAGATGGATCGGTTGTGAAGGAAGCACTTATTGAAGCGGGTGAGACTTTATTTGGACTTTTTAAAAATAAAACAGAAATCATGTCTGATATTTACAGAACTGCAGTTATCTCGTCCGACTGTCACAAGGCGTATTTAAGTCATGAGTCAGGACATGGCAGATAAACTAAAAAATTAAATCATGGAATGTACATACTTTTCTTTACAGTTCGACGAATCCACCGATATGACAGACACTGCCCAGCTGTGTATTTTTATTCGGATGGTATTCAATGACATGTTGGCTAAGGAAGAATTTTTGACGATCATTCCTCCTTAAACTACAAGCTACCGATATATAAATTAGTGTGCATTACAACCGATGGAGCACCAGCAATGACTGGAAACAAAAATAGTTTTGTGGCATCGTGTCGAGCTAATGAAGATTTCCCTTCATTTTTTTCAATCCATTGCATTATACATCGATAAGTTTTGTGTTCAAAAGTTTTAAACACGGAGGAAATTATGGGCATTGCAACAAAAATTGTGAATTCCATCCGTGCACGTAGCTTGCAACGGCGGCTCTTTAAGTTGCAGTTGGAAGATAGGGAGTCAGCTGAACACACTGATTCAGTTCTTTACACGGACGTCAGGTAGTTGAGTCGCGGAAAATTCCTAAAAAGATTTCAACAATTATTGCCCGAAATAACAGCTTTTCTAGACGAAAGAGGTGATGACACTCAGATGTTGAAAAACGAAAAATGGCTGACTGATTTGGCATTTTTGACTGACATCACAATGCACTTAAACACCATTAACTTGGAGCTTCAAGGTAAAGGAAAAACTGTTATTAAGATGATTAGCGCAGTAAAAGCGTTCAAAAGTAAATTGCAACTTATGATAGATCAGCTGAAAAGAAAGGATCTGAATCATTTTCCGTCTTTGAAAGCAAGGATTCCTCAGTTGAATTATGATACGTATGAGGCTGAATTACCAAATATTTTGGGACAATTCGATGTCGAATGCGTTTTTATGATTGTAGTAAATCGGCAAATGTAGCATCATTTATGAGTTATCCTTTTTCATGTAAAAACATTGAGGAATTAGCTACTGAAATAGCAAGTCAGTTTAATATGAACTCATGTTCTGTTGAAAATGAGTTGGTGCAGATTATATCAGATATACATCTCAAAGCTACCGCACCTGATACAAATTTCTGGTGTTTTATATCTGAAGATAAATATCCGAATCTAAGGCAAATCGCCCTTCAACTGACATCAATGTTTGGGTCAACTTACTTGTGAGAGTCTGCATTTTCTGAAATGACGATAATTAAGTCAAAATATCGCAATCGACTAACTGACGATCATATGTCATCATGCTTGCGATTAGTGGTTACGTAACATCTTATGAAAAGTACGCTGAGGACATGCAATGCCACGCATCAACATCTAAAGCCACTCCTTAATTAAGTTTAACACCATATGTAACTCTTTTGTTTTGTAACAACCAATAAACTCGCAATTTTGAATAACTACGAGTTTTTTCATTGATATTGTAGAGAAGAACCTAACTAAATCTAACCCAAACCTTGACTAAAATAAAGTATATTGTGCGGAAAGCTAATATCTATATATTCTACGGTACACCCTACCTAGGTAGGTAAGGTGTATGTTTGACAACCCTGCATCACACATACTTGCAGCTTCTCAGAGTCGATCGTAAGTAGTCTAAAAATAATGAGGTAGATCGCCAGCAGTTCAAGTTTGAGCACCCCTGTTATAAAGGCTTTGTAGGTAGGAAAAAAACAAACTGATTAAAAAAGACCTAATACTTTATTATTCTAGGTGTTTCAACATTTTTAAATGCACAACATCGTTATAAATAGTTAATAAATTAAAGTACAAAAAATACTTAGAAATAATCAAACGAATAAAAATACGGTACAGGGTTTATGCTTATTTTGTGACTCAATATTTTTGTAAAAATAAAAAGGAACAGTTCACTTTAGCACATAAAACAAAATATAATTTACCCAATTCGATTTTTAATTTAAAAAAAAATACCTTAAATAAAAATCAGATCCCAGACTGGTCAATTGAAAAACTTACAATCCCAATACCTATTTTCATCCCTTTGAAAAAAAAATTAATTTTGTTTCCTAGGGATATAATTTTTAAAATTTATCCTCCCCTTGCACATAGTTTTCTTTGAGGTGTGTGAGTTTTTCTACAAGTCCATCTACAGATATTTCTCCATGTACTACGTTATCTCTGGTACGAACGTTTACAGTGTTGCTAGTTTTCTCCTTGTCACCAACCACTAAAAGAAATAAAAAATTAAGTCGTTTTTTTTTTACTTAAATAAAACTATTGTGACAAAAACTTAAAAGATAATAGAAGCCCTTCTTCAAACGTAAATGATTTTTATGGCAAAACTTCAACAATTTTTAACTCTTTTACCAGCTAACTGTTACATTATTTTAGTAGGAGATTTTAATATTAATTTTAGTGAATCGGAATTAATTCATATTATTAACTTAAATAGGTCCATAGGGCCTGATGGGGTGCCTGGATTTGTCATCAAAGGATGTAGGGACATCTTGCTGAAGCCACTATCTCATATTTTTAATATTAGTCTAAGAACTGCAACATATCTCAGGAAGATGGGGGAAAGTAATACCGGCCTTCAGGAGGGGTGCGAAAGAACAACTGACTAATTACAGACCTATATTTATTATTAATACCATTTCTAGGGTATATGAGATAGTTATATTCAATAGGCTTTATGATGAGGTGAAGAATTATATATCTACCTGTCAGCATGGTTTTTTACCACACATTTGTCACAATGACAAATCTTTTTTACTGAACACATGGTGACAAAAATCAATGAGGCACATAAGATAATGGGTTTTATTGTCAGGTCCACCAAGAGCTTTAAGGTATAGTGCGGGACACGAAAGAAAACCGGGCGGAGTAAATTGGTTTAGGAAGTTCGGCCAAGAAATTTCTTTAAACCAGTGGTGTCCCGTCGTTCTTTAAATAATATGGCACTCCTTTTTGACCATACGCACTTCAGATAACTAAAAAATGTAATTATGCTTAATGAACCTTTATCTATATTTGTCGGTTTTCTTTCGTGTACCGTACTTCTATAGCTCTTTTGTGTTGCAAAAACGGCGAACTTTCGATTTTAAAATGATTTAATTTTAATTTTTCTTGATCGATTTATCTATAAATATATTTTTTCTTGAGTTCTGTCATTAACGGTTCCCGGGCTACTGCCTACGTCCACTATTATTGGATCACCCAGTATAGTGATACACGATTTACAAGTCCAGATTTTACAAGGACAGCCAGCATCAGATCCAGTGAACGAGATTTATCAAAATTTTAATTTATGCAGGTTGACTTTGGGCTACTTGGGTATGCCAAAAGTGGCCGTCTATTTCCGTTTGTCATATTACTTTATACAGGGGCCGTCATTCTGAAGTACTATACAGGGTGTTTCCTAATTGCTTGCTGATGGTAAAGGGGGTGTTTTTATGTCCTAAAAGTCTTAATTTTTGAGATACAGGATGGTAAAGTTTAAAAAGAAAACATTTTTCTTCATTCCAATTCTGATGCTATTGTAGATAACTGCATGAAATTTGATACACGTCTTCTATGCATTAAGGTGCGTACGGATTTACCCAGGTTAATTACATATGCACGCCACTGGTAGAAATTTCAAAAATTGATTGTTAATAAAAAATGCCCTTTTATGCATAAAAGACGTGTATCAAATTGCACACAGTTATTTATCTATAATAGCATCAGAATTAGGATTTTAAAAAAATGTTTTTTTAAAACCATGTATCTCCAAAGTTAAGACATTTAGGTTCATATTAAACTTTTTTCTTAAAAAGGTCCAAGAATCACCCCCCTTTAACATTAGCACGCAATTAGGAAACGCCCCGTATAGTACTTGACAGCCCCTGTACAAAGTAATATGACAGACGGAGACAAACGGTCACTTTTGTTATACCCGAATAGCCCAAAGTCGAACTGCATAAGTTAAAATTTTGATAAATCTGGTTCACTGGAACCAGTGCTGGCTCCCCTACTATAACTACATTGATGTGTTAATTTTGGAAAAATATGAGTTCTGTAGTTTTTCAAATATTAATTGCAATATTAGATATTTTTTGACACCCGGTATTGAACAGAAAATTAATTATTTTGAAGCAGTTTATTGACAGCTACTTGATAAACAATATTGCAAAATATATTAAAAAAAACTAAGCTATTTTTGAGGTTGACGGCTGTGATTCTAATGGTTTGATTCCTTCTAAATCGTTGTCTTCCTCTGAAAATGATGAGGTTTCGTCGTCATGGCTTGAATATCCCAGTGTGATAACTAAATCATCAATAACCGTTTCAATTTTGCCATCTACTTCCCAGTATTTATCTTCAATACAACGAACATGTTTAACATACAATTTCCAATTTTTTGCCGATATTGAGTCAATCGCTTCTAATGTAATTTTATTTAAATCTTTAATCGAAAGTTCACCGGCAGGTTCAAGGCAGTGTTCTTGGTCCCTTGCTATTTATTCTTTATATAAATGATATTGGTACAGTGATTAAAAGTTGTTCAATACATTTCTTTGCTGATGATACGTTAATATATTTTATTTCAAAAGACTTAAATCACTTAATAGAAGTAATTAATATAGAATTGAATCAGCTAGAAATATGGTTAGGTCAAAATTCACTCAAGCTTAATACACAGAAAAGCAAATTTATGCTAATAGGTAACAATAAGATACTTAAACTTTGACGTATTTATAATGTTGACTATATATTGTAATTTTACAAATTTTGTTTGTTTTTAAAAGAGTGTAGTGTTCTGTTTTAATAAGTTTTATTCTATTGAATCGATGTATCGTTATTTTAATTTTTATATTTGACATATTTAATGATTTTTTTTACATTTAACTTAATGGATATGCCTTACAATTGTTTGTTTATACATACTTGTATTATTAGCCAGGTGCTAAATAAAGAATTATTATGATTACCGGTGTTGTGCTCTCGAATATACTCCTGCCCATGCAAGTTCAATAGGGTTGAGGTCGCACATGTATGGAGGCAATTTTATACTTTTTTTCTCTAGGTTTGTTGCCTGATATTACGTCATATAATTGATATTTTCTCCATGTTGGATCACATACAAGATTGTTTGATTTAAGCCACGATATCATATGAGCTTTTGTAGAGTATACAGTTGGCACTTTATCTTCTACGTGAGAATGATAAGACGCATTATCCATTAGCACAACTGATTTGGGAGGAATGTTAGGTAGAAGCTTCTCGAGCAACCACTTTTCAAAATTATCTCTATTCATCTGTCCATGATAGTCTCCAATTGTTAGTCCCGAGCGAAAAACTAAAGCAGCACCTGGAACAAATCCGGATTCTGAACCAGCAAGAACTATAATAAAGCGACTACTAGAGCGGATTCCCTGAATAACCCCTGTAATACTTTCACTTTGCCAGCATTTGTTCACTGTCATATCATTATCTACCCAGGTTTCGTCTAGATACACAATCTTGCGTCCTTCTTGCCTATATTGCCTTATAGTTGATAGATATTTCACCCGCCAGTGAAAAATATTTGGTCTCTCAATGAGCAATTTTCGTTTATTTTGGCACAAAACCATTTGATCGTAAAAGCCGATTTGAGGTTTTATACCCGTACGGAAAATCTATTTTGTTCTTTACAGCTCGAAGTAGGAGTTTGCAGGTCGGAACCTTCTTCAAGTTTATATAAAAATCCTCTATTGTTCGTCGAATTACTTGAAAATCACCATCGTCAATTTTATCTTTGTA
The DNA here is from genome assembly GCA_030620095.1 of Kuschelorhynchus macadamiae. Taxonomy (NCBI): domain Eukaryota; kingdom Metazoa; phylum Arthropoda; class Insecta; order Coleoptera; family Curculionidae; genus Kuschelorhynchus; species Kuschelorhynchus macadamiae. Next base: position 1,479,149 of record JAUTXW010000312.1, read on the forward strand.
TGATAATTAATCTGGGTCTTTTTTACCAGGGGATTTTAAAGGTGAAGTAGAACATGTTCTCTTTGAATTTTTCTTACACTACTTTCCGAAACACCAGTGTAAAATGCAGCGCGTTCTGTTCGATTTTGAATTGGAATAGTCAAAAACGCAACGCATTTATATAGAAATGAAAACAAATGCTCGAAATTTATAGGCGCCACTGGAAATAGCTTGAACCTTCTAGCGGCAATTGCATGGAGACTCTAGGCACATCCCAATTACAAGTGGACCAGTGCGAAATTTACTAAATTCTCGATTAAATTTCCGTACCGCTTAGCTGGCGCACTTTATAGGTGAAGCGGCAAACTATTAGAACAAATAAAATAACATAAAATTTATTTGCGTTCACAAATTTTACTTTTCGGCTTGCTTAAGACTGTGAACTTTTATTTTAAAGACCGCCCGGTTTTCTTTCGTGTCCGCACTTTAAATGTATGCCTGAAACTAGGATATTCAAGGTTGTCAGTTGAAAATCGAAGAATAAAAATCTGTTTGCTACATTTGTACAAACTGTTGAAAGATCAAGTAGATAATACTGATATATTATCTCAGCTGTCATTCTTGGTTACTCTTGGACATGCAAGAAATAGAAATTCACTCTACCTGGACTTCCCCAGGACGAATCTACAGGGTGTTTCTTAATTGAGTGTCAATATTTAAGGAGGTGATTTTTGGGTCCATTTTAAGAAGAAAACTTCATATAAACATATGTCTTAAACTTAAACGGCGTAAATTTTGAGATACAGGGTGTTAAACTTTCAATAATTTCATAATTTTTCGATATCTCGAATACCACTCTAGATATTGTAATGAAATTTGGTATGGAGATACTATGCATCTAGTGGAATTTTTTGATGTAGAACATTTTTTTAATTTCCACCAGTGGCGTCCGTACGGAATCCGACCTGCATATTTTCCCAGACACTGATGGTACGCCACTGATTTTTTTTTTAATAAAAATTATTTTTGAAATTCCCATACATTTTTGAGCAAGTTTGATCCCTTGGTAATTTTGTGTTGGACGCACGGTTTTCGTTTTAAAAAATAAAAACCGTTCCTCTGCATGGTTCAAACAATCCTGGTCATAAGACGGATATCACCATGCGTGCAGAGGAATATTATTGTATTAAACTCGAGAAATCAAATCTTGTCGAAAATAAATACTAAAAGTTCTCAAAAACAAACAAATGAATCAATAAAAACGCTTTATTTTAGGAAAATCAGTGGCGTGAAAGTAATTACTAGCCATTTTTATTAAAATCAGAAATCGCTTTATCTTAGTGAGAGATATTTGTAGATATGTAGTCTTCAGCCACCAATCTAGGACCACCATGTCAATGTTTTTCAGAAGTCTGTTCCTTCATAAATACTTTTTATAAATTTTGTTAAAATAATATGACATTCTTCAACAATAACAAGTTATTTACAAAACTATACTAATACAACTAGGTACATAATTAATAATTTCAACAACAATAATTAGGTTTTAACAAATTGGCAGCACACTTTGTGAAACAAAATAGAAGAAAAAAATTAGATTAGTTGTTGAAAATGCCCACCACATTGGAGAAGACACGCTTCAGCCCTTTTCCTCATGTTGTCGCGAACTCTTTGAAGGATACCCTCGGTGTTTCTGATATCGCAAGAATCTCTTATACGATCCTTCAGCTGCTCTACAGTGTTTACTGGGGTGCGGTAAACTAAAGATTTAAGATGTCCCCATAGAAAAAAATCCAAACTATTTAGGTCTAGGGACCTAGGGGGCTATGGTTGGGGTCCGCCACGACCTACCCATCTGTTGTTAAATGTACGGTTCAAATATTCTCTGGGTTCAATACTAAAGTGAGCGGGCGCGCCATCGTGCATGAACCACATCCTGTTTCTAATCAGAATTGGTATAACTTCTAATATCGGCAAATCGTTCTCAAGAAACCGGCGATAATTATGGCCATTTAGTCTTTCTGGGAGGAAAAAAGGTCCAATTAAGTGATTTTCGATAATGCCAGCCCAAACATTTACAGAGAATTGCTCTTGATGATGATGTTCTACAATGGCATAGGGGTTCTCGTCGGCCCAGATATGATTATTGTGGAAGTTTCTGATAGCGTTCCTGGAGAAGTTCGCTTCATCTGTGAACATTATTTCGCGATCAAATAAGGGATTACGCGCAATTTTTTCCAAAAACCATTCACAAAAATTAACTCGGAAAGGAAGATCTCGGGGAAATAAGGCTTGCAATGTGAGATGGGTATAAAAAAAAATCATGTAGAATTCTCCAAACTAGGATGTGCGAAATATTTAGGTTAATTCCAATTTTCCTAGTACTCAGTTCAGGATTTTCATCTAGGGAATTTAATACTGCCTCTTCAATTTCTGGAGTCCTTACAGTCCGATAGGCCCCTTTTAATTGATTATTTGGCTTGAATGTACCTGTTTCAGTCAACCTTCTATGCACATTTGCAAATATTCGCCTATCTGGTATGACTTTACCAGGAAAGCGCTCTTGATATAACCGCCTAGCTTCCGGTGAACATCCATCAGCCAAACCATACATGTAATGTATGTCTGCCAACTCTTCATTGGTAAACTCAACCATTTCTTTTCTCAGATATATCAGATATTTAGAACACAAAATTAATTAAACCCGACTGAATCTGAAAGCTGAACTGTCAAATTAAGTTACAAGAGAAGTATTAATTCTGACAGCCAAAGCCTACTACAATAATAATTATTATTAGTAATCTTTCTTTATTGATGAACTAATAGTATTTTATAGTTTCGTGTTCAAAAATTATAAGGTCAAATAATAATTTTGAAATCTTTGGGTATTAGTTATTCATAAGCAAATTTGATTTCTTGAATTTCAGTCAAAAAAAAAATTCCTTGCATGCCATGGGGATTGGTGTTGTCATATTAGCGATATTGTTAAACCTCTGCAGAGAAACGGTTTTTATTTTTTTAAACGAAAACCGTGCGTTCAACTCAAAATTACCAAGAGATCAAACTTGCTCAAAAATGGATGGAAATTTCAAAAATAATTTTTATTTAAAAACAAATCAGTGGCGTACCATCAATGTGTGGGAAAATATGCAGGTCGGATTCCGTACGGACGCCACTGGTGGAAATTAAAAAAAAATGTTCTACATCAAAAAATTCCACTAGATGCATAGTACCTCTATATCAAATTTCATTAAAATATCTAGAGTGGTATTCGAGATATTATCGAAAAATTACGAAATTATTGAAAATTTAACACCCTGTATCTCAAAATTTACACCGTTTAGGATATAGTTTTATATGAAGTTTTCTTCTTAAAATGGACCCAAAAATCACCTCCTTAAATATTGACACTCAATTAAGAAACACCCTGTATATAAGAACTCACCTGTCTACAGAATGTCATTTGTTCAATAGATTTGCAAGTGATGTGGACCTAGCTACTATGAGTTTGGAGCAGTATAAAGCAATCATAGAAACTAAATTATTAGCAAATCAGGCTTAGACTTAGTTCTACCGAATTTACACTTAGATTAAGATTGTATAGTTCAATAGATTCTCTAATTTTTCGTTTATCAAATCCTCGAACCGATGCTAGATCCTTGGTTTCTTTTACATTTATAATATGTCCAGTGGTATGATGGTGTTCACCTACAGCAGATTGATCAATTTGTTTGTTTTTAATACATCGTTCATGTTCCTCAAGTCTAGTTGATATTGAGCGTCCTGTTTCTCCCACATACTCTTCTCAACAGGAGTGAGTGAGTTAATAAACGATTCTTTTTGTGCTAGATGGTGGTTACTGTAAGGGTTAGATAGTCTAAGTAAGATATCTACATTTGTATACAACATAAACACGTTTAGTTTATTAATTTCCACTTATTTATTTCTGCTTGACAGCTGTTTCGACACACTGTGTCTTTGTCAAAAGCTAACTTAAAACTGATACTAAAATCTGTACCAAATATAAAAAAATATATATATAAAAATCTTAATGGTGTCAATAAAACAATATCATTGTTTACCCACCTCGTCTATTCTTTAGGTATAAAGATTTAACAGAGGGGAACCATTTAAGTCCAACTGGTCATTCAATAAAATATTTCGGGTTTTCCTCTTGTTAATTTCTAAACTTTCCAAATGGTTCAATTTATAGCTTTTATTAGCCCTATGCAAAACTTTATATTCGTTTTTAAATGTATGATTTGCTTCTATCAAATGTTTAGCATAATTGGAGTCTGTTTTTTCTTTATTATATGAGGATGTGTGTTCTTTTATACTTTTATTAAAAGATCTACCCGTTTGGCCAATGTAAACTTTATCACAGGAACCACATTCTACAGACTTGGATTTATTATTTTTAATATATTTTCCTCATGTATTATTTGTACAGGGTGTCCAGATTTGTTTGCAAAAGCAGGGTATCTCGCTTATTTTTAAAGATAGAACCTTGCGGTTTTCACGAACCTGAGCTAATTTTTTGTGAAACTCATGAAACCGTAAACAAAATTTTCATAGCTTTCTTCGTTTATGAGATACAGGGCGAAATAGAAAATTTTGCATTTTGGGACCCCCTCGTATCTCGGTTATCCTTTAACTTAACGCAAAGGGAAAAATTACTGCTTATGCAGTTTTTTACGATGGATCCAGTGGCGTAGTCATATTTTTCATTTGAGTTGTTATTTTTTAGATATGACCCAAAGTTGTGTTTTTTTAAATGGGACACCCTGTATATTTGTTCAGAAATTGATTTGTTTGATTGATTGAATTGATTGTCCTTTTAAAAGCTTGCAAAACAATGCTGCCTTTTATTTAAAGTCGTTAACAATATCTACATCCTAACAATAAATCAAAATAAATATATAATTAAATCTATTTATCAAAATATGTATTGATAATTTCGCACCAAAAAAGTACCACCTACCTAGATTTATGTAACACAAGAACAAAACAGTAATAAATTATTATGTAACAAGCCTTTCAACAAAAATCAACTGTCGTATAAGAACTACAGTAACCAAGGAAATTAAAAGAACTGTTCAAACTGATTTCCATTTTGTTCTATGCATGCTTCGCACAATTTTCGTATTCGTTTTAGGGAATTAAGCAAAATAACGGGATGATTTTGTAAATAGCGAAAATTTTCTCTTATCGCATTTCCTAAATCTTGGACATTATCATAGTGGTCTTTGTAAATTCTATTTTCCAGATATCCCCATAGAAAGAAATCTAAAATGGACAAATCTGGGGACCTAGGGGGCCATCTTATAGGTCCATTTGTTCCGATCCATTGATTGGTAAAATTATTGACCAGAAATAATCTCGTCATTCCAGAATTGTGTGCAGGAGCACCGTCCTGTTGAAAATAAATTTCGTTAATTTGCGCTAGAGGAACATACACAAATTTTATATGTGTTCCTAATATGAAGCAGGACACATTTAGACCAAACCTGCCCTGCTGTCTTCTGGGAAATATTTGGTGTTGATTTTCCTGGGAGCAGAATCTACTATTGTGCCTATTGAGTATACCAGAATTACTGAAATGTGCTTCGTCTGACCATATAACCTTCCTTTCAAAATCTTTAACCACATCGCATCTTTCTCGAAACCAATTGCAGAAGACTACCCGACGCTCTGCATCCCCTGGCTGTAAGTGCTGCACGAGCCTAAATTTGTATGGGTGGTATTTGTGCTTTTTTAGAATTTCTTGAACTCTAGTTTTTGGAATCCCTATGCTCTTTTCGCTGGCCCTACAAGAGTTTGTAGGGTAAGCTTCTGCATTAGCCAAAACCGTAATTTCCTCAGCCTCCCGATTTTCTTTATTATATGTTTTCGTACGAGGTTTGATAAATGATCCGTGATTAAGTAAATTCTTTATTATCCGATAAAAAGTGGATATATTAGGTTGCCTCCTTTTTGGATATCTAAATAAAAATTAAGCAATAGTATTTGAACATACGTAAAAATTATCTGAAAGGGGAAGGGCTGTGTGCACGTAGAGGTAAATAAATTGTGAAAATCTTTTCTTTGTATTTCGTGCAAATCAATTTATTAAAAACGTAGCAAAGCGCTTTCGGCTTTCGCCATCATCAGTGCCACCTGAAAGGAAGGAAATCACTTTCTTTAGTTTCCGATAAGTATTTTATGAAGAGAGTTACTAATGTAGAAGTGAAATTGAATAAGGACAAAGAAACTATGTAAAAGAGAGTAATTATGAAGATAATTTGTATTAAGAAGCAATCTGTAATAATAATTCAATAAGTGATCTTTAGCTTTTTAACTAATAATTTGAAATTTTTATTTGAAATTCATGCTCCATTTAAACTGTAAGGGTAAATAAACCTCAAGCACCTTGGTTAACCGCAGCAATTAAAAATTTAATGAAAGAAAGAGATAAAGCTAGGGTTAGAGTAAGACAGGAAAACACTGCAGACAATCGAGAACAATATAAAACTCTTAGAAATGTTGCAAAAGCTGCTATACGTCGAGAAAAGACTGCATATTTAGCTTATGTTTCAAATCAAAAAGGTCAACGTCAGCTATGGAGGACATTGCAAGATTTTAATGTATATTCTTCCAAAACAAATAACAATGACCTTCCTGCAGTTTTTTCCAATCCAGACACCATTAACGATTATTTCTGTAGTGTTTTTCAGAAAACTAATAACTGTGATAATAAGATAAGGTTCTATAATAATACCAAATTCAACGAAGATTTAAATTTTTCCTTTAAACTGGTTAGCCCATTTGATATTTATAATTGTTTTAACAGTATTAAATCCAATGCAGCTGGGAATGATGATTTGACACTTTTCATATTAAAACTAAGCTTGCCAACTGTAATTAATCATGTCACTAACATAATTAACAGTTGCTTAGAGAAAGGATATTTTCCACGGTGCTGGAAAAATTCAGTTGTTACCCCAATTTTTAAAGTAAAAACTCCTGTAAATGTCAGTGATTTGCGTCCAGTCAGCTTGTTGCCTGTTTTGTCTAAGGTGCTGGAAAGAGTGGTCCACACACAAATATTCCAATATTTTCAGCAAAATAATTTGATTCCGATTCATCAATCAGGGCTTATCAAAGGGCACAGCACAACCTCTGCTTTGTTGAATATTACGGACAATATCACAAGGGCTCTTGATGCAAAGATGGGGGCAATCTTGACACTCCTTGATTATTCAAAGGCCTTTGATATGATTGATCATGATCTCATGTGCTCTAAATTATATTACTATGGATTTGATGACATTACAATATCATTTTTCAAGTCATATCTGTCTAACAGATGTCAATCAGTTCGGCTAAAGAATGGTTAGTCAGAGTCGAGAACAGTTGTGTCAGGAGTGCCACAGGGATCTATCCTTGGACCTTTGCTTTTTGTAATTTATACTGCAGATATATTCTCAGTGGTTTCAAATACTCATTTACAGACATATGCTGATGATGGTCAGGTTTTGTTAATATTTGATCCTTCAGATCCCGAAAGAACATCGGAGTTATTAAATGATGATCTAGATGCCATTTTGCGATATTGGCGAGAACATAATTTAAAAATTAACCCTAATAAAACAGAGGTACTTCTCTTTTGTTCAGAGAAGCAAAGAAATGTGCTTATGGACAGACTTTGGCTAATTATAGATAATAGTTATTTGGAATTTTCAGATTGTGCAAAAAAATTGGGTCTTTATTTGGATGTTAATTTAAGATTTTATAAGCATGTGCAAAGTCTCTTACAAAGAAATTATATAAAATGAAACTGTTATACTCCAATAGATTGTATATTTTCCATTCCTTGATGTCATTACAAAGAATAGAATACAGTATGTGCAAAATACATGTTGTAGATTTATATTTAATTTAAGGAAATATGATTCTGTATCCAACAATATCAGGCAAATTGGTCAACAGGCAACCTTTGTATTTGTACCAAAAATTAGAGTTTAGAAATAATGCACATAACTTAAATTTAAGAGATATGAACTATCTTTCAATACCAAAGCACAGAACATTGTTGTTCCAAAAATGTTTTTCTTATAATTTTGTTAAACTTTATAATACTCTTCCGTCACAGTTTAGGCAATGTAGTATAAGAAGACTCAGAATAGATTATAAGAACTTGTTACTATGTAATTAGATACACATTTTTACTTTAGTCTAGTTATACTTTTGTGCTAAAGAAGTTTGCAATTTGTATTTTTTTTTTATCGTAGGCCACATAAGGGTCACAGGTCATGGTTAAGTGGAGGAATGGCCAACGGCCAAACTTCGCCATCTGTGTCCTAAGTGTGTGTATACATTGTATATGTATGCATATGCTTAATAAAGACGTTTATTATTATTATTATTATCTACTTACTTAGTCAAGTGTGCACAGGAAGTAAATCCATATAGTACCACAAACAGTTAAAAACAGTAAACATTTAAATTGTAAGTTACATGTCAAATATATAACAAACCACATTTAAAACTTTTATAAAACAAGGGATCATCCCCCTTTTAGCGACCTAAATTATCATTTCGTTCCAGTTAAGGCTGAAATGTGGTGCTCTCAAAAAACAGAGTTTTTAATTCAATTTCACTTCTACATTAGTAACTTTCTTCATAAAATACTTATCGGAAACTAAAGAAAGTGATTTCCGTGCTTTCAGGTGGCACTGATGATGGCGATAGCCCAAAACGCTTTGCTACGTTTTTAATAAATTGATTTGCACGAAATACAAAGAAGAGATTTTAACAATTTATTTAAAAATTATCTATTTACCTGTTAAAATACATCTCAGAAGCCGTTTCAACATTTTCATTACTTAATATAAAACAAGCTAACATATCGTACTTTTCATAATGTTCGAAAGTTTGGTTTTCTTCCATAATAATACAAATATATTTTTATACAATAAATAAAAACAAAAAACTAGCGCTGTATTTTATACACGCGTACAAAATTGGGAAATGTCATTTGCTTCCAAGAAAACAAAAGAAAACGGCATCGTTTTGCATGGCCTACTGCAAAATTTGGGATGATAATTATAAAAATTAGGATTTTTGTTGTTGTTTCTTAAAATAGACCCATACTATTATATATTTTTGAGAAAGGACAAATCAATTTCTGGACAAATATACAGGGTGTCCCATTTAAAAAAACACAACTTTGGGTCATATCTAAAAAATAACAACTCAAATGAAAAATATGACTACGCCAATGCATCCAGCGTAAAAACTGCATAAGCAGCAATTTTTCCCTCTGCGTTAAGTTAAAGGATAACCGAGATACGAGGGGGTCCCAAAATGCAAAATTTTCTATTTCGCCCTGTATCTCATAAACGAAGAAGGCTATGAAAATTTTGTTTACGGCTTCATGAGTTTCACAAAAAATTAGGTCAGGTTCGTGGAAACCGCAAGGTTCTATCTTTAAAAATAAGCGAGATACCCTGCTTTTGCAACCAAATCCGGACACCCTGTACAAAAGGCAACTTTATAATCTGCTCTCATGAGATGTTTACTGATTTTAGAGCGAATTTTGCTTGTATATGTTATTGTATTAAATTTGGCTATATCTTTTAAATTATTATTTGGATAGATTAAATTGATTGCTTTTTTATATTGTTTTTTATTTACTATTTTGTCGACTATATTAGGACTATAGCCATTGTTAATAGCAATTTGCTTTATAATATTTAATTCTTTATTATAGTTATCTGATCACATAGGTATACTAATTAAACGATGTACAAAACTGTTGAAAGCTGCCATTTTATGTGCAAAAGGATGATTTGATGTTTTATTTTGTATAAGATATCTACATTTATTTTACAGTTAGAAAAAGAACAGAGTGTCAGCTATCTTATGGAATACGTCTTTTGGAGAAACAACCTAACGAGTTTTATTTCTTAACTAAATTACTGAACAATAATTAAAAAACTGATGTCTTTAGACTTACCTAAAATAAAGTTGAACTGCGCCAGCTGGGCGTTCCTGATTTTCTTGTTCAATGTATCCCCATGGTCGACGTCCACTTCGGCCATAAAACCAGCTTCGTACAGTTTTTGCCTTACTTCCCCGGCGTATTGGTCATAGTTCGGACCTACTGGTACAACCATCGCCTTATGAAATGAAATGAAATGCATATATTTGTCCTAGCTTACAAAATTATTATAAACTTAAGGTTAATTACATTTTAAGCAGATAAATATGCAATTTAGTACCCAGTGGGTGGAGGACATATCACTTACAAAATGTTTAAAATCTTAAAAGACATAGTACACAATTTAAAACACTATACCTACATTTACTTATAATAACATACATTAAAAAGTTTTACACATTAAACATTAATGACAAAGTTTACAATTTATTTTATAACAAAACATTATTTTATAACAACGACAAAGTTCCTTAGGCGACTTTAATTAAATGTATCACAGAAATATTCATCCAGAGCATAGTAAGCCCGCTTTATGAGAAAATTTTTGAGATATTTTTTAAGTTTATCAAGATGAAAAATTTTTAATGTTGTTTGGCAATTTATTATAGATTTTTATTATTGAATACTTCACATTCTTTTGAATATATACGTAAAGTTACATTTTGTAGATTTTAGATCTTCTTTATGTCTAGTATTACGAGAATGATTTCTCTTTGAATCATCAAAAAGATTTTTGTTTTCCTTGACAAATATATATATATATATATATATATATATATATATATATATATATATATATATATATATATATATATAGCCAGCTTTCAGAAAATACCCTATTTGATTTATTTCTAACCAACACTTTTTTAGTAAATTAACCGTGAAACCAAAATTTACTCATTCTAACAGAAACGGTATTATTTACGTTGCTTAAATTGACTACTTATAATATAAAGAGGCCATGATATAATCATAAATGAAAAGAAAGATTGACATTCTTGTCAAAACCGCAAAGTGTCAGAGAATTGGCATCAATTACCATTGTTTTTTGACGATAAGCCGAGAAATTGTTAAGTAACAATGAGTTTGAGTACTCCAGAGTTGATAAACGTGACTTTTATGTTGGGCGAGTGTCAAAAAAACCCTTTACTAGCAAGCAGGGTTTATGCGGTACGATATCCCGACGCCGAAAAAAACCAAGACCTGAAGCTTTTGCAAGTTTATTAGAGAGGTTTCAAGAAACAGGCAATGTTGCTTTTAAGAAACGTAAAGTAATTAATAAACCAGTTACCAATGAAGATAATGCTTTGACAGTGTTATTAACAGTGCAAGAAAATCCACACACAAGTACCAGGGAAATTGAGAGAGCTACTGATATTGAACGCACTAGTATTAAACGGATTCTGAAACAACACAAATATCATGCCTACCACATTGAATTACACCAAGAACTGTATGATCGCGATTACGTCCAACGACAAGAGTTTTCAATTTGGTTTTTAAATACAATTTGGGATAATCCATGTTTTGTAGATAGGGTGCTGTTTTCAGATGAAGCAACTTTTAAAAGCAACGGCTTGGTTAACAAACATAATATGCACTATTATTCAACCGAAAATCCACATTGGATTCGTCAGGTGGACCATCAAAATAAATGGTCAATTAATGTTTGGGGAGGTATAATTGGCTCTCATGTTATAGGACCATATTTCTTTGAAGAGCATTTAACGGGAGAAGTCTATTTAAATTTTTGGAGAAATGACTGCTGTATTGCTCGCAGACTTACCTTTAATGTTAAGAAATTCCTTATGGTTCCAACATGATGGAGCACCCCCGCATTACCATAGGCATGTAAGACATTTTCTCAATAATTGGAAAGGAGAGCATTGGATTGGGCGAGGTGGACCAGTTAAGTGGCCTGCGAGGTCACCCGATTTAACGCCACTAGATTTCTTTTTATGGGGACATGTTAAAGAAGAAGTTTATAAAGAGGTTCCAACCACAGTGGAAGATATGAAGTTGAGAATAATAAGCAGTTTTCGCAACATTTCAGACCTGACTTTGAGAAAAGTGAAACTTTCATTTATGGATAGACTCGAAATGTGCCTTCAGCAAAACGGTGGTTTAGTTGAACATCTTTTATAAGTTTTAATTACATTGTTTTTGTTGATTTATATTAAATTTATTTTTTTTTGTAAAAAAAGATCTGTTATTAATACTGTCAAAGCATTATCTTCATTGGTAACTGGTTTATTAATTACTTTACGATTTTTTGAAAGCAACATTTCCTGTTTCTTGAAATCTCTATGATAAACTTGCAAAAGCTGCTATCTTGTTTTTATTCCGGCATCGCATCATCAAAGAACAATATTTATTTATTTACTGATGACAATATTCTGACACCTTGCTGGTTTGACAGGACTGTCAATCTTTTGTTCAATTTATGATGATATCATGGCCTCCTAATATTAAATTGTCAATTTTAACAACGTGAATTCAGATTAATTCGTGTTAAAATGAAGATATTTTGATTTCACAGCTAATTTACTGAAAAACTGTTGGTCAGAAAGGTATCAAATATGATATTTTCTGAAAGCTAGTAATGTTATCTTTAACATGAAAGTAAAATATACAGGGTGTTCAATTTAAAAAAATTCAATCCAAGGTAAATTTGCAAAACTTGACCACCCTGTATAACAGTGAATAATTTTGAACGACTTACAAGCGATTATTGTAGTCCTAGATACAATACATTTTATAGAATATTTGGTTTTTCCATACCTGCTTCAATTGTTTTCAAAAAATGGCCGGAGTATAACCCTTTTTTCCACTTTAACCTCGTCCCATTCCCTTGGTATAAATTTTAGACCTTACTAACCTTATATCAAAACGATCGCAACGAATAGGAGAATCAACTAAAATAATAACATACCGGGTATCCCATTTAAAAAAACACAAGTTTGGTTCACCACGAACTTTTCAGACCACCCTGTATAATGGGTATAATTTTAAAACACAGCGTTCTTGACTATCAATCATATCCCAATTTTTTTTTTTCAAATTCCTCTCCGTTTGCCCACAATCGTCTACCCCATCTTGGTTGCACCACCCTGTATATATATATATATATATATATATATATATATATATTTATATTTATATAAGTAGAGATAAAAGTAAAGTATTCCAGAATTTAATAGGCAAAGGAGGTTGGAATTTGTAAGGGAATATACAAATTAAGATAATTTCTGGGATAATGTGGTATGAAACATAATGGAACACTGCGCGTGTATAGACCTGTTGGGATGAGGTATAATGAGGGGTATATACGGAAAATAAACCAGAGTGGTCGTTTTTCTATAAACTTTTGGGGTTGGATGAGTATTCAGGGGTCCAGGAGTGTGTCCGGTGATTGAAGAAAGGCTTAATGCAGATGTTTACTGCAATATACTAGAAGACATTATGTTACCTTCTATGAGGCCAGTTTTTGGAGACAACTTTGTATTTCAACATGATAATAGCCCTATACATAGAGCTAGAGTAGTGCAAAATATAATGCGAAACCATGCCCTGGATTTCAAAAAGCCCCGATTTGAATCCAACTGAAAACGTCTGGGGGCAAATGACCAAACAAATTTATACGGAAGCATTTCGGAGTTTTAGTTTATGGTTTTTAATCAAAAATTAAAAAGAATTAGGTCTAATTTTTATGAAAGTTTATGGTTAGATTATATTTGTAATAGTTATTTGTACTATAAGGGATGTAAGTAACATTTACCAGCATTTATAGCAAAAAAGTTCGAGACTGGTTAATGTATTTACATCCCATATAGTATATAACATTTTTTTCCCTCACTGTATTGTATGTTTACAAGAAAATGCTAGATATATTTTTGGATTTTCATTATCATTAAATTATGAAGGCAGCAGGGAGGGGGAAAAATATTTTTTATATACATATAATATATAGATATAAATCTTGAAGTAACAAAAAAACTTTCAAGCTAATATTCATATTCGTGCAACTTGCGAATAGTAGGATTTGATTTCAATTAAATTTTAACTATGATGTATATATTATGTAGAGTATTGAGATCAGACGAGTTTAATGATAAATAATCTAGTTTTCAAATTCAAGGAATAGAGGAGGAATAGAGCAAACATTAGCACAACTAGACAAAATTTTTTTAATAGCTTATTAATTCATTTTTTTAATATCTCCATTGTTGTAACTCTGCTTAAATGTTTTATTAATTTAAAAAGTAAATTGAAGTTTGCAATAGTAGAATTAACATCAGCTTAAACTCACCTGCCTAGGGGAAAGCCAGAACGGCCATTTACCTCCATACGATTCCGTCAAAATGGCAATCATGCGCTCTACTGACCCCAGAATTGCTCTATGGATTATCACCGGCCGTTTTTTGTCCCCGCTCTCACTAGAACACAAAGTTCAATTTTTTGTTAATAGGATGCAATTTATCTTGTGAAACTAATAATATTAAGAATAATAGTTTCTTTCCTATGAGCGTGGGGAAAGCAAGCACTTTCCGCACGCATGTTAGTGCGGAAAATTAGTTCTTGCTGCACTAGTGCGAAAAGTAATTAACTTTCCGCACTAGCGCTTGAAAATTTTGTTTACGGCTTCATGAGTTTCACAAAAAATTAGCTCAGGTTCGTGAAAACCGCAAGGTTCTATCTTTAAAAATAAGCGAGATACCCTGGTTTTGCAACCAAATCCGGACACCCTGTACAACCAACTACCAGCAAGCTTAAGAGAAATAACTTCTTACAAAAAATTGAAGAAAAGTACAAAGCGTTATCTTCTTGAAAAAAGTCATTATAATGTTAGAAATTACTTTTCAATTTTGCAATAATTGTTTTCTGTTGGTAAGTCCAATCTTATTATTGTTTTAAAAATGTCTTATCCTTAATTTTTACACTTGACGTTGCCATATCTATTTAGATCTTTTGGCATGAAGTGAAATAAATAAATTGTTTGTTGTTTGCTATAGTAAGCCTAATTTTAAAAAATTCAGTGAAAATTGTTTCAAGGTCAATTGGAGAGATTGCTTTCATCAATCTGATCCATTCAAATATTTTCATGAGCACTTGGTGCACATTTTCAATAAATGTTTTCGGCTGAAAAGACTAAAGATTAAAAAAAGAGAAACCCTGGATAACAAAGGGTATCCGAGTATACACTTAGGAAATATTGTTATAATGATTTTATTCTTGATTATATTATAGTTGGCGCATTACCTTTCTGGAATGACGTCATTTTTGGTTATTTTTGTTTGATTTATGTTAACTGACAGTGACAAAAACATTTTGAAAAAACTCATTGTCGTTTCTTTACAACAGTCAATGCCGGTTTTGGTTATGTGTCTTTCAGAATATATTCGTCAAAATTGACATTGATTTGTTGTGATTCTTTTTAAACTTTTGCAAGATGCCGCGAAGATATAATCAGCAATCACAGCTAATAGTTTTGAATAACTTGGCTTTTTTTCAATTGGAAAAAGAGCAAGCTAAAAATGGAATCCTTCCGCAAACTGATAATATAATTGAACGAGCTTCAAATGCAACAAAACTTAGCCATACAACAATCATAAATATTAAGAAAAGAGGAATAACGAGCGATGAATCCTTTACCTCCAGAATGTCTCAAAAGCAAAAAGAGGTAAAAACAAAAATTACAGATTACTTAAAGAACAAAATAAGAGATACGATCTACTGCATGTATGCGAAAAATGAATATGTTACAATGCAGACTTTGCTTAAAAAACTAAAAGAGATAAATGAATATTTTAATTTTTCCATCACCTCGCTAAGAAAATACGTAAAAAGTAGGTTTTAAGTGGAAGAAATCAAATAATAGAAAATACCTGATGGATTTGCCCCACATCGTCCACAAGAGAATCAATTTCTTGAGGGAATATGTCAAAAATCAAAATCTAGGACAAGATGCTTATACCACCGTATTTATTGATGAGACTTGGATTTTTAGTAAAGGTTCGTTTAGAAACAGCTGGCAGGATAACACTATGTCTACAAGTTCTAAAAAAGCTAGTGAAGGTCATCGATATATTGTAGTTCACGCTGGATCAAAGGAAGGATTTATTAAGGGGGCCAGTTTAATATTTAAAAGTGGACTAAAAAGCAGAGATTATCATGACAATATGAACAAGCAAAATTTTGAAAATTGGTTTAAAAATCAGCTGGTACCAAATCTTCCTCCAAAAAGTTTGATAGTGATGGACAACGCAAGCTATCATTCCGGCCTTTTAGACGATATTCCAAGAAAATCATGGACAAAGCAGAGATTGATTGGATGGTTAAAAGAAAAGAACATTGACTTCCCAGAGAGGGCCATGAAGGATGAAATATGAAGCATTGTAGAAAAAAATTGTAACATTGAAAAAACATTCTACCTTGACGAATATGTGAAACCTTTGGGCCACAAAATACTAAGACTTCCTCCATACCATTGTCAATTTAATGCTATTGAAATAGTATGGTCTGAGTGTAAGAGGAAATACGACCAATACATTGCTAGTCTGAAGGGGGACACCATCGGAAGTTTTGGCCATGTGGGAAAAAGCGATAAATGAAGTATCTTCAGAGCATTGGAAAAATTATGTCAGCCACATAGAAAGGGTAATCCAAGAAACTTGGAAGACAATACAGATATGTGATGCTTCAGACATTGCGCCACTTGTAATTAGTACCGACGAAGACAGCAGTGACGATGAAGAATTTAGTTCTGATTCTGAAGACAGTGAAGGGGAGTAGTTTTTATTTTTAAAGTTAGTTAGTTATACATTAATTTGTCTCTTTTAGTTTTTAAAGCAAAGTCTGCATTGAAACATATTCATTTTTAGCATACACGCAATAGATCATATCTCTTATCTTGTTCTTTAAGTAATCTGTGATTTTTGTTTTTACCTCTTTTTGTTTTTGAAACATTCTGGAGGTAAAGGATTCATCGTTCGTTATTCCCCTTTTCTTAATATTTTTTCAGTATTGTCTGTAATTGAGAATTAAAATAATTTTGATGAAAATGGGTAACTGGCGTCAATTTATTACATTGCAAACAAAGAATAAGACTAAGATGAAAGAATTTATATTAGTAAAGTCTTATTTGCAAAATAATTTTAGTTTTTGAAGTTATAATAGTTATTTTTGTATTAAGTGTGCAAAATGAGGGTTTTTTTATGGCAATGAGAGTGTTAATTTTTTGCCAGCCATTTTCGACAAGTTGCAGCGCTTTCTGTACAGAAAATGCCAATTTTAAATTCGCTTTAGCCAGTGCTGAACGCACCCCTCCTATCTACATCACTGCATACGTTTAGGTTAGGAATCATCGCTGAAATATAAATAATATAAGAAATACGTTATTTCAAACCAGCGTGACGTCATTCCAGAAAGGTAATGCGCCAACTATAGCAAATCTAGCAGAAACTACGAAGCCTTGGGCTGTACCAGAGGAGGTGGAGTCTTGGCTGCTGTAAGGTCTGAACTTGATTCTTATCAACTGGAAAGCTCTAACGTTCCAGCTTTTGACGACGTTTGGGTTTTGTTGCGACTAAATAAGGCAACTGTAATCGTCGGAGATGCGTCTATATACCACCAAATACTAGCACCCAGCCATGTGTGCACTTTATAAGTCATTTAGAGAACTTACGGGGCAAGCATAAAAACGCCAAGGTTATGATTTTGGGTGACTTCAATATGGCAACCGCGAGCTGGCGAAGTGATGCAGGCACCCTTGTTCTAAACGATTTATCATCACCCGTGGCCGATTGCTTGGTAACGGGAATGTTTATCAATGAACTGCAACAGGTCAACGATTTGCCTAACGAGTTTAACCGATATCTGGATCTGGTGTTCTGCGACGAATTTTCGAATATAACAGTAAATTTAGCCCAGATGCCTCTTATTAAGACAGTACCACACCATATCCCAATTGAAGTCCAATTCTCCCTGTTAACTATGCCTGTCTTAGAGAATGACAGTGAGGTTGTCCATAATTTTAGTAAAGCAAAATACCAAGACCTTAACAATTACTTTTCTGAGGTCGACTGGAAATGCTTGGAGGCCCGTGTCGACGTTGACAGTATGGTTGACTAATTTTATCGGATTTTACTTGGGGGAATTGATAGATTTGTTCCTAAAAGATGTAATAGGAGGAATAAATATTTTGCATGGTATACAGAGGAGACTCTGAAAAAGAAAAATAAGGCATATCAAAAATACAAGTCTTCGAGAAGTCCAGAAGACTACACACACTACTCTGGACTTCGGAAAGAGTCAAAGTAGTTGATTGAGCTACGTGTCCAATACTGAGTTGATAGTTCCTAAAAATATTAAATATTTCTGGTCTTTTGTAAAGTCTCTAAAAAAAGATCACGGGATCCCCAAAATAATGGAATTCAACAACGAGACAAAAACAACACCACAAGAAATAGCCGATGCTTTTGCACATCATTTTGAATGCTGCTCTGACGACTACTCGGGTCGGCTGATAGGTGTTTGGCCTTCCCGGGAAGCTGCTGGGCTCGTTGATCATCATTTTACATCTGAAGAAGTTTTTAAGAGGTTGAGTGCCCTGGATGTGACTAAAAGCACTGGGTCACATCATTGGCTACTCCTTTGAGCATGGTTTTTCTATGTGGAAGCATTCTTAGGTGATTCCTTTTTTAAGTCTGGGTCGAATAAGGAAATTCAGAATTATCGTGGAATTTTATTGTTACCAACCATGTCCAAGATTTTCGAATCCATCATAACAGAAGAACTTTTTGAGATTTTTAAGCATCGCCTATCCCCAAAACAACATGGCTTTTTCAAAGGAAGACCTACTGCCACCAACCTGGGTGTCTTTCAGGAATACTTAGTAACAAACATCGAGGGAGGTTCACAAGTGGATGTGGTCTATACCGATCTTGCAAAAGCGTTTGATCGAGTATGCTCTGAACTACTTATAGCAAAGCTTTCTGCTATGGGCATAACTGGATCATACATTCAGTGTATAGACTCATACCTCAGGAACCGCAAACAGTGTGTAAGACTTAGCAGTGTAGCGTCCCGGAAGGTAAGCGTGACGTCGGGAGTGCCCCAGGGATCCCATTTAGGGCCAGTATTGTTTTTACTGTTTATAAATGACATTACATCTGTCTTTGAGAAGTGTGAGTATCTTTTATATGCCGACGACGTAAAGTTGTTTTACGCTGTGGGAAGCTTTGAGGACTGTGTGGCTGTCCAGAATGACCTCAATACTTTAGCTAAATGGTGTGACTTAATTTTTTTACAAATTAATGTGTCTAAGTGTAGGATTATGCGTTTTTACAAGTGTAAATGTCCATTAGAACATCCATATTCCATTAGAAATACTGTTTTGGAATCTGTACATAGTTTTAACGATTTGGGTGTTACTTTAATAGGGATCTTAGCTTTAACAAACACATTGACACAATTTTAATGAACGCTTCTAGGATGTTAGGCTTTGTTTGTCGCACATGTTTCAGGATCTGTGATGTTAGGGCCATTAAGTCATTGTATAATTGTTTGGTGCCAAGTATTTTAGAGTATAGTCAAGGTCAAAGTCAAAAATTGCTTTACTGTTTAAGATAAAATCTTGTTACAAAGTCAAAGGTAGAAATATATAAACCAACAAGCAGTAAAAACGCACTAATATAATATAAATATACATATACACTTAAATATAAAGAACACTAAACAGAGACTTGGAATGAGGAAGTTTATCCAGTGTCATAATACATCATTGAAAAATTCCAGAAGACCATAATAAGCTTTTTTGAGTAATATGCATTTAAGAGAAGATTTAAATGTTTTAATATTATTCAAAGTTCTCACACTCTCTGGTAGGTGGTTGAATATCTTCCTGTATAGAATATTGAGCTTTTAACTCGTGTAGTGTGAGGTATGGGCAGTGGCAGAGCTCCAGTTTGTCTTGTATTATAATGATTATAATACTCTCGACTTTTAAATTTTTTAAACATCATACAAGCTGTCTCGAAAATAAAAATACAAGTAAGAGTTAGGATTTTGCGATTAATAAATAGTGGTCTACAAGAATCTCTACCACTTACCCCGCCCATATACCTCCCTGCCCTCTTTTGCAGAACAAAAACTGAGTTTATCAGATATTGGTTCGAATTACCCCAGAAGCAGACCCCATAACGCAAATGGGATTCTATTAAGGCCGAATATCGAACTCGTTCGATACAACTCTGAAGGCATATGCCAGACTATTGCATACTTTCAAAATATGATCCTTAAAGGTTAACTTAGTGTCTATGGCTACACCCAAAAATTTAATATTAGATTTTATCGAAATCTGTTCATTATCAAGATTGACATCATCAAGCGAACACCCAAAATGCATAATGTTGGTCTTAGAAATGTTGAAAGAAAGGCGATTAGCATCACACCACCCTTTAATTTGTTCAACATCACATTTGCGATGAGTTAGCCCCTCAGGATTCCTGGAATGCCACAAAACTGAGGTATCATCGGCAAAAATTGTGAATTCACCCTTGATTTTCAGTGAGGCTAGATCATTTACATAGACAAGAAATAAAATTGGTCCAAGAACAGAACCCTGAGATACTCCCAAAATAATTTCTCGTTTAACAGAATCAACCTCATGCAACCTGACACTCTGACATCGTCCGGAGAGATAAGACCCAAACCAGTGAAGAGCACTTCCCCTGAAACCATACTACTCTAGCTTCCGCAACAGTATTCCATGATCCACGCAATCGAAAGCTTTAACGAGATCACAAAAAACTACCGCAGCCGTCTCACCCTCGTTTATGTAAAGATACAGATTATCAAGAAATGCAAAAATTGCATCTCCTGTACTCCTACCACTCTGAAAACCAAATTGATCAACAGTTAAGATTTTGTGCTTCTCTAAGTATCTTTTTTTTACAAGTTTTTCAACTACTTTAGCAATCGTAGGTAACAAGGAGATTGGTCTGAGATTTGCTGGAGCAGAGACATCACTTCCTTCGGAGATTCAGGAAAGATTCCTGCAGCGAAAGAATCCTTTACAGCCGTCACAAATGCGTTCAAAGTAGACTCTGGTAAAGCTTCTAATACCCTCACCGAAATTTCATCGCATCCTGAAGCATTTTTATTTTTAATATCGTTAGATTTAACAAAAGAAGTAGGGGAGATATTTTTAAGAGCAAAAACATTGAAAGATAAAGGTTTTAAATTTGTGTGGTGCAAGAATGGAAAAGTTTTTACCCGAAAAATCTGAAAATTCAGATATTATTAGAGTTCTGAGCAACGAACAGGTTGATGAACTTGCTTGAACCAAGTTATTTATTATTACTAAGAATATAAACTAATAATAATAGACAGATATAGCATCCCATGAATATGATACCATAAAAATGGTTAATTTGGGAAACAAGAGTAATTGCAACAACTTAAACTTTTTATATATTAATGCAAGATCCTTAAAAAACAAGATAGACCACTTGGAAACCATTTTAAAAAGTATTAATCAAAAAGTGCACATTTTGATTAATAATTGTTTTGATGACCATTCTGTATTATTCTTTTGCAACTACCTGTCAGGTAGACAGCAAAAAGTGCGTGTGAAGAACAAGTTATCACTTGCTGGTAAGATAGTGTTAGGTGTCCCCCAGGGCTCAATTTTGGGGCCCTTATTGTTCCTAATTTATACTTTTGATATCTTCCACTCAGTTACGCACTCTCATGTGCATACTTATGCCGATGATGCCCAGCTGCTTCATCTATTTGATCCCTCAGATCCTACTTTGGCAGCAGAACAAGTTAATGCTGATCTGAATGACATTTTAATATATTCAAATGAACATAACTTGAAAATAAACCCAGACAAGACTCAAGTTCTGTTGTTTTGTCAAGAAAATCGTAGAGCAGCATTGTATGGTGCACTGAGACTTAAACTTGCAAATGAAAATCTGAATTTTTCTTTTAGTGCTAAAAATTTGAGTCTGCTTTTGGATATACCCCTGCGATGTAGGGATCATGTCAAGGCACTTTTACAAAAAACTTATGTTAAAATGAAATCTTTTTATGCCCACCGCTTCATACTTAATTTTAAAATGAGGAAAAGGCTTTGCGAATCTCTGGTGCTCTCAGTATTTACTTATAGTAATATTGTCTACTACCCATGTTTAGATTCTTTTTCAAAAAATCGCTTGCAACATGTACAGAATGTTTGCTGTCGTTTTGTATTCCGGTTACGAAAATATGATCATATTTCTTCTAAAATAAACGAACTGAAATGGTTGAAAATTGCCAACATTGTGAAATTGCATTATGTTATGTTCTTGATGAAGGTATTGAGATCACCAATTCCAATGTATCTCAGAGAAAAATTGATATTTCGAAATGTTATTCATGATAGAAATGTTAGACTGTGAGACTGCTTGACAATGCCCCAGCATCGAACTACTTTGTTTCAGCGGTGTTTTACATATATGGCTGTGAGTCTTTACAATTCTTTAACTCCTGATCTCAAATCAAGCCCCTTCAGTCAAATACGCTTAAAATATAAGAGCCAATTATTGTGTAGCCAGAAGAGTGGATAGGTTTTTGCATTGATTATAAATCTTGAGTATTACTGAGTGTCATCAATAATTTGAATTATAATTAGTTTATAGATGTAAACACATTATGAGTGGAAGAGGTTAGGTGTAAGAGTAACCATAGGTTAAATCTCGACTTTTTCACTTCATGGTGGGTATATGTCCTGTATACACATGCCAAATAAAGACAATATTTATTTATTTATTTATTTATTTATTATTATCAGTGAAACATGGTTAAACCCAGGTGAAGAAAAATACTATAATTTACCTGGGTATAATGGCTACTTTGTGAGCCGAGAAAGGCAAGGGGGAGGAGTGTGTATCTTTGCTGACCAATCTCTCTCTTAAAATAATTAAGCAACACAACACAGACGTGTCAATACTAACTGTATATATAAGCAACTTTAAGGTACATCTGACAGCAATTTACAGACCACCAAGCTATAGTTCGGAAGCATTTTTGCAGGAGTTGGAGAATATTTTCAATCTTTCTTCTCCAAGAAATATTATCATAGGAGATTTTAACTTGGATATACTGAGGGATGATAATATAATAAAATCTTATAAGGATATGTATCAAACATATGGATACTGCTGTGCAAACACATCCAAATTTACAAGGGAATCGAACAATCCATCGCTGATTGACCATGTTCTGATTAACTTTGCAACGGAGGCATTTTTGTTGTCTCTAATTGATCACTGTATCAGTGATCACAGACTGCAGATCATTTCCATTCCAAAGACTGTGAGGAGTTTTATAAAACCGGAAGAAAAATACAGGGTTTGTGAAAAAACAAATCTTATAAAAGCTCAAGAAATTATAGAACAGTTGATCAGAAATTTGGAGAAATATAATGATCCCGTGATCCTATATGACAAACTCGAGAGTGTGTTTAATGAAATCAGATATGTAGAGGTCAAAAAAGTTAGGACTATGCCGGACAAAGAATGGGTGAAAGACACGGTTCTGGATTTAATTAAAAAAAGAGACTATTATTATAAGAGGTCAAAACTACAAGCAAACAATATGTATTTCAGGGATAAATATAAAGAATATAGCAAGGGGGTTGTGCAAAGAATAAAGTGGGAAAAAAGAAAAATGTATAACAAAAAGTTTGAAAAATCTACGGGAGACAGTAACAAAACCTGGAGAATAATAAATAACATACTACATAATAAAGACAATGTTAGTACGGATACAATCCCCACTTTAAAACAAGACAATAAAATTTTAACTGAGAATAAGGACATAGCCTGTGCATTCAATACAAACAAACAAAAGTATGCTTTATTGCCGCAGAAAAATTTTACAATTTTATGGACAAAGCAAAATATACCTAAAATAAGACATATCAAAACATTAATCGAAAAGAATTTCGATAGGTCAATGCTTTTTAAAAATGTAAATTATCAATTTACCAAATCGTAAAACACACGTTAGAATATAACATAACATTGCCGCAAAACAGTTAATGAATCCTAATAACCTTATAAAAGTAAACAAACACACATGTACGGGGTGAATAATTTCGATGACATTGAAATCAAAATTGCAACTATGCGACCTTAAACTCTATGTTATTATAGTTATACAAATAATTGTGAAGTTAAACAGAAGGTATAATGAACTAGTGTAGAATGTAGTATACAAAAAAGAATTAAATTTTGTTTTTAATCCAATACCTAACAAAAATAATTAAGTTTTAAGTGAATGTTCCGACAGTTCTTTTCTCTATATGATGATTTTCAAAATTCTATGCTACGAGTTAGGACATGACTCACAAAAGATTTAAGTAAACAAGCGAATTTAGTGACAATTTAAAGAGACTTACTCGCTGTAAAAATCATTAACGCTGTAAAATGGTCTCTCAATGAGGTATGCTTTGGTGTTTTTTCGAAATTGTGCAAGCATAGGGATAGATTTTAAATGTACTGGCAGATTGTTGTAAAGTTTTATGGCGTTGTAAATAATTGATTTTTTTATTAATTCTGAGGAAGGAATGGGAAGATATATATCATGCCTAGAGTTTCTGGTAGGGTATACATGTTGTGGCCTTTCTAGGCGGGAGGGTGTTTATATGTTTTCTCAGCAAACATACCGTTTCCAAAATAAATAATGCAGGAAGTGTTAATATTTCATGTTTTTTGAAATAGTATTGGCAGTGAGCTCTATTATTTAGACCAAACAAATAACGAATGGCTCTCTTTTGAAGCATAAAAATACTACGAAATTGCTCGGTGGTACAGCAGCCCCAAAAGGGAAGGCCATAGCGGAGGTGGGATTCAAATAAAGAAAAATAAGTAAGTCTGGCAGAAGGAACGTCTAGTTCTTTTGAAACTGATCGAATGGCGAAGCAGGCGGTAGAAAGTTTTTTAGTTAAAGTGTCAATATGATTAGACCATTTTAGGTTGTTATTTATATTTAAACCCAGAAATTTAACCGACTCTACGTATTCAATATTGCTGTTATGTACCTGAAGTGGTTGTAAAGTTCCCTTATAAGATAACGCCACCGTTTTATCGACATTAAAACAAAGCATATTGGAATCGGACCAAGCCTTAATTATAACCAAGTCTTTGGAGATACTAGAGTGTAAAGACGTATCAAAATCACTCCAAGTTATGCTTGTGTCGTCAGCAAAAAGGGAAATTTTTCCATTAATTTTAAGGTTCGTGACTCCACTTGTAATCAACTTACAATCAGAATCGAAACCATTAGCCCTTACAAGTTGTTTTTTCCCAAGATAAGATTTGAACCAATTTAAAGAAGTACCACTAATTCCATAAAAATTTAGTTTGTTTTATCATAATTTCATGACTAACACAATCAAAGGCTTTCGCATAGTCACAAAAAACTGAGGCAGTTGGGTGGTTGTTATTGAGAGATAAGTAGACGCCTCTAAGCAACGTGAACATGGCGTCGCTGGTGCACTTGTTGGGTAGAAATCCGAACTGCTCCGGGGATATTATCTGATGTTTCAGGAGAAATGGCATAAGACGATTCTTCAGTAGCCTTTCGATGATTTTTGATAGCACTGGTAGTAGTGCAATTGGGCGATAATTGCAAGGGTTAGTTTTTTCGCCGCCTTTATGAAGTGGAATAATTATAACTGTTTTAAGGCAATCAGGGAATACACCTTTTATAAAGGACTCATTTATTAATGTTGTAAGGGCCTCTATGACTGGGAGTGACAAGTTCAGGAATATTCTAATTGATAGGCCATCAGTGCTACATGAAGATATACTTTTGATATTATTTATTACCTTCAATAGTTCAGTGTTGCTAACGGGACTTAAGAAAAAGCTATCAGCTAAATTTTTTGAAGGAGGGAGAAACGAAAGAAGGTCCAAACTTGGCGAGATACTAGAGGTAACATTTTTGCTTACATTAATAAAATAATCATTTAGATCATTAGCCCCTGCCAAGATCTGAGTCACAGAGTTTGATTTGTTTCTGAGGTTATTGATGATGGACCAGGTTTCTTTTGAAACGTTATTTGAGTTTGTTAGACGTTTTCGGTAGTGTAATTTTTTTGCTGACTTAATAAGAGTAGTGTAGATCCTCCTATAGTTAGAGATATAGTCGAGAATAAGAAAGGAGTCGGTGAATTTTTTTATATATGAGAGCGAGCGCATATTTTTAGCAGAAATTCGTATTCCTTTCGTGGTCCACGGTTTATGCCGCTTAGGTTTGATATTCGGGAAGGCCTTGTTAAAAGCACTTAAAGTTTTATTTAAAAAAGTTCTGAAGTTTGTGTTGACATTATCAGATTCAAAATTCCAATCAGTGTTAAACCAAATATTATGAAATACTGAGAAATTTGCGGCCGAGAAAATTCTGCCCCGATGGCGAGATCTTGGTAAGGGCCCAATAGGTAAACTAAACCTGGAAATTACCGCCTCGTGATCGGAAAGACCTGAGTTATAGACCTCTGATGGAGAAAAATCAAACGCCATGTAATCGATGGTAGAAGAAGAGTTTTTTGAAATTCTAGTTGGCGAGGATACATGCATTGAAAGACCGAAAGAGTCGAATATAGAAATTAGATATTTTTGGATGGCACAAATAGTAGCATAGTCAATATTAAAATCCCCGCATAGAATTTTTTTACCTTTAATCGGTAGACTGTCTAGCAAACTTACCAGGCTATTTAAAATTGATTGTACATCAGAGTTTGGTGATCTATAAATACAAATTACATAAAGATCAAGGTTTTGATTATATACCATAGAGAATTCAAAAGAGCTATCCGCTAACAAATGATCATATTTAGATACCGACATGAAATCTCCATTTAGGGATAGAATCAGTGTTGAATCAATGACTTCTTTACAAACATAGGAGTAGAATTGTCGCAGAAGATACCCCTTGCTCAGGGACAGAATCAGCCTTTGGAATCTCTTTTTTTTAGACCGGTCACGTCAGCTGAAGTGGGAAACATCATAAGAAAAATGAATAAAGAGAAGGCCTGTGGAATTGATCGAATCAGTGTGAAGTGCGTTCAGGAACTTTGCGACGAATGCGCGATAATTATGACAAAAATCATTAACCTCACAATGCAGAACAGTGTAGTGCCTGATAAGCTTAAAAGTGCCAGGGTGAGACCAATATTTAAGAGCGGTCTTTTCCAGGATTATGGAAACATGTATTCGTGAGAGGTTGCTTATATACTTAAATAGAAACAATTTTTTTTGTGAGGGTCAATATGGCTTTCCCAGGGCCAGAGACAATTTGATAAGGGATATATTTGTTCTTTGGTGTCTCTGGACCTGAAGAAGGCATTTGACACAGTAGACCATAATGTATTGCTTTTGAAGCTGGAGGAGGCGGGAGTCAGGGGAATGTCAAATCTATGGTTTAAAAGTTACTTAAGAAATAGACAACAATTTGTAAATGTAAATAACACTGTTAGTACTAAGCAAACTATCAAATGTGGAGTCCCCCAGGGCTCTATACTGGGTCCCGTACTCTTCTTGGTTTACATAAACTCTATAGGCTCACTATTACTGAATGGTCAAGTTAAACTGTATGCAGACGATACGACCTTGTTGTGCTTTGGCAAAAATGTTCAAGTGATTAAACATAGTATAGCTAGTGATTTAGGGCAACTAAGTGTATGGTTAAGATGCCATAGATTAACGCTTAACATTGAAAAATCGTCTTACATGATGATAGGTAAAAAAAACGTAAACGATCTTGACCTTATACTGGTTCAAAATCAACTTTTAAAAAATTCTTTTACTATTAAATATTTGGGTTTGTTTATTGACAGTACATTGTCTTGGTCTTCTCAAATTGAGTTTATTAGAAAAAAGATTGCACCATTTAGAGGAGTTTTGTATAAAATAGGTTACCTAATAAAGAGAAGTTTGCGTAAACAGTTATATTATGCCCACATATACAGTCACCTGCACTATTTAATATCAGTGTGGGGCACGGCTGCTAACTTCATCTTGGGACCTTTGCGAACACTACAGAATAGGGCAATTAAAAACGTTTTTAAATTACCACTTAGATATTCCACCAATGAATTATACAGGAAGTTTAAAATGATAAATATTAATAACATTTATAAATATAAAATAATTTTGTATACCCATTTTATCCTAACCAAAACTAAGCATTCATCTATAAAATTTAGTTCTGTACACGCATATAAAACCAGGCAAAAAAATGATATTTATCTTCCACAGATGCGGTCGAATATAGGACTGAAGTCAATTTACCATAGCGGACTAAAATTTTACAATACCTTGCCTACCTCAATAAAAAGTTCGACCAACCCAAATAAATTTAAAGAAAAATTAAAAAAATATATTAAGGATACTATGTAAGCTGTGTCCCAGAATGCACAAGTTGAATTCTGGGGCTGTGTATTTTAGGGTGCTTGCAGCCAAACGGACTTTTTTTGCTATTTGGTATAGAGTATGTTAAGAAATAGGGTCGTGCATAAATTAAATGAGCTCTTGCAGAGCCGAACTAATATTTAATCATATAATTTGTATATATTAAGTAAGCTAATTCCTAGTATAAGATCACCAGTCTGTATCTTCTTGGAGTTAATAAAGCTATTTTCAAATATAAAAATATCGTCCTAATCTTCACCACGTCAGTTGGAGTAAGAAAAAAAGAATCACATATAAGGAACGGCTTTAAAAACTGTAATGGATTACACCTTGAGGACATCTGATTAGCGAGATTTTCGGCAATAGAGCAATAAAATTCATTAAATTCCTCAGGTCTTATATCGACATCAGATACATCATAACTACCAGATTTTCCCCTGAGTTGATTAACAATTTTCCAGCTCTCTTTTTGTTTATTATTCGAAGATGAAATATGTGAATCAAAATAGTTTTTGCTATTTTTAATGTTTTTCTGTATATTGATCTGTACTTATTGAAGTAATTAACAAAGAAGTCACAAGTTACGAAATATTTCCGCAAAGTGTGTAGAGAGCGCAAATTTTTGCTGGAAACTTTAATGCCCCTTGTGATCCAAGGCTGCCCTTTCTTGTTTTTAATGTTAACAACTGGAAATGACCGGTCAAAGACTTCTGTAATCCGACTATGCAATTCTTTTAGGGGGTCACCAGAAGAGGCCACACCTAACCAGCCAATAGTCAAGCAGTTCTGAGAGAATTTTTTAAAATTTTTCTTACAGAATATCCTCCCCCTTCTCGTTTTTTGTGGTGCCTTCTGTACGTCATATGGTATGACACAGAACACCGCTTCGTGGTCAGTGAGAGTGAGGATTCAAAGTAAAACAAGAGACATTACTGACACCCGAACACACATAATCTAAGATAGACAAAGAATGTTGGGTAATTCTTGTAGGGGAACCAACATGGATATTGAGATTAAAAGATTGAAATAAGTGTTTCAATGCAAGTGTATGACAATTATCCTTACAACCAAAATCAATATTAAAATCCTCTGCCAAAATGACATCAGACTGGGGACAAATCTGAAGCAACAGACCCACCAACCTTTCCAAAAAAATATGTTCACTACATCGAGGGGGTCGGTATAAACAAATTATATAAACATTTAAGTTTTTACTCATGCTTATAGAGAATTCAAATTCTTTTTCGATAATTATACTATCAAATCTTGAAACAACCATGAATTTGCTCTGCTGCAAAAAGTTGTTATTCACAAAAATTAATGTACCCCCATGTTGAAAAGATTTTCTACAGTATAATGAGACTAGCGTATAATTTTGTAAATATATAGGCTCCTCACTCCTAAGCCAATGTTCTGTCAGTAAAACAATGTCAGGAAAGTTCTTATTTTCTAAAAAAAAACATAAACAGTGTTATTTGGTGTCCTAGTTATAACTGTCACATACAGCGATTGGAAATGCTCCAAAATAAATATGTTAAGTTTCTTTTATTTAAGTTAAGATTTCCATACAAGGACCTAACTTATGCAACACGCATTCAACTTGCTGGAATTGAAAGCCTACAAAAACGAAGCTTGCTTTTTGCATAAGCTCCTAAATAATACAATTGATTGCAGCCATCTACTGTCTAAAATATATTTTCGCATACCTCAAAGGCGAACAAGATCTAGGAACCTCTTTCAAAATATGTATCATCGAACTAATTAGAGAAATAGATCTTTTTAAGTTCAGCTTTGAGGTATTTAAATGTAGAATTAAAGATCAGCATTAGTTAGAAGCACCAAGGATTGACTTTGATTATCTTTAGTTAAAACTTTTTTTTTATGTACAATATGGAGTTATTACTCTGTGTGTATTGTGTGAATAAATAAATAAATAAATAAATATAGGCGCATTTATAGAACAACTTTAAAGCTGGCCAAAGAATATTTTACAGACTGAAAAAAACTCTCAAAAAAGGACCTCAGAAAACTGGAAAACCATAATTTGATATAAATAAATATTCACCTTACCTGACAAAGGATAAATTAAACCTAATCGGTAACTGGAAATCCAACTGTATGGTGGCGCACTGATGCGCCCTGTTCAGGGCGTCCTTGATGGTTATGTCGATTTTGGGTCCGTAGAAAGCGCCATCTCCCGGATTCTCCTTCCAGGTCTGCCCGAAGTCGTCCAACGATTCGCTCAGCGCCTTCTCGGCTTCGTCCCACATCGCGACTTCGCCGAGGAACTTTTCCGGGCGCGTACTCAGAACGAGGTCGAAGGTGAAGCCGAATATCGAATAGATGTGCTTGAGGAAGTCCAGACAGCCCTTCATTTCTTGCTTGATCTGGTCCGGGGCGCAGAAGATGTGCGCGTCGTCCTGCTGGAACCTGAAAAGGAGAAAGGAGGTATCGAAATCCTAAAAAAACATAAGCGGTAAAATAATTATATAAAATGTTAAATAATAACATTGATTGTAGTTAACTTTTGAGTAAACTGCCATTTTATGTTCCTAGAATCACTAGTAGGAGCACTGATTTGTTCTACCTTCCCACGGCAAGCACCAACATTAAATATACATCTCCAATTTTTAAAATATGTTACTGCTTCAACAAAATACATGGCATTGGTGACTATACTATATTGAGGCCCTTTAAATTTAAAGCACTTGTTACATCTTATTGTATGGAACTATTATAACTGTACTTATTTGTTGTATAGGATTCAGAAAGCAATTAGTATCAAAATTTAGGTTGTGTATGTGGCTTTGTATCAATTTATACTATATTTTCATTCTTTCAAAGTGTACCACCACTTAAGACTTATTTTTAAAATTATTATTTAAATTTAATCTTATACCCTGTTATTGGTTGTTACTGTTGGGTGTTCAAATAAATAAATAAATAAATAAATAAATAATAAATAAATAAATAAATAAATTTTTGATTTCCAGATCCATACTTTTTCTAGAGTTAATTGCATCAGTAGCTCGCGCAATTATTTTATATATCTTTTTTAGGTTTGCATTTTTTAATTATTTTATTAAGATTGTTGCGATATACTTTATAGCTAGAATTATCTGTTTCATTGTAGTTTAGGAGCAATTTTTTTTTCATTTTATCTCTATGTTTAATAGAATAAATTATGCCGTTTGTGATCCACAGTTTTATTTTACTATACTCCCTTACCTTTGTTACATTCTCTTCCATAGACCTATCTCTAATATCCATAATTAATTTATAAAAAATATGCAGTGCAGAATCTGTAACCATAGACCAGTTTTGATTTTTTATTAATTTTTATTTATTTTTACTTTCATGTGAGTAATACATTTAAACGCTGTTTGTTGCTTTTTTAATGTATTACATTTGTTTATATCAACCTTTACTGGGCAATGATCAGTCATAGCAGCTTTTAAGATAAAAGAAGAGTAGTTTGGACAATCAGTTCTTAGTTTTCTTCTAATAAATATATGATCCAGACAAGAATGGGTGTCTTGTGTTACACGGGTAGGGTCATTTATAACACTTGTAAAGCCAACATGATGCAAGAATGATACATATGAGTTAACCTGAGTATTATTCTGTTTACATAAATCTATATTTACATCACCTATTATAATATTGATTTGACTTGCATCATTATCTGATAAAAACATATTAATGTCTTCAAAAAAAATTGAACACTTGTTGCATTCCATTTTAAAACTAATATTTGTAAGAGTTACTCCGGACTTATTTAGTTTAATGTATTGTTTCTTTGAATTTAACTCTGTTTTGACAAAGACAACCACCCGATTGGCCTGTTTGTAAAACATGCTGTAACCGGAAATGCTATAATTATCA
This sequence comes from Kuschelorhynchus macadamiae, assembly GCA_030620095.1. Classification (NCBI taxonomy): domain Eukaryota; kingdom Metazoa; phylum Arthropoda; class Insecta; order Coleoptera; family Curculionidae; genus Kuschelorhynchus; species Kuschelorhynchus macadamiae. The sequence continues at coordinate 1,511,456 of JAUTXW010000312.1, forward strand.
TCATAATTTGCCAACATTCACTCAAAACAATAATATTACAACAATTAAATTTATAAGCCTCGAGGAAAGTTAAAAATTTATCAAAGTTTTTGTGAATGCTGCATATAAGATGTTAATTAACTTATGGTTTAAATCAAGTTTATTATCGTTAAAATCGGATTGCATGAAGTCAAGCTCGTAGTTCCTAGTAGCTAGATAACACTTCTGCCATAGTTTGTAATACTGGTTGCCTAACGTTAAACCATTTCTAGAGTTTAGGATTGAGGTATGAAAAACCGCATTTGATAATTTAATGTTAACCTAATAGATGGAGCCACAAGTAGTCGAAATTAGTTGGCCATGTTAAGTTATGTCTTTTGCTGCATTCTGCATTTAACTTTTACAATAGAACAAATTATTGCTAGTGAAAGTGATTTGCTGATGATTAGTAGCCATTACCATAGTCTATTTTATCTTTCAGTACATTAAGAAGGTAATGATAAGAAGGGCGTTTGGTGTCACTTGCTGCATGTCCAACATCATGGTTAAGCTTATAATTATTGTCGTATTTACATAGTTACTGCACTTTTTTATGTTTTTTTTTGGCAGTCTTTTACACTGTGCTCCCCTACACAATACTCACATACTGTCTTTTTTGGGCAAGTACTACCTTTGTTATAGTGTTCTTTACAGTGGAAGCAGAGCAAAACAGTTAGTTATATCCTCATATATTGGGTATCTCTCCCAACCAACAAAAATTTTTTTCAGTCATTAACTTATAGAATAAGCCCGAGGAACATTCACCAAAGATTGTACTTGTAGTTGTCATTTTTGATTGCCTTATGTAAGTTACTTTTAATTCATCAGATTCTAATACACATTGATTCTGTTTCTTAATACATGCTTCTATTTCTTGTTCATCTTATTCTCATCTTAGTCAGCTGTATATCATAGTTCTCCAATTTATTATCTGCTTCTTTTTTTAAAACATCTATTTCTTTCTAACTCTGGCATCTAATTAATTATTAAACTTCCATTTTTTGTTGTTTTAGTGTTTCTTATATCTACTTTTAACTGTGAAGGTCTTATATTTTGCATCAGATCTTTCTTAGTTTTATCTGCACCTTGTTGCTGTTTAGGTTTTATAATTAAACTCGGGGTATTGTTAATATTCTTCTAGTGATCATTATTAGCTGGTTTCTGTGCTATGGAACTATATGAGATTGTATTGCATTCGGGATTAATTGATTTATTTTCTAGCTCTTCATATAAGAATAAAGTACATGCATATCAAACTGTATAAGGTAAAGACAGTACAGAATATCTGCACAATTAACAGTTTTTAAATGTACTAACAATCAAAAATTAAAAATACAATGTTATAGAAATGGTAAAAACTTTGTAAAACCTATAAGAACTCGCAAGAGTCATGTAAAGTAAAAAAGTAAAAGTAAAAAGTAGTTTATTCATTATCAATATGTACAATCACAAACGGATATACACTTAATAAATTGTCAAAAATAATACAGTTAAAAACCTGTGATATATAAATAATACAATATAAAAAAACAAAAAAAAAATCACTTACATTAGTGTATAATAAATACATAACAATTACAATATTTCATCTATTCAAGAACTCAGCTGTCGAGTAATATGTTCTGTCAATAAGAAACTTTTTTAGCTCTTCTTTAAAAACCTTTACTGAAGAATAAGATTTAAGCTCTTTGGGGAGCTTATTGTCAATTTTAACACCCATGTAATAAGGACTGGTCTGTGATATTGAAAGACTCTTATAATCAATCACAAGATCACAGCTGGTTCGCGTCCCATAACTGTGATTGTCCATGTTACTGCTGAAATGTGATTTGTGTTGAACAACAAATAAAGCAAGTTGGTAGATGTAAAGGCTCGGCAAAGTCGTTAGATTTAGCTTTTTAAAGCTCTCTCTGCAAGAATCACGGAATGATAAGCCATCCATTATTCTAACTATTTTCTTTTGGACTCTAAAAACGTTTTCAAATCCACTTGAACTGCCCCAGTACAGTAAGCCATATGAAAGCAGCGACTGAACCAACCCAAAATATATCAACCTCAAAACATCTGCCGTGACAGTACTCCTTATCTGCCGAACTACAAAGCATGCAGAACTAATTTTACCTACAAGATAATCTATATGTTCATTCCATTTTAATTTGTTGTCAATGTATAAACCTAAAAATTTAGTAGATTCAACCTATTGAATTGATTTGCCCTCTAATTTTAAGAGCCTACTATTCTCAACTGAAATGTTCTTTGTACAGAACTCTATAAAATTTGTTTTTGTAGTGTTCAACTGTAATCCATTTCTAGAACACCAATCAGCGATCTCGCCTATGGCAGCCTGCCCCTGTTGTAGAAGGTTTTCCATATTTTTATTTCTGACAAAGAAAGAAGAGTCATCAGCAAACATAGTTATCTGAGAAGCCGATTTACAACAGTCAGGCAGATCATTTATATACACTAAGAAGAGAAGGGGTCCCAGTACGGAGCCCTGTGGCACGCCCACTCCACACAGCCTTTCTCCAGACTTACTTGTCCCGATCATAACCCGCTGACTACGATCACACAGGTAGGACTCCACCCAACTCTCGGCCCTACCTCTAACTCCATAGCTCCTCAGTTTCCCCAGCAAGACTTGATGATCTACCAGATCAAAAGCCTTGCTGAGATCAAAGAACAGCCCCAGATTGTGTTCCTTGTTCTCCAACGATCCAAGAATAGATTCTATAGCCGCATCTATTGCCGTTAATGTTGACTTGTTTCCTGATAAGCGTGTTGATTGTGTTTTATTATGTTATACTTTTTAAAAAAGCTATACAATCTCTTATGGAAACAATACTCAAAGACCTTTGAAAATTGTGCCTGCAGAGCAATTGGTCGATAAGATGACATATCACTGGTGGAACCTTTACCCTTGTAAACAGGAACTATCTTAGATGTCTTCAGGCAGTCCGGGAAAGAACCCTCAGAGAAAGACAAATTGACCAAATAACAGAGTGGTCCAGCCACTGCCTCGGCAACGTCCCTAACCACCGTGCCTGAAACCTCATCCATACCACTAGATTGTTTACAACAGACTGTCTTTATAATTGAAATCATTTCATCAACATCATAAGGAGCTAGAAACATAGTATTTGGTTTTGAAGTAATGGTTTCACTATACAGGAGACCATTGGCTTGATAAATTTGAAAGTATTCCGAAAAAAGTGCACAAATTTCTCCCTGGTCTGTAATTTTTTCATCATTATGATTAATTTGAAGAATTTTTTGTTTTTTTACATTCCTTGATTCATTCACTATCCTCCAACATTCCTTATTTTTGTTTGGTGCAAGCATTATTCTACCATTGTTATATGATGTTTTGGCTAGATTTAATTTATGAATGTAGTTACATTTGAGTACTTGATACCTTGACTTTACGAGAGAGTCCTCACTGGTACTATTAAGTAGAGCCATTTCAGAAAGCACGTTCTCCAGTTCCTTAAGCTCATGCGTTAACCACGGACTTATGTTGGTTGGTTTTTTTCTCAATAACCTCTTTGGAAATGCAATTTCAAAACAATCCAAAAATATTTCATTAAAACATTTGAACTTCTCTTGAAACTCCGATTTCTCATTGACTACACGCCAGTCAGTCTGAGATAAGAGGTTTTGAAATGTATTTTTGTTGGTAAGGCTAAAAATCCTGACCATCTCATTATCTTTCGGACAATGGATATCCATTTCAAATCTGACAACTTGAAAATTGTGATCTGATAGAACAGTCGGAGCAGAAAGCACACTAAAGGCTGGAAAATTAATAACGATATTATCTATACAAGAACTAGTAGTCTTGTTTATCTGAGTTGGTTCTCTTACTACTGGGTCCATCCCAAACTGCAAAAAGATAGCTCTGATTTCAGTCGCTCCCCTGCTATTCTCCAGCAAGTCAATATTAAAATCACCACATAATATAATTTTTAGACACACTCTAGAACTGAGTACAAATTCATTAAAAAAACATTCAAATCTCCTTTCGGTGACCTATAGACCCCTATGAAAATGCAATTAACATCCAAAAAATTTATATTCACCAAACACACTTCAAAGTGGATGTCAATAGCTGGAAATTGTAAAGGTTCAATTGTACATTGTAAATTTTCATTTAAATACAGACTTACCCCTCCACCTGCTGAGTTCACTCTAGTATAAAAAGACAACAATTTATATCCAGGTAGAGTCAAGATTTTTGATTCATCTTTTTTTAACCACGTCTCCGTAATGCAAACAAATTCAGGTTCATGTAATGCTAACAAATTTTCCAACTGAAGGATTTTATTCTTTATACTTCTAATATTCAAATTAAAAACACAATTATACTTTACAGAAGAATCATTCTGCACTAGCGGCGCCAGGACTGTCTCCTGTCGTTTTGTTGAACATTCTGAAAAGAATATTTGTTTAACACTACTCCCTGTGGCCAGATTTCCGGATTCAGTAATTTTTCAGCAAAAAAGCTCTGAATCCCTATTCTAAAAGAACTGTAAATATCAACTGATTTCAAATTAAGCTTGACTACATCACAATCAGAACCTATTTCCTTCCCCACATAAGCTTTCACATTAGCCTCTGTTGTCTCTGGGACCAGTCTGGATAGGAAAAACCACTTCCTCTGCTGAACTGCTTGTAAACTAGATGTGCTGGCCTCCATAGAATTAAATTGTTTGGCACCTCGAATAACTGGGCCTGCCTTATTTATGTTGCCATCTATTGGTTGCTGTCTGTTGGACCTGTTTTTATTGCCATATATAACTGTCTTCCTCCCCTCTCATCATGAGCTTTATTAATGGTATTTAAAGATCTGTTCTTATTATTAGAAATGGAATTCACAGATCTATTTTCATGACTAGATTCCAAGTTGATTATGTCATCCATTATGTTCCTCTGAATCACCTGAATTTCGCTAACAGTAGATTTCTTATGCTCTACTTCTAGCATCTCCCCTCTATCCGCATTTACACGAGTACCGCTCGTACCTGAGCATACATCTGCACGCTTTTTGATGTTTTTGGCTTGTTCCATGTTCTTATTATTAATACTGTTATCTTCAAATATATGATTTTGAGGAAAATTTGTTGTTTAGCATTTCCCTCATGTTAGTTGTAACTTTATCGGTGAGGTTTTCAATGCAAGGACTAATCTCATGGAAATGAGACTGTAATTTCGAGTGCAAAATTTTATTTTCCTCATCCAATGTACAGGGTTGTCCAACGAAGGGTAAACACCTTTATAATTTCTTTATTTTACAAGATATTGAAAAATGGTAAAAACAAAAGTTGTAGGGATTTTAGAGAGGAATAAGGATAATTTATGATAAAAACAATTGAACATCAAATAAAAAAATTACGCGAAAAAATTATGGTTATTTTGCTTATTTTAAATGGAACACCCCGTATATTATTGCATTTTTGGATTCTCCCGAAAATTCTAAACACTTTTTATATAAGATATTACACCTTTAAACCTAATAGTTTCGGAGCTATGAACAGTTGAAAATCAGTATTTTGGCTAATTTGCATTATTGTAAAACCTAGCTAATGAAATAGGTACCATGAGTATACGAAAGTTGGTACTTCAGCTTGTACCATAGTAAGCACCACTATTAATTAAAGTGGCCAAGAGGCCGATTTTTACTTGTTTTTAGCTTAAAAACATATGAATTTAGGAATAACGAAGTGGCAACATATCTGCAATAACTAAACGAGTAGATATTAAATAACGACGGAACAATATTTATTATAAACCAAATCTATAATAACTTAACGAATATGTATTAAATAACGACGGAACAATATGTATTATAAACAAAATCTATAATAACTAAACAAATAGGTATCAAAGAACAAGGAAACAAAACTTATGAGAAAAAAATCTAGTTTTCAAAAATGCCTCCTTCAGCGGTTAAGCACATTTGCATGCGTTCTATAAAGTTTTCTTGAGTGTTACGTAACATTTCGTTGTTAACGGCTCTAAAGGCCTCTTGTATTCTCTCCTTCATTTCGTTTGGACCTTCACAAGGCGTAGCATTTACAAAATTGTCGACGAATCCCCATAAAAAGTAATCCAAAGGACTGAGGTCCGGAGACCTAGGGGGCCATAGAATCGGTCCTTCGGCTTCATTATTTACGTACCATGGATTCCCCCTATTACCTATCGAATTCGATCCATGACGTTCAGTTAAAAAGTATGTGACATCACGTGTGCCATGCGGTGGGGCCCCATCATGTTGAAACCACATATTGTTTCTAACTTGAATGTTCACATTTTCTAATAAAATCGGCAGTGACTCCCTTAAAAAGTTTAAATATATGTTACCAGTTAAATTACCCTGGAAAAAATATGGTCCAATAACATAATCGTTTACAATGCCACCCCACACGTTCACGGACCATCTTCCTTGTTTCATAATTTCCCCTCTCCAATTAGGATTTTGTTGACTGTAGTACCTTATATTATGTCGGTTCATAGTACGGTCACTCCTAAACGTAGACTCATCTGTGAATAACACATTTCTAAAAAAGTCAGGGTTTTAGTAAGTTTTCTCTAGAGCCCAAGAACAAAAATCTACTCTTTTTTCTATATCTCCAGGTAGTAACTTTTGGTGATATGAAATACGATAGGGATGGACTTTGTGATTTTGTAAAATTCTCTTCACAGATGTGTAAGACATACGCTTCGCTCCGAGAATTGGTACTTTGAATTGTATTTTCATAAATGGAAAGCAGAACTCTTAGCTGATTTTCCTCATTGAGAACAGGCTTGTTAACAACGACTCTCTTCTTATAATCCACGTTTCCGGTCTCGCGGAATCTAACTCCTAATTTTTTTAATGTTCCTAAACTTGGTTGTCGTCTATCGGGATATCTGTCCAGATACTCTCGTTTGGACGGTCTTAACTGATAACCATTCCTCGCCAATATATTTAACAAATCTATCATTTCGGCTTTGGAATAACGTGTGACGTTTCCGTTCATCTTTAACAACTAACAACTTCACTAAAATAATATTCTTTAAAAAGTAAACTACCGAAAGTTTGACAAATCTTTGATTAACTTGTTGCACAGGTATCTCGATAGACGATAACCAAGTTTAAACACGTTAAAGAAATTAGGAGTTAGATTCTGCAGCGAGCCCGGGAATGCGGATTATAAGAAGAGAGTTGTTAACAAGCCTTTTTTTAATAAGGAAAATCAGCCACGAGTTTTTTTTTGAAACATATATTTTGTTTATAATAAATATTGTTCCGTCGTTATTTAATATCTACTCATTTAGTTATTGCAGATATGTTGCCACTTCGTTATTCCTAAATTCATATGTTTATAAGCTAAAAACAAGTAAAAATCGGCCTCTTGGCCACTTTAATTAATAGTGGTGCTTACTATGGTACAAGCTGAAGTACCAACTTTCGTATACTCATGGTACCTATTTCATTAGATAGGTTTTACAATAATGCAAATTAGCCAAAATACTGATTTTCAACTATTCATAGCTCCGAAACTATTAGGTTTAAAGGTGTAATATCTTATATAAAAAGTGTTTGGAATTTTCGGGAGAATCCAAAAATGCAATAATATACAGGGTATTCCATTTAAAATAAGCAAAATAACCATAATTTTTTCGCGTAATTTTTTTATTTGATGTTCAATTGTTTTTATCATAAATTATCCTTATTCCTCTCTAAAATCCCTACAACTTTTGTTTTTACCATTTTTCAATATCTTGTAAAATAAAGAAATTATAAAGGTGTTTACCCTTCGTTGGACAACCCTGTACATATTTTACTTTCCAAACTCGAAATTTGTTTTTGTAAGTCCTTTATCATGTCTTTTAAAACAGTATTTTCAAAAGTTAATGACTCGCTTATTACTCTTAGGCTCTCGTTTTCGTCTGTCAATTCAAGGCTACTAGCTAAAGCATAATCACTTTCAGGGTTAGCTTCAAAAAGTGCATTCACACAGCACTTTTTACTAGCTAGACTTCACAGCACAACTATTGTGGAAAAATTTAGAACAACTTTTGCACTGCACACGCTTATTTACAGCTGCAGAATTACAGAAATAGCAAAGAGCCTTAACTTTGTTTACATCATAACAAACATAGAAAAAGACTCAAAGTCTCGGTCTCATTAAATTATAATTTTACAATTCACAACAAACATGACACGTGTTTCGCCCTTTCGAGCATCATCAGACCTACAAACAACAGAGAGAACCTTAGTAAATAAACACACTCACAAATCCTAAAACAATAACTTACAAATAGAATAAAACACACTAAAGCACAATAAAATAAACAACTACTTATACATATTTGATGGACATTAAAATGAGGTTAAGTCTCACGTGAATAAACATTTGAATTTTTTTTGTTTACATCATTCGGTGCCATCTTTCAGTCTATATGATTCTTTAAATTTAAAACTATGTATAATCATAGACCAAAATGGAACAGAAAAATTTACATGTAGTAGTAATTGTTTGAACCCACCTACTCAGTTCAGCAGGTATCAATCATAAATTCAATTAAAAAACATTCAACAAAAATAGTTTTGTAGTCTTGAACTGAAATTAATTTAATCTTGTCCGCTAAATATGGTAGTGTAAAGTCTCCTTTATTGTGTGGTCAAAGTCCAATCTGGCTTCTTCAAATGCTTTTGTTATTTAGGGGTTATATTATGTTTTAAATATTTACATATTTTGACAATTTTATGCAGCTTTTGACACAATTTTATTAATAGAATTTGCTTTTAACGTACCAGGAAACTATTGGTTATGTATTCACTAATTTAATTAAAATTTAAAACGAGTTATTAGATTATATATTCTTGACCAGATAAACAGGTTGTTTCTAAGGGTGACCACTCACTCTACTCGATATATATATATATATATATATATATATATATATATATATATAGGATGATGTTTACCAAACCACATTGCTTTTGTGTAATTATTTTAGCTGAAAACTTACCTTCTTACTCTTGTTAACCCCGTCAAGGCTCCCGACAACTCGTTCCTATGTAAAACCCCGAAATCGGCCAACCTATAGGGGAGTTCCCGCCAAGACCTTATCCTGTTATCGAAAATCAGACAGTGTCCGGGACAGTTCATCGGTTTCAAGGCGAACTTCTCCTTTTCCACGTCGAAAGAAAACATGTTGTCGGCGTAGTGAGCCCAGTGCCCCGAAGTCTGCCACAGTTTGGCGTTGTAGATGTTCGGAGACACGACTTCTTGGAAACCCCTTTTCCTGTACTCTTTCTTAATCAAATCGACGAGGGCGTTGTAGATGTGCGTGCCTCGCGGTTGGAAGAAGCAAGACCCCGGCGAGAGCTCGTGGAAGAAAAACAATTCTTGTTCCTAAAAAGGAAAAACTAATTGGATGGAACTTTAGCTTACAAAAGTTATAATGGGGTCAATCTACCAGATTGAGTTTTTGGAATCATAGACTTTTTTTAACAAAACTACCATTCTTAATTAATGATAGCTTGTGAAAAGATACCTCTGGTGGTCACAAAAATTTACAATAAAAATAAATATATTTTTACTACACTATAATAAATTTAATCAAACCTTTCCAATCTTTCTATGGTCTCTTTTGGCGGCCTCCTCTTGGAACTTTTCCCACTCTTTCAGCTGTTTGTTGTCAGGGAAGCTAATTCCGTACACCCTCTGAAGGGTTTCAGCATCCGCTTTTCCTTCCCAATAAGTAGAGGAATTCTAAAAAATAGAAACTTGTCAAATTAAACTCAATACAGAGTATCTCAAAACTCAAGTATTAAGGGGTATGTCCTAAGTCTAACAAATCTTCTAAGATCCCCGATGATCTTTTTATTCCCGATGAAATAAACTTGCATTTTGTTGGCTCTTCTCATGCGCTCTCGGTTGATGACGATTATGTTGAGCAACTTAGGAACTCACAGTTTTGCAACTGTATATTGGAACTTACTGGTTTCAAGACAGAAACCACACACTTACGTCGCGGACTTTATCTCAGCACAAAGGCTACAACTCTCCTTGGAAGTAATAGCAGCCCCGTTAACTCACGTTATCAACGTATCTCTTTTGTCTGGCAAATGTCCCTTACTCTGGAAAACAACTTATGTGCCAATAACTTCTCTTAATGATCTTAGACCTATTAGCCTCCTCTGTGTCCCTTTAAAGGTTGCATGAACAGCTTTGTGACTACTCAAACTCAAACTCAAAATGCTTTATTGTCCAGAAGTTATTCACTGACAAAGCTAGAGACTTAACAATAATTTAAATATAATTGAAATATTGACAAATCCAAAAAAACTGCAAGACATCTTTAACCATTATTCAATTTAGTAATTATTTCAGAGGTCAAACAATATAAAGCATCCCCTGTGCTATGTTTTTCTCTAAATCTGTATTGGTTTTCATGTAATACTCAAACTCAAACTAAAAATACTTTATTATCGAGGAAATGCGATTTCCATTGACAAAGCATACTACAAAATAATATAAAGTCTAATAGTATACAAAAAAATCTTAAAACATTAAACAAAATAAACAATATAAAACACAAACATAGTAAATACAAGTATGTGCAAAACAGTACAGATGAAAAGAGAACATAAGATAGATAACATATACAAACAGACAGATTAGGCAATAGGGTCAGCATAAAATTCGGCAAGGTTATAGTAGGCTTTGCCTAACAATACTTTTTTAAGACTTCTTTTAAACTGTTTTAATGACCCAATTGTTCTAAGGCTACTTGGCAAGTGGTTAAAATGCTTTCTGCCCTCATAAATCAAAGAATTCTTAGTCAAAGCAGAAGTAGGCACTGGCAAAGGCAAATCCAAAGCTTGTCTGGTGTTTCGTTGACCTGCAGGACCGCTGTATATTTTCTCGGTATTTAAAGATTAGACATGCTGTTTTGAGGATAAATAAAGAGCTAAGAGTTAGGATTTTTTGTGACAGAAAATGACGTCTGCGGGATTCTCTTAGATCCACACCAGCAGTAAAGCGAACAGCTTTCTTCTGCAGCACAAACAAGATGTTTAACAGATATTGACTACTAAAACTCCAGAATGGAATCCCATATCTGAGGTGCGATTCAAATAAGGCAAAGTAAACGGTACGCGCCACTGCCATTCCGAGTTCATTTCTTGCAATTCTGATTGCAGAGCAGCCAGAGGAGAGTTTCTTGCTCAAATTTAAAATGTGATCCTCGAAACGTAAATTTTTATCAATAAAAACTCCCAAAAACCTTGTCACATGGCTGTCAAGGATTCAACACTGTCCAACTGCAAGTTCTGCATGTCGCACCTAAAACCAACAACATTAGTATTCGTCAAGTTGAAGGAAAGTCGGTTTGAATCACACCATCTTTTAACCTCCAGCGAGTCGTGAGTTATAATTTTCCTTAGCTGAGCAATCTCTTTATTATTTATTTATTTATTTATTTATTTATTTTAATTTTTTTACAGTAAGTACACTACAGAGGTAAATTTTCCAAATGGTACAAAAACTTACATGCTATTCTGAATACAAACAAAAAAAAAAAATGTATACTACAATTAACAATAAACAATCGCACATACACACATTTATACAGTGACAAGATACTCTAAGACACTTGGCTCTTGACTGAGTTGAGACTTTTTTAGTTCTGTGCACTTGTTCTGAGAAGAGTCATCTGTGTCTCAGAGCTCTGACCGGAACGTTAAACCTTAAAAGACACAACAGTTTAGGGCAATCAATAGTCCCATTAATCAGTTTGTGAAGGAAGAACAAATAGAAGTTCCGGCGCCTGATTTCGAGAGGTTTAAGACCACAAAGCAAAAGTCTGGTTTCTTGAGGCACATCCGAATAAGGAAAGTGGTGTTTAAATAACAGGTATTTAGCAAATTTAGCTTGGACTCTCTCTACTCTATAAATGTGACATTGATAAGATGGACACCATATGACAGAGCAGTATTCAAGTATACTTCGAATCAAAGTGCTAAAGAGGCATGTAATTGCTTTGGTATCATTCATACAGGTGGTGTTTCTTTTGATGAAACCTAGTAACCTCAGACTTTTTGATACTATCTGATCAACATGTAGGTTAAATGACAGGTCTTTGTCAAATAGTACACCAAGATCGTTGAATGATGTCACTGATTCAAGAGAAATGCCGTCAATTGTGTAATTCGAGATTGTTGGATTCAGGCTTCGACAAAATGTCATCTTTTTGCATTTTTGTACATTTAACTTTAAGTAGCTATTTGTGCACCACGACACCAGATTATCTAGGTCCAACTGAAGGGTATTATACGATGGCTTAACGATGCTAAAGAATTTCAAATCATCCGCGTACATAAGAAATTTGGAGTTTTTGAAACAATGTGACAAGTCGTTAATAAAGAGCGAAAATAATATAGGGCCAATGTGCGAGCCTTGTGGGACGCCTGAAAGAACTTTCACCTCTCTAAATACCGCTCCTCCGACGTGCACGCGCTGACTACGGTTAGATAAGTAATCCCCGATCCAGGATAGGTATCTGGACCCCAGTCCGATTCCAGACAACTTCTTTATAAAAGGAGCTGATGACACACGCTATCAAAAGCCTTTGAGAGATCTGTATAGATAACGTCGACCTGGTGACCAGCCTCTAGGGAAGTAATCAGAAAATTCTGATATACAGCCAGGTTTGTGGCAGTGGATCTTCCTTTAAAGAATCCATGTTGATCTTCGGAGAGGTAATGCTTATATGTAGTGAAGATTTCATCGGTCAAAATTGATTCCAAGATCTTAAGAATTGTAGAAAGTAACGATATTCCCCTGTAGTTCCCGACATCAGCCTTATCACCTGACTTAAATATGGGAATGAGTGTGGAGTTTTTCCACACTGATGGAAAGATGCCCTTGTCAAATGTTTTCTGAAATATCGCTTGGATTGGTTTTACAAGTGACTCACAACACCGATTCAGCAACAGAGGGGGAACACCGTCAGGACCGGCTCCTTTGCCACAATCGAGCTGCACTATTTTGGATCTCGCCTCCTCTGTAGCAAAATGGTGATCCGTAAGTGTACCACCATGGTTGATCTCCAGGGGTTCAGCTATCACGGTGTTTGTATGATCAGAATAAGAAGACTGGAAGTGAATAGCAAAGGCCTCAACCATATCAACAGGTCCGTCCAGCAGAGCACCGTTCTAGTACATGATCTTTGGAATACCATTGTCCTTCCTCAGGGAATTGACAAAGGACCAAAAGTGCTTTATATTATTGGGGACCAACATTTCGGTATTAGTGATGTGAAGAACATAACACAGATCAATTTGAAACTTGGTTTCACGGCGAACTCTCGAATAGGCCTCATAGTCCCCTTGAGCTCCACTCCTCCTGTATTTCCTATAAAGCCTATTCTTTTTGCCTGTCAGCTTTCTCAAACCTGTAGAATACCATTTTAGGAATCTCTGATTCTTCACGACTGTCTTGGGAACAAATAACTCGATTGCGTTAGATAGAATGGCATAAAATTTATCAATCATGGCATCAACATTCATGGAGTAGTCTATAAAGGACCAATCAACATTATTCAAAAAGTTGTTTATATTAGGATAATCGGCCTTTGGATAGTGATATAGTGTGATGCTTGTGTTAGGTCGAAGAACAGGAATGGTGCTGCATTTGAAAATCAGTTCAAGAGGGGGATGGTATATGTCACACATAGTTATTGGGAATTGACTTACTTGAAGTCGACTAAATTGGAGTTCGGTAGTGAATGCAAGATCCAGGATTCTTCCAAGGTGGTTCACTAAGTTGTTGCACTGTTGAAGTTCCAAAAAGTTCATAGTGTCCATCAAAGCCTCCTCCACCGGACTCTGAACTCTTGTAGGCAGCAAAAAACCGTCCTCCTCGAGACAGTGGATGCCAGGAAGAATAAAGTCTCCGATAATAAAAAATTGGGAGCTCTGGTAAGAATTCCGCATATCTTCACAAATGTTTGTAAAATGTAAGTAGCGAGTGAGGAGTTAGGAGGGAAATATGTACAGCAAGTAATGACCTTAGTGGTTTCGAAGGTGGAGGTCACCCACAGACTCTCGTATTCTGGTATTGACGCAGTAGGTATTATACGAGCAGTGAACGCGTTATCCAAGGCGATAAGAACGCCGCCTCCTCTATCGCAATCCAAGCAATCGTAGTCTCGATCCTTGCGGAAAACTGTGTAGTTATCTGGAAAGAACTCGGAGCTGATATGGTTGCTGGAGAGCCAGGTCTCAGTTAGCAGAATATACTCATAGTTACAGCTCCGTACAGCCGATGAAATGCTTAATGCTTTGGTCCTTAGCCCTCTGACGTTCTGATAATATAATGTATGGTGTTGAATGGTTGTTTGAGGATTGGGTGTTTTGTGACGACTGCCTGCCGGTGACGTAGAAGTTGTTAAGTTCAGCGTGATGGATGAAGAGGTGCCTCTTGCGGAAAATTTGAATTTGAATCATCTAATGATGCTTTAGATTGTATGATCACCCTGCAAATAAACGCCGAAATCTCCGCTTTGCAACTGTACGATGGATTGGCGGTGTGATTCTTTTCATTTGTTGGAATAAAGTTATCCATGCTCAAAAACACTGACCTGCTACTATCATTATGGACGTGTCTGTGAATGTCCATGTTCAGCTCGCGGATAAAGTTATTGAGTACTGGTCGTTTGGTCATGTAGGTAGGGCCGACAATTATTAGGGTGGATTTTTTGGATATTTCTAGTAAACTTGTCCAACTAGAAGAGCTAATAGGTCTGCCCTGTAGTGCGTCCTGCATGCCAATACATAAAACTACAAAGTCGTGTTTGGAATATCTCATGCACAGATCTGAGTATTTGTCCAAAAGTTCGTCAGTTGTGGCTCTTGCGGTATACTGGCGGCTCGGCCTGTTTGAGAACTTTGGGGGATAGTCTTGAGCAAATTCGGACTCAGGTAGAACAGATGTGTCAGCGGATATGGGGGTTTTGGTCTGCTGAACTTCAGTTTGTGTGCATTGAGTCAAAATCTCAATTCCGATTCTGTTTGTATGCCAATATTGGTAACATTTTGTGGGTTTTGGGCCTCAAATATTTGTTGCTGAAGTTTTTTTATTTCACTAAAATTATGTTTAGCCTCCTGTTCTAAAACTCTAATAGAAGTTATGAGGTTTTGATTCATACCTGTCAGATCTACAATTTTCTCGTCAAGCTCTCGTCTAGCTTCCGTAAGTGTATTTATCTGTTTAATTAATTCTGTTTCATTATTTTTTAGAACTTTAATATCCTTAGTCAATGAGTCGTTAAGTTCATTCATCCTGGCTAACTGGGATGAGAATTTGTTTTCAGCCTCGGTGACTTCCTCTTCAAATATCTGGCTATTTCGGCGCAATCTCTCAAAATGACGTTCCTTCTCCTTAATTTCCTTTTGTTGACAGTCGATTTCCTTGGCACAGTCGCACTTATTTTCATTTTCCTCATAATGTGTCTGACACCTTTCTGAGCAAAAAATTTTGTATCCACCCACTTTAATTGCGTCGGTAAGGCTCTCCAAGCAACTAGGGTGAAATACACCATAACAGGCAAGACAAAAGAAATTTTGAAAGTCTTTGTTTTTGCAGCACTTGAATTGCTTCAGCATTTTCGAAAAAAAAAGAAAATGTATATACAATATATATATTTATATATTTATATATATATATATATATATATATATATATATATATATATATATATTTGTTCTGAATGAAGTTGTTTTTAAATGTTTAGGAAATTGTTTTGGTTCAATGAACTTTCCAAACGTTATTTACACTTTACAATGAGCAAAAAACTGGGGATTCCAATGAATAAAAGAGCAGACAGTGGAATGTTTACTGCTGATAAGAAATCTTCGTCCTGGAGTTTTTTGTGCTCTTTGTTAAATTATTTATATCAGCTGGTAAAATATGCACTTGATTTTAGATTGGTTTTTTCATATTTTCTCAGCTTGTTTGAAAACTAGGTATAATATTTTAAATAAACAATTAAATATACCTTTTTTTTTTAAATACATTCTGCGAAATAGCCAAATAAACTTATCTTTAGACACTTCACAAATAAACTTATCTTTAGACACTTCACACTCAACAGTTATAGATACCTTATGCCAAACAATCGAGGTGTCGTCCGCAAATAAGGTAAATTTTCCCCATATGTTAACTTTCACAAGATCATTAATATAAATCAAGAAAAAGAGAGGACCCAAAACAGACCCTTGCGGAACTCCACAATTTAAGCTCGAAGATCGCCTTTCGGAAGTAGTTACAGATTGGCTTCGACCTGAACGGTATGAAGAAAACCACAACAGCGCCGAACCCCTGAAACCATACAACTAGAGCTTAGACAGCAATATTCTGTGATCAACACCATCAAAAGCTTTTGAGAGATCACAGAAAACCGCTGCCACCGCCTCTCCGTGATTAATGTTAGTGTAGACACCCTCGAGAAAACCAAAAATTGCATCGTGCGTCCCTTTTGCATTCTGAAATCCAAACTGATTCAAGGTAAGTAAATGAAATGTCTCAAGATACACAATCTCTTCTTAGCAACTTATTGCTGTCTAAGCTCGAGTTGTATGGTTTCAGGGGCGCTGTTGTGGTTTTCTTCATACCTCTCAGGTAGAAGCCAATCCGTAACTACATCCGAAAGGCGATCTTCGTCATTGAGCATAAATTGTGGGGTTCCGCAAGGGTCTGTTTTAGGTCCTCTCTTGTTCTTGATTTATATTAATGATCTTGTGAAAGTTAACATATCAGGAAAATTTACCTTATTTGCGGACGACACCTCGATTGTTTGGCATAATAAAGAGATTGCTCAGCTAAGGAAAATTATAACTCAAGACTTCCTAGAGGTTAAAAGATGGTGTGATTCAAAGCAACTTTCCTTCAATTTGACGAAGACTAATGTTGTTGGTTTTAAGTGTGACATGCAGAACTTGTAGTTGGACAGTGTTACAATCCTTGACAGCCATGTGAGAAGGTTTTTGGGGGTTTTTATTGATAAAAATTTACGTTTCAAGGATCACATTTTAAATTTGAGCAAGAAACTCTCCTCTGGCTGCTCTGCAATCAGAATTGCAAGAAATGAACTCGGAATGGCAGTGGCGCGTACTGTTTACTTTGCCTTATTTGAATCGCACCTCAGATTCCATTCTGGAGTTTTAGTAGTCAATATCTGTTAAACATCTTGTTTGTGCTGCAGAAGAAAGCTGTTCGCTTTATTGCTGGTGTGGGTTTATTTATCCTCAAAACAGCATGTCTAATCTTTAAATACTGAGAAAATATACAGCGTACCTGCAGGTCAACGAAACACCAGACAAGCTTTGGATTTGCCTTTGCCACTGCCTACTTCTGCTTTGACTAAGAATTCTTTGATTTATGAGGGCAGAAAGCTTTTTAACTACTTGCCAAGTAGCCTTAGAACAATTGGGTCATTAAAACAATTTAAAAGAAGTCTTAAAAAAGTATTGTTAGGCAAAGCCTACTATAACCTTGCCCAATTTTATGCTGACCCTATTGCCTAATCTGTCCGGTTGTATATGTTATTTATGTTATGTTCTTTTTTCAGCTGTACTGTTCTGCACATACTTGTATTTACTTGTTTGTATTTTATATTATTTAGCTTGTTTAATGTTTTAAGATTTTTTTTAATACTATTAGACTTTATATTATTTTGTAGTATGCTTTGTCAATGGAAATCACATTTCCTCGATAATAAAGTATTTTGAGTTTGAGTTTGGCAAAGAAGAAAATCCTCAACCCGCAATTCAAACGAAACACCAAAATAAGTTTTTGATTAAAGTTTCAATGGGAATAATCGAAAGCATTTGATCAAGCCATTTGTACATGAAAACAGATTGAATGGTGCAGGTTATTTGCAGTTCTTTCAAGAAATACCTTTGGACTCCCAATTGAACATGTGATATATGAATATTCCCATTTTAGTATAATTGTAAGGGAACATTTAAATACCAGATTTCCAAATTATTTTCATAGCCACCTCGGTCTCCTGACCTCAATCCTCTAGATTTTTTTATAGCATCACCTATATATTCTACTCTAGTTGGAACCCAAAAAGAATTACTAGAAAGAATAGTAGGACAAAAGGAAATAACCATATTGTGTTATTTCAAGCTTAAAGAGCAAACATTCATAAATTAAGAAATCCTATAGAATGGATTAAGTGTCTATTTAAACCTCTTTATTGAATAAGACTGAATATGTTTAGAGTTATAACTAAAAAAGTCATATACCTTGGGTGCTGTTTAACTTTCATAAAAACAGTATTAAACTAATTATGTTATGCAACTATTCGGATCTAATTACCTTGGTAACTTTTAAAGCTTTAATTTTTCCTGTGTGCCTAACATGGGGGCCCCTACAAAGATCGATAAGAGGTCCACATCTATATACAGTTGTAGATGGGGTATTGACTTTTTCGTTCAAAATTCTCACTTTAAACGGATTATATTTGAACATCTCGAGAAGGTCTTCTTTCTTCATTTCGAGTCGTTCGAAGGGCTGTTTCTCTTTCGCTATGTTTTTCATCAGGCCTTCAACGTAAGGAAAATCAGTTTGAGAAATCTGCAATGGAAAAATAAATTTTATTTATTTATTTATTTATTCCAAATAATAATTTCACAACAGCTTACAACAAGAAGAGTTAATAAAAGTAGTTATTTGACCCGAGCCGAAGCTATGTGGGTCATACATTAAAATTATATATGTGAAAAAAAGGTAACTAATATATAAAATTTGTCTTCAGTATAATCACGAAATACAATAAAGATAAATTACAAGAATAGTATGTGTTTTTTTCGAAATTTATGTTTGTGAATGTTTAAAATACCCCTGCAAAATTAGCTGCTTCAGGCTTCTCTTAAAGGATGTAGTTCTTTGGTTTCCTACATCTTCAGGAACTGAGTTATACAATCTGATTCCCTCAGTTAGGAGACCTCTCTGCCCTGCAGTAGTTTTCATTGGAGCAGTTCGTAGTTGGCTATTGTTTCTTAGATTATAGTCGTGGCAGTAGTTATTGGTAGATCGCTGTACATTTGTGTTTATTTCATTTAGTCTTGTTCTATGAATATAAATACAACTTTGATATATATATATAGACAATGAATATCCATCATTCTATTGGGCAAATATAAATTTTCTGTCGGATATAGACGTGGATAGTTAAAGATCTTTTTTATGGCCTTGTTTTGTAAAACTCATAGGGGATGTATTTTATTTTCACTCGTACATTTCCATAGAAGTGTCAAGTATGTAAGGTGGCTATGTATTAGTGAATAATATATTAGCTTCCTTTGGTGCAGTGACAGGTATCTGGAGATTCTTCCCAGCATTCCAACAGCAGGTGCGATTCTTTTACAGAGGTAGCTTATATGTGGTTCCCAATTCAGCTTATCATCAATGTGAAGTCCAAGGTATTTTATACAGTTTGTTTTATCAAGCATTTCGCCATCTAGCGTCAAAACAATTTGTTGCCATTGCTCATTTTTAGAGAACACCATATATTTTGACTTCCCTATATTCAGAGACAGTTTATAGAAGTTTAACCATTCTTGAATCTTCAATTTTTTTAATTAGATCATCAGCACTACTACCTCCTGTGCCCTGGGGCATCGGAGATCGAGAGTTTTCACCAGAAATTTTGCTGTGTTCGGAACCCCTAACCTCACTTTTCTTACAGGCTGAACATTCAACTGCATCTTTCTCCTTAGAATAGAATCTTTTTGCACAACTCTCGTAAAAGCATGCCTTCTTGCAGAAATCACACAAGACATACTTAGATACAGCCTTATTACAGTAAAAACAATCTTTTTTTGAAGAGCACATTGTTTACTTTCGCCTAACCTCCTACCCTCAATAAAGCGTTATTTAAAAACAAAAATAGTAACAACACAAGTAATAATATACAATGTATAAAATTGTTAATTTAATTTTGTTTCAATTTACACAAATGTCAGAACAAAAATGATCTAATTCTCTGCACCATCAAACAAACAGCAGGAAGTCCCACAGGGGTCAATCCTGGGACCCTTGCTTTTTTTAATATATGTGAACAACTTGGGTGATACACTTAACATGGGACAAGTTTTTCAGTTTGCCGATGATACCTCTATTATTATAACGGAGAGAACTCTGTCTGGGTTATCAGGAAATCTGTCAGGGATGGTGGAGAGAATGGCATTGTGGTGCAACGAGAATTGTTTGAAGCTGAATGCAGATAAGACAGCCTTGTTGCAATTTCAAATTTTAAAAAGCAGACCTGAAAGTGTGTATGTTAGGATGAATCATAAGTCGGTTCCTGTAGTGCAGAATGTAAGATTTTTGGGCCTAATGTTAGATACTCACTTATCATGTAATGATCACATTCTGCAGCTGAATAGCAAATTGAACGTTGCATGTTTTGCCTTAAGGGTGTTAAGGGACCATGTTTCACTAGATGCCTTAAAGATATTTTATTTTGCTTATGTTAGGTCTAGAATGTCATATGGAATTATTTTTTGGGCTTCATCAACCCATGCAACAAACATTTTTATAACTCAAAAAAGAATAGTTCGAACCATCCTAAAGAGGCATCCTCGAGCATCCTGCAAACCCTTGTTCAGAGATCTTAATATCTTGTCGGTTCCATCTCTTTACTTTCTTCAACTAGTATTGTTTGTGAGAGGACATAAACAACTATTTCAGACAAACCATGATCTTTATGCCAGAAACATGGAGATCTTAACAAGGCACTCTCATGACTTGAGAACACCCTTTCACAACACGGCTTTCTTTGCTAAAAGTTCATATTATAGAGCTATCCAGGCCTATAATCTTCTACCAAAACATATTAGGGACATGACATCTGACAAGGTCTTTAAGAGCACAGTTACCTGTCTACTAATTGATAAATGTTTGTATAAATTTAAGTTCTGGGAGGAATTTAATAATAATACTTAGCTCAACTTAAGTTTTAGTACTTTTCTATTTAAACTCTAGCTTTAAGGTTTTTAAACTGGTTTTAATATTATATGTTTTCATTTCTCTCTACTTATAATTAGTATATGGTTTGTTATGTAAATTTTAGAATCAAGGCTGGCTGTCTTTTCATCTTTATTATCTTTTCATCTTTATTGTGTCAATGTTGTGTAAGTCATTTAATATTTAATATCTTTATAATAATATGCATTGTGAGCATTTCCGCCGACGATACCGCTTTGGAAATGATATTATTATGGTAATAAAAGCATTTCATTTCATTTCAATTTATAAAGCAGATTCAGAGACTTCAAAGTAAGGTAAGTCAAACATCAACTAGTTTTGGTGTTTTACACTGCAATACCAGATCAGTTCGAAATAAAATTCAGGAGCTTGAAGCATCACTGATGGACTTGAACTTGTCAGTAGTGTGCCTGACTGAAACTTGGCTATATAGTGGAGAGGCAAAACATTTTAACATAGACACCTTTGTAACAGCACCTTTCTTGACGAGTATGTCTAGTATTGGAGGAGAAACTGTTAATTTTGTTGCAGTTGATAAGTTTTCCAGTGTTAATATTGAAAAATGCATAGAATTGTGTTGTGCTTGTAGACTAACTAACAGAAAACAAATATTGCAAAATTGAGAAGTAATTTCTAACATTATAATAACTTTTTTCAAGAAGATAACTCTTTGTACTTTTCTTCAATTTTTTGCAAGAAGTTATTTCTCTTAGGCTTGCTGGTAGTTGGTTGTATATATTCCCACAAAAACACTAAGGACTTTTTTGGACAATGCTAGTCATATAGGGAGGTATATAAATGTTTGTGGAGTTTCTTGAACCATAATTATGTACTTCTAGATGACGGAAAAATCTAGTGGATAGTTTTTTAACGAATAATACCGAGTGTAAAATTAGAATACATGGAAGAGGGAGAATTTTATACTGTCTGAAGAAGGGTTTAAATGAGTTTAATGGACTTAAAGAGAAAATACTTCTAATTATTATTTTCTGTAGTCTTTTAGATTTCTTATTGCAAAGTTAGCGGTATTTAACTTACTGGCGACAGGGTTCATGTGGTTGCACCATGTTATGTGTGAATCTAGATGTAATCCTAGAAATTTAAAATTTTCAATCCTATTTACATATTTGCAGTTAAATGACAAATTTGGAACCCGAGGCATATCTTTTCTTATACAAAATATCATAAAGCAGGTTTTGGATTTGTTGACAATAAGGTAATTTATCTCACTCCATAAAACAAATTTTTCCAAAATTATATTGGCATTATTTTCCAATTTATCGAAATTATTATCAGAAATTGCTATAGTGCAGTCATCTGTATAGAGAATTATTCTATTTTTTGATAGTGACAATTTTCCAGATCATTTATAAAAAGCGTAAACAGTAGCGGTGAAATAATGCTTGCCTGAGGTACACCACAGCTTATATTATGTCCAGTAGAGATATCATCCCCAATCTTAACCTTTATCTTATGTTCCTCTAAATAAGACACTAACCATTGGTCAGTATCTCCCCTTATCCACAATGCATATAATATCTTCTGTAAAAAGGAGCTATTTAAGCAGTCAAAAGCTCAAGTTAAGTCAAAGAAGATACCAAGAATGTAGTTTGACGTGTCCAAGCCCTCATATATAATAATCATGGCAGTTTATAACTGACATATACCTGAATGCTGAAAAGAAATTTATTGTTTTTTTGAAACATATCTAAACAGCAAATCTGCAAGAATTATCGGAAAAAACATACAATATTAGGTTCAATAGACTCAATTGGTTCAATGATGAACTTAGACAGATGAGACAGCAATGTTATATTAGCATTATTTTCCATTTTCTCAAAATTATTATCAGAAATTGCTATAGTGCAGTCATCTGTATAGAGAATTATTCTATTTTTTGATAGTGACAGAAGCAAGAAATTTTCTAGATCATTTATAAAAAGCGTAAATAGTAGCGGTGAAATAATGCTTGCCTGAGATACACCACAGTTTATATTATGTCCAATAGAGATAACATCCCGAATCTTAACCTTTAGCTCACGTTCCTCTAAATATGACACTAACCATTGTTGTTGATATCTCCCCTTATCCCCAATAATATAATTTCTTCTGTAAAAAGAAGCTATTTAAGCAGTCAAAAGCTCAAGTTAAGTCAAAGAAGATGGCAAGAACGTAGTTTGATGTGTCCAAGTCCTCATACAGAACAATCATGGCAGTTTATAACTGACATACGCCTGAATGCTGAAAACAAATTTATTGTTTTTTTGAAACATATCTAAGCAGCAAATCTGCAAGAATTATCGGAAAGAACATACAATATTTGGTTCAATGATGAACTTAGACAGATGAGACAGCAATGTTATATTGGCATTATTTTCCAATCTCTCGAAATTATTATCAGAAATTGCTATAGTGCAGTCATCTGCATAGAGAATTATTCTTTTTTTTTGAGAGTGTCAGAGGCAAGAAATTTTCCAGATCATTTATAAAAAGCATAAATAGTAGCGGTGAAATAATGCTTCCCTGAGGTACACCACAGTTTATATTATGTCCAGTAGAGATAACATTCCCAATCTTAACCTTTATCTTACGTTCCTCTAAATAAGACACTAACCATTAGTTGATATCTCCCCTAATCCCCAATAATATAATTTCTTCTGTAAAAAGGAGCTATTTAGGCAGTCAAAAGCTCGAGTTAAGTCAAAGAAGATGCCAAGGACGTAGTTTGGTGTGTCTAACCCGTCATATAGAACAATCATGGCAGTTTATAACTGACATATGCCTGAATGCTGAAAAAAAATGTATTGCTTTTTTGAAACATATCTAAGCAGCAAATCTGCAAGAATTATCGGAAAGAACATACAATATTAGGTTCAACAGACTCAATGTTATATTAGCATTATTCTCTCTCTCGAAAATATTATCAGAAATTGCTATAGTGCAGTCATCTGCATAGAGAATTATTCTATTTTTTGATAGTGACAGAGGCAAGAAATTTTCCAGATCATTTATAAAAAACATAAATAGTAGCGGTGAAATAACGCTTCCCTGAGGTACACCACAGTTGATATTATGTCCCGTAGAGATAACATCCCCAATCTTAACCTTTATCTTATGTTCCTCTAAATAAGACACTAACCATTTGTCGGTATCTCCCCTTATCCCCAATGCTTATAATTTCTTCTGTAAAAATACTTAAGCAGGCAAAAGCTCGAGTTAAGTCAAAGAAGATGGCAAGAACGTAGTTTGAGGTGTCCAAACCCTCATATAGAATAATGATGGCAGTTTATAACTAACATATGCCTGAATGCTGAAATGAAATTTATTGTTTTTTTGAAACATATCTTAGCAAATCTGAAAGGATTATCGGAAAGAACATACAATATTAGGTTCAATAGACTCAATTGGTTCAATGATGAACTTAGACAGATGAGACAGCAATGTTATATTGGCATTATTTTCCAATCTCTCGAAATTATTATCAGAAATTGCTATAGTGCAGTCATCTGCATAGAGAATTATTCTATTTTTTGATAGTGACAGAGGCAAGAAATTTTCCAGATCATTTATAAAAAGCATAAATAGTAGGGGTGAAATAATGCTTCCCTGAGGTACACCACAGTTTATATTACCTCCAGTAAAGATAACATCCCTAATCTTAACCTTTATCTCACGTTCCTCTAAATATGACACTAACCATTGTTGTTGATATCTCCCCTTATCCCCAATAATATAATTTCTTCTGTAAAAAGGAGCTATTTAAGCAGTCAAAAGCTCAAGTTAAGTCAAAGAAGATGGCAAGAATGTAGTTTGATCTGTCCAAGCCCTCATATAGAACAATCATGGCAGTTCATAACTGACATATGCCTGAATGCTGAAAAGAAATGTATTGATTTTTTGAAACATATCTAAGCAGCAAATCTGCAAGAATTATCGGAAAGAACATACAATATTAGGTTCAATAGACTCAATTGGTTCAATGATGAACTTAGACAAATGAGACAACAATGTTATATCAGCATTATTTTCCAATTTCTCGAAATTATTATCAGAAATTGCTATAGTGCAGTAATCTGCATAGAGAATTATTCTATTTTTTGATAGTGACAGAGGCAAGAAATTTTCCAGATCATTTATAAAAAGCGTAAATAGTAGCGGTGAAATAATGCTTCCCTGAGGTACACCACAGTTGATATTATGTCCAATAGAGATAACATCCCCAATCTTAACCTTTATCTCACGTTCCTCTAAATACGACACTAACCATTTGTTGATATCTCCCCTTATCCCCAATAATATAATTTCTTCTGTAAAAAGGAGCTGGTTCGTTCCCATTTTCTTTCTTTTATTTTACATTTTTATTTGGGAATTTTTATTTAAAATGAATTATAAAACTGATTAATTATAATTGGGAAATAGTTTAATATCTTAAGCTTAATTTCCTAAAAAAAATTTATTGTTTTTTTGTATCACATCCAAGCAGGAAATTTGCAAGCATTTCGGAAAGAACATACAATATTAAGTTCAATAAACTCAATTGGTTCAATGATGAACTTATACAGATGAGAGAGCAATCTTAATCTCCTGATAGGAATGGCTAAACAATATATTACTGAGGGCAAGAGACATGAATACAGAAAATTTAAATTACTATACAAACATAACATTTTACAGAGTAAGACTTGGGCAAATGACAGAGTTATAGGTTCCTTCTCCAATCCTGTTAAATGCATGTGGAGTATTATAAATAAAAATAGAGGTTTGGAAGGGTGTTCCGAATGGATTGACATATTGCCTGATGAATTTAATATTAACTTTACCTCAGTAGCTTGTAACTCGGTAAAAAAATATTCCTGACACAGGTGCTCATAAAATAGAAGTCCTTTTCTTTTGGTGAGTTCTCACATAATCAAGTTACGGAAATCACTGATGGGATAAAAAACAAAAATAGCTCTGATATTTTCGGAATGACAGTCTCTATTAATTAAATATAAAAAACCTTATTATAGTGCCTCTGAACAAACGAATTAATTATTGTATTGGAGAATGTGTTTTTCCCCATACTTTAAAGAGGGCTATAGTTATGCCAATTTTTAAAAATTGTGAAAAT
This sequence comes from Kuschelorhynchus macadamiae, assembly GCA_030620095.1. Classification (NCBI taxonomy): domain Eukaryota; kingdom Metazoa; phylum Arthropoda; class Insecta; order Coleoptera; family Curculionidae; genus Kuschelorhynchus; species Kuschelorhynchus macadamiae. Next base: position 1,537,637 of record JAUTXW010000312.1, read on the forward strand.
AACATGGCTTCTAATTACTACCCAATATCAACATTCCTCTTCAAACAAAGAATTTTTAATGGGCAATTTAGGTTTAGACAGGATAGACGAGGTAAGGATACAATTCAGGGAATACTGAATCTGATTTCCAGGATATATAATTCATTTGAGGACATGAATTATAATTACGCTATGCTGTGTAATTTAAGTGTGTGTTGCACAGCATTACACCCTTTGCAGACGATACAACTATATCTATATAAAACTTAATGATAAAAACTCAACTGCTGCAATTCTTTGCGATTTATCTAAGGCATCTGATTGCATCAGTCATAAGATATGTTATCTTCTAGGTTTTTGTCCAAAAAGTAGTTCCAGACGCAACCCAGCTGTTCGTAAGTCTAGTGAGCAATGAAAAAAGGCAATCAAATTATTTTAAATTTGTATTAAATTCATGAGCTATATTAATATTAAGACGTTTATAGTGTAATTAGCCTTTCGTTAATTTTAATTTGTAATATTAGTTCTTCCTGTATTAGTCTTGTGTGCTGAATAAATTCTATCTATGTTTTCAATCGAATTAGCCGAAACTTGATGGAAATCCATTATACACTGGAGCTATCTCGACGGAAAATGGGAAAAAACAATTTCAACATTTTTTTTTGGCAAATCAATTTTGTTAAAACCTCGTTTATATACTAATTTGACGCCATAAAAAACGAAAAAAACATTTATTTTGCCCTAAGATGTAGGGTTGAATTTTTACAGCTCTCGGAAAATCGGAAAATTCGCGATTTTAAAAGGTCTCGCAGCAAAGTGCACAACTTTTTTCCCTTTAGAGATAGCCGAATACGGTTGGCGCCATTCAATTAAGAAAGAATCAGTCTATCACTGTTGAAAATTTCAAATCTTTATGATAGTTACAAGTATTTTTAAGTTAGTTACAAGTATTTTTAAAATATAGACAATTTTAGTGAAAAAATGGCGAATGCCCCACTCCAGAGGTTCAAGGGAAAAAATCATATATCGAAAACTAAGATAGATAGCGAGATGCGGTTTGCATTGTTTTATTAACAAATAATCATTTTAAAAAGTGTTATCCTGGAGTGGAGCTATCTGCATGGGAAATGGCGAAAAAAAAATTTCAAAGTGAAAATTTAGTCGTATCTTGAAAAATATTAATCCCTCGTCAATATTAATGTGTTTAATGCGTTTCTCGGCTCTAAATACCTACAAAATCATATATTTTCAATGCATTCTCCAAAAAAAATTTCTCCGTCAAAATTTTACCTAAAAAAATTCCATACATATACATTCAAAATTTTCGAACTTTTTTTGGGAAATCGATTTTGTTAAAACTTTGTTTACGTACTTAGTTGATGCCATAAAAAACGAAAAAAACATTTATTTTGCTCTAAGATGTACGGTTGAACTTTTACGGCTCTCGGGAAAATCGGAAAATTCGCGATTTTGTAAGGTCTCGCAGCAAAGCGTATAATTTTTTTCCCTTTAGAGATAGCCAAATACGGTTTGCGCCATTCAATTCATTAGAAATGAATCTATTACTGGTGAGAATTTCAAATCTTTATGATTGTTAGAAGTATTTTTAAAATATCGACGATTTTAGTGGAAAATGGCGAAAGCGCTACTGCAGATGTTCGGGGAAAAAATCATATATCCAAAACTAAGATAGATAGCGAGATACGGTTTGCATTCTTTTATTAACAAATAATCATTTTAAAACGTGTTATCCTGAGGTGGAGCTATCTCCATGAGAAATGAGGAAAGAAAAATTCAAGTTGAAAATTTAGTTGTATCTTGAAAAATATTAATCCCTTGTCAATATTAATGTGTTTAATGCGTTTCTCAGCTCAAAATACCTACAAAATCATATATTTTCAATGCTTTTTCCAAAAAAAATTTCTCTGTCAAAATTTTACCTAAAAAAATTCCATACATATACATTCAAAATTTTCGAACTTTTTTTTGGGAAATGAATTTTGTAGAAACTTAGTTTATATACTAATTTGATGCCATAAAAAACGAAAAAAACATTTATTTTGCTCTAAGATATACGGTTGAACTTTTACGCCTCTCGGAAAAATCGGAAAATTCGCGATTTGCGCCATTCAATTCAGAAAAAATGAGTCTATTACTGGTGAAAATTTCAAATCTTTATGATTGTTAGAAGTATCATCAATATTAGTGTGTTTAATGCATTTCTCAACTCAAAATACCTATATAATCATATATTTTCAATGAATTTTCCAAAAAAAATACCATCTTTATCTTTATCTTTATTTCATTTGCTGGTAATTTGCTGCAGGATGTTCTTATTGAGATGGATGATGCTTATTCAAGGGCTGAAACTTGGTTTAATATGAACTAGCTCCTGTTAATAAAGTCAAAACTCAACAAGTAGTCTTTTCATTGAGAAGTCTCGAGGGTATTAATATTAGGGCTGACAGTTTAAGTTTCTCGGTGTCTACTTGGATTCAAAATTAAAGTGGGATATTAACATCCACAATGTTGCTTCGAGGCTTCGGAATAGTACATTTCTTCTCTGTACCCTGCAGGGTGGTGTAAGCATGGAAACCATGAAGTCTGCATACTATGCACTCTTTCATTCTAATATGGCATCTGGTGTGTGCAGTGTTTGGGTTGCAGAGAAAGGCTTTAAGAATACTTGCAGGTTTAAAGTTTCATGAAGATTGCTATCCTCACCTTTCTCTCAGTTTACATTTTGGCATGCATTTTGCATATTAAAAGAACAAACATCTTTACCTCCAGCATAGGGATGAGCATTTTTGGACACTAATAAACTATTTGTATTTGTATTATAACTATATTTATTATAACTATATTTATTTTACTATATAACTAACATTACTGTCTCAACCAGTTGGTGTAAACCTGTATCATTTACAATTTCTTTTAGTTTATTTGAGTATGTAGTTTGTGCCAACCAGTTAATGTTAAAATCACCCATTATTATAACAGGGTAACTCCAATCAAGCAGACTTTCACACCATTGTTCAAAAAAGTTCAAAAAATCAGAGGCACTGGCACTGGGAGAATGATACAAATTTCCCAAAATGTAATATTGTCCCATGTGAGCTACTTTTATTACAACAAACCAATAATTTTACTGAAACTGAAATCTGTCAACATTTAAAATGATAATACAATCTTTTATATAAACTACAACGCCACCTGTGTGTCGATTCTCACTATCAACCCTTACAATTTGGTACCCTGTAATGTCAATTTCAAAATCCTCAATGTCTTCTGTCAGTCTTGTTTCTGTTGGGCAAATTATGAGCAGATCGTAGATCGAAATGTAGACAAGTTAAAATGCCCACACTGTATATTTACCAATGGTTATAGCTTTAGAAATAACATTTATATAAAATAAATATAAAAGGCATCCTAAAAGTTTAATATGAATTTACCTACCCCTTTATCATCCAACCACATATCATAATAGAAGCCACTTTCAATAGGTGGGCCATAACACAAACATCCACCATAGATTCTTTCAAGTGCCTCGCCCAACATGTGAGCGGTGGAGTGCCAAAACACAGCCTGCGCTTCGGGATCGTCGAATTTCAATAACTGGATTTTGCAGTCAGTTTCCAATGGCCTGTCCAAATCCCAAAGAACACCATTGACTTTCGAAATCACTGAGTTGTCTGCTAAACCTTGACTGAAAAAAAAGAATTACTAAGTTTTGAAAATCTCAGAATACAAAAAGAAACATTCCAATATTGTAAAATAAAAAAAAGACAATTGCTGGGAATTCCTAATATTTCGAACCCTCATTTTGTTCCCTTTGCCCACAAGCTTTTAGGCATATTAACATTTCCCTGTATTTACATAATGAATAGAAATAATAAAAGATTCAAGCATAAAATCATAATGGGAAATTATTTTCTAAGATAAAGGTGTGGTAAAAATATGTAATCAATAATTCTATATAATAAGTATTAAGTCTCAGAGAGCAAAAAGCTACAATAAAAACACAACAGATAATTAGAGCTCTTAAAATGTATTTTGCAATGGAAAATGCAGAATATCCACTAGATTTGATGAAAAAACTTAATAGTTCTGAATATTTATCAAACGAGGGTTATTTCTGTCAATATTGCCAAATTACAAAAAATAATTGACAGGCAAATGTGGTCTGTCTTTACAGAAAACCTAATGAATCCTAACCAAATCTAATCCACATTTTAATTTTACAAATTGAAGAACAAATTTCTTTTAATCTGCACCTACAGCCATCAAAATCTAGTATCTTGCCACAAAACCTTAAAATCAGCCAAAATAAAGTAACTATACAGATCTAAAGACACTTACCTAATTCCCTTGGCAATGTCATACACTGTAGTTTTCCACGCTACTGCTTCAACAATTTTACCATCAGGCAGAGTCACCTTTATAGGGGTTTCAGGTTTCGAAGCCAAATCAGCTTCGTATTGTGCTTTCAGCTTGTTCCACAGATTGAGTCTCTCCTCAATAAAAGAAGGTGGGGGCTTCAACTCACTCACTCCGGATTTATCTCCGGAGGCAGCATCTTGTTTACCTTTATCCTTTTTCATTTTGGTAGCCTTTAAAAATAAAATGTATCGATTCAGTACCCCTTAAAACATATTTATGTTTCCTTAACTTATATCTTTCACAAAATAAATTATTTTTTAAGAGTTGCTTAATATATATCAAAAATGAAAAAAATGCAGATAGTGTAAGTAATGGTCCGTTTTATAATTATTACACTAGACAACACTATCGAAATATTACATCAGATTACGCAGGGAAAACTATTGATGACTCAGGAGTTAATGCAGGGTATGTGACTTAAAGAAAACCAATATGCTACAAACCAATGTGGCAAAATTATGCCGGTTTAAAGACAGTGCAGCTCTGGAATAACTTAAAACTTTCAGCATTCTAACGTAAATAGTAATAAAGAAAGGTTCATGCCTTTTCCTTCTTGTTTATTTCGACGTTTTTCAGGCCTTCTATTAATCGATCACTCATATTTTTCGCCACAACACAGACCACATGGACTAGAAATAGCAAAACGCAATCTATGAATCTGGAAAAGTGACACTGACAGTTCTACTCAACACTAGAAAAACAGACGAGGTATCAACTAGCTCTTCTTTTTTAGTTTTGTATTTTATGACCCAAAGCTGCTAAGACTATATGACTTAGAGAAATTTTATATTGCACCTTGTTTTAGTTTAATAGTTATTTTGAAAGTATATAGTATGGTAATTTCCCGGTCAATAAAGCCGGTAGAGCCCTGGAACTTGAAGACAACTAAATGAACGAACATTCAAAACATTGGTCAAGTCTATATTTTTGCAAGCATATCAAAAATTTATAAGTTTATTAAGCACTATGCGGTTATACAATTCTACTGTTACTTTAATTACGTTAAAACTGCATGCGTAATAGACAATTAGAGTATAATATCACATAATATAGTGTTTTTTAGTTTAACGGACTAATGTTAAAAGTGTATCAAAACAATATGTTAATGTTATTCAACTAAAAAATTCTTAAACAGAAAATTAACTGATATTTGGCATTTCTTGTTTAATCGGCTATTTTCACGTACTTAAGAAACAATGTTGCCAAATTTAATTTCATTTTGTCAGCGGAGAATTCATTACTGTTTATTAGGGTTATTAATATTTTGTTGCATAGTTGAATCGTTGTCATTAGTAGCGGAAGATGAAACATTAAAGGGTTAGCACCAGGTTAGGCTCAAAGATATCTTCAATCAACGCCGTAACATAAAAACTCGTACAAAATAAGAGCTACCAGCGAAGCTGGAGGCAACGTTGATACAATCAATAAATCGCTAACGGGTTAGAACCAGGTGAGAAGCCGAAAGCATCATCGTTAAAAACAAAAATGGTATAGCGGACACACTAGCTGAAACATTACCGTGTTAGCATCAGTTTAGGCGCCGAAGACATCATCACTGAAGTCATAATATAAAAAACGGTACAGCTCAATCACTGACAACGCAGAGTTATTTTTAATATATTTACATAATAAATCAAGAAATGTAAGGAAATATGGCAACACTGTAAGAGTTCTCTTATTTGTAATACTAAGTTTTTGCACTGCAATGTTTTGAAAACTATAGGGAATTTCGTCACATTTTATTTTTTTCTGGATCAAAAGTGCTTCTTCCGCAAATTTAATTTTTTTTATATATACTATAAGGCATAGGCTTTCGTTTCAAATTTGAAAAAAACGTAAAATCCGAAATACTTTCTCTCAACAAGCCCTGTCTTCATTATTAAGTTTTTTTCTGACAATATAATAATATACTTGTATTCTGTTGACCTTTAACATATTTTTTTAATACCTTCTTTACAATTTTTCAAAAAATGATCCGTTCCTGCTACAAAATTTAAAAAAAGGTTCAAAGCTTTAGTGACGAATATTTATTATTTATTTATTATTACACAAAGGAAGTAAGTATCTGATTTATAGGGCCAGTCTTCAACAATAAATTCTTGTTGATTCTGACCAGCTATAGATCGTTCCTCCAAGGATTCAGAAATGTTCAAATAATAATTAGGGCTGTGGTGTGATTTTACGACCTGTGATTTTGTCACAACTCCGGACCTGTCACAGTCAGTCACAGCTCCGAAGTTGTCACAGTCACGACCTGTTTGTTGCCTTAGTTCAAAATAGCTCAGATGAAAATGAAGAACGATATCGAGTCGCCAACATAAAAAATACAGTCTGTCACAATCACACCATTGCGGATTCACCGGCCGCCGACTATTAAGTCGTAATGTAAATGTAAGGTAAATTTTGGTGTTTTATGAACGGTGACAACAGCGTTGCAATTAATGGCGATTATGTAGATATAGGATGTGATTTTCGATGGCAAATGGATGGTGATATGCAATAAATAATGTTCTAAACCACTATTAGCTAGTTTTCTGAAAAGTGACAAAAAAGTTTATTACGTTATAGATGTACAGAAATTTAAAAAAAAATGTCAAAAATAATTTCCGATGAAAAACGAAGTTGTATGCAAACATTGAATGATGTTACTAGTCATGAAAAAATGGAAAAAATGTAGCTAAACTCACTCTTTCTAAAATATTTGGTTTTATATTAATGTATCAATTCGCAAAATGTTGACCCAATTATTGCAAAATAATAATAATTGTTTGCCATGAAGGCTTAGTACTACACACAGTAGATGGTACTCCGTAAAACTATTTTTAGTATAGATGCTTTAAATATTAACAAATTAAAATATAAAGTAACACTAATAATTATTTTTATTTAAACATTTACATAGAACTATAGAATAGTAAAAAGAAACGAACATGTAATTATTAAAAACATAGAAATAAAATACCACACAAGAAAATGTATCTATTTATTATACTTTGAGTTTATATGTGAGCTTATCAAATATTTCAAACTGTCGGAGGAAAGACATGATCGACGTTCATTTAAAAAGATTCCTGCATTGGAAAAACACCTCTCACATGGTACCGATGTACCAAGAGCACAAAATCTTTCTTGGACAATAATTCCCAAATTCGGATAGTTATAAGAGTGTTCGGACCACCATTGTAGAGGATCTTCATCACGAGATAATAGATCATCTTCTAAGAAACGTTGAACCTCAACAATAGCTTTTGAGGACGCTATACCTTGGGGTTTATAGGTGGCAGCCACTGAATCGAATATATCTCATACAGAAAGAGAAAAGTCATCTTTACTGGAGGAAGGAGACGGATTTTTGGACTCCATTATTTTGTTTTGCGTATTGTCTTTGGAATTGGGAGAATTAACTCTTTCTCTAAGATATATTCGCTGACCAACCCTATTACAAGTTTCTTTATTCTCTCATTTATTTTTGAGTCTTGAAACCCCAACATTTTAAACCTTGGGTCAAGGAAAGTGCATACAGCCAATGTATTGCTTTCCTCTACTTTCCCCAAGCGGTCATCAATTTCTTTTTGCAGGGTACTTAGAACCATCTTGGCACGTTTAGATAAATTTGTTTCGATCAATTTGTTACAAACATTTTTCAGGCCACTAGTTAAGACTATTACTAGAGAGGCAGTCATGTATTTTTCACCACTTACTGCTTTTGTAACATGTTCGAATGGCCTCAAAATCCTACAGAGTTCCCTCAGAAGACACCATTCGTCAGCATTTAATGTTTGTAAAGGCGCGTCTAATATAGTTGCTTTGATGGTATCTTCGTGTTCCAAAAATCGTTCAATCATGTAGAATGTTGAATTCCATCTTGTAACAACATCCTGAATAACTTTCTTGGGTGAAGTTACACCATTATTTTTTTGATAATTCATCAATTTATCTTGCGCCGTAGAACTTCTCCTAAAGTGAGTAACAATGGTTTTGACTTTATTAATAACTGTTTCCACTTCATCGTTCTTCATACCGTTCATAACTATTAATAATTAATTAATTAATAGTATGCGCGAAGCATCCTAAATGTCTCCAGCGATGTTCTTCAGATATAGCTTTTTTGATGTTAGCAGCATTATCTGATACTGCAATTAAAATTTCACTTTCAACGCCCCATTCAGTGGTTACTCTTCGTAATTCTGCCACTAGATTTGCACTCGTGTGATTCTCTGAAAATACTGAACAATCCAGAAGGATAGAATGTTGGGTAAAATTCCTATCAATAAAATGACCTGTGATTGCCATATAGCTCTCATTATTTCTTGACGTCCAACAGTCAGTAGTTACACATATTTTTCTGATGTTTAATACTAAATATTTTGTTTCTGTCAAGCACTTTTCATAAAGGGCAGGTATATATCTTTTGGATATAGTTTTTCTCGATGGTAAAACATAGCCTGGGTTTAATTCCTTTACAAAATTTTTAAATCCCTGGTCTTCAACTATGCTGAAGGGCTGAAAGTCCAAACAAAACATGTCCATTAATGCCTCATCCATCTTCTTTTTTGCAGACGTCGTTACTTTTTTTGGAATAAAATTTTTGATGCTTTGCTGTTTTTGAACTATACTTGCGTTGGTAGAAGTAGCTCCACTGGTACCCGGCTCGTTATTTCGTGACCTTGGTTCCTAAAAAAGAAACATTATGAAATATATTAATGCGCATATAGTCTAATTTTATTTTATTATACTTTGTTTACAGACATTAGATAAAATATATTTTATAACTTTGGTATATACTAAAAAGTAAACTAAAAGTGCAATATCTTGGTCCTAAAATTCTCCAGATAAATTTTGGCTTATCACTTATAGACCACCCTGTATATGTTTAAAATTAGTACAGTACATTACATTAAATTAAAAATTTAAAAAACTCTTGATATATTTCTTCATTAGTTTGAATAAAGAACTGATGAATGTCAAAGGATCGAAACATGGTTAAGAGCTGTCTCGATCAACTCACTTTTTAAATAACAAAGAGACTATTTAAAAAAAATAGTTTAATAAAACTAAATCAAAATCGGTTCATCCATTTGCGAGCTATAAGCCCGTTAGAGTAACACAGATACACACGCTAAAACTTGTTAAAACCACTTACCTGTTCTGTGGATAATTCTTTTCTAGAAACTTCCTGTACGTTATTTCTGGTTTCTTCAAGATGGTCATTTTTCTCAACCTGTTCAACTACTTTCTCAACGAGAGATACAGTTGGATGCTTTCGTTGAATGTGCCTTTTTAAATTTGAAGTACTTGTCCCATATTACACTACTCTTTACAGACATGGCCTGAGATTTAGACATTTTAATTTAAAAAGTAAACAAATAAAAAAACGAACTCTAAAAACACACAAAACATATATCTCAAACGGCTTTATTCTGGGCAAATATTGCTTAAGCAAATATATTCTGGGAATTACTGACTAGTAGTGCCATCTGTATTAACATAGTGCAATTTGGAAAATTAAAGCAATGAAATCTCCCAAGTGTATTCTTAAAAATATTGCTAGCCCGAATTAATTGACCTATACCTAGGTAATTCATTTTAAAATTTAACATTCAGTCATAACATAAAGTGAGCAAAAATAAAATCTTTCATTAGTAAAATTTTTCTATACAAAAATACGTGGTGTAAATAAACGCCGTCATAGTGCCGCACATTCGCATTCGAATCGAACCAGCGACGCCACTCCCAAAGTTGCTGCGCTATTTGTTTGGTGTGACAAAATCACATGTTTTAATCACAGTGATAAGAGTGGAACAGTCACAGGTCGGAGCTGTGACAGCAAAATCACACTTTTTCCCATCCCTAATAATAATTACAAAATTAAGAATGTGTGGAGCAGTGACATCTAATGGCAAGTATTCAATTCAGCCACTATTAGTTTATATTAGGTTAGATTAGGTCTCTGTAATGCAGATAACCTTATTGATGTTTTCTGTAACTCAACACGCTAGATTTAAAAAAAAAGTACCATATAGAGTAGTAGTAGTTAGTTTCAGAGAAATGTAGCTTTCATGTTCTCTTTATTAATAAAACGATTAATTTTTACATAAAATTCACTGGTTTACTTACAAGTTAATCCATAATAGAAAAGTCCGCTGAATATTTTTTGTAATCTCATTGATCCGCCAAAATTTGAGGGCTGCAACTTGTTTAATATTTATTGAGGCATCTTATCCGTTGGCAAAGACAGAACGGAACCAGATTAGAGTGCCGAAAATTTGTTAAAAGCGGAAATCTACGCATCAGAAACAGTAGGAGTTTCTTTCGTATCTAAACAGCCTCCTGATATGAAGAAAAATACTGAATAACATTGTTGAACAGTGATTTGAAATGTTCAGTGAAATCTATAATTATTTCTTTTTCAACATCAACAACACGTAGTTTTTTGAGGTCCTACGGGCCATATATTTCCATTCTAAGGGGTAGGTGTACCCTGTCTTTCCTCGAACAAACACGCTACGGCTAAGACGCCGCCATCAAGCATTTCAAATGCGCGAATCGATCAAACGTTCTTTACTAAAACAAGTCCTCACTTAATAGAATGAGTTTTGAGGTAAAAGTCGCACAAGTTCAGAACTTGTTTAGTTCTTTCTCCCAAATCTAAAGTCAGAGAAGCCCATTTGTCTTATATCTTAATTACTAGGACTAGGACTTGTCCGATTTTTAAACCAACCGGACGATAAAAAATTGACTTTGCACCAGGATCCTCAATTAGGCTTGAGGCTTAAATCTAAAATGTTCCGATATTTTCTGTTGTATCGATAAATAAATAGATTTCAATAGTTATTAAGTGTTCTAAAACTAATAGCCTTGTTTAAAGATAAACTAACAGTTTATGTCGTCACAACTAATTTCAAATTAAAGTCTTAAGGATTTCTCTTCGTAGGTTTGTCCACCAGCAATTAAATCTCAGACCAATCTTTAATGTATATTTCAAATATTTTTTTTATACCAACCCAAAAAGACCTATACAGAAGTAACCATATTTAAAACACAACTACATACAAAATTATAGGGTTTGTAAAAAAAAGGCAGGGCCCGTTGGAGATGGACGGAGCGAAGATATTTGTAATGTTATTCTAGTATCCTACCACTGACACCTTACACACATAAAAAAAAAATGTTTGTCTGTATATAATGAAAATTGCAAACTAGTTTTTCTTTAGATAATTTAGTTAATACTACAACCACAGAAATAAGTGGAATATTAATTTAAAATAATATTGTTCGTTATTTAAATCACGACGAAGAATATAAGTTTTTACAGTCTTCGGTAGTATAGTGGTCAGTATCCCCGCCTGTCACGCGGGAGACCCGGGTTCGATTCCCGGCCGGAGAGTACTTTTTTAATTGTAATTTTTATTTAAACGAAATTTATAAGTAGTGATAAATAAATAAAATGTTTATAAAATTAGTATAAAAACTACTTATTCAACTTACTCAAAACTGCACAAAAATAATATGATATAGTAACAAGCACTGCTTCACCTACATTGTCCAATCTACTTAAAAATTAAAAAAATTTAAAATATTAAGCATTTTATACTTTATATTTCTATTACAAAAATGTAGTGTTTTATATAAATCCTAACAATTTTCTTTTAAATAATATGAGCTTTTATTCGTAATGATTTTTTCTGTATGCAAAAAAAATCATTTTGAATTAATAAATTGTGTGAAGAGATCCAAAACATTAGTTCATTAAAGAGTAATATTAGTTCTGATGATTTTGATCAGATTAGCCATGAAACAAAGAAAATTATTTAGATTTATTTTACAACCGTTGCTAGCAGAGGTAATAAACAAAAACCTAAATCTCTCCGAGCTTATTCAGTGTTCAGATCTCGCGGAGTAAAGGTCCCTGAAGATGCCTCGTGCAATCGAAGGCGAAACGTCGGATAGTAATTTCATGATTGCTTTTGCTAGAGCTCTAACCCTAAACTATGTTATAGTAATATTATTATTATTATTAAAATCAACAAAACTAAATCAAAATCACGTGCACCATTTCATTATACAACAAATACACTTAAAAAGGCAGATGGTCGCAAATTGCAACGATTAAAAACCTGATGAAAGGTTAATTGGTGTATATATTATCAATTTAAAATTATGTTAATAGATTCTTATTTATAGTCAGATGGAGGATGCATCTTCATTATTGGTATTGTGTCTCGATACGGAATATTCCATTGTACTCTTCCTGCACTATTAAACGTATGGTCCATAATAACTAATAAGGCAAACGAGTAGGAGTTACTTGTGCGGTTTCTTCTCCTAAGAGGTCAGTCAGTCTATTGTAAGTGATGATGCATTTCGTTCAAGTGGTAAGTAGGGTCTTATAAATTTACTTCGTGAAAAATCATCAAAATATTGTTTTTTATTAACAATTTAGTATAGTTTTTGGATAAAATTGAATACTAATAATAATAATAAATGTTTTTTTTAATATTTACAATATTTGTACAGGGTGTCCGGATTTGGTTGCAAAAGCAGGTTTTTAAAGATAGAACCTTGCGGTTTTCACGAACCTGAGCTAATTTTTTGTGAAAGTCATGAAGCCTTCTTCGTTTATGAGATACAGGGCGAAATAGAAAATTTTGCATTTTGGGACTCCCCAAAATGCAAAACGCAAAGAGAAAAATTGCTGCTTATGCAGTTTTTTACGCTAGATCCAGTGGCGTAGTCACATTTTTTTTGAGTTGATATTTTTTAGATATGACCCAAAGTTGTGTTTTTTTTTTAAATGAGACCCCCTGTATATTTGTCCAGAAATTGATTTGTCCTTTTCAAAGCTTCTCAAAAATATATAATAGTATGGGTCTATTTTAATAAACAACAACAAAAATCCTAATTTTTATAATTATCATCCCAAATTTTGCAGTAGGCCATGCAAAACAATGCTGCCTTTTATTTAAAGTCGTTAACAATATTTACATCATAACAATAAATCAAAATAAATATGTAATTAAATCTATTTATCAAAATATGTATTGATAATTTCGCATCAAAAAAATACCAACTACCTAGATTTATGAAACACAAGAACAAAACAGCAATAAATTATTATGTAACAAGCCTTTCAGCAAAAATCAACTGTCGTATAAGAACTACAGTAACCAAGGAAATCAAAAGAACTGTTCAAACTGATTTCCATTTTGTTCTATGCATGCTTCGCACAATTTTCGTATTCGTTTTAGGGAATTAAGCAAAATAACGGGATGATTTTGTAAATAGCAAAAATTTTCTCTTATTGCATTTCCTAAATCTTGGACATTATCATAGTGGTCTGTGTAAATTCTATTTTCCAGATATCCCCATAGAAAGAAATCTAAAATCGACAAACCTGGGGACCTAGGGGGCCATCTTATAGGTCCATTTGTTCCGATCCATTGATTGGTAAAATTATTGTCCAGAAATAATCTCGTCATTCCAGAATTGTGTGCAGGAGCACCGTCCTGTTGAAAATAAATTTCGTTAATTTGCGCTAGAGGAACATCGTCAAGTAATTCAGGTATAAATAGCTGCCTCTAAAATTTCTATATAGCGATGAGCTGTTAGATTTCCCTCAAATATATAAAATTTTGTATGTGTATTGTGTTCTTAATATGAAGCAGGACACATTTAGACCAAACCCGCCCTGCTGTCTTCTGGGAAATATTTGGTGTTGATGTTCCTGGGACCAGAATCTACTATTGTGCCTATTGAGTATACCAGAATTACTGAAATGTGCTTCGTCTGACCATATAACCTTCCTTTCAAAATCTCTAACCATATCGCATCTTTCTCGAAACCAATTGCAGAAGACTACCCGACGCTCTGCATCCCCTGGCTGTAAGTGCTGCACGAGCCTAAATTTGTATGGGTGGTATTTGTGCTTTTTTAGAATTTCTTGAACTCTAGTTTTTGGAATCCCTATGCTCTTTTCACTGGCCCTACAAGAGTTTGTAGGGTAAGCTTCTGCATTAGCCAAAACCGTAATTTCCTCAGCCTCCCGATTTTCTTTATTATATGTTTCCGTACGAGGTTTGATAAATGATCCGTGATTAAGTAAATTCTTGTTTATCCGATAAAAAGTGGATATATTAGGTTGCCTCCTTTCTGGATATCTAAATAAAAATTAAGCAATCGTATTTCAACATACCTAAAAATTAACTATTTACTTGTTAAAATACATCTCAGAAGCCGCTTCAACATTTTCATTACTTAATATAAAACAAGTTAACATATCGTACTTTTCATAATGTTCGAAAGTTTGGTTTTCTTCCATAATAATAGAAATATATTTTTACACAATAAATAAATACAAAAAACTAGCGCTATATTTTATATACGCGTACAAAATTAGGAAATGTCATTTGCTTCCAAGAAAACAAAAGAAAAAGGCATCGTTTTGCATGGCCTACTGCAAAATTTGGGATAATTATAAAAATTTGGATTTTTGTTGTTGTTTATTAAAATAGACCCATACTATTAGACATTTTTGAGAAGCTTTTAAAAGGACAAATCAGTTTCTGGACAAATATACAGGGTATCCCATTTAAAAAAACACAACTTTGGGTCATATCTAAAAAATAACTCAAATGAAAAATATGACTACGCCACTGGATCCAGCGAAAAAACTGCATAAGCAGCAATTTTTCCCTTTGCGTTAAGTTAAAATATAACCGAGATACGTGGAGGGTCCCAAAATGCAAAATTTTCTATTTCGCCCTGTATCTCATAAACGAAGAAGGCTATGAAAATTTTGTCTACGGCTTCATGAGTTTCACAAAAAATTAGCTCAGGTTGGTGAAAACCGCAAGGTTCTATCTTTAAAAATAAGCGAGATACCCTGCTTTTGCAGCCAAATCCGGACACCCAAAATTCTGATAAAAACCTCTAGTATTAGGAGTCATGTCCACACTTGTCATATCGGAGAAACAAAAAGCAGATAAAAACACTAAACATAATAATAGTAATAATACAAATAAAATGATAATGAACTAATTTTGAATATTAAAAAGATATTTTTTAAATATCTTTTAAATTTGACACCATTTAACAACGTTAGCTTAGAGGGTAATGAGTTATGTAAACTTATGGTATTATCAGTAAAAAATCTCTAAAACACGGCGGTCTGATGATGAGACAACGCTATTTTATTGCAGAATCTAATATTTCGTGAGTGGACATTGAAAGGTAACATGAACTTATTTTTAAGGGATGAATAGGGTTGCCGAGTGTCCCGCTTTAGTGTCTATTTGCCCCGTCGGACGCAATATGTCCCGCTTTTTAATGCAAATAATAAATATATTTAATTGCAATAAATTTAGAGTACATTTCAAAACATCTATTATTATGCAAAAAGGAACTAAAAGCAAATAGAAATTCTTGAAAGTTCAATCGGTTTTCCGTTTTTATTCCGTTTTAGGTATGTTATGTATCTTGGTTGTTTAAATATATTATAAAATATATTTTTTAAATTTTAGATTCGATTTTTTATTTATGTAGGAGGTACTGGGTGTATTTTTATCTTTGATATCATTTTAATGAGCTGTAACTTTTTTGTTTTTAAAGATATCAAAAGGAACCAAAAATCATTTTGCAGTTATCTAGCAAGGTTCTTTTTGTTTTAAAAATAAAACCAAACATTGAAGTTTCAAGTATATTTTATAAAGCACATAACCTATACCTATCTTCAACTTTTTGCGAGAAAATGGCGTCAAAACATGCAACAACGAAACACTATTTTACCATTCTATTTATTATTGTCGTTTAAAAGATGCAACATGACACATGATGAAACAAAATTGTTTTCCCTCTCCCTGTATTGTAAGCAACCTATTTTGACACTGCTTTGACAGATGTAAGTGAAAGTTACTCAACAAGGTATTGGTTGCCCTTAACGACAGGATGTAAGTCAACTTACATCCCTAGGGAAATAATAAACTAAAATTATTATAAGTAGCTTTAATTTTTGATTTTATCAACATATTACAAAAATCCGAACAAAAATCCGGTGATATTAATTAAAATGAATATTAATGGTACAATTATTACAATTATTCACATTATTAACAAAATTTGGAAACACGTTTTCTCGTCGTTTCTTCTCGATGTGTATTACATTTTCTGACTCCACAGATCCGTCATTTCTAAGTAATGTTTCTGTCACTGTTGAAGCACTGCAAGAGACTTCTGGCTAACACCATGTCGCTTGATAGCTAATACATCAACTCCAGTATTTGCTAATAAAGTTGCCGACGTTCTTCTAAAAGAGTGTCCAGTATACATTGTGAAGTTCTCAAACTTTAGAAATTCCGCAATTTTACTTGGAATTGACGAAAACGTATTTTTCCCGACAGGCTGGTTTAAGCACTTTCCATTTTGATATCGCACAAAGAAGCGCAGATTAATAGTCGTCATGTGGGATCTTGTATCAATGTATTTTTGAATTATTTTGAAATTACAATCCTGAGAGTCGTCACTTTTTGTCACTGTAAATGTAGGTGACTTTCCATCTTTGGAGTCAGGAATGGTCACAATTATGACTTCCTGACTTATTTTAACATTGTCCATTTTCATTTCACAGAGTTCATTAGAACGGCACGCTCCAGCAACTCCCATTACCATTACGACCTTCATCAATAAGTATATATCATTGGGGGCTTCAAACATGAACTTATTCACATCTTCCCTGTTAAATACATTCGATTTTTTGGGTCTATAACCATCATTTTTTCTTTTCAAAAATGCTCGAAGTTTTGGATATATATATATATATATATATATATATATATATATATATATATATATATATATATATATATATATATATATATATATATATATGGGCAAACGGAGAGGAATTTGAAAAAACCTTTTTGGGATATGATTGATAGTCAAGAACGCTGTGTTTTAAAATTATACCCATTACACAGGGTGGTCTGAAAAGTTCATGGTGAACCAAACTTGTGTTTTTTTAAATGGGATTCGGTATATTATTATTTTAGTTGATTCTCCTAATGTTACGATCATTTTGATATAAGGTTTGTTGGGTCTAAAATTTATACCAAGGGAATGGGACGAGGTTACCCTGGAAAAAAGGATTAAGCCTCTGCATTTTTTGAAAACAATTGAAGCAGGTATGAAAAAAAAAATATTAATAAATGTAACTAGGATTACAATAATCGCTTGTAAGTCGTTCAAAATTATTCACTGTTATACAGGGTGGAAAAGTTTTGCAAATTTACCTTGGATTGAATTTTTTTAAATGGAACACCCCATATATTTTAATGTCATATTAAAGATAACATCGCCAGCTTTCAGAAAATACCCTATTTGATATCTTTTAACAACAGTTTTTTAGTAAATTAACCGTGAAACCAAAATTTACTCATTCTAACAGAAACGGTATTATTTACGTTGCTTAAATTGACTACCTATAATATAAGGAGGCCATGATATAATCATAAATGAAAAGAAAGATTGACATTCTTGTCAAAACCGCAAAAGAAAATGGCATCAATTACCATTGTTTTTTGACGATAAGCCGAGAAATTGTTAAGTAACAATGAGTTTGAGCATCCAGAGTTGATAAACATGACTTTTATGTTGGGAAAGTGTCAAAAAAACCCTTTACTAGCAAGCAGGGTTTATGCGGTACGATATCCCGATGCCGAAAAAAAACCAAGAGCTGAAGCTTTTGCAAGTTTATTAGAGAGGTTTCAAGAAACAGGCAATGTTGCTTTTAAGAAACGTAAAGTAATTAATAAACCAGTTACCAATGAAGATAATGCTTTGACAGTGTTATTAACAGTGCAAGAAAATCCACACACAAGTACCAGGGAAATTGAGAGAGCTACTGATATTGAATGCACTAGTATTAAACGGATTCTAAAACAAAATAAATACCATGCCTACCACATTGAATTACACCAAGAACTGTATGATCGCGATTACGTCCAACGACAAGAGTTTTCAATTTGGTTTTTAAATACAATTTGGGATAATCCAGGTTTTGTAGATAGGGTGCTGTTTTCAGATGAAGCAACTTTTAAAAGCAACGGCTTGGTTAACAAACATAATATGCACTATTATTCAACCGAAAATCCACATTGGATTCGTCAGGTGGACCATCAAAATAAATGGTCAATTAATGTTTGGGGAGGTATAATTGGCTCTCATGTTATAGGATCATATTTCTTTGAAGATTATTTAACGGGAGAAGTCTATTTAAATTTTTTGAGAAATGAGTTGCCCGTATTGCTCGAAGACTTACCTTTAATGTTAAGAAATTCCTTATAGTTCCAACATGATGGAGCACCCCCGCATTACCATAGGCATGTAAGACATTTTCTCAATAATTGGAAAGGAGAGCATTGGATTGGGCGAGGTGGACCAGTTAAGTGGCCTGCGAGGTCACCTGATTTAACGCCACTAGATTTCTTTTTATGGGGACATGTTAAAGAAGAAGTTTATAAAGAGGTTCCAACCACAGTGGAAGATATGAAGTTGAGAATAATAAACAGTTTTCGCAACATTTCAGCCTGACTTTGAGAAAAGTGAAACTTTTCATTTATGGATAGACTCGAAATTTGCCTTCAGCAAAACGGTGGTTTAGTTGAACATCTTTTATAAGTTTTAATTACATTGTTTTTGTTGATTTATATTAAATTTATTTTTTTTGTAAAAAAAAGATCTGTTATTAATACTGTCAAAGCATTATCTTCATTGGTAACTGGTTTATTAATTACTTTACGTTGTTTTGAAAGCAACATTTCCTGTTTCTTGAAATCTCTATGATAAACTTGCAAAAGCTTCTATCTTGCTTTTATTTCGGCATCGCATCATCAAAGAACAATATTTATTTATTTACTGATGACAATATTCTGACACTTTGCTGTTTTGACAGGACTGTCAATCTTTTGTTCAATTTATGATGATATCATGACCTCCTAATATTAAATTGTCAATTTTAACAACGTGAATTCAGAGTAATTCGTGTTAAAATGAAGAAATTTTGATTTCACAGCTAATTTACTGAAAAACTGTTGGTCAGAAAGGTATCAAATATGGTATTTTCTGAAAGCTAGTAATGTTATCTTTAACATGAAAGTAAAATATACAGGGTGTTCCATTTAAAATATATATATATATATATATATAATTTGTATATATATTGACCACCCTGTATATATATATAATTTATATATATATATATATATATATATATATATATATATATATATATATATATATATATATATATATATATATATATATATATATATATATATATCAAAAAATGGCCGGAGTATAACCCTTTTTTCCACTTTAACCTCGTGATCCATTCCCTTGGTATAAATTTTAGACCCAACTGACCTTATATCAAAATGATCGCAACGAATAGGAGAATCAACTAAAATAACAATATACCGGGTATCCCATTTAAAAAAATACAAGTTTGGTTCACCACGAACTTTTCAGACCACCCTGTATAATGGGTATAATTTTAAAACACAGCGTTCCTGACTATCAATCATACCCCAATTTTTTTTTTCAAATTCCTCTCCGTTTGTCCACAATCGTCCACTCCATCTTGGTTGCACCACCCACGTATATATATATATATATATATATATATATATATATATATATATATATATTCCTCTATAAAAAGGGTGGACTTCAACATCGAATACTCACACCATAAGCTTGATGGGAACTTCAATATAGCACTTTTTTCGTGGAAATACGCCAAAAACAAGGTTTCTGAGACTGCAGTAGCCGTCTTGCTTTGGCACCAATTCTTAAAGGATTTATATGCTGCTTCAAATCTTTTTTTCGACTTTTGCGGTAGTAGAGATAAACAAGCAAATTCGCTAATTCTTCTATGTCTGAAGCATCCATATTATCCACACAGAATCAAACAATTCGACTTCTTCAAATTTTTCGCTATGAATTGTCAACTTGACGTTGTTGATAAAATAAAAACTGCTTATGTTGCTCTGGCAACGGATCACGGCTGCCTTCATAATTTAATGAGAATGCTATCAAATGTAATGATGTTTGATATAAAAAGCCCCAGACCTCGTAGAGAGAGATGAAGAAACGGAAAGCAATATATTCGGGTTTTATTTATCCATCAACATCCCGCTCGGGAAATACCGGTCCCCCGCAGTTCAGTTGAAAAAACAAGTATAAACCCTAAAATTTCAGAAAACCCAGAAGCGTACCGACCAGTAGTGCCAGATAAGAGTTCTATGTTGTCAGGACCTGATTTTTTAAAATACGTTTCTTGATCTGGTCAGTGGTGGCTCGCGGGTGAAAAAGAAAGTGAAGTGCAAATGAAGCAAGAAAATATCGCAATAATTTTTTTTCTAGAATTTGTTTTACATGTGGAAGGGGCAGAATATTTTTTACGGCTTACCTAAATTTTGTATACTAAATCAATTCTCCTATCCTTTCCATAGCAGCAAATTTATTTATAACTTCCTCATAAAATGGATGAGTTGCCCTAATCTCCTCCAGACATTCCTTTTGAATTGAAATATTGCCTAGAGAAGTCTTTCACGAAAAACTTCTTTCCTCTGAAGGACTTGTCGACGGTATTGTCAAAATAAGGGAAAACACTTTATATGCTTTGGTTAAAATATCTTTATTTTCATTAATTTTTTTCACTTGCTCTTGCAGCGATATATTCCAATTACTCTTATTGGCAAAAAGACCAAGCTCATTTTTAAGTCGTTGACTTCTTGAAAATATTTCCCCATATAATTGTAACAAATTTTCAACGGAAAATTTAAACTATATTCGGAAAATTTAGCAGAATCTGCCAAACATAAAAATGTAAGTTTGTCACAGTCTTGAAAACTTAGTGTCATTTCCATTAAAATATGGTCCAATATTTCATACAAAAGGGTTCTATACTTAGCCCTAATTTCTTCAGGTGAAAGCTTAGCAAGCTCACGTTTGTAATGAATTATTTCTGTAATAGAATTTGCTTTATCAATCATGGTATTAAAAAAATGTTCATTTCTTTTTTTTACAGAGCGGCTCACGACAGCGTTTTATATTGGATATGCAAAAATGAATGTCAAACGATTTTTTTTTGAAGAACGCAACTTGAACATTTACTAACTTCGAATTTGAAGACCAACGAGTTTCTGTAATTGTTGGTATACGCCTAGTAAATGCAGATGTAAGAGCATACGTTCGTTTGGCTGAGTGATGAAAAAATGAGGGAATACCACTAAAGCTTGCAAAAAAATTCGACATTCAGAAATATTTTTAAACTCTGCTGGATCAGGACAAATACAGTCTGCGGCGCTTTTTCTTTTTGAAGGCCATATAGATGACCAGACATCTCATTTGCGCCATCGTAACATTGCCCTATTAATTATGTTTATAGTCAAAATAGTCCAAAATTTTATTCAATAGAGAATATAAATTCTCCGACGTTCTATCGGAGCTGACTTTAGGAAATCCTAAGAATCTCTCGACTACTGAACCTTCTGAATGAACGTATCTTAAAATTGTGGAGCACTGGGAGGTTTGCGTAATATCAGTGGTGTCATCCACTTGCACAGAAAAAACTGTGTGTTCATTATTTCATTCTTTACATGATCATTTAAATAATCAGAAATGCATTCAATTAAATTCAATTAATAATTAATTATTTCGTTTTGAATAGTTTTCGAATCACCAGAAAATTTTTTTTTAATTTTTCCATGATGATCTTTTAGTTCTTGGGAACTTCTCGATATTAATAAATGTAAAAGCTTTTTAAAATTCCCCATATTTATTACACATATTTAGCACATAAATAGTCTAATTAATCGGACGTTTTCGTTAAAATGTATTTTAGTTTAGCATTTTCTTTAAAGTGTCAGCTATAGTGCTTTGATTTTTTACAAATGTTTTAAGCATTAATTCGCATTTTAAATGCTCCATCGACTCTTCATGTTTATGTAAAGACCTTCATATATTTAACATACCTGCAAATCCTTTCTTATTCCACACTGAATATTTATTGGAAACTAGTAAACAAGGCCAGCAAAATAATTTTTATAATATTTGAGTACTACATAACCATTTGTACGCCGAAAACCAAAATGACGATTAAAATTCTAATCTTGTTCCTTCCATCGATTAAATGGAGTTTCCAACAAAATGCAAACCACGCCCGTGATCGGATTCATCAATAACGTAAATTAATAAACCCGACACCAAATTAAGTTGTAACAACACCATAAATAAATATAACGCAAAATAGTCAAGCAAACTGCAAAAGAACTAACCGGCTGCAGCGAAATCCTCGAAAATAAAAGTAAACAACTACGGCCCAAACTGAACGACACGTGGGTGTAGTGTACTGCGTTGGCAATTCACCGAGAGCCTTGTATGGCGCTGGTTAACATTATTCTTCCATGCGCTCGACGTCATCGCGACCGCGTTGTCATGGCAACGTAGTAGGAAAATCGTAGACCAAACATAGCACCTCCAGCAAAGTCAAAGCGGTTTGCGCCGCTGTTATAGTTGTTATAATAAAGTTCGATTGAAAGTTTTAAAAAGACATGACGCCAACGGTCAAGTAAAATATTTATTCGAGATGTACAGTTTATTTTTTGCCAATTAGGTGAATAAATGAATGTAAAAACTTAAATTTTAAGAGATATATAATAAGTATAGTTAGATGTTTGCTTGTTTATTTTTCCTGGTGAAGTAGCACTTCACCTACTTCACCTGAATAGCCGCCACTGAAAATTAGCAGTTACACTTTAGTGTTGTTGTTACGTCTCCTAGCGGCCAACTTTCGAACTTGAAAGTAATTTACAGCGGTTTCTCTTGGCCTACTTACCTATAAATATGTTTTCCTTAAGTTGTGTCATTAACGTTTCCCGAGCTACAGCCGACATCCTCTATTATTGGACCACCCTGTACATTGGTGTTTTAAACGTTGGTCATTTATGTTTTGATATAATGTGTATCCTGTGTTAACGCGGTGCAAGTGATTTGTTTTATATTATTTTATTCCTGACTCGAAAATTCTGACATTTTTTTAGAAATTAACGTGCTGTTAAAAATGGTTGTTTTTATCCTAAATGCGTCGAACGTCAATAAATAAATTTTTGTGAACATTTGGTCTTATTATTCTTTAATCATTATGCTTATCAAGTATTATATTTCTAGAATATCCGGAATCGTGAGTAATAAATCTGTGTATTGTTTTAACGGCGCTGCTACGCCTATATAATTTTTTTTTGAATCACGACAGAACCAAATCGTGCATTTTTTGCCTCTAATTGTTTCCACCTCACGATTTATTTTAATCAGTTATCTTAGGTAGCTGACATATTTTTATTTCCTTAACTGAAATGAGGTTAAAATAAGTGAGTTTCAAATTAACAGGTACCACACTATTTTAAGAATAAAGTCAAAAGAACATGATACAAATTTGACGTATTTTGGATTCCGTGAAACATACCTTAATATTTTAATATGTTATGTCTTGAATAAAAATTGCGTTAATGCATTTCGGGCATCGAAAAAACTGTTTTAAACTGGTTTTAATATGAAATATTGGGTGAATGTGAGCTTTATGAATCGACAATTTTTACACACTTTTGATATTCTTTTGGAGGGTTATTATGAATTAGAAATTTTTAAACATAACTAACCTTTAAAGAGTCAATTTTTCTAATAAAAAAAATCACTAAAAAACTTGTTTCATTCTCCCTCTTCAGAAACGATTTTTACCGCCGTTTGCGGAAGTTTAAGCTAACTTTGATCACAACATACTAGTCTACATTATTTCAAAATATTGTATGTACCTTGACCTTTATTAATTTATACAGACTTACAATAAATTGTACTACAATTCTGTTCAGCTAATTCCTTTGCCTACCTTCCCGCAAGGACTTGCTTTGGTTTCTCATAGTTCTAGTTTTGTTTCAAAGCTATTTTTTATTATTTTATTTTTCTCGGCCCTCTCAATTTACCCACAGAAACTGTTTCTTGTTTTGATCCAAACCCGTTATCATATCCAGACATTTATATTGCTTCTCACAATTGGTGTAGTTTAATGACATTACACAGGTTTTTTGTACCTTTTTAATGTATTATGTCCAATGTATTTACTTATTATTATTTAACAGGCCTCTTCAACCAAAGTTGCCAAGTCACTCTTCGGCGGCTTGTCTTGAACAGTGTCTTTCTTTCGCTATGGCGTCACAACGGGATTTCCAATCAGATTTGTAGTAAATTTCTATTGGTTGTTTTTCTGTTTTCATAAGTTTACAATATATTCTATATTTTAATTTAATTTTTAATAATAATTAATCGCAGGGTTTTGTTACTCGATGTACTTATTTGTAGGTAGCATTGATGACGGCTAGTTAGTAGAATTTTGGATTTGGATAATATTATACACGTTATACAGACAGACTTTTTTGTTTAATTATTTTTGCACGTGTACGTAGCCCTTTAAGTTTTCATTCGCAAAAAAAATCTGTCAGTTTCAGCAAGTTTTATAATTACAGATAACTTATAGATTTCATTTGACCCGTTATAAAAAAAAAAGACATTGTGAATGAATCCCATCCTACGCAAGTGAAAGTTATTGCGATTTCTTGATGTATGGTCGAAGAGTAGGTTTTAATCTTCGGTATGCTTGTGTAATTCAAGTCGTAAAATTTAAAACTCATTAAAGTACTACCTACGTTGACTATTTACTTAATGTCATTCGAAAAAAAAATAAATTTTTTGCGGACAATTATCCTGGGTTTTTAACATAATTCTTATTTTAATGTAACCCTTTTTTAGCTTGAGGTTGTGCTAATTTTTTTCCCATGCATAATACACTATTTTTTTCGGTGACGGTAAAAACGACGATTTAATACTGGAAATAGTTGAATCAAGTCAGAATATTATCGATGTGAAATTTTTAAACTGGTAGGCTGTTGTACGACAATTAGATCTGCGTAAGGAAAACTTAAAAATAATCAAATATCTGTCAATTTATTTATGTGATTTGATTAAAAAATTGCGAACTTAATGGTTGTTAAGTAGTTATTGTGAATAATAAAAAATTAAAAAATGTCTGATTCCGAGTTTTCTCTCACTTCCCCTTTGTTAGTAGAAGCAGCGAAGGTAGTGTCACAAAAATTATTACCCGCTAAATCGCGAAAAATATACCAAATCGCGTATTCAAGATTTATGGAATGGAAGATGAAAAAAAGATGCAGTTCTTTCTGAGAGACGGTGTTATTGGCATATTTTTCGTCAGTGGCGGCTATTCAGGTGAAGTAGATGAAGTGCTACTTCACCAGGAAAAATAAACAAGCAAACATCTAACTGTACTTATTATATACCTCTTAAAATTTAAGTTTTTACATTCATTTATTCACCTAATTGGCAAAAAATAAACTGTACATCTCGAATAACTGTTTTACTTGACCGTTGGCGGCATGTCATTTTAAAACTTTCAATCGAACTTTATTATAACAACTAAAACAGTGGCGCATACCGCTTTGACTTTGCTGGAGGTGCTATGTTTAGTTTACGATTTTCCTACTATGTTGCCATAACTCGTACGTGATTACGTCGACCGCATGGAAGATTAATGTTAAGCAGCGACATACAACGCTCTCGGTGAATTGCTAACTACTGCACTGCACAACAATTGCACTACACCCACGTGTCGTTCAGTTTGGGGTGGTTGTTTGCTTTTATTTTCGTGGATTTCGCTGCAACCGGTTAGTTCCTTTGCAGTTTACTTGACTGTTTTGTGTTATATTTATTTATGATGTTGTTACAACTTTCTTTGGTGTGGGGTTTATTAATTTACATTATTGATGAATCCGATCACGTATGTGGTTTGCATTTTGTTGGAAACTCCATTTAATCGACGGAAGAAACAAGATCAGAGTTTTAATCGTCATCCTGGTTTTGGGCGTACAAATGGTTATGTAGTAGTCAAATGTTACAAAACTGGTTTTGCTGGGTTTGTTTACTAGTTTCCAATAAATATTCAGTGTAGAATAAGAAAGGATTTGCAGGTATGTTAAATATATGATGGTCTTTTCTAAACATGAAAGAAGTCAAAGCACTATAGCTGACACTTTAAAAAAAAAGCTAAACTATATAAAATACATTTTAACGAAAACGTCCGATTAAATAGACTATTTATGTGCTTGGTAATTGAGGCAGTTTTGTACCTTGCAAAACAAGAGTTAGTCTTTCGCGGCCATAGTGAGAGCAGCGAGTCAATAAATAGGGGGAATTTTAAAAAGCTTTTAGGTTTATTAATATCGAGAAGTTAAGTTCCCAAGAACTAAATGATCATCACAAAAAAATTAAAAATGTTTTTACTGCTGACTCGAAAATATTCAAACATTTCTGATTATTTAAATGATCATGTAAAAAATGAAATAATGAACACACAGGTTTTTTCTGTGCAAGTGGATGACACCACTGATATTACGCAAACCTCCCAGTGCTCCATAATTTTGAGATACGTTAATTCAGAAGGTTCAGTAGTCGAGAGATTCTTAGGATTTTATAATGTCAGCTCCCATAGAACGTCGGAGAATTCGTATCTCTATTGGATCAAATTTTGGACCAAGCCTTAGTGGTATTTTCATCACTCAGCCAAACGAACGTAAGTTCTTACATCTGCATCTACGAGTCGTATACCAACAATTACAGAAACACGTTGGTCTTCAAATTTGAAGTTAGTAAATGTGATTGTTCAAGTTGCGTTCTTCAAAAAAAAAATAATTTGACATTCATTTTTGTATATCCAATATAAAGCGCTGTCGTGAGGCGCTCTGTAAAAAAAAGAAATGAACATTTTTTTTAATACCATGTTTGATAAAGCAAATTCTATTACAGAAATTAATCATTACAAACGTGAGCTTGCTAAGCTTTCACCTGAAAAAACTAGGGCTAAGTATAGAACCCTTTTTTATGAAATATTGGACCATATTTTAATGGAAATGACACTAAGTTTTCAAGACTTTGAAAAACTTACATTTTTATTTTTGGCAGATTCTGCTAAATTTTCGCAATATAGTTTAAATTTTCCGACTAGCCCGTTTGAAAATTTGTTACAGTTATATGGGGAAATATTTTTAAAAAGTCCACGACTTAAAAATGAGCTTGGTCTTATTTTTGCCAATGACAGTAATTGGAATATATCGCTGCAAGATCAAGTGAAAAAAATTAATGAAAATAAAGACATTTTAACCAAAGCATATAAAGTGTTTTCCCTTATTTTGACAATACCGTCGACAAGTGCTTCAGTGGAAAGAAGTTTTTCTTGCCTCAAACGTGTAAAAACTTATTTAAGAAATACAATATCTCAAAAAAGACTTATTTCTCTAGGCAATATTTCAATTCAAAATGAATGTCTGGAGGAGATTAGGGCAACTCATTCATTTTATGAGGATGTTATAAATAAAATTGCTGCTATGATGGATAAGAGAATTGATTTAGTATACAAAATGTATGTAAGTTATAAAAAATATTCTACCCCTTCCACATATAAAAAAAATATTATTGCGATATTTTCATTTGCACTTTACTTATTTTTTAACACGCGAGCCGCCGCTGTTTTTCGGAACTGGCACAACAACAAAATCCATCAACAGTGTGGTCGAATTATTCAATGATTAAAAGTATGTTACAATCCATTAATAATGCAGACATTTCAAAATATGTCAAACTAGTTACCCTCCTGAAACAAAATGGGAAAGGTTACCCGCCCACATGGGCGTGCAGTCCATGAGAGCAAGGGAAGTAGTGCTTCCCCAAAAAAATTACAAAACATCTTCTAAAATGTAATTTTTCAAATAGGAAACCATTAATTTAGTTTATATTAAAAATACTAAAATATTATCTTAATTATCAAGCCCATAATAAATGCGGCCTCGACTCCGACCCAGCCACAATAGAATAACGAATAGAACCTATGCGGGCCGCTAACTTCTCTGCAGCCAAGTCCTGTATGCTTGCTTTCCTGTGAATCGAGCCAGAGGTTGTTGAACTTTCCACCAGCTGTTTAAAATTTTTGTATTCCAGTCACGTGCTTTAAGTGGTGGAGGAAGCTATCGTTGGAGTAGGTTCTTTGTTTGAACGGCTATCCGTGTGTTGTGTGATACGTACGTCGCGTCGTGCATAGTGCGATATGGAAGACAATAATACGGACGTGGATATGCAAATACCGTCAACTTCGGCTGTCGGTAATAAAGTTGAAAATGTTGGAGAATTTAGTAAGAAGAGTGTGAGTGAATGTGAAGCTTCAAATAATTTCCAAAGGAAGGGCAAAACCGCCTATGAAAAATTTAACCACAAAAATGAAAAACTGTATTAGACATTTTTATCCGGAAAAACAATACGAACAATTTAAATGGCTAACAGGGTGTGAAAATATAAGTAAATTGTTTTGTTGGACATGTTTACTTTTTGAAAATGAAAAAGGTCTCTGGAATAAAACTGGTTTTTCCGATTTAAACAATTTCCATAAAGCTGTAAAAAGACACATTATCTCCAAAGCGCATTAACAGGCCGTCATAAAAGAAAAAGTTTTCGGCAAAACCAGAATTGAACACACCCTTAATAAACAGTTGGAAATTAGTCACCCCCAACACAATGAATTAGTCGATAAAACTAGGCAAATATTAAGAAGACTTATCGATGTTGTTTGTTTTCTCGGACAGCACGAATTGGGATTTAGAGGTCTTGACAATACAAGGGTTTCTTCAAATAGAGGAAATTTTCAAGATTTACTTAGTTTAATGGCTAGATATGATGATTGATTAAAAAAACATTTAGAGCAGTCTAGCGTTTTTCGCGGAACGTCGAATCGAATCCAGAATGATTTAATTTCCGCTGTTGCAACCATTATTCTAAAAAGAATTAAGCAGGAGATTAGCGAGGCGCGGTTCATTGCTATTGTTCTGGACGAAACAACTGATATCATTAATTTTAGCCGATTATCTATAGTAATACGCTACCTTAAAACAGACGGAAGTATTCAAGAGCGATTTTTAAGTTTTAAGAATGTGTCCGAAAATCGTACAGCAGATGCAATATACAGTGTGTCCGAAATTGGTTATGACAGTACTGGGATCTCGGAAACCGTGATAGTTACAAAAACGTTTAAATGGAGAAAGTTTTAGACAATTACGTTTGTAATTTAACGCCGTTTTGCTCGCGATTCTATCTTTTTTAGTTTTTGAGATATTTTGAAAAAACCAAAAAACTGCATTTTCGAAAAAGTCCTATAATTTATTTATTTATGAAAATTTTCAAAATCTGTAAGAACATTATTAAGGCAACTTTTTACGTAGAGTGCACCTATTAAGTCAGATTTTACATACAACGTTTCGATTTTCTAGAACCATCATCAATTTTGTTTTGTTCTTATGGCCGCTGTGTTCGATTTTAACAGTTTTGAAAAGAGTACTTCTTTAGCTTTTCAACGGTGTATCACACTTTGTAATTAGGTTATTACTAAAGGTGCAAAAAGTGCGTAGAGAAAATATTTAAACGTTTTTTGGAATTATCAAAGTAAAAAATTAAAAATTAATAGTGTTAAAAGGCAATATGTAATTCAACATCCAGTTCTACAAAAAATTAGTAAAAACTACTCAATAACATTGCACAATGTTCACAAATGTTCAAATGACCAGCCGCAGATAACACTAACATCTTTGCTCAAGTAGGCTTTGGTTTTGAAATAATAGAATGCTTTTAATCTGTCAAAAATGCAACGTTTTATTTAACATTCATCGCTGTTTTAATAAGGATTACAATGGCGTTAAACTTTTCTAATGAAGAAATGTTTGATATGTTAGTGTGTTATATTAAAAATGAGAGAAATGCAAACAGGGCCATGGATGTGTATTTTGACACGTACCCCGAAAAACGGCAGCCTGGCAGAACTTATTTTCAAACGCTGGTTAGAAACTTGCTTGAGTTTGGCAGTTTTAATAAGATTCGCACAAAGAAGTATGCAAAAGACAACGAGCAACGCAACAGGCAAATCCTAGAATATTTTAATGAAAATCCGACTTCATCTACAAGAAGAAGCGAAACAGAACTTCAAATTCCAAAATCTACCGTTCATGGCGTCTTAAAAGTAACTAAATATCGTCCTTACAAGCCAACAATTGTGCAAGGGCTTCAAGCAGGTGATTTCGAAAGAAGAATTGTTTTTTGTAATTGGTATATCAATAGATGTCGAGAAAATCCCGCTTTTTGCAATAAAGTCATTTGGTCAGATGAGACTCATTTTACAAACTGTGGCATTTTTAATTAAAAAAATCACCATTATTGGGCTATTGAAAATCCGCAACTACGCGATCCACGCAGGCTGCAAGAGCGATTTGGTTTTAATGTATGGTGCGGGATGCTTGGTAAGATAAACATAGTCTAACTGAATTGCTTATAATTCAATATTTTCCATTACTTTTTAGGAAATCGTCTCATTGGTCCCTTTATTTTTGATCAGACACTGACAGGCCCAAGATACCTTGCCATGTTACAGAATCAAATAGTTCCTGCCATTCGAGAAGCTGTGCCAGATGATCAGTTTAATAGCTTGTGGTTTCAGCAAGACGGTTGTCCTGCACATAACAGCAGGGATGTACAAACCTTTTTAACAACAACTTTTGGTGAAAACGTAATATCCAACAGTGGTCCTGTCCGCTGGCCAGCTAGATCCCCGGATATCACGCCGTTGGATTTTTATTTATGGGGATGTGCGAAAAATTAAATATACGAATTTGACCCCCCAGAAAATAGGCAAGTTCTTGAGCAGCGAACCCGAAATATTCTAGAAAATATAAATAGAAATACCATTCAACGGGTAATCAGAACAGTTGAAAGGAAATGCGGACACTGCATAGAAAAAAACGGTCAACATTTTTAATCCTAGTATTATGTAGCATTTTTTTATTAATTTTATTGAGTAAGTAGTTCATACTGATTTTCTGTTAATTCTTGTAAGGTTAGTACTTTTAAATCGCCATGAACGGTTGACTTCAGAATGTGAAGTTCTGGTTCAATTCTTCTTATGGAAAAAACCAGATTTTCATTAAAATATTCTAATATTTGCCTATTCCATTCCTTGTCATACTTGCATACTTTCTGTTGCGATTCTTAAAATTCGCTAACCCTAGCAAGCTTCTAATCAGTGCAGCGCTTGAAAAGAAGTTCTGTCGACAGTCGTTCTTCGGGGTACATTATGTGCAGTGCACATAGTATTAATGTTACTGAGTAGAACTTACTGATTTTATGCAGAATTTAATGTCCAATTTAAAAATATTGCTATTTAACACTATTAATTTTTAACTTTTTACTTTGATAATTCCAAAAAACGTTTAAATATTTCCTCTACGCACTTCTTGCACCTTTAGTAATAACCTAATTACAAAGTGTGATACACCGTTGAAAAGCTAAAGAAATATTTAATAAAAAAGTTGCCTTAATAATGTTCTTACAGATTTTGAAAATTTTCATAAATAAATAAATTATAGGACTTTTTCGAAAATGCGGTTTTTTGGTTTTTTCAAAATATCTCAAAAACTAAAAAAGATAGAATCGCAAGCAAAACGGCGTTAAATTACAAACATAATTGTCTAAAACTTTCTCCATTTAAACGTTTTTGTAACTATCACGGTTTCCGAGATCCCAATACTGTCATAACCAATTTCGGACACACTGTATACCGTAGTTTATAACGTTACTAAAGAAATTAATGGAGAAAGAAAATTAGTTGCTCAAAGCTATGATGAAGCTACAGTGATGGCAGGACAATTAGGGGGTCTGCAAGCTAAAGTTCGAGAAACTTTCCCAAGTGCTGTGTTTGTTCATTGTTTTGCTCATAAATTAAATTTAGTTTTATCCCAGTCTATCAATCACATGAGAGGGTGTAAAGTATTTTTCGTTACTTTAAATGGCATGGCTGTTTTTTTTCCAAGTCAACAAAACGTACACAAGCTTTGGACTCCATTGTCCACAAACGATTGCCCAAAGTAGCTCCTACTAGGTGGAACTATAATGAAAGACTTGTGTTAACATTATCTGAAAATCGTGAATCACTGATTGAACTATTTGAGAATATAATAGAAAATAATTAAACGTGGGACTCAGAAGCAATAAATAGTTCGAGGGGGTTTTTGGACTGTTTGAAACGAGGTTTTAATTTTAATTATTTGTTGAACATATTTTCAGAAATATTTCCATTCTCGGACAATGTTTTTAATATATTACAAACTAAAACAAATGATATTGCTTTTTGCCTAAAAAAAGTAAATGATTTTAAGGCCATATTAAGCCAAAATAGAGATGACTGACCTATTTTGGGAGAAAACGATGACGTTAAATGTAGAGCCACAAGCCAAGCGTCTTCGAACAGACAAGGTGGGAGATGTTCAAACATCATACAGACGCCTCTTTTATGAAATAATCGATCAAATTCAGCAACAAATAAACTATAGATTTAACGGTTTGAATGATTTTAAATTCCTCGAGCTCTGCAATTTTGATTCATTTAAAGGAAATTTTTCCAGAAGACGCGTTTAAATCTTCGTCTTCATTATGGCCAGTTCATCGACCGAGTGTTACTGCGATCTGAACTAAAAGTGATTTACGAAACTGATGACATTAGCGCAAAAAATAACGCTAAGGAACTAATGCAATTTTTAAAAGACAAGGAGCTGGAAGATGCCTACACCGAAGTGTCGAAATTGTGTGAATTAGTCTTGACAATATCTGCCACAAGTTCATCAGTAGAACGCAATTTTCCAACACTTAAACGTATAAAAAATTTGGTGAGAAATTCAACGGGGCAGGACATCGCTGTTGTCCATTGAAAATAAACTTCTCCAAAATATGTCATTGACGAATTTGCAAAAAATGATCCAAGAATCGAATTACATTACAAATAGGTAAGTTTCTAAAAACTGCTTCCCTTTCTTAAAATTTCACCGCACGCCGCTGCCCGCCCAGGAAAGTTTATTTAATGGCCAAGGTTGTTGTTCTATTTGGGATTGCAGGAGCTTGTAGAGTTTGCCAAATCAGCCAGGTAACATCAGATGATATTAAAGATTCGAGAACGTTATTAATTGTGAAACTTAAGCAAACAAAGAATGACGTGTAAACAGGAGATTTATAGTTACTGAAGAATATATTAAATTTTGCCGAATGTCGAGCAGCAGCAAAGGATCGTCGCCTGTTTTATGCATATCGCAATGGAAAATGTATCAACCAGGTTGTCGATAAAAATCAGTTTTATAAAGTACCTGAAACAGTGTTAATTTTCTTCGACTTGTCGATACTAAATCATATAAAAGTCATTCATTTCGAAGATCATCTGCTACACTTTTAGTTGAATCTGGGGGAGGCTTGATGACACTAAAGAAACATGGCTGTTGGAAGTCATCAACGGTCGCTGAAGGGTATGTTGATGAATCGGTAGCACACAGGTCAAAAATAGCTAATAAAGTGTTTAGAATGTGAGGCAGTGCTGAAATAACACCAGACTGGCCACCAGGTACAGGGTGTTCCAGCGAGGACTGAACAGGGACCTATTTTCGACCTTCCTTGTATTTTGGAAAAATTCAAAATAGCCAATCGATGTATTTTTTCTTGTAGAATCCAAAAATGTCATCGAAAAAATATTTGAACCAGAAACAAAAGAGTTACGCTATGCATCAGGTGTTTTTTAAATGGAATGTATCGTTTTTTATACGATTTTTGGAAAGAGTGATTTTTTTTATGTCCGTTCTGATTAAAAGATTTGATTTTGCGATAGCTGTTTATATTACATTTTAATGTTTTACAAACTAAAATTTTAGCTTCACCTGTTTAAAATATACGATAGGTTGGTATAGGTGATCGAGGTAAAATGACATTTGAATGCTTTGTCAATAAAAATTGACATTATTTTAATTATTGTCGAAGTCTTCATCTAAAAAATATATATTTGACTCTGATTGAAATGAAATACTCTTTGGACGAGAGACTACAGATTGTTATGCTATTTTACAAGGGCCAAGAAAATGCAAGAGAAGCAAGAAGAAGATTTATTGCAAATTTTCATAGAAATATATCCATCAATACAATTCTAAGGATAAAAAACCTATTTGAGGAAAATAAAACTTTACATGATAGAAAAAGAAATATACAAAAAAGAAGAAATCGAGACCAGGCCATTATAAACTATTTTCAAGTTAATCCAACCAAATCTATTTCGGATGCAGTTCGGAAAGTTCAGTACGGTGGCGGTGTAAGGCGCAGAAGAGTTACCCGAGGGACTGTTCACAGGACTCTGAAAATTCATAAATTTAGGCCTTTTCGTATCCTTCCACTTCAGCACCTAACACCGGCACAAAAAGAACTTCGCTTCCAATTTGTTTCTCAAATGGTAATTCGGCAAGAAAACGAAGACCCTGATTTATTCAAAAATATTGTGTGGACCGACGAAGCTACTTTCACAACATCGGGAGTATTCAACAGACATAATAGTCACCACTGGGCCGTTGAAAATCCCAAAAAGTTCCAGACTATTAAATTTCAAGGGAGGAATTGTATTCATGTTTGGTGTGGGATAAAAAACAATAAAATTTTGGGACTAATATTTTTTAACGGGACTTTAAATGGGCACAGATATTATGAGTTTTTAGAAAACGAATTGAAAATTTTTTGGAAGACTTACCATTGGCAGAATATCAGAATTTAATTTAACAACATGATGGGGCGCCTCCTCATGCCGTGCATGATGTGGTTCAATTTTTAAATCGGCGCCATAACGAATGGAGAGGGCGAAATGGAACATATGCTTGGCCGCCCAATAGCCCCGACCTCTCAGTTTTGGATACATTTCTTTGGGGCCATTTGAAGAACGTCGTATACAGACAACGAAACGAAAATATTCAAGAGATCATGCGAAAAATTGTCGATGAAATAAACCGCCTTAACCAGGAAAATCATATTGTAACTGCAAGTTTAGAAAGGCTACAAAGGGGTTATCGATGTTGTTTCGAGAAAAACGGCGGTCACATTGAAAACTTACGTTATTAGTAGTTTTATTTTATTATTTAATAATTATTTTTTATTGAATTTCTTTTTCTATCATGTAAAGTTTTATTTTCCTCAAATAGGTTTTTTATCCTTAGAATTGTATTGATGGATATATTTCTATGAAAATTTGCAATAAATCTTCTTCTTGTTTCTCTTGTATTTTCTTGCCACTTGTAAAATAGCATAACAATCTGTAGTCTCTCGTCCAAAGAGTATTTCATTTCGATCAGAGTCAAATATATATTTTTTAGGTGAAGACTTCGACAATAATTAAAATAATGTCAATTTTTATTGACAAAGCATTCAAACGTCATTTTACCTTGATCACCTATACCAACCTATCGTATATTTTAAACAGGTGAAGCTAAAATTTTAGTTTCTAAAACATTAAAATGTAATATAAACAGCTATCGCAAAATCAAATCTTTTAATCAGAACGGACATAAAAAAAATCACTCTTTCCAAAAATCGTATAAAAAACGATACATTCCATTTAAAAAACACCTGATGCATAGCGTAACTCTTTTGTTTCTGGTTCAAATATTTTTTCGATGACATTTTTGGATTCTACAAGAAAAAATACATCGATTGGCTATTTTGAATTTTTCCAAAATACAAGGAAGGTCGAAAATAGGTCCCTGTTCAGTCCTCGCTGGAACACCCTGTACATCAACGGTAGTTGTGCCCATGGAAGAAAATAAATTAATTTCAACACAAGAAAATTCGACTGTTGTACAGAATACTTCAAGGAACATGTCATTCATGCAGTGCACATTTAATAATTGTACTTTTGACATAAAAGAAATGTAACTTTTGTATAATAAAGTATTCTAAAATTAAATATCTACTTTTACTTACCTATGTGTATATATATCTGGGGGAAAAGTTCTCATTTTTTCCCGTCACAAAAAAATTGTTTTTTCTTCAATAACATTTCTGGACGATGTGGTGAATGCGCCCCCATATTCTTATAATTCCTTTAGAAAGTCATAGCCTCCTCTAAAGGAAAAGGCAGAACAATGCCTCCAGGGATAGCTAGTAATAAACTCATGATACTATTTAATATTTTCGTATACTTATAAGTTAGTTTTCTTGTGCGATTATGTTTTAAACTTCTCATTTTTAACGTGTTTGGCCTATCTATATAGCAAAACCTCTTTTTTTTCAGAATTTTATAGTAAAACTAGTACAAACCATATTAGTACTAATTTTACTTAGCCACTCAGTTTGGATGTCTTCAATAATAGAGCCTTCTACCTACGAGCCCAAATACATACCGACGAACTTCAAAGGAGCCAGAGAGAGCCTGGGTTACGAACATTTCGAAAGAGTGCCGGCAAAAAGAAATAGTGAAGAAAAAAGCCAGAGATTTCCTTGGGAATAATTTGATGCTTCGGAAATCAACTATAATTTTTAGTAGGATAAAAAATAACAAAGTCCAAATTCAAATAATTTATTAATAGTGTCAATTTTCAATAAATGTACACACACATCTGTAGTAGTCTTTTACTTTGTTACAGGTACGCGTTTTTGTGTTATGGCTTCAGTGGCGTATTCAGAGGGACGGGGCAAATGTCCCCCCCAGAGTTACTAACCGAAGCAAAATGTTTGAAATGTTGAAAATTATTTTGTGGTAAAGTGCGTTTCACGAGGGATAATACTTCCCAAGGACCACAAATTAGCTAATGAACCTCTGTCGCCTGACAGTTAGCCATAAAAGACACATAATAAACAGAGATTTGGCAAATGATTCCTGGTTTGTTTTCTAGCCATGAAAGTTCGCTTCAAATTAGATTTTTGCCCTCTAAAAGTAGCAATTTTTAATGTAGATTGGCTATAGCATAATTACTTGGCCAAAAAATATCTTTTATGGTGTAATTAAACCTCCAACTTATGGCAACCCTATAGTCGAAAACGGTCTTATCCTGCGGGTCCAAGGGTCACCAACATTATGAATCAAATCAAAAAACACAGTGAATACCAAAATGTTGTGTGATTCTTTTATCGAGCTTTTAAATCTCGATGGGCTATTTACAAATATACAGAGAGAAAGAAAATAGTTTTTTCTTATTATATTACGCAATATTATTAAGATAGCCACTTAATATTATTTTATATATTAAATGCCGAGGGACTAAATAAGAAAATTCGCTAAATACGTATCTGGTTAAAATTTTTCGGTTGGCAAAAACAAAAATACACAAAATGGCAAGCGCCTTAATAAAGCCGGAAGGCGGTTCGAATCAGTGGAACAATCAGGATATGTTCTGTTTATACAGCCACTTAATGAAAATAAGACTTTTTTATCAATCACCAAAAATTATGAGCCCCACTTGACCTAAAAATCTAACCATTTATACAGTGTCATTTATTTAAATGCGGGCCACCCCTGTGCAAAGAAAACTTGTTTTTTTTTGTGTATTGTGATAACAAAAAAAAAATATTTTGCAAAAAAATACACTTTTGTTAAAAACACAAGATAATTAGTTATTACTTCCCTCGTGAGATTTTTTCAGATCTTTACGTTTAAGGGTCTCTAGATGCCGGAAAACATGTTTTCTCAATTTCGTCTGTCTGTAGGTATGTCTGTCCGTCAGTCTGTCTGTTCGCGGCATAGCTAAAAAACTACTTATCCGATTTCTTCAAATTTCAGTCTAAAATTAAGAGCCATGCATACGAAAAATACAGGCTATATATATATATATATATATATATATATATATATATATATATATATATATATATATATATATATATATATATATATATATATATATATATATATATATATATATATATATATATATATATATATATGTATATATATATATATATATATATATATATATATATATATATATATATATATATATATATATATATATATATATATATATATATATATATATATATGTGACCGTCTAAAGTCCGTTCCCCCCTACTAATTTTTGAGCCAACTCGTATATCGCAACGAAATTTGGAGGGCTTAAATAGGAGATGAAAAGCTATTTTTTTATGAAAAAATGATAGCTAAAAGTTATAAAATGGCGGCTATAAGTACGCGCCATCTTGAATTAATATTTTAAATACAACACCCCGCATATTATTCCATTTTCAAAATCTGCTCATTATTCTTAACATTTTTCACCAATACACTTTATTCCTAAATGTAATTGCTTTCGAAATAATGACGTTTGAAAATTGACATTTTGGTCATTTCAAATTCGATCAAAAATACGATCAAGTTGATGCACAAGTTTGCGTTGGAAACAAAATCGTTGTCGCGGTAACATCTTGATAACTAACTGTCAAATAGTCCGTTGAGCATCTTAATTATTTTATGAAAAGTGTGACCATGGCTCGCAGTTTACACGATAAATTTGAAGCAGTTTTGATTTTTAGAGAAGCTGGAAGAAATTTTCATCTAGCAGTCCGTATGTTTAACGATAGATTTCCCGAAAACCCTATTTCGCGGTCATATTTGCGCAAACTTTTAAATAAGCTCCAAGCAACTGATACGATGAAAGATGCTCCAAGATCAGGAAGACCACCTCTTTCAGAAGAAAAAAAAATTGAAATTGTTGCTGAAATGGTAATTAATCCTACTCAGTCGACGTCTGCAGTTGCTGAATCCTGCGAAGTAAGTTCGAAAAGTGTCCAAAGAGTCCTAAAAAATGAAAAATTTCATCCCTATAAAATGAAAATCCTGCATGCTCTCACGGAGGATGATCCAGACCGGAGGGTTGAATTTTGTGAGTGGTTAACAAGAAAAATTGAAGGAGAACGATCCTTCCTAAAACGTGTATGTTTCTCAGATGAATTCACGTTTTTCCTTAATGGAAAAGTCAACAAACAGAACGTACGATACTGGAGCGATACTATTCCGCATATTTTTAGAGAAGGGCATACCCAGTTTCCTGAAAAAGTTAATGTTTGGGCGGGGATTTTGGGCAACCACGTTGTTGGACCGATTTTCATCAGAGGCAATCTTACAAGAGATCTTTACAGAAATCTTTTAGAAACTGAAATTGAACCTCGAATAAGACAAATTGTATTAAACAATCAGGAAGAGTTTGAAAATCGTGAAATCATATTTCAGCAGGACGGAGCACCTCCACATTTCTATCGCAAGGCTAGAGAGTTTCTTGATACAAACTTTCCTGGGCGATGGATAGGTCGCAGGGGAAGTACAGAATGGCCACCAAGATCTCCGGATCTTACCCCTCTAGATTTTTTCCTTTGGGGATATCTGAAGTTAAAAATCTACGCCACTGAATGTCAAACAATAGAAGAGTTGGAACGCAGAATAAGAGAAGCATGTGAAGAAATAGATGAACAGATTTTCATCAACGTGAGAGAAGCTATTCATAATAGGGCACTTTATTGTCAAGATTTAGGAGGGGGCCACATCGAACACTTGATAAAATAATTATTGTTGGGGTTAAATAAGTGTTATTCAAAAATAAATAAAATATTTTTTTACCAACTAATTTGTTTTCCTTGTGAATTTACAGAACAAATTCGTAACCTTCAAGATTTTCCGGTAAGTGGTACTGTTTATCCTTAAAATACTGTCTTTACGCCTCTTATTAGTCGAATTCATTAAAAGATTTAACTACAAATTAATTAAAAAATTTAGTTAGCAGAATTTTTTATCGAAATGACTAAAACCATTACTTCATTTTAAACCGGATTTTCAATTTTCAAACGTCATTATTTCGAAAACAATTACATTTAGGAATAAAGTGTATTAGAGAAAAATGTTAAGAATAATGAGCAGATTTTGAAAGTGGAATAATATGCGGGGTGTTGTATTTAAAATATTAATTCAAGATGGCGCGTACTACTTTTAGCTATCATTTTTTCATAAAAAAATAGCTTTTCATCTCCTAGTTAAGCCCTCCAAATTTCGTTGCGATATACGAGTTGGCTCAAAAATTAGTAGGGGGGGAACGGACTTTAGACGGTCACTGTATATATATATATATATATATATATATATATATATATATATATATATATATATATATATATATATATATATATATATATATATATATATATATATATATATATATATATATATATATATATATATATATATATATATATATATATATATATATATATATGTATATATATATATATATATATATATATATATATATATATATATATATATATATATATATAGTATATTTCGAGTTTCTAATATAATAAAGTGATTTTACCGATTTTTATATATCATATTTTATCTCATAATTAATAAAAAAATTTACTTATTTTAAACACGCTTTAAAATTGGAACAAGTATTCTATAATTATTTATTTATTGCCTACAAAATTACAAATGTACTAAAAAAGTAAACAAAAAAATGGTGCCAAATCTAATAAAAAAATTTTTAAATTAAAATTCACTGGCTAATATCCTGGAGCCAGTGGCAAAAGCTCTGAGAATCGGTATAAGGAATGTCCAGAAACTTGTGCATGAAACAAAAACATAATTTACTTCCGAAGAAGATTAAGAAATGTACACGAAAAAACCCAAAGACAAAAGGCTTAAGCTACAATGCAAAAATTGATATTCATAATGCAATTTATGATTTATACACATCAAAGACTAATATCAGAAACTTTTTAATATTATAGACTAAAAAATATCATCATCACTTAAAAAGTCCTCATCTTCTGAGTCGTCCTCAAATAGCGCAATGATCATTGATGCTATTTCGACATCTAGAACTCGTTCTCGCTTCCACCAATCCCATATTAATTTCTCCGTATGTTCCACAGATTTCTTCCAGTACTCCGGCGTAATATAATTTAATGAATCTTGCCAAACAATTTGCACTTCATCTGATGTAAGACCATTGTTCACGTGTTTTTCGTAATATGATTTTGCCCCAGGCCATATTAATTCTATTGCATTAAACTGGCAATGGTATGGCGGCAGTCGTAAAACCTCATGTCCATTTTCCCGTAATATTTCATCTACGGAATATATTGTTGGTTTTTTAATAGATTTTGCCATTAAAAGAAGTTCTAGTTCCAGCATATTGGGTAAAGAATTTTGTTTTATTAGCCAGTCATAAATATCACTTTTCTTCCAGGATGAAGTAGGTTGTTTATTTAAGATTCTTGAATGATAAGATGCATTGTCCAGAATGATCTAAATTTGGAATCAGTTGTTCTTTTAACCACTTTTCAAACAGTTCACAGTTCATATTATCATGGTAGTCCATACTTTTGGATCTTGAAGAAAACAGTAAACTTGCACTTGGGAGAAATCCTGTTGAAGAACCTGCATGCAAAATGATGAACCGTTTTCCCGTCCCACATCTCTTTTTTTCTCTTGACACTTTTTACAGACTCGTCCTGCCAAGATTTCGAACCACTTCCATTAGAAAATATCCAAGTCTCGTTTAAAAATACCACTTTTCTAAACTTTGAATTAACATTTTCTGTGTATTTCTTTAAAAACTGGATACGCTGACTATATGTGGCAACTCGCATAAAAATCTTCGATTACAGTTCTTTTTATATCGAAAACCCAAACTTTTTACTAATTTTGACAACGATTTTAGTCCAATTTCCAATATGCCTCGATTTTTTAAAGCATCTTTTAAAACTTGAAGGGCTATATTAGTTTTTGATGTGTATAAATCGTAAATTGCATTACGAACATCCATTTTTACATTATCACTTAAGTCTTCTGTCTTTGGCTTTTTTCGTGTACATTTCTTAATCTTCTTCGGTAGTAAATTATGCATTTTTTCATGCACAATTTTCTGCACAGTCCTTATACCGATTCCCAGAGCTTTTGCTACTGTCTCCTGGATTTTTTAAATATGTTCAGATTATTTATTGCGTTTAGATTGACAAACAAAAATCTTTTTTGGCTTTTTCGCAACTGAATAAAAATATTTAACTTTAAATTAATTGAAGCAAATATTTAATATAATTACATACCTCAACATGTAGACTAGTCTAATTAACAATATTATTTAAGCAAGCATAAGAAATTATATCATTTACTTTAAGTTTTTATAGACACATAGTAGTTGTACAAATACTTTTATCCTATCGGGACTCATCAGTGCGCCGATTGTAAAACAGAAACATTAAATAATAGAAAAGAATTGATTCCAAAATTTTAAAATGTGTCAGTTTTTTTGACATGTAACCTAGATATGAAAAAAATTATAGTTTGCAGCCATCTATAATGTTATTTTTAAATGTGTTCAGATATGTAATTATATTAAATTATTGCTTCAATTAATTTAAAGTTAAATATTTTTATTCAGTTGCCAAAACGCCAAAAAAAGATTTTTGTTTGTCTCCTGGATATTGGCCGGTGAATTTTCATTTTCGTAATATTTTATTAGATTTAATACCATTTTTTTCGCCTGTGGATGCAAAAAACCCGAAAATTGTTTTCTATTACTCATTTTGTCACTGACTTGTCAATCTGACTTTGAAGTGACATCGCTCAAGGATTTTTGCGACAGCTGGTATTTATATGTTTATCCTCTTTTTTCGTATGAAAAT
The DNA here is from genome assembly GCA_030620095.1 of Kuschelorhynchus macadamiae. Classification (NCBI taxonomy): domain Eukaryota; kingdom Metazoa; phylum Arthropoda; class Insecta; order Coleoptera; family Curculionidae; genus Kuschelorhynchus; species Kuschelorhynchus macadamiae. The sequence goes on from JAUTXW010000312.1 coordinate 1,580,726, forward strand.
ATCATAGGTCTATCTAATTCATCTTCCGGTTTTTATGCGAAGGATATGATTACACGTAATAAAAGAAAAACAAACTTAAAAAGTTTGTCGTTGATAAATCGTATGACCTGCACGATAACACTGCTTTTGACTTTACCAAGTATTGCCATTTGATAAATATTTGCTTACAAAGTGGCCAATTTCAAGTAATATTTGTTTAAAAATTAGCCCAAAACTTTTTATGATCCACCATGATTAAATTTAACCTAATTTCCTAGCAGCCATTACTTGACCACTTTAAAAAAACATATTTTTTCTACCTATAAAAACGTATTTTCATGGATGCTCTTTACGATATGACCTCTTTAATCAATTTTCTTAGTAAAATAAATTTCCAAACTAAAAAAAAAATGTAGAAATCGAAATTTTTAGTTTCAAGAAAGGGCGCGTGTTTTACACGCCTATCTTAGATTCTTTTAACAGTAAAAGTTCCTGCGCAAGTGTTTTTTATCCCTATCAACCATCAAACTTCTTAAAATATTTTATGCAATAAGTCCTAGTGTATTTCTACTAAACCATGATTTATCATCTTTGCATTTCCTCTTGGCTCATAAATTCTTACACTAATTACCTCTGTTAATACTATTTCTACATAATATATATATATATATATATATATATATATATATATATATATATATATATTTATCCTAATTTTTCTTGGTTTGAGGTCAATACATTAACAACAAAATTAGTACATATTTTTAAACATATATTTCGTTTCTAAGGTGACGTTTCGACCGACAAGTCACAAAGCCTATAACTTATTATCAAAGAACTTCAGCAACTTAAAATCCAAAACGCCAATTAATAAAAAAGCAATATAGTCTATCAGATCCCTTGCAATAATTGTAACGGTGTTTATATTGGACAAACAAGCCAATACTCAGAAAATAGACTGAAAAGTCACAAATATGATAAAAAGAACAGCACCGCATTAACACACCATGAGATGTCCAAAAAACATACTTTCAGATACGAACAAGTGAAAGTATTAAAATCCGAACCTCAGTTGAAAAAAAGAGAATTTTTTGAGATGGCTGAAATTCAAAAAAACAAAAACGCCATAAATGATAAAAAAGACATAAACAACCTAAATAAATTGTATATATCTTTACTGTAACAGTGTTCGCTCAGTAGTTTGTAATTTGTCTGTAATAAACGTCCACAATATTTTTAAAATGTAAATTAAATATGTGTAGTATATGTCAGATATGTGGATTATGTGTAATTTTATTTCAACTATTTTACGTTCTATGGTAAGTCCTAAATTTTTAGTATTTTATAAACTTAAAAAAAATAGTGCTAAACAAATTTTAGGTTGACAAACAAAAATCTTTTTTGGCTTTTTCGCAACTGAATAAAAAAAGCCAAAAAAGATTTTTGTTTGTCAATCTATACGCAACAAATAATCTGAACACATTTAAAAACAAATTTTAGGTTTGAAAAAGACCAAAACTATGGTCGAAACGTCACCTTAGAAACAAAATATATAGTTTAAAAATATGTACTAATTTTGTTGTTAATGTATTGACCTCAAACCAAGAAAAATTAGGATAAATATATATTGAAAAATAGGTCAAAGAACACAAAGCAAAAAAAAAAATATATATATATATATATATATATATATATATATATATATATATATATATATATATATATATATATATATATATATATATAGGGTGATTCATGAGGAAATGTCAATACTTCAGGTACATATTCAGGACCAAAAAATAAACATAAAAGTCTATTTTTTAAATAAAATCTATGATAATGTAAATAATGGAATGAAAATTGATATACGGGGGTTTTTTGGTATGACAAATTCGAATCTAATATTAGTATTGCTCTTACTTGTAGGGGGCGCCACCTACATGTCTTTCTACTTCTTCGAACAATGACAACTTTTTGGTACAGCCTTGTATTAGATTTTTGAGTAAAACAAATTATTCCCTTGCCATTTCTACGTCAAAAAGGTATACCTGTTAAAAGTGGATACGAGCAACCGTTTTTGAGATATTTGGATTTAAAACAGTTTCGGCGCATGTGTTTTTTCTTATCAAATTCACATAAAGTATGCATGTATTGTAAAAAAATAGAAGTGTGCCTTGCCTGACAGAACAACTGCTGGTTGGTGTTCTCATCGTTTTTCCTGTTACTTAGCAATAGTAATGTCAGTTAATAATAAGATCAAATTTTGTCACTGTCAATTTCTGTTCATAACTTTTATTATCTGACAATAATCATTTAAGAAACTTTACATCTAAATACTTAGTCATTATGCCTGTGATATTCTCGCATCGTGAATATTCAGATATGATATTGGTCTATAGCTTCTGCAATGGAGTCGCAATTCAAGCAGTCGCGGAGTACCAGCGTCGTTTTCCAGATAGAAGGGTGCCAGACAGAAGAGTTTTTCAACAAGTTTTCACTACTGCTGGAGAATCTGGGATGTTTCCAAGTGCGAAAATTGTATCTGAAAGGGAATCGGGACCCAACGTTGAAGTAGAAGAGGCTATACTCAATGCCGTCGAAAATGATCCAAGCATAAGCACTAGGCGGATTGCAGATACTTATCAAATTACACAATCTGCTTGGAGAAATCTACACATTAATTGTTTATAACCATTTCATTTACAACGGGTTCAACATTTGCAGGAGGATGATTTTGAGTTTAGAATGCAATTCTGTAACTGGATTAATGAAGATCGAAGGTTGTATAGGTATGTTTTGTTCACTGATGAAGCACAGTTTACGCGTGATGGTATAAATAATCTTCACAATGAACACCGGTGGTCCTATGAAAATCCTCACGCTACCGTAGAACATAATTTCCAACATAAATTTAGCATTAATGTGTGGTGTGGAATGTTAAATGGTCATTTAATTGGTCCGTTTATAATCGACGGTAGTCTTACAGGAGAAAAATATTTAAACTTTCTTGAAAATCACTTGCGAAATCTATTAGAAGATGTTCCCCTTAATGTAAGACAAAACAGGGCCGTTTTTAGGGGTATGCACGGTGTGCCGGCACAAAGGCGGCCAAATTATTGGGGTGGCCGCAGGCCGCCCGCCAAAAACGCAAAATTAACCATTTGATTACAAAAATATACCTATATTTTTGTTTGCAAAATAAAGAAAAATTAAATTACATTTTGTTAGGCTTTTAAGATAAAACATTCATAAGAAATTTATTACCGGTCATTTCTTTTTTTGCTGTGCATGAGTTGTCGAAATTACAATAGAACTATTTATAGCAGCGTTCCTTGGAAAAGCAATAAAAATGATAGATAAGGGCGGCCGCCTTTCAATGCAAAAATGTTTGTTTATACTTCATAATTGGTATGTGTACAGTATATAGTTTTATATAGCTCTATATACTGTAGAATGGGGCAGTTTTTAAATGTTTTGTTTTTCTTTTTAGTATTCGATTAATTAGCGAGAGTTTAACAGTGATATAAAGTGTTTGTTGTTTAGTTATTTTTTTCTACATTTTGCAAAAGTGAAATTTCAAAAGAAACAAATTTTCGTAATTTAAAAAGGTAAGTTCTTACGTTTTGGATTTAATATTAAACATGTGAAAAAAAATTTTTTTTAGCTTGAGATCAAAAAGTGGTTTATTGTTAATTTTATGTCTAGATTAATTTTCTATATTTCAAGTTTTAAAAAATGTATAAAGTAGTTTTACTAATTTACTAATCTAATAAAAATATAATAATTATATTTATTTTTTGGGTCATTTTAAAAACAAAATCTGATGCTAGATTACAATTTTACTTATTATTTATAAAAAATTCCATTTGGTGCGAACTTAATTGGGGATACTATAAAATTATATCTTCGCAGATTCAGAACTATTACATAAACTAAATTTTCTAACTTTAATTACCTTTCAATTTTATTTCCAGATGTCCGATAGAAAAACAAAACGTTTGTCTGGAGCTCAATATAAAAAAAGAAAATTAGAAAAGGAAGAAAACAAAAAAAAATTAAGTGGATCTTTGCAAAAATATTTAGTTCCATCAACATCGTCACAGGGTACAGATACAATTGAGGATGAAAATGTAAAGGATGCACATAAAGTAAGCGACCCTGAGAAAAAAAAACACCCTGAATCAAATACAGAAATAGATAATGAAGAAAATATGCTCTTAACCGATGATAATCCTAACTTAAACGAAGTTATCCCTGAAACTAATGATGATTTTGATGTCAGCGACCCATTCACCTGGCCGGATATTTTACAAAATCAAGTTATTGAGCAAATAGTACAAAACGATTTTCAGCATATAGAAAAAAAATTTCCTTCTGATGAATCGGGAAGGAAATTTTCTTCAACTCAATATTTTCGAATTTTGCCAAATGGTGAAAAAATTAAAAGAGCTTGGTTGGTATACTCTTGTAGAGCAAATAGCATTTTTTGTCTTTGTTGTAAAATATTTTGTAAGGAAGTGTTTAAGTTAAATAGCAAAATGGGGTATTCTGATTGGCGACATCTTTCACATATTTTATCCAAGCATGAATCTTCTGTACATCACTTGCAAGCTAATCAAAAATGGGTTGAGTTAAAAATGTCATTAAATAAAAAATTAACTATTGACAAAGAACGGCAAAATTATTTTGAACTTGAAAGGGAACGCTGGCGCTCTATCTTAAAAAGAGTTATTGCAATTATTCAATTTTTAGCTGGACAATCATTGGCATTTCGTGGAAAAAGTTCCGTCTTATACGAACAAAATAATGGCAATTTTTTAAAAGCTGTTGAAATGATTGAAATGAAAATTTGACCCAGTGTTATCCGATCATCTAAAAAAAAATTACAAAGACCCAAGAATCAAAAAGTAAAATAACTCACTATTTGGGAATTCATTTTCAAAACGAAATAATTACTTTGCTAGCAAAAAATATTTGACATCATTTTACGACACTCTTAAAAAAATCCAAATATTTTTCCATAATTTTAGATTCTACTCCAGATGCAAGTCATACAGAGCAAATTACATTTGTAGTCAGATATGTAGACTGTAACGAAGAAAATGTTGTCATAAAAGAGTGTTTTTTGGGTTTTTTTCCTATTTTATATACAACTGGGGAAGGGATTTTTAACCTATTGGTTAATGATATTTTGCCTAAGTTTGAATTAGATATTAGGGATATAAGAGGTCAGGGCTATGATAATGGGGCCAATATGTACGGAAAACATATCGGACTTCAACAAAGGGTAAAAAATGTTAATTCCAGGGCTATATTTGTTCCTTGCACCGCTCACACACTAAATCTAGTAATAAACGATTCCGCTAAAATCTCCCACGAAACAATAAATTTTTTTAACATCGTGCAGGAACTGTATGTATTCTTTTCTTCTTCTCCTTTTCGTTGGGATGTTTAAAAAAAAATGTTAGTAATTTAAATCTTACATCGGTAAGTGACACCCGATGGGAAAGCAGAGTTAAAGCGCTTAGACCACTTCGGAATCAACTAGGAAATATTTGTAAAGCTTTGGTTGAGCTTTCAGAAGATGTTACAAGAGACTCAAAAACAAAACTAAGTGCCAATTCATTATTAGAAAAAATAAAATCATTTACTTTTATCTGTAGCTTAGTCATATGGTACGAGTTATTAGTTAAAATTGACGTAGTCAGTAAATTATTGCAAAAAATTAATATTGATCTGACTCAGTGTGTCACATCATTAAAACATGTACTTAACTTTATTAACGAAATGCGATCGGACCAAAGTTTTAACACTTACATAGAAATTTCATCCAATTTAGCAAATGAAATTGATGTGGAACCAGATTTTCCAGAAGTTCGTATAAGGCGGAAAAAATCCCAATTTAGTTATGAAAGTACAGACAATGTATTAACTAACGAACGAGAGAAATTTAAAATAAATTTTTATTATACTGTTATTGACCGAGCTAGAATATCAGTAGAAGAAAGGTTTAAGTCTCTTTCGTATTGCAGTAATATTTTTAACTTTTTAACACGGTTTTTTAGTAATAATTTGGTCTCATCTTTTCCTAATTTATGTATAAGCTTGAGAATTTTTTTAACAATACCAGTAACGGTTGCATCTGGTGAACGGTCATTCTTAAAATTAAAAATAATAAAAAACTATTTAAGATCTTCTATGTCATAGGAAAGGCTTACAAATTTAGGTATAATTGCCATTGAAAATGAAATTTGTGAAAATTTAGACCATAATAAAATAATAGACGAGTTCGCAAGTACAAAAGCCAGAAAAATATTTTTGAAAAGAGGTTGTTTTTTTATTGGGACTTGCTTAGTTTTATACTTAGATACAATATAAAGGATACCAATTTTTGTTTGTTTGGCTTTTATATTATTTGATATTTAAATAGTTAATAGTTTAAACATTTGTATTTTGTTTTATGTTGTTTATTGTTTCGTTTAATAGATTATTACCTTATGTTATGATACAATGTTACTTGTTAATGTATACGTAGGAACTTAAATATATTTTTTGTTCAATAAATATTGTTTTTTTTTTTGTTATAAAAGGGCGGCCGTTTTATTTCTGCACAAAGGCGGCCGAGGGGCTAGGAACGGCCCTGAGACCTGGACTTGAGTATGCAACGGTTGTTTGGTGCCCATACTGTAATAAGGATATACACCATATAGAGGCCGTACAGAGGAGTTTTTTGCGTACTACAGCTTACAAAATGAAAATTATATTTGATAGCTTTTACTTTGATTACAGTTTGCTTCTAGAAATAACAAATCTTCAAACTCTTCAGGCTCGTAGAATTCATCATGACTTGTGTTTTGTATTTAAGGTTATAAATGGGATTACTGACTGCGGTTATTTATTGCAGAAATTAAATTTTAACTTTTCATCCCACTAGGGGTAGAGATCCCTTTTGTGTGCCTTTTATGAAATATTTTATGTCTATGGCTTGGATATTTCCGTGTCACTTTCTAAATTTAAGTCCATTATTAGGTGTATAAAATGTGACATATAAGCGATCTTTGACTGAAATCTGCGTTGGTATATTTTATTTGTTTTTATATATATTTTACCCTCCTACCATCTCTTCAGCTTCGTCTAAATTTGCGCCGAAATAATAGCCGAAGGTAGCCGAGGCCTAAGCCGGTTAAAAGGCGATACTCTAAAAGCAATGATCAAAAAAATAAAACAGTTGCTACTGAATATCAGTTATTTTATTTCCAATATTTTTAACGCTCACAGTATTTTTTGACTTCACATTATTTTTTAGTGCATTTTCACTACCACCATTTTTAATTATTAATGTTTCGGCCCAGCGCAAACTATCGCCCTTCAAATAACGCAAAAAAAAATTGGAAGGGCTGGAATTCACTATTTTAGCACTACCTAAACACTCTTGGTCCCTATAAAAGACGGCGTACTGTCCCGGAGTTAGGGCTCTTTTGGGTTTCTCCAACTTGACCACCACCCCCTGAGCCCAACGGCAAAGTTCACACTCGACCCAGTCTTCGGTATGTTGAAATTTAAAGTCGCAGTGCAAAATTTCGTCTCTATGTAGTTCATCAGGTACCGAGCGAATCCAATGAGGTTCCGAAGTGAAGAAAAGGGTAGAGTGAAGAGCTGGGTGCTTCGTACCTTGAGCCTAAATATAGAATAACATTGATTAAATGTAAGACTATATATACAGAGTCTTACAAATTCGAACGGATAACACTGACTTTTCAAAAACTGTAAGATATACAGGGTTGGTTAAATGTAGTACTTATAATATTCTATAAATAAATTCAATTGTTTTCAAAATATTCACATTTTCAAATTTGATAAATATAGCTATGTCAGCTAAAAAATTTAGATGTTGTTCTTTAATTTTCCTATTTTTGTTCTGCCTCTTCAGCAGAAGTATAGAATGATATTTGATAATAAATTTAAAATAGGGCAAAACTAAAATACTTACTACATAGATAATATTGTCCTCTATACTCTTTCTACATGTAAAATACGCTTCAGGCAACCCTTGCAACCGAGTTCTTTGTCCTAACGTCCACTGGTGGACACCTTTGTGCTCCCCCACTACCTCACCTGTATCTATGTCAACAAAGTGTCCAGGCTTATCTTGGATATACTAAAAATAAATTCATATATTTACAGGGTTCCTAGCAATTTTGAATTATCAAATCCCCAGACTTCACCAGGTTTTCCCTAACAAATTCACAGAAATTACAGGTTATATTTTGAGAATTTATATTTCTTATAAAAAAGCCAACAAAACTAATGAAACTAAACTTAAATGTATTTGTACAAGAAATATAAAATATTAAAAATTAGAGCAGCCATGTCAAACTCAAAGTTACTGGTGGGCCAAAAGCATGAAGACCATCGACTAGGTGGGCCGCAAAACCTTATCTTGAAGAAGACAAACTACCGAAAATCTTGAGAAAAAGTACTATTATAGAACAAGTCTGTTTATTAAATTTCCAATAAAAAGGACATTACAAAAAAACTACAAACATTAAATTCTTTTGCCAGATATTTGGCATCTTTTGTCTTTAATTAAGTTGTCTATTTGTGGCGCGAATTTATCGGCGGAAATAACTTTTAAAACTGCGTCCGTCAATCGCGATCATGCGGGAGATTTGTTTCCTTTCATCAAAGAAAATAGTTGTTCACACTTATAGGTACTTCGAAACATTGACAGGATTTTACAGACAAATTTTCTTATTTCTTGGTATTGAACAGGCAAGTACAGGGTTTTTTTTTATATATTGCCACCCCCCTTATCTTTTTTATTTGACATTTTAGAAAAATGTGTCCCAAATAAAAGTTTAATGGTTTCAAATGAATTTTTATGAAAACATTTTTTTTTCATATACAGGGTGTTACAGAAAGTCTGGGCGTGGTCCAAGTTTCTTATTTCAAATAGGTACCCCATTTTTTTATTGAATTTTCGGATTCTCCTGAGAATTTTACACATTTTTTATAAGGGATATTCTATACTTAAATCTAAAGCCTAAAGAGATATTGTTATTTTTTGAAAACTATTATGTAAAACAGGTAAACATTTTTCTGGTCGTAAACTGGCCATTGACGGTGATCTGTCGTTCTGTCAATTCATTGAAAAGATGCATTACACTGACGAAGAAAGATGTGATATTCTTCGCATTTTCTAGAAGAATAATAATAATGCTTGCGCGGCAAGAAGAGAATATCAGCGGCTTTTCCCCATGCGAGCTATTCCATCTCGAAAAACTTTCAAAAATATTGAACTTGGTTTTCGAAATCGAATGACTGTTAAAAGAAAAAAACGTACTGCGGTTATTAATGAGGAGGAGGAATTAAATATTTTATTATTTTTTCAAGGTAGGTTAATAGAAATTACCCACAGGATATAAAGTAACTTACGCAAATATTATTTATTTTCAGAAAATCCAAATGCAGCCTTAAAAGACGCATCAATTTTTTTTAATAAATCTATTTTCAAAATTTATTCGACATTAAAAAAGCATGGATATTTCCCATACAAAATTTTACCCGTCCAGAAATTAACTGAAGATCAGAAAAACCAACGAACCATGTTTTGCCAGGAAATGTTGCTGATGAAAGATGAAGATAACAATATTTTTCAAAAAGTTTTATGGTCAGATGAATGCGCCTTTAGTACTGCCGGGATTCACAACCGGAAAAATGTTAGATTTTGGGCAACGGAAAACCCTCGGGCCATGCGTGAAATTAAAACCCAAGGTCGGAAAACTTTAAATGTGTGGTGCGGGCTCCTTCACAACAAAATTATTGGACCGATTTTCATTGATGGATCTTTAAATGGAGAAAAATATCTAAATTTATTAAATAATGATCTGGAACCTATTTTGGATGACTTACCCCTCCGTCAATACAACCAAATTATTTGGCAACAAGATGGAGCCCCACCACACAATGTTTTTGCGGTCCTAAATTTTTTAAATCAAAATTTTGAAACGTGGATTGGTCGGACTGGACCGATTCGGTGGCCGCCCAATAGTGCCGACTTAACACCTCTTGACTCTTTTCTGTGGGGATTTTTGCAGAATAAAATATATGAAACTCCCACGGAAGATATAGAGGTGTTAAGAAGGAGAATAATTGAAGCCATTGAGGATTTAAACAATAATCATGCACAATTCATTATTAATGCGATTAATAAAATCGAAGCAGATTACACAAATTGTATTGAAATGAATGGTGGACATATTCAGCAATTATAATATTTATATTTCATTTCATTATTGAATTATTTGATAATATGTAGTTTTTTGTAATAAACACAGCGTCAAAAAACTTGGACCCCTTCATAAGACGCAATGCAAAAATTCTCTGTTTCAAGACCTTGTATCTTGAGTAATAAATGATCCAACCATGTGATTAAAAAAAGTGTATGTTAACGAATAGCAGGGCTGCCACTTTTAGCCACATGAAATATTCTATTGTAATTAGAACGCTCTACAGAGTGTTTAAAAGTTTCTCAACACAGGACCTAATGCAAATTAAATGGGAGGTCTGGCTAAAAAAAATTAAACTCTCCTTATTAGCTTGCTGATTACAATATCATGGCTCAGTTAACTAAAAGTGGTAGTCCCGCTATTCGTTGACATAATCATTTTTCAATCACTTCGTTCTTCGTTCTATTACTGAAGATACGCGGTCTTGAGGAAAGCTTATTTGCATTGCGACTTATGAAGGGGTCCAAGTTTTTTGACGCTGTGTGTAGTTTTTAAAATATTCTTTTCTGTTTTCGTTAATATTATACATATATTTTTTAAAAACATGTGTTGCCTTAATTAGATTCATATGCATATTTCCAAAATTCGATGTTTTTGGAATACCCCGTAGAAGGAAAAAAATCCACGTCTGATATTTCAAAAAATGTTTGTTTAGATGGCGATTCGTTGGAAGATGGTGATTTCTGTTCTGGTTGCCTGTGTATTTTCGTTATTCTCATAAGCTATGCGAAGGTTGTCGGATTTTTCCTCATCGGAAATGTGACATTTTATCCAGAAATTGACAGAAAGTCTACCAAACAGTAAAACAGTCACCGTCAATGACCAGTTTACGACCAGAAAAATGTTTACCTGTTTTACATAATAGTTTTCAAAAAATAACAATATCTCTTTAGGCTTTAGATTTAAGTATAGAATATCCCTTATAAAAAATGTGTAAAATTCTCAGGAGAATCCGAAAATTCAATAAAAAAATGGGGTACCTATTTGAAATAAGAAACTTGGACCACGCCCAGACTTTCTGTAACACCCTGTATATGAAAAAAAATGTTTTCATAAAAATTCATTTGAAACCATTAAACTTTTATTTGGGACACATTTTTCTAAAATGTCAAATAAAAAAGATAAGGGGGGTGGCAATATATAAAAAAAAACCCTGTACTTATAAAATTCGAATGTACCAACACTCTCAAATTTTTGTTTTAATTAGGTCTGACACTGAATCTCATCTACTTCCATTTGCAAGTGAGGGGGAACTTTATCAATATCGATAGTGAAAAGACCAGTAAATAGTGAAAATTGTTTTCTTGGGTCTTAAAATCCTGAAAACGCTTCTCAAATTCTGCCAGAAGGCATTATCTTTGAATATATTTTGTATGATATTGGGACACTTATGCTTTCCTGATATGCCTTACAAGTCAGCAAATGTGACAGATTATCCTCTGCTAACTGTTTTTTTTTCCACAACATCATCTTACATTTGAAAGCTTTAACATGACCATGCATATTTGTAATAACTTGACGTGGTCCTTGCAATTTCGTATTTAAGTCCGACAAGTGTTTTGTGATATCTACCATAAATGAAAGATCTTGTAAAAAAGTACATCGCATAATAAGCTGACATCTTCTCCTTTTGTTTCCATGAAAACGCGTATTTCTTCTTTGACTTTCTGAAACCGGTCGAGTACCATAGAACACGAAAGCCATCGCACCTCTGCATAATATGGTAAACCAGTGTATTCACTTTCTAAATTACGTAAAAATGCAGAAAACTGTCGCTGATTAAAGCCTCGTGACCTTATGAAGTTTATAATTTTTTTCACTGACCTTAAAACACTTTCCAACTTGATCACTTTTGAGCATAAAACTTCTTGGTGGATTATACAATGAATATGATGAAAATCTGGTTTGTCACTGCCCCACTGTCCCTGATCTTTGTAATATTTTAACGAAGCCATTTTTTACTCCAGTCATTGAAGGAGCTCCGTCTGTTGCAATGGAACACAGTTTTGACAAATCTAAATTGTACTTTTGCAGAAATCCATAAACAGCATTGAAAATACCCTTCCCATTTGTTGCATCATGCAATGGTACTAGTTCCAGTAATTCTTCAGACACATTGATATCTGTATCAACTGCATGAAGAAAAACAGCGAGTTGCGCCACACCACACACACATCCGTACTTTCGTCACAGGCAATAGAAAATGCAATGAAAGAGTCTGATTTTGTTTTTATTTGATCACTTATGGATATCTAAACATAAGCTGCTGATCTTTCAACCGTGATTTTATTTATTTTATTTTATTTATGATAGGTTTTTTCGGGTATAATAATATTTGGGGCGAAAGAACGTGCATAAAATAGAATTTGAAGTAGAATTTAAAATACATATTGTTTACTTAGAATTTCCCTTGTAATAAACGACCATTAAAGCAGCTTTTTCGGAAGGTTCCGCCGAAATATAATGTATGTCTAAATATTGCATTTACGTGTCAAACTATCTCTAGACTAATGAATATATAATACTTAAGACTATTCACAAATAAAATGACTATTAAATAATGGGGTGACAACAACTACACCATCATAAATATAATTTCTATAATATCAACTTGGTTTTACACCAATATAAATATTGTAAGCATTGTTAATCTAAATAATCGCTTTCAGCCAAAAACAAAAAAAAAACATATCGATAGTATTTATTTAGTTGTTTTTATTTCCAAGGTGCGTATACCAATGTATTTTAACATTAATTTCAAACTCGAGTTTTAAAAATTGTAATGTCCCATTTTAACATTTTATTGTAATAGTTTTTAGTGTGTCAATCGATGTTTTATAGTTTTGTATTTATTGTAGGCCAAAAGCTGAAAAAGCTCTCTATGAAGCGCGAAACGTTAAAGAAATAAATAATTCTTTTAAGAAAATAAACCAGTATGCCCAAGTATGTTTAAAAAAAAAATAATATATATATATATATATATATATATATATATATATATATATATATAGTAGTTTTATGAATATCATAGTGGCGTTTTATGTTATATAATTTTGGGACACCGACTGTACTATTACAAATCAAACAAATAATTTTTATTTCACTTCAGAGCAAAAAAAACTCTAATTCTAAAATAATATTGTGCAAGCACTTGAGTGCAAGCTATATGTAATGGGCCTGTTTATTGATTTCTCACGCGCATTCGATATGGTAGATCATCGACTTCTAATATGTAAGTTGCAGAAATGTGGAATCCGTGGAAAGCCCCTTGCATTACTCACTTCATACTTGGAAAGACGATACCAATGTGTTGTTGTGAATGGCAAAAGAAATATTTCGAAAATTATTACTTAGGGTGTTCCCCAAGGATCAACCCTCGGGCCATTGCTTTATTTGGTTTATGCTAACAACCTCATACTATATCTAGAAAAAGTTTCACCTAGAGTCCTTTCCATTTGTTACGCCGATGACACCAACATCCTCATAACTAGACAAGATCTACTATCATTAAAAACCATGGCTGAAAAGGTGTATAAAGGGGTAATTCTTTGGTCAGAGAAAAATAAATTGGTTTTAAACAAAAACAAAACAAATTGTCTCCGATTTTCGTCTCAACTACAAGAAAGCAACAACACCATGATTTTATGTGATAAATCTGATGACACTGTCTACTCCACTGATACAACGAAAATGCTTGGTATAGTTTTAGACAGTGCCCTTACTTGGCAAGTACATATAGATGAATTGTGTAAAAAACTGTGTAGCTCTTGTTTTGCCATCAAATACCTAAGAGCGTCCAAATGTCTTTTGACTGCAGACGATTTAAAATTTTTGCTCCCGTTTACACTGACTCAAATGCACTGCAATCTGACATTGGAAGGCTCATCAACTGGTGCAGCACTAATTATCTCCATCTTAACATATCCAAGTGTAAAGTGCTCCGTTTTCATAAACGCATTAATCCTGTTCTCTCCTCCTACTTCATAAATGATGTAACACTAGAGGTTGTTAGTTCTTACACTGACCTAGGTGTTATTTTTGATGACAAACTAACATTTAATCTGCATATTGACAGCATTGTACTCAAGGGTTTTAGATTGTTGGGCTTTATAAAAAGGAATACAAGGCATGTGACTGACACCAAAGCAATTGTCTGTCTGTATTACTCACTGGTACGGAGTGTTTTGGAGTATTGTTCAACAATATGGAGTCCATCATACCAGTGCCATAACGATAGAGTTGAAAAAGTACAAAATAGATTTGCGAAATACCTCTCATATAAATTTAATTTTCCATATCAGGATCTATCGTATAACACTAGAGCTCTTCTATGCGGCCTTCAAACCCTTGAGTTTCGGAGACGTAAGGCAATTCTTGTTTTTCTACATAAGCTAATAAATGGAGACATTGATTGTGAAATATTGTTGGGGTCGGTCTCATTTTTGGTACCTATTAGGAGAACAAGACAACCTCAGCTATTCTTTGAAAGATACCACCGTACAAATTATGGGTCTGGCGCATTTATTGACCGACTAGTGTGTAATTACAATCGTCATTTCGCAGAATATGACATCTTTAGACTTAGCACTTTGCAGCTAAAAAGGCAGCTAAATGGATTGCTTTTGTGAGGTTTTTTACACTTCTTATTCATATGGATTTATGTATTCCTTTGTAATTTTTTTTGTCTGTAAATGTGTATTTGTGTATCAATTTTTTTTCTCTATTTTAAATGTTTGATGTAGTTACTGTTTTTATTGGGTCTCTCGATTTTGACTTTTTTATTTTGACCTTGTTTACGAATCCGTACCATTTAGAATGTTTAGCATTCTGTAGTGTACGTTTCAGAAGGACCACTTGTCCGATGCGTGCATCGGCTACGTCCTTTTATAAGTTAAAAAAAAAAAAAAAGTCTAAGCAATCATTGCAGTCAAAGTACACTGCTCACATTGTACTACTCAAACTTTCACTCCCATATTCACTATGGTATTCTGAACTGGGGAACCAGTGTGCACAATAAACGTGTTTTTCTGTTGCAAAAGTGTGCAATAATGGTGAGTGGCCTCTCTTACAGAGATTCATGTAAACCCGTTTTTAAATCTTTACAAATTTTAACATTATTTGATTTGTTCATACTTGAAATTTGTCTATATGCATACAAAAATAAATCTTTTCTGCAGTCTACTAGAGAACCTCATCATCATGACACTCGTAGGAGACATCTTCTCTTGCCAAGTGTTCATAGAACTAGTTCTTATCAGAAAAGCATATTGTTTAATGCATGTAAATTTTATAAAGTTCTTGAAAAAAGTATCAGGGGCTCACCATCTGTCAATATATTTAAAAACAAATTAAAGAAATTACTATTGGAGAAGAACTGCTACAGTTTTCATAACTTTTTTATTACATGGGCACCTAAAGTATCAAAAAAATTGGTTAGTGCGCCCATATAGTTTTGTCTGTCAAGTTAAAAAAAAATATTATATTTAGATTACTTTTTAACTGAAGAAATAAAAATATTATTGTTATTATTATTATTAATTCCTACTTTTCTTGAAAGATTGTTAAGTGTTGTAACAATAAGTGCGCAACTCAACTCGAAACTCTATCGCAACTGACTCATAACTGACTAAACACTGAAGGACTGAACCCAATTGAACACGGCTTATATACGGATTGTGATTTCTCGAGTTCTTTCCAGAATGTTCAGACAGCGTCATCTGTGTTTTTGCGCGATAGAATTTCATGGAACAAGCGAGACAACGTTTGGCTTTAGGTTGAGTGTGTGTAGTTCATCCTCCTAAACATAGATGGCCCTATGTACAATTGTACATTTTATTATACCAATCAACTTGTTCGCGGGCCGCATTATCTGGCCTTTTTCAAAACTGATTTGGGCCGCAGAAAAATGCTCACTGGGCCGCATGTTTGACATGGTTTTATTAGAGCAAGCAGGGTTACTTTAACTAAAAGAGGTATACATTTTTAAAACGATATTCTGTTCTATTTAAAACTAAGTAATAAAAATGTAGTTATACAAAGCATTTACAAACAAAAAATTAATATATACTTGCGGCATGTCATTATTAAAAGTTAAAATGAAAACAATTATAGAAAAAATAAAAAACAAGTATTTTAAATTTTTAGTCTCAACTCTGATATTTCCAGTTCCATGGATGCTGCTTCCTTTTCTAGTTTTTTCTTTTTTATTTTCTAAATCATAAAGATCACTTTCAGCTTTTTTTTTTTCAACATCAATTTCTTTTTCTTCCCCTTATCGGAAATTTGGGTTGTCAAAGGCATCTTGATACGTTTTGTAAGCATTTTTAACACATACCCTGATTTTGTCGGAAATATTAACATTTAATACACCACCTATTTGATAAATTGCGTCATATACTTGTCTTTGGCAGATAATGGACTCCTCCAACAGATTTTCAACTAAAATATTTTTATTGATGGAAAACCCAGACTCAACGGGTGCGTTTCCATGAGAAAGGATCAAAATTACCTTAATAATATGCCACGATTTTTGAAGTAGTCATTTTGTCCCAAGAAATATGATTTGAAAAAATTTATAAATTCGCTATCTTTTAGAAGCCGACTATACTGGTTGACTTTTTTCTGCAATTTCTATGGAAATTATTTCTTTTTAGTAAAAATACTGTAACATATTTTGGGCTCTTATATGTAAAACTCCTTGATCAAGCATGATGTTTGGTTTTAAGCATGTTACATTTTTAATAAACTTATATTTAAGACAACTTCTTTCTTTGATTTATCAAAAATGTCTGACATTCCGACAAAAAATAAGTTTGTCCTTTTCAGGTACATTTAGGTATTTTAATGCTTTTTTAGTGGCAAAACCAACATCCGTCTTATTAGTTGGTAAAAGAATATCCTTATTATCACAATTTAATTTTAAAATTTGTTGGAGACCTTTATCCATAACTTGTGTTTTTAAGATATTTTTGATTAATTTGTTTAGTATTTGTAATATATCATACAAAAAAGAAACCTGAAAACATAAAAAAATAAAAAAAATAACTTAACAAACCTCTTTAATAAAATCCGGGAAATTCCTAGACCCTATGAAGCATATCCCCATACTTTCACGTTTCAATGCGTACTTTTCCAAGTTATTTTCGACAGCCATGTGTTTCACTTCTGACTTTGTTAGATCTCCAAGTGGAAACATTGTCCTTCTCAATGCTTCTTGTTCCACTTGACATAAAAAGAATGTCTGATCCTTTCTAGTATCTTTGGCTCTTAAAAGCCTAACATCTCAAATAAAAAAAAATGTAAGTCTCAGTCCAATAAGGGTTTAATATACTTATTTCCCAACTATACTACCTAATTCTTGAACTGCTACCGTAACCGGAAAACAACCAGACAAGATATTCCTACTGAGGGCTTTAGTTGGTAGTCAAATTTGAGTTCAGAATCTATGTCAAATTCAGTTACAAGAGATTCGAATCACACCATGCTTTAATTTTATTAATATCCATTAATATAGTGTTATTCAATAAATTGACATCAGCAGAATACTATAAAATCGTCGAGTTGTCTGCAAATAATGTGAACAGACCAGCAATACCCAAGTTAGCAGTCATTTGTATAAATAAAAAGAGAAGTGGGCCCAAGCCTTCTCCACAGTTATTAGCTTGGGATTCAGAGGCACTGAACCTACAAAGATCTTTTGTCTTGGCCCTGACAAATAGGACTCAAAACAGAAAAAGCCACTCCTCTAAAGCCATACCAGTTAAGTTTATGCAGCAGAATTCTGTGATTGACACAGTCAAATGCCTTAGATA
Source organism: Kuschelorhynchus macadamiae (assembly GCA_030620095.1). Lineage (NCBI taxonomy): Eukaryota > Metazoa > Arthropoda > Insecta > Coleoptera > Curculionidae > Kuschelorhynchus > Kuschelorhynchus macadamiae. The sequence goes on from JAUTXW010000312.1 coordinate 1,598,805, forward strand.
AGTCACAGAAATCTGCCACAGCGAATTTCCCTTTATTAATTTGATTATACAGGTATTCCAATAAGTTGAACATAGCATCTTTGTGCATTATTTTTCTTAAACCTGACCCTGTCATGCTCACAATAACAACAAATGTTTACTTAAAGCTAAAAATCTTATGAACGGTGCTTAATTCATCTCAGTATTCACACTTAACACCAGATATTTATTTAAAAATAAACATTTAAACAAATATATATATATATATACTTATTCTTTCTTCTGATGCTTTGAACAATTCTCAAATGAGTAGACAACAATTATAGTAACAAAAATATCTATTCTTAATTCAGATAATACAAATTTAAGTCCAGTTAAAACAATTTTGTACAAGAATATTAAATAACGTCTACAATCCAGATGCATTTAAACAAATCATTAATACCTGTATTTTTACCAGACTCTAAACCATAATTACCTTCATTAGGATTATATGCTTCTAAATATGGCCCAAAACTAGTTCTAGCATAGTGTCCGGTGGCGATAGCATCAGCTTTTACATATTCCATTGCATACTTGTAAAAGTAGTTAAATTTAATATTTCGGTTGCATAAAATGTCCGGGTTTGGTGTGCAGCCATTTTCATATTCTTTAACTAAATTGCTAAAAAATTCAAATTACCACATAAGCGGTGTATGCTAGTGAATGATATGCTTACCAGAATACTTCATTCCAGTACTCTTTGACAAAATTTACATGATGCAGCTTAATATTCAACTGACTGCATAAATAGCTAGCATCACTGTAATCCTCGTCAGCTATGCAGCTTCCTTTTTCATCTGTTATATCCCAGTTTCTCATAAAGACCCCTTGAACATCGAATCCTACAAAACGCCATTTGAACTATTTGAGGCTTACAACTCTTTACTTCTCTTCCAAATATCGATAATCGTTCAAAATATATAAAGGGCCGCTATTACCTCTGTTTTTCAGCAGCAGTGCTGCAATTGCACTATCTACTCCTCCTGAAATCCCTAAAGCTACACGTTTTATCATTTTTTAAAGTTTTATTCAAACATTTGAAAAAATTGCAAGAAATAAAATAGTGTTATGTATATTTTTAATTCTACTTTTTTTTTCTTTTGTCTTTGTTGGCTTCTGTTTCTTAATTAGTATGGTTTGCCAGCTTGTTCTCCACCGGGGGGCTGAATCAAAGTTAAGGTGACTTTCCTAGACGATTTACAATTTATTCCATTTTGGAGATGGTATCGATGAAACCTTCAGATAACAAGTCCTGAGCTTCCAGTATACCCTTATTCCTAATACCTCCCTCAAATTTATCAAATTAATTTTAAAATCTCTCTACTGCAACTTCGTTTTAACTAAGTGCCTTTTGAGAGTACTCCTGGTAAAGGTTGACCTTACCTTTCAAGCTATCCCCTTATCTCTTCTACTCCCGTCGTTTAGCGGCCAATTATGCTAATACTTTATGTACAATCGGACAGACGAACAGGAGAATCACATTCATAGTGTATGCTCCCTTTCTAGCGTGGTCGTTAGTCCCCTTTCAGAGCGCTTGAGTCTTCTGCATGCTACCGAAATGAAGCAACAAACCGAACAATGGAACCACTTATGTTAAAACACAGAAATCTGCCTTCTATAAATAATTTCTACGGCAATTGTGGAGTTCCTGCAACTCTTTTACTTTCAGCGTCATTCTTCAGTAATAAAACAGAGGTATATCGGTGCTAACGGGCTCGCACCTTTACCGAATATAGCTAATTATTAGATTGCACGTGGTTTTTAATAGTCTGAACAAATCAGGCTTGTATTTGTGTTTATTTACAATTTTGGAGTATATAATTTATAAAGGATAGCTTTTATTTCTTCCCAAATACTTCCCACTTGCACAATCGGGCAACCCTTACGCTTTTTTTATGTGCGAACTTGAAGACAAGTGAAATGAAATCCAAAAAAGTTGTAGAAATCTTCACTCTCACTTCGTTTGACCACTTTTTAAGGCGATTACTTCTACTCGTAGTGTTTACAGAAGCACAAACGGGAGCAGCCTAATTTGATGCGCGCGCATTGCAAATCTGAATTCCGATTATTTGACGGATCTAATTACGACTTTAACGATAGTTTATAGCTTTAATTATTGTTTTGTCGACAAATCTAGGCTGACCTAACGATACAGATCAACATAACAGTATAGGTTTTGTTAAAAAAATCCTAGTTTTAATACAGATACACTGTTTTACATCACTTAAAAAAAACCTAACTAGAGCTAACGAAAACGCAATACAATTTTTAAAACAAAACAGCATTGAAATTGATAAGTTTTCCGTAAAAGTAAAACACCACTTGTTTATACTCCGCCGAATAACCTATCTTCCGACAGCATGCGCGGACGCTTTGTAGGGTTGCTCTCCGAACGGTTCTTCAACGCTAGTGACAAAATATTTTTCCTGTAAAATTACTTTTAATGAATCATATTTAAAAGTACACCATTGCGGAAGTTTCAGAAGAAAAGTAAAATATATCTACATAACGCTTTATATAATAAACATGTTTATCCACAACATTTAACCGAATTCGTCCCGTCAAGTTTTGAAACAGTACTTCACGTTCAATAACTGCGACATCTTACATCCACTATAATTAGGCACTCCAACGATCTGTCACTGTCATGTCATTTCTGGGTTGTCGTAGGACAAACAAACTGATTTAGCCAATGAGGCTTAAATATTCGTTTGATAAGTCCCACAATAAATTGGTCAAATAGCTGTCGTAGGACATGACAGATCGTTGGACTGCCCTATAGGAGTAACATACTTTCAGGTGGGTTTTTTAACTTCTCTTAGCTAAAACAACATATCAATCTTGACAAAAAAAATTCTTGCGGTACAACCAATTTAATATGAATTACGGAGGTGCGTGTAATTTATATTCCTAAATTACCGGCATTTACGAAGAGCAGACAAAATTGTGATGCAAATGATCTTTTATGCAATTATTTTGACTCGCGCATATTCAAAGGACATGTCACAAAGAGAATTTTTATATTAAGAAGACGTATCTATCATTTTTCTTTTGTTAATACAAGACGCTGCTTCGACAATATCAGATTTCATAAAACATCCTTAAGAGTTGAGTGTTCAGTTTAAGAAACGATAAATATACTTAAAAATGATTTTATTAATGCCTTGAAGAAGTCGATAAGGCTAGAGTTCTTAACAACATTTCGCTTTATGACAAATTTAAAAAATGTACTTAAAGATCTCTTAAGATAGGGCCTTTTTAACTTTAAGACACACTTGACAACCTCCTGAAGAATATTTAAACTTAAAAAGGTTTAATGAGGTTTATAAAAAATTTTTATAAGTATCCTGAGGACTTTTATAACGATTAAATTGTTTCTTGGCTGTATACATACATCTTGTCTGAAAAGTTGCACATTACCTATTTCATGATTTTTGCTGTCTATTATAAAGAGTCGCATTTTAATTAGAAACAACATAATTTTTAACTCGACAAAAAATAAAAAGACATCTATCCCAGAATTTTTTCAAAAATGTCATTAATGCAAACCATCGTTTCCAGGTATAGTTATAGGACTTAAATATTTACGTTTTTACTTAAATAACGATTTTTTGTAAACTAACTTCTTTCTAAAACAAAGAGATACTTTTTATTAACGTTTTTAAATATTACACTAATCTTACAATAATACACAAATGCATTTTGTTAACGATTTTATTTTCAGAAATATTTACAAAAAGTCATTACGTAAACCTAAAGAATAGGAAACTAATTTCATCAATCACATCAAACGATTAATTTTTTTTAACAATTTGTTATACCTAATGTTTTTCCCCAAAAATTTATTTACCACTACTTTTTTTTTGTTAAAATCATAAAATTAAATAAGTTTGTACATTTATCGAGTGTCAATACAAATGATGCGTTTCATACGCAAAAATTACATTTTTCCTAGTTTTTTCCTGACATTTAATATTGCATAAATAAATAACGATTTTTTTAACGTCCAGATTTTTTTTTTAATTGTACATGAAAGGATATGACAAACTTATGAAAATGTGAAACCAATAATATAATTTTAAATAAATATAAGAAATACGCAGAAAAAAAAAGATAAGAAAACGAAGAAAAAAAAACCACTTGACCTTGTGAAAGCCCAGACTTATTTTTTAGAAGTATTCAGAAATTTTGTTGTGTTTACAATTACGAGCCCAGTCGCATCAAAGGCGTATTTAAAATAATTTTATTTTTATCATCTAGTATTTACTGCATGTAACTTAGCTTCAACAAATGCCACTACGTTTATTTGATAGTATGTGGTATTACCAATTAATTAACAATATCGCATATCTTTATCACTACAATAAGTACTATATAACAAAAATAAATATCTCTTACGTATTGCCTTGGTCCAATACATATGCGACTGGGCTCGTATAAAGAAATTTTTGAGTACATTACATAAAAAAAAAACTTAATTCTCTTTTTGTTTTTCAATTTTAAATTTTAAAATTCCACGTTCAGATTTGTTAAACTTTTCGGCATCTTTAATTTTTATTTCTGACGTTCCGACCAACAATTACACCAATCTCTATCTTTTTGCAGATGATACCGCTCTAATGTCTACAAACAAAAACTTAAACATATTATCATCCAGGCTTCAAAGGCACATTGGTGCCATTCAAGTCTGGATGAATCACTGGAAGTTGGATCTTAATCCCTCAAAAACTCAAGCTATTATTTTCACAAAAAATAGTAGAATCCTTACGGCTAAAAAAGTCAAGGTGGTTGCAGCGCTCTCAAGCATGTGACTTTATAGTTGAACATAGGAAAGGGACAAACCATAAAAATGCTGATGTTTTATCAAGAAGACCATGCCCAGAAAGGTGCAAACACTGCAGCAGACACAAGGAAAGAGAAGATCCTGACGATTTTCATTGCCAAAGAAGAAAAACACTTCAAAGCTCTCAAGAATGGGACCCAAAAATTGTATCCAAAGATCAGCAAGAAGGCCCAAATATTGGCCCTTAACCCAGATGAAATTAGAAAATTCACTAAGACCTTACTACCAGAAATTTAAAGGATACTGGGCTTTATGGGACTCTTGGTAATAAAAGACGGTCTGTTAAAAAAAATCTGGGAAATTCCTGAAGACAAAAATAACAAATATCAACTACTCATCTCAAGGAAAATTCCTAAAGTTTTGCAAGCCGTACACAACGGTGTCGGCGGAGGACACTTTGGGGTTATGAAAACTCTCGAAAAAGTTCGAGAAAGGTTTTATTGGTTGTGAAGTCGTGCAGATGTAAAAGATTGGTGCCGAACCTGTGAGAACTGCGCCGCCAGTAATAAAATGAAGCAATACAACATGGGAGCACCCTTTGAACGAATTGCCATTGATATAGCAGGACCATTTCCAGTTAGCAAGTCCGAGAGTCGCTTTGTGCTAGTAGCGCTGGATTACCTACTTCAATAAGTGGCCAGAAGTCACTCAATACCCAATTCAAGAATGGATTTGCCGATGGAATTTCAAGGGAAATACACTCGGACCAAGGCAGAAACTTTAAATCCGATATATTCAAAAGCCTGTGCAGCTTATTAGGAATTGATAAGACAAGAAAAACCCCTCTTCATCCGCAGTGAGATGGAATGGTTGAACGATTTAATAGAACTTTGGAGAACTACCTGAAAATTCAAGGTAATGAATACCCCACTGGGGTATTTCGGTTTTAATACTGATGCCCCCTAAGGAAACTGCCTGATGAGCCTTGCCGGGTCAGATACCACGGTAGCAGATGGCACCTTGGGCCTTAAACAAACATAGCGTCATGTTTTGGTTGTTTCTCGACAAAATGTTGAAAGAGTAAATTTCCTTACGGTTAGTTCTTTCGTTTCGTATAACTTTTTATGACCAGGAACCACACAGCAATCGATATTTCTGTATCCTGTCTATATATATATATATATATATATATATATATATATATATATATATATATATATATATGAAAAGTTTTAAACATACTAAAAACTTCAATAGAGATACTGGTTACTGTCTACATCACACGTGGAAACCGACCTTAACACAGGGTCAGCGCAAGCACAAATTGGGTATAAAAACTCGCCTGAATCTCTCCAAGCTCATTGAGTGTTCAGATCTCGTAGAGTAAAAATCCCTGAAGATGCCTCGTGCAACTGAAGGTGAAACGTCAGATAGTAATTTCAATTTAACAAGAACTATGATTTCTTAATTGAGCAAATCCGTGAAAGGTTCCTTTCTATACTTACCAAAAGTAACCTTAGATGATCAGCCGTTTTGAGAATGACTGCATACAAGACCTAAAATGACCTTTCATCTACTTATAAGTGACCTATTTTGGAAAAATGACCGGTCATTTATAAAAAGTACCAAATATCGGACAGAATAGGGAACTTCCACTTTTTTGAGCCATCTGGAGAGGTAAAGGTTTCTCTGAAACATACTTAAGTCCTAACAATAGAACCAGTGGTGGAAGACAGATAAAAATACAAGAGTTCTAACCACACTCCACCACAATTTGTTACGTTCTGGACGCGCGTTACGCTAACCAAGTTAGCATCATCAGCAGATGATATAAGCTAAAGTAACTTACCCTAACAGAGACTATTTATAGGTAAATGTGGTAACACTTGGTTGCACCCGACTGCACCGTTGTCAAGTAAGCAATAGAGGGGACTATAGTGAATAGGCCCTCTGACTTTATTTAGTGCTTTCTTACCACATTATCTATATCTATACTCTCAACTGCATCCAATAATCTATTATTAGATACATTTGTAATTAACTTAAGATTAATTATTCCTATTTGGTGATTGTTTTCCAAAGCATGTTGGGCAACGCTTGACTTTTCTGTTCTTCCATATCTTAAATGTGCCATATGTTCTTTAAAACGAATGTTTATGGAGCCTTTAGTTTGCCCAGCATATTTTAGATCGCAGTCATTACAGCTAATTTCATAGATGCCACTCCTCTCCTTAAAGTCGACTTCGTCTTTAGGGTTTCCAAGGAGATTTTTCAAACGGTTCTCCGTTTTGTAGACTACTCTAAAACATACGTTTTTAAATACTGTTTCTAGACTTCCCGTATATCTGGGATCATATGGGATTACTATGATCTTATTGGGAGCCTCAGGTGCTTGAAGAGTAGTAGCATCATTTAACATTTTCTTATGCTTATGTCTATTTACTAATTTATGTACAAAATTATCATTATATCCATAAGCTAAATTTTTAATCCGGTTCATTTCTTTGTTAAAACGTTCTATACTTAATAGAAAATTGACTAACCTGTCAGTTAAGAAATGAAATGCTGCCATTTTGTGTTGACCGCAATGAAATGAATCGGATGTTATATATACCTATCAGTACTAGTAAATTTCCTATAAATATCAAATTCTAATTTATCGTTATTTCTAATAACTAACGCGTCGAGAAAAGGCAATTGCCCATTGTTCTCCTTTTCGTACGTAAAATTAATGGAAGGGTATTTGTTGTTTAATGTTTCTAAGAAACTTAAGTTAAATGTGGTAAGAAAGCACTGAATAAAGACAGAGGGCCTATTCCTGTAGTCCCTTCTATTGCTTACTTGACAACGGCGCAATCGGGTGCAACCAAGTGTGACCACATTTACCTATAAATGGTCTCAGTTAGGATAAGTTACTTTAGTTTTTATCACTGCTGATGATGCTAACTTGATTAGCGTAACCAGCGTCAAGAACGTATAGTTGTGGTGTAGTGTAGTTAGAACGCTTGTATTTTGATCTAAAACATACTTATGGCCGGTTGCAGAAAGCTCAATTAAAATTTAGAATGTTTAACGAAACGTCAAATTTGACAGCGAGCTCCTAGATTTCTATAAGCAGTTTGTCAAATCCGAAAGTTTGATTAAATAGTCTAAACAGCAATTAAATTTTGTGCAACTGGCTGTTAGTCACTTTACAGACATTAGTCACGGTAAACCATGTATCAAATTTTATTTAAAAATTTGAAAAAAAATGCACGAGGCGTATTTAAAAAACGAAACAAATATTAACATTTTAATCTGGTATCTCGCAAAACGAAGCGATTACGGACACCTGATAATATTACAAAAATAATTGAGTCAAGTTTTAATTTGTACTAGAAAAAAAATTGCAAACAAAATACATCAGTTTCACATTTTCCCAAACAAAATGCGCCAAAACAGTTTCCTCCGAAACAAATTTATTCTAAAACTAAGTATTTTCAGAAGATGGTATAAAATTACCTATACACCACTACATGTTTCTTTTTTTTTGTCTTCATGATTATTTCTTTTGCTGATCATAAAAAATTGTACATCCAAAAAGTGCATTATTTACAACTATCAACATCTAACTGAAATAATGGATTGTTAATGGTGAAACAATGATGAGGTAAACGAATATGGTATTTATAAATAAAATCAGACATATAGAAGGGATATGGGAGGGATTCTGTCCAAGTTTTGACTTTCAATTTCAGTCCAATCTAAGAATCCGGTTTGAATATGTAGGGTTTTAGGGATTTGACTAAACATGCTTAAATAACATTTGGTCAATTCCTTAACATTTTTGAGAAAAACGGCCTTAAATTTGTATTTTGTTTTATTAATTTTTAAGCACATCGTTAACACATTTGTTAATTTTATTACGTAAAAAAAATGCCTATACATTTTTTGTTAGTAAAATATCTGAACGACCTAATTTAAAAAATAAAAAACTAATAAATTGTTTTATTTTACCACAGAGTGCTTATTTGGAAACGGCAACACTGCCCAACGTAAAGAAACAGGCTTCAACGAACATAACAATTTTAAAACTTTCAATCGAACTTTATTATAACAACTATAACAGTAGCGCAAACAGCTTTGACTTTGCCGGAGGTGCTATGTTTAGTTTCCGATTTTCCTACTATGTTACCACGACAACGCGTATCCGATGACGTCGAGCTCAGCGCCATACAACGCTCTCGGTGAATTGCAGGCGCAATACACCATACCCACGCGTCGTTCAGTTTGCGGTGGTTATTTACTTTTATTTTCGCGGATTTCGCTGCAACCGGTGAGTTCTTTTGCAGTTAACTTGACTGTTTTGTATTATATTTATTTATGGTATTGTTACAACTTCAAATTCGAAGTTAGTAAATGTGATTGTTCAAGATTAAAAGACGTCTTTGAATTTATTACAAACTGTGACAAATCTGATGAAAAATCAATCCGCCTTGCGAAAGGATTTTTAGGTGAGATGAACGATTTTGAATTCACGTTTCTGGTGTTAGTGTTTAATGACATTTTCTCAATCACGGACATACTATTTGACGTTCTTCAAAAAAAAATCGCTTGACATTCATTTTTGCATATCCAATATAAAACGCTGTCGTGAGTCGCTCTGTAAAAAAAGAAATGAACATTTTTTTAATACCATGTTTGATAAAGCAAATTTTATTACAGAAATAAATCATTACTAACGTGAGCTTGCTAAGCTTTCACCTGAAAAAATTGGGGCTAAGTATAGAACCCTTTTTTATGAAATATTGGACCATATTTTAATGGAAATGACACTAAGATTTTGAGACTGTAAAAAACTTACATTTTCATGTTTGGCAGGTTCTGCTAAATTTTCCGACTGGCCCGTTTGAAAATTTGTTAGTTATGTAGAGAAATATTTTCAAAAAGTCAACGACTTAAAATTGAGCTAGGTCTTATTTTTGCCATTGAGAGTAATTGAAGGGCCCATTGCAAAAAGTGCCTAAATCACATTTTCGTCGTTTTTGAACTATCAGTGCCATCTAGGGTAACTTTTCATAAGCTTTCTAATGGTATCTCTAGAATTATTGTAAGATGTGCCTAAGTCATTATATGAGAATATGAATTCTTAAAAATAGTTGCCAGTTCAATGTAACATGTGCCTAAGTCCAGTAAAATATTGTATTAAATATCGCTGCAAGATGTGCCTAACTCCGCAATTTCTTAATATTTATATGTGATCGAATCAGTGCAAAAAGTGCCTTAGTCTACCACTGGCATATTCCCACGTAATATTGTCATGTATGTCATCAGCCATTTGCAAGCAGTGACACAAGGAAGGGTGCTTCTAGTGTAGTGTGGTAGTGTCTAGTTGTCTTTATTGTTAGAATATTGTGGTGATTATACCTAGTACATCGCACAGACGAGCCAGGTAAGTTGTGTCTTAGGATTTCAGTAATATTGTGTTCATATAAAATGATAATCTTATTTTAAGTTATCATAACCTCAAAACTATATTTTAATCACGATACACATAAGCTATAAGGCGGTATGTGGCAAACAAATTTGTCTGCTGGAGCATAGTATAATAAATACATGATCAGACATTAGCTTTTGTTTATACTAATAATATGCATTTCCATCGGTGGTACATTTTGTGATCTTATTATTTAGACATAGAGGTTATTTGGGTGTCTTTTATTGAGAAAGATTTGGCAGGCATGTTTGCCAGATGGCAGCATGCGCAGAGAGTTCGCTTTTAAGACTAGTTAAAGAACATACGGCGTTAGCTTTTATGTATCGTAATTTAAATAAAAATTTGCCAAGTTTGGACATTTCTTTCTCTTATCCGGTAATAAAATCGTCCGAATGAATACCTATTGGTCCCAAAGTGGCATACACGTCATTTTTGACCAATAAGCTAATTTTCGGGTAATTTTTTTTATCGAATGGCGATTGCATGAGAAGCTGGTTTTATAAATTCAATTTTATTTCGGATCACAAGCTTTAGAGAACAATAAAATATTTTTATATTATTTTTTTGTATTTATGAAGGTCTTATTAAAATTCGCCAAAAATGCAAAAGGTCCATACGAATTTAGCACAAAAAGTCTCCTTGTTACAGGTAACATGGATGACTGGAGCGATTTCTCTTCTTCAGGAAGTGAATTCGACATCTCACAAGCTGTTGTTAGCTCGTCGGATTCTGATTGTACATCACACTCAAATACCCCGCAAAAAGCGACAACCTAAAAGAAGTAGTGTTTTATCTCAAGACTCATCTTCAAAAGAAATGCGCCCCAGCGAAAATAATATAAACTACCCTGAAGGAAGCACCAATAAATTGCCTGTTAGAAGGAATTCACCACAACCTAGTTGCTCGTATCGCGTTTCTCAGAATTTAAACTGCCCAGAAAAGAACAGCAAAGAGTTAGAAGTTAGAAGTAGTTCGCCACAACCCAGTTGCTCATTCCACGTTTCTGAAGTGCATAAAACTTTTAGCAAAGCACCCAACATTAGCAAAGCACCAGTAGGAAGAAAAGAAGCTAACAACCCAGAACAAAAGTTTGTTGGAAAAAAGAGAAAACTAAAGCCAGAGACCTGGAAGAGGAATGTTAAAAAGAAAAGTCACTTTGATGCCCTTCATCGTCGACCAATACGTGACTGCCGGTGTAAGTGTGCCTCTATGCTAAATGTTGAGGAACAAACCAATATTTTTCAAAAGTTTAAAGCCTTTTCCTCCAGCACTGAGCAAAATATTTATCTGAAAGGATGTACATAGCCACAAACACCACGACGTTCAAGAAGCAGAAAACATGATGCAAGAAGCAGAAGTGTTTCATATAAATATATAGTGCAAGTAGGAGGAAAAACAATACATCTTTGCCAGAATGCTTTTTTGGATTTACATGGTATAAAAAGATCCAGACTCAGACGCAAAATCCAGACATCTTCCACTATCTTAAAAGATCTAAGAGGCCGACACGAATCGAGGCCAAAACGAATTTGCATTGATGCTTTAAATAAAGTAAGGAGGTTCATAGAGGGAGTTCCTGCTCGTGAATCCCACTATTCACGTGCGCAAAATAAACTAAGAAAATACCTGGAACCAAACTTATCAGTAGCCGAGCTTCATCGCAGGTTTTTGGAACAAAATCGTGATCAAACGAAAATTAGTTATGAAATGGTTCGAAGGGTATTTACTGAGGAATTTAATATTAGCTTTGGGTTTCCTAGAAAAGATATTTGCAAGACTTGCACGACATTTTTGGTTTCCTTACAGCAAGCAGATTTAAACGGCAATGAAGATACAAGGAGAGATTTAAAAGTTCAACAGGAACTTCATTTGAGAAAAGCAGCTGTCTTTCAAGATGAAATAAAACAGGTTGTCAAAGATAAAGATCCGAACATTCTCGCAATATGTTTCGATTATCAAAAGAATATGCCAGTCCCAGTCACAAATATTCAAGATGAATATTACTTGCGACAGCTATGGATCCACAACTTGGGAGTTAAGAATCTAGCCACTAGTGAAACTACTATGTACATGTATGGTGAACATTTTGCACAAAAAGGACCTAATGAGGTAATTTGATGCTTGGACGATTTCATTGCTGAGAACAGAACAGAGAATCATAACATTCTTAAGCTGTACTGTGACAACTGTTTCAGTCAAAATAAGAACCGATTTTTGTTCGCTTATCTTGATCAGCTATGCTTGAACGGCATTTTCGACAGCATACAAATTTTATACCCAGTTCCTGGTCACAGTATGATGCCCATAGATCGAGACTTCGGTTTAATAGAAAAGAGGAAGCTAAAATCTAAGAAAGTTAACAATCCAAAATATTATGTCAATTTAGTTACTAGTTGTAAGAAAAATAATCCCTTTAAGTGTGTTTTTGTTCAGCATTCCTTGAGGTCAGATGGAAAACTAAAAGAAGGTGACAGGATTATTAAAGTACATGATTTTAAAGGATGGTTTACACCTCATCTTAAACCTTGTATCTCTGGCATTTCCCAAGCCAGGAGTGCAAAGTTTAATAGAGGAGATCGGCCAGAGATGAAACAAACGTACTCCGGTGCAGGGACAGATATGAAAATATATAAAGTTGGTTAAAGTCGACTTATAGCAGGGGCGCCAACATTGGCATATGGAGACAGCTACTTGTCAATAAAAAGTGCTAAACTACAAAACGTTAAGCACCTACTTAGCTTCGTAATCGCAGACACAGAATTCTATAAAAGAACTTTGACTGAAAATACAGCATCAGAACCTGTTGTTACGCGCCCTGCTTTACAAAATGAAGACTTGAATGAAAAAATAGATTCCGATACTGATATCTACGAATAGCTATGTTCTCTTTGTTCGATGCATTCATTGTTATTAGATAATATTACTCTGTTTTTTTTTGTTAAACGTTAAAAAATAAAATATTTTGAAATAATAAAACGTTTTTTTTATTAATATTTCATTAAATTCAAAGAAAAAAGTGCCTAAGTCCATTAATTCAAAGAAAAAAGTGCATTTTTGAAAAAATGGAAATCTTGGAAAATAGACCACTAATTTTTCTTCTGCTCAAAGTCAATAATTCCAATAGCAATAAAAAATAATGTGTTAAAAAATCAAGTAAATATTCAAAAAGGTAATATTTCAGAGAGAAAAGAAAACTTCAAACGCGTTTTTCTCGAAAACTACAAAATGTGACTTAGGCACTTTTTGCATTGGACCATTCAATTGGAATATATCGCTGCAAGAGCAAGTGAAAAAAATAAATAAAAATAATTATATTTTTACCGAAGCATATAAATTGTTTTCCCTTATTTTGACAATACCGTCGACAAGTGCTTCAGTGGACAGAAGTTTTTCTTGCTTCAAATGTGTAAAAACTTATTTAAGAAACACAATATCTCAAGAAAGACTTACGTCTCTTGGCAATATTTCAATTCAAAAGGAATTTCTGAAGGAGATTAGGGCAACTCATCCATTTTATGAGGATGTTATAAATAAATTTGCTGCTATGAAGGATAGGAGAATCGATTTAGTATACAAAAATTTACCTTTAGCTCAGCGAGCCAGTACCTGATTTCTTTACGATGGAGCTCCTGCTCACATCCATAGGAATGTGTTACAACATCTGGATAATACGTTTGATAACAGGTGGATAGGTCGAAATGCCCCTGAATCTAGAAAATGGCCTCCGAGGTCACCAGACCTAAACCCCCTTGATTTTTATTTTTGGGGCTACATAAAAACATTAGTGTATAATAAGGTTGAAATTGCAGTTGCAGCGGAACAAATTAGACAAAGACTTAACGTTCTTGGACCTGCTGAAGAAAATTGGCCTCGAAGTATTCGTGCGTGTTTAAATAGTGGCGGTAGTCATTTTTAACATTTACTTAAAGTTTTTAAAATACTTTTTTTAGTGTATGAATTACCTACCTTGCTACAAATTAATATGCTTTGAAGTTCATATTCTTTATTCATTTTTGGAAACTAGTTTTTTATACACGACGATATTATGCTAACAAACCACAACTTATTAAAAAAATAGTTCATACATTCCAAAAAAATAATTAAAATAAAATAATTGAATCGTTTTCAAACCTCCAGGTTTTTGTATACTTCTTTGTTGACAAAACACAGGTGATGAGATTGTCATTACATTGATGTACAAGCAAATAGCAATGTTGCCACGTTGTCTTGGAATTAGTTGAAACCTTCTCCAAAATTCAACATTTTAAATTTAAATATCTCAAAAACTCCTTCGAATTTACCGATGGTTTATAAGAATATTTTGTTTAAAATCATTCATGCTATCCTATGTTAAAATATTTGTAGTCAAACCCCTAACACCCTGTATAGAGAAAATAAAAACTCAAAAAAATTCTTTAACACAATACCATTTTTGTCTTATGTTATACCAAGGAATCTCCTTTTAAGCGATGGTCCATTTTTTTAGCATTCGAGATATGTTTAGGAAAGGGTAAGCAAATATTACACCTCCTATGTATCTGATTTTCCTGCAATATACCATATTGTAAACCTTAAAACCATATGGTGAATACGAAAAATGCATGATTCATGGTCAATACGTATCTCACACAGTCACATTCATCAACTATACCAATTTTTACAGATGTTTTCATATTTGTAGCCCTAAAAAATAAACTCTACGCTAAATATAAAAATAAATACTTTTATTAAAATTAAAAATATTAAATGAAGTTTGCCCTACTTACATTAAACGGTGCAAATTAAAAAAAAGGTTAGTAATCATATTATCTACATTCAAGAACATTATCGATTACTTCATGGAATACGATTATGTAAAAAGCAATTGGACATCAAAATCTTTGGTGTTTTTTTTTTAAAGAGAGAAAATCTACAATTACTCAAAATGCAAAAAGCAAAATATATTAGTGCCGATTAAAATAAAATAGATATCGACAACAAAAATACATCGATATGTTCAATGTATAGATAGATAAAAAAATCAATGATATTTTCCTGAGCCCTATTACATACAGTGGGTAAAAACGGGAATCTATTAACTAGTCCCCCCTTCTATTTTCTGAAAAGCAAAGAATATTTTATTGAAATTTATACCCAACTTTAAGAAGAATATTTGTTGCTTTTTAACGTAAAAATGAAAATCAAAACTTTCAAGGTGGCGGCTGGGCTCCATCTTATAACAATGAAAGGTATTCTAAACCTGTATTCAATGCCGTCACCGTTTTTAAAATCAGTGTTGAGAAATGATAAAAGCAAAGAAATTTTTTTTTAACTAATAATTGCCACAAAGTAATAAACAAAATTAACCTTAAACAATATATATATATATATATATATATATATATATATATATATATATATATATATATATATATATGTGTGTGTGTTCTGTACCTAAATTCAATGGTTACAGAGAAAATCGCAATTTAACAAAAAATCTCAATTATTTCTTGAATATTGTGATGCTACATACTCAAAAAAAAAATATAGGAGGCCATGAAATGGATATTTCTAGTTGCGTAACTAAAGTTCTAATTTTATTCTATATTTATTTATTGCTAAATTTTAGATTTAAATCCATTATTGAAAATTAATATTAGAAACAAACTTCAAACCTATCAAGATAAACAATATATAACAACAGATTAAATGGAAATATAAAAACCTGAAAAATGTAAAACAAATGACTATATAATTGATTTTTCACATACTGTCCGTTTTCTGCTATACACAGCGTATATCGCACTTGAATGTTTGTATTGTGTTCTTGTATTTTTTGGTTTAATTCATTTACAGAACAATTTTTTCGATTTGTATACGCTCTATCTTTAAGTGTGGCCCATAAAAAACTCTGAGGGTGTCAAATCGGGACTTTGCGGCGGCCATGGAATCTGGAATGGAAATGTCTTCTCCACAGTGGTATAGAGCATTATCTTGTTGATATACCAAGTCCACACGAATATGTTAAGGAAGATATTGAGTTTTTCCATAATTCTATTTCTTAAAAGGCTTAAAAATGTTTGTCTATTCAAATAGTAGTCAAAAAACACAGGGCCTATTATTCGGTTGTTTATAATATCACACCACACTTTACCAGTTTGATGTTCTTGCCTTTTAATTTGCTTTATCAAATGTTAATTTGTCTCAGAATAGTAGTGAGTATTTTTTTGTTATGCATATCGCCTCATCTGTCCAAAGGATTTTATTTAAAATCTCTCTCTCAAAATGCAAGCCTATCATTTGCATACAAAAATCCAGTCTGGTCTGATACAGTGGCGGCTATTCAGGTGAAGTAGGTGAAGTGCTACTTCCCCAGAAAAAATAAACAAGCAAACATCTAACTATATTTATGATATATCTCTTAAAATTTTAGTTTTTACATTCATTTACTCACCTAATTGGTAAAAAATAAACTGTATATTCGAATAAATATTTTACTTGGCCGTTGGCGGCATGTCTTTTTAAAACTTTCAATCCAACTTTATTATAACAACTATAACAGTGGCGCAAACCGCTTCGACTTTGCTGGAGGTGCTATGTTTAGTTTACGATTTTCCTACTATGTTGCCGTGACAACGCGTACGCGATGACGTCGAGCGCATGGAAGAATAATGTTAACCAGCGCCAAACAACGCTCTCGGTGAATTGCAGCGGCAGTACAGGGGTCCGGATTTGGTTGCAAAAGCAGGGTATCTCGCTTATTTTTAAAGATAGAACCTTGCGATTTTCACGATTCTGAGCTAATTTTTTGTGAAACTCAAACAAAATTTTCATAGCCTTCTTCGTTTATGAGATACACGGCGAAAATACTACTGCAAAATTTGGGATGATAATTATAAAAATTAGGATTTTTGTTGTTGTTTATTAAAATAGACCCATACTATTATACATTTTTGAGAAGCTTTTAAAAGGACAAATCAATTTCTGGACAAATATACAGGGTGTACCATTTAAAAAAACACAACTTTGGGTCATATCTAAAAAATAACAACTCAAATGAAAAATATGACTACGTCACTGGATCCAGCGTAAAAAACTCCATAACCGAGATACGAGGGGGGTCCCAAAATTCAAAATTTTCTATTTCGCCCTGTATTTCATAAACGAAGAAGGCTATGAAAATTTTGTTTACGGCTTCATGAGTTTCACAAAAAATTAGCTCAGGTTCGTGAAAACCGCAAGGTTCTATCTTTAAAAATAAGCGAGATACCCTGCTTTTGCAACCAAATCCGGACAGCCTGTACACTACACCCACGTGTCGTTCAGTTTGCGGTGGTTGTTTACTTTTATTTTTGCGGATTTCGCTGCAACCGGTGAGTTCCTTTGCAGTTTGCTTGACTGTTTTGTGTTATATTTATTTATGGTGTTGTTACAACTTCAAATTGGAAGTTAGTAAATGTGATTGTTCAAGACTGGAGTAAATTAAAAGACTTACTTTTTCACCCGCGAGCCGCCACTGGTCTGATAATCGGCATCACTTGAAAATTGAACTGGAAGAAACTTATATGGGGATATTTTGTTTTCTTTTAATGCTCCATGTATGTTGGTCACTGAAAAATTCATTGTGCATCTCTTAAAGAGTTGGGTAGGATATTCAATGAAATATAATAAAACCTCCTTTTGAAAATTTTTAGAGACGGCTCAACCAGCTTTTTCCCTTTTTCTATATTTCAAAACTCCGTGAGTTGATAAATCACTGTAAATTTTGCCAAACATTTTCTTGTTTGGTAATATTCGGCGATATTCTCTTAATGCAAGTGCTGGACTTTTATTATTTTCAAACTAACAGAAGGGGTACTTTGCGAGAAATACCAGCCCAATAGAATCAAGAGGCAAAATTAAATATCTCCAATGCTTTAGGCCAGGGGTGCTCAAACTTGAACTGCTGGCGATCTACCTCAATATTTTTAGGCTACTTACACAAATTTAGTCGCTCTTGACTTGAATATTGCGCCATTTTTTAAAATAGAACAAAGTAAACACCGATACAAAGAAACTTTTTTGAAGTCTAATTATTTTAAATTTAAATGATTTCAATTTATGTTTTTGGCACTGCACTTCACAACTTGCCAGATTGCTCTCCGTCTGGGGCTTATTTAGAGCTGGAGCGACCCTTCCAGATAATTTACACCTTATTCCGGTTTGATGACGTTATCGGTGGGATGTCCGCATGGCGAGCTCTGAGCTCCCGGTCACCCCGTGTATTTCAATACCTTAAATTTGTCTTTGTTTAAACCCTTCTAATGCATCTTAGCTTCCACTTGAGAATACTACTGGTCTCACGAGATGACCTTTTCTTTCAAGCTATCCCCTTACCCCTCCCACTCCCGCCACATAGCGGCCATTACGCTAATATTCTTTGTAGAACTGCGGCAGACGAACGGGATAGAATGCAGGAACAACTAGGCCTCACACGCTCATAGCGTTTGCTCCCTTTCTAGCGGAGTCGTTAGTTTCCACACTGAGCGGTTGAGTCTCCCGTTTCCCCCCGAAATAAAGCAGCAGAACCGAACACGTGGAACCACTTATGTCTGCCTTCGACGAGACGAACCGGAAGACTGTCAAATTTAAAACAAATAGTTATATTATCCATTCCATGGCATCCTATAGTTTTTTTTTTGAGTATGCAGTCATCACAATATTCAAAAAACAATTGAGAAAATAGCGATTTTCTCTGCAACCATTGAATTTAGGTATAGCACACACACATATATATCTTGTTTCTCTCTTTTTAAAAAAACACCTCACAATAAAGAACGGACCAGTAACTAGTGTAAAAAGCCGAGTTTGTTTAAATCTGTTTTAAACAATTACTTAAATGTACTGTACACCAAAATTTCCTGAGCAAGGTTAACACTGTTGACAACACATTTTTTTTTTGTTTACAAACAATATTTGAGACAATGTCCACAAAAGTAAAATTCGATTGTAAGCAGAACTGCTTTCGAGTCACATAAAGTATTATTTCTGTCTTGTACCTTCACACAACTGTAAATAACTATTAAGAAAAATTAAATACGTAAGCCTCCAATTATATTTACGAAATGTATATATCGGCCCCTGTAAAACCTTTAAATAAAAAAAGTTCTTGGTTTAAAAACCACTTTCTAACAGCAGTATCTTTATGTATACCGACTGTCTCAAAAGTATATCTTTTAATGGGATACCAAATTTTCATAACATTTTGCTTTTTCTTCATTTAAATTGGAAGCAAATTGGATAAGTAGTCTTTAGCTATGTCTCCGATAAGAAGATTAGTAAAAAATGGTGTCTTATCCACACTACATGAGTTTGGGCTCAAATGATAAGTTATATGGGACAGAAATAGCAACTTTATGGACTGAATCAATCTTAAGATTGTAATTGGTGCATTTGCGACGTTTTTTTTTTTAATTTTTCCTAAATATCAGTAACCTAAAATAACGCTAATAAGTATATGTACACATTACTAAATCGTTTAATACTAATCAGTCTTTTTTCTAAGCAAAAAAAAAACAAAATCATAAAAAAAAACAATAATTATTATAGTATGGGACCACAAAATAAGTGACATATACACAGTTTTTTTTTAATTCAGTGGTATTATTGCTATTCTTATTAAAGTCGCTGATTCTGAATCATCTTGATAAAATTAAAAAATCCTTTATTTCAATTTAAGCCGAGAGTTCAGAGACGTTACCAAAGGGGCCTTAAAAGTTCGTGTAAAGCTGCAACTAGAAAACACGGAAAACATAAGAGAACGTCCATATAGGTACAGGGTTATTTTTTATAACTTGCCACCCCTGAGAGCCCTATTTTTTCAAGATACGAAGAAATGGTTCCTACGAAAGTTATAGGGAATAAAGATTTATATGGCGGCAATTTTAAAAACAAAAGACGATCTGAAAATCACCATCAACTTTGTTATTTTAAATGGGACACCCTGTATTTTTTGACATTTTTGGATTCTCATCGTTCTCTCCTTTTCAAAAATATATAATTTGTCTACACACAGATAGTTTCCAATTTTTTGGACTTTTTAAATCGCTGGATAGGAATGTATTCTACAATCCCGTGGCTAACCAGGTCTCCTGACCTAACCCCGTTGGACTTTTTCCTTTGGGGACTGTTAAGAGAAAAGTTTTATGTCCACAGGCCATTGCAAAACGTCGATCAGCTGGACACAGTCATCAGGGAGTGTGTACAAAAAATTACGCCAGCTATGGTAAGAAAGTAATATCAGAGTTCATTAGAAGAAGCATAATTTCTTCATTCTTAGTTGGTTTTTTTATAGGATATTGTTAAATAAAACTTTTTGTATACCCCGTACATTGCATTCAGATTTTTTTATGAAATTTAGTATTTTCTATCACACCTCGGAATCCCCAGAATAATTCTTTTATGACATTTTGCTCTACAACAAGACTTATGGGTACTTTTCTCCTCAGACAGTTTTAGATTTTCCAAGTTTTTGGCAAGCCTGTACAATATTTTTTAAGTTATATAATTCCAATAATATTTTCATTTTGATAAAATGAAAAATAAAATAGTTTTCTATTTGTTAAGAACTTTTCAACACCCTCTATATATATATATATATATATATATATATATATATATATATATATATATATATGTATATATATACCGAGTGTCAACGATATCGTTTTACACGATGCCATTCAATTGCTTTTTAGGTTAGGATTTTTTTATTTGGGTTAACGAAATATGGTATTAAGATACATATTTTTCATGAAAAAACAATTGAATATTACTGCCAGTTTTTCCGATATCAGAACCAAGTTAAGAATTTCAAATGGAACCCTGTATATAATTTTACATAGTTTGATAGAGCTTAGAATTACCTTTTCAATGACATATCACACGTTATATTTTTTTTCAAAATGGCGGACCAGGAAGCGCTTTTTCAAAATTCAATATGGCGGTCGTTTCCCGATACCGATGAAATTTTTGTTTAACAAATTATTAAAATATTAAACAAAATCGGGTTTTCAATGGATTTTAATCAAATTTAAAATCAAATTTTTAATTTATCACAAAATGGGATAAGTTTAATTTTTTCTCTAAAATGTGAACTTTTTCTTAAATTTTCTCAAAGATTTTAAATAGAAAGTTGTATTTATTAAATATTAGTATTAAAGTATATCTTATTAGCTACACGAAACCGCATAACAAGCCGTATTTTTGCTTTTTGTTTCAGAAAAAATTGACAAAACCTTGCCGATATACATTTTTCCTAATACATAACATGAAACAAACACACACATATTATTAATCAGAAAATCCTGGAATATTTTTTATTGTTTATTGATAAGTAATTTTGTATTATTTTGACATTTTATGACTGTTGTCTTATTTTAGGAAAGCGAGAAAAAAATCACAAGTAGTATTAATTTTATTTTACCGGTAGATACGGTGCAGTAACATGAAAGATGACTTAACTAAGATAAGTAGGCCTTGGAAACAATTGCATAGGGATGCCATTATAATTTTCATTAGATTTAACCAGAAACGTCAAAAGTACTGTTTTGTATCGACATTTCTGATAACTTTCGTTACATTTTTACACTGAGAAGTGGTTCTAGTTAGTTTTAAAAATAAATATTATGGTTTATTCAAGAGAACATTAAATTGACATGCTCTTTATTTATGGGGAATGTCGCAAAAATTCAAGGGACACAGAGAGATTATACCAGGAACGCTTTCCGAATCATGACGCTCCTTCACATGCATATTATCCTTGGCTAGTACAACATTTAAAAAATGAAAATAATGGTGGTGTCCATGCTAATGGCAATGATGGTTTCGTAGTAAGCGAAGAAGTGGAAACAAACGTTTTAGCGTACATCGAGTATGACCGTATAGCTTCCCTTCGTGAATTAGGCAAACAGTGCAATACGTCCCATGAAAGCGCCAGAAAAATTTTAAAGAAACACGGGTTTAAATCGTTTAAGTATCAAATTCACCACCACCTATTTGAAAATGACTTCCAAAGACGACTTATTTATTGCAATTGGTTTTTAGATAATTATAGAATAAGTCCTGTGTTTCATCATAAGATTATTTTTTCGGACGAATCAAGGTTTACTAATCTAGGGATGTTTAATAGAAATAATTTTCGTTATTGGGCAAAGGAAAATCAAAGATTAGTAAGAGAAGGTGCCTTCCAGGAACGTTTTGGAGTTAATGTTTGGTTAGGCGTTGTAGGACTAAGCGTTATTGGTCCAATATTATTCCATCAGCCTTTAACTGGCGAGATGTATTTGGACTTTCTCGAAAATGAAATTGAACATTTTATAAATAATTTGCAGCAAAATGATGATTTAGTTTACCAACAAGATGGCGCCCCTGCTCATAATTCAAGAATTGTTGCAAATTACTTGAATGAACGATTTGGTGAGAACTGGTTGGGAACCAATGGACCAATTCGATGGCCAGATGGCCAGCGAGGTCGCCTGACCTAACCCCGCTTGATTTTTCTATATGGGGTCATCTGAAAGAAAAAGTGTATGCAACTCCTGTAATATCGTTGGAAATGTTAGAAAATAGAATAAGACGAGCCGTTGAGAGTATCTCAGAACAGCATTTACGAAACCTGCTCGCGGAAAATGTTGAGAGAGTTACACTATGCCAAGAACAAGGCGGACAGCGCATGAACATTTAATTGAGTGACTTTTGTATTAATTGTGAAAGTTTGATTTTAAATTAGCATTAAACCTAATAAAAACCCCCATATTTGTTTATTATTTCTACCTATAATTCAAAAATATCTTCGGTGTTAGAAAATGGCCGCCATATTAAATTTTGAACAAAAGCTTCCTGGTCCTCCATTTCGAAAAAAAATCTTGTGATATGTCAATGTAAAGGGAATTCTAAGTTCTATCAAACTGTGTGAAAAATATACAGGGTTCTTTTTAAACTTCTTGACTTAGGTCTAGGTATTTCCGAAAAAACCGAAAGCCTACCGGTAAAATAAAATTAATACTACTTGTGAATTTTTCTCGATTTCCTAAAATAAGACAGCAAAAATCATAAAATGTCAAAATAATACAAAATTGCTTATCAATAAAAAATATTCCGAAATTTACTGATTAATAATATGTGTGTGTGGGTGTGTGTGTTTCATGTTATGTATTACGAAAAATGTATATCGGCAGAGTTTGGTCAATTTTTTCTCAAACAAAAAGCAAAAATACGGTTTGTTATGCGGTTTTGTTTTTGTTTTTTGTTTTTCTCAGTGTAAAAATGTAACGAAAGTTATCAGAAATGTCGATACAAAACAGTACTTTTGACGTTTCTGGTTAAATCTAATCAAAATTACTTATCAATAAACAAAAAATTGTTTCCAAGACCTTTATCTGATTAAGTCATCTGTGTGTGTTTGCATGTATCTACTGGTAAAATAAAAAAATCGGCAGAGTTTCGTCAATTTTTTCTCAAACAAAAAGCAAAAATACGGCTTGTTATGCGGTTTCGTGTAGCTAATAAGATATATTTTAATACTAATATTTAATAAATACAACTTTCTATTTAAAATCTTTGAGAAAATTTAAGAAAAATTTCACATTTTAGAGAAAAAATTAAACTTATCCCATTTTGTGATAAATTAAAAATTTTATTTAAAATCCTAACCTAAAAAGCAATTGAATGGCATCGTGTAAAACGATATCGTTGACACCCGGTATATATATATATATATATATATATATATATATATATATATATATATATACATATACATATATATATATATATATATATATATATATATATATATATATATATATATATATATATATATATATATATATATATATATATATATATATATATATATATATATATATATATATATATATATATATATATATATATATATATATATATATATATATATATATATATATATATATATATATATATATATATATATATATATATATATATATATATATATATATATATATATATATATATATATATATATATATATATATATATATATATATATATATATATATATATATATATATATATATATATAGGGAGTCCCACGACGAACTGCGGCGATCGACTTCTCAGAAAATAGACTTTGGAAAAATTTCAAATTTTGGCAGCTAACTAAAGTCGATGGGGGCAATTCGCGCAAAATATTTTCAAAATGGCGGCACTTCCGGTTATACCGGAAATAGACGTCAACTTTCTTTTTTTAAATAGAACACCCTGTATATTACGAATTTTTGGATTCCCCGAAAAATTCTAGGTATATTTCACGTATAATATGCTATACCTAAGTTCAACTGTTTTTGAGATATTTTAAATTTTATATAAAAAATGACGTTTGCAGGTCTAGACATAACTATAAATATCTGCTTATCGAAGTCTCTATTATTTATTTGCGGTTGGCTTCCTTGTCCAAAAGGGTACACTTTAGTGGCCTGTGCTGATATTTTTATAATAGATAAATATAGGGTGATCAAAAACTGACATTATAAATATACCTTAAAAAATCGTTAAAAGTTACTTTTTTCAAACGGAAACCCCCAATTTTTATAATTTTATCTTATTTAACACTTAAAATAAGGGTGACTTTGTATAAAGTTGTCTATTCCAAAAATATGTAGTTTTTGAGCTATTCACGATTTAACATTTTTTATTCTAATAATGCCAGACGGCTTCCAAGTTTTCTTGTTAGTTGGCCATGATAGGGAGACCTGGCGAGAACAAAACCAATTGGTTACTATAGAAACGTAATATTTATTGTCGTTTGACAATTACCTACTAAAATATTATTTATTTATTATAGTAATTATAATAATTATGAAACTAATAATCATGCCGTGGCGATTAAATTACACACACGAGGATTATTTGAATTTGTTTATTATCTATGGGGAATCTAACACAGTTTTAACAAGAACATGCCAGATATTTGCTGATAGATATCCAGAAACCGTCACCGAACAACGTTAAACAAATATTGGAAAACTATAAAAATTTTGGAAACATCAAGGCAAAAATTAATAAGAGGAAGCCCATTGTTGATAATGAAAATGTCGAGATTGCAATTCTGGGATATTTTGCAGCATATCCAGTGACATCCCTAAGAAACGTGGCAAGACAATCAGGAATCTCGAGGAACTCAGTGCATAGGATTTTGTTAAAATATAACTTTATTTAATATCATTGGTTCAACATCTAAAAGACACTGATTTACCAAAAAGAGTACAGTTTTGCGAGTTTATTTTAACAATGGTACAAGATAACTCTAGATTTTTGGACAATATAATTTGAACCGATGAAGCAAAATTTACTAAAAATGGCCTTTTCAATAGACACAATTCCCATTTTTGGTATGATTCGAATCCTTATGCAGTAGGATCGCGGAAATCTTTTATTTTAATCCAGTAACAACGAAAGAGGACTGTATGGCAAGGGTAAGGGACGCGTTCGAAAGTTTATCTCCAGCTTCAATTAGAGCGGCCACCCACGAGGGATTTATTCGGAGATGCGAAAAATGTTTGGAAGTACAACATTTATTGAAAAAACAAGTTGTGCTCTTGTGTAGACTAGACTATAATGTGAATAGGCTTTCTTTAATTAATTTTTGTCTTCACGGTTTCAACATTTTTTTAGTTTTCCAACATTTGTTTACCGCTGTTCGGTGACGGTTTCTGTTTATCTGGATATCTATCAGCAAATATCTGGCATGTTCTGGTTAAAACTCTGTTAGATTCCCCATAGATAATAAACAAATTATTCGAATTATCCTCGGGTGTGTAATTTAATAATGATTATTAGTTAAATAATTATTATAATTACTATAATAAATAAATAATATTTTAGTAGATAATTGTCAAACGACAACAAATATTACGTTTCTATAGTAACCAATTGGTTTTGTTCTCGCCAGGCCTCCCCGTCATGGCCAACTAACAAGAAAACTTAGAAGCCGTCTGGCATTATTAGAATAAAAAATGTTAAATCGTCAATAACTCAGAAACTACAAATTCTTGGAATAGACAACTTTATACAAAGTCACCCTTATTTTAAGTGTTAAATAAGATAAAATTATAAAAATTGGGGGCTTCCATTTGAAAAAAGTAACTTTTAACGATTTTTTTTAAAGTATATATATGTCAGTTTTTGATCACCCTATATTTATTTATTATAAAAATATCAGCACAGGCCACTAAAGTGTACCCTTTTGGACAAGGAAGCCAACCGCAAATAAATAATAGAGACTTCGATAAACAGATATTTATAGTTATGTCTAGACCTGCAAACGTCATTTTTTACATAAAATTTAAAATATCTCAAAAACAGTTGAACTTAGTTATAGCATATTATACATGAAATATACCTAGAATTTTTCGAAGAATCCAAAAATTCGATAATATACAGGGTGTTCTATTTGAAAAAAGAATGTTGACGTCTATTTCCGGTATAACCGGAAGTGCCGCCATCTTGAAAATATTTTGCGCGAATTGCCCCCATCGACTTTAGTTAGCTGCCAAAATTTCAAATTTTTCTAAAACCTACTTTCTGAGAAATCGATCGCCGCAGTTCATCGTGGGACACCCTATATATATATATATATATATATATATATATATATATATATATATATATATGCCTAGAATATTAACATAACTATCTCTAAGCGTATTCGCAATCTAGCTAGATATATTTACATTTTTTTTCTAGATTTTTCTATTTCTGTAATTAATTAATTTGTACATTGGATACTAGATAATGTAAAGAAAAGGTGGATTCTTCTTATTACCATTGGCTTTAATCCTCACAAAACCAATGTTATTACTTTTTAAAAAAAAAACCTCTTTGACGAAAACAAGAATTTGGTCCCTCACACTATTTTTGTTTAATTGCTTTACTTTTTCACACTATTTTATTCAAATAAAATCTAAATTCCCATTGTTGCGATTAAACCATTTACTTGTAATATACCTAATAGATCAATAATTGAATTCTATATGATTACATAGAAAAAGTGAATATTATCATTGGTATATGATACTATAAAGGATAGAAATATAATTAAGTAACAGTAAAACTAATGTCATGGTTATATTAGTTAAAACTACAGAAGTTTCATACAAGGTTTCACATAAAAAAAACTCAAGCAGGGGGATTCAAGTAAATATCCGAATTAAAAATACAAATTCTGGAATCTACAAGGCCTTCAACTTAAAACTCTCCCGACTTTGTTATGTGTTCAAGATGGACTAAAAAAGTTTTTTGGAAGCAAATATTGAGACAAATGGCACAAACAGATCATGGCTATCGCGACCCGTCACGTATCTACGGGGTGGTTTTTGAAATCTCGCTACTTTTAAAATAGTCCTTTAGTTTATTTAATATCGGAGATACATACAATCTGAAAACACGTTTTGAAAGCACTTTTTGATGTAAAATCCAGTGGTGTAGTGCCACATTTCTTTTTGGGCTACTGTTTTTGATATATAGCCCGAAAATGTATTTTTTTAAATGGGACACCCTGTATTTTTATTTAAAAAATGTAGTATGCCATATACGACAAACAAAATGATGATTTTTATCTGTCAGTTAAATTCACATCTGTGAAATTATTTGTCAGTGCAAAAGTGAAATTACGATAATTAGTTTTCTAAAAAGGTTTCTTCTGTCTCATATAAAATGCAGGGGTACCAACATTTTATATACAATGAGGGCATAAAGTCTGGAAACCTTGAGATATGTCAAAAACTATACAAGTTGGGTAAAAAAGTTTCATATAAAAGTTGTATAGTTCCTTACGATTTATGATTCAAAAATGTCTTGAAATATACAGGGTGTTTTAAAATCAAGTTACACGCCAAAACTTCAGAATCTCTAATGAAACACCCTGTATATTATTTCATTTTAAGAATCTACATGAAATTCTGATCATATTTTATTAAGCATACCCTATCCCTAAAGTCAACTGTTTTTGAGATAAAAAAATGAGAAAATGGAAATTTGGCTTTAAACAAAATTAACTCATTTCCCTATGCATAGTGAAACCTGGTGGATTATTTTAGAACTTCCATAGAAACTGTCATGTACTGACAATAAACTGTGTCAATTTTTAACATATTGTTGGAGAGTTACTTTTTTCCTGATAAAAATGCTTTCAGAAAGAGAAAGAATAGAGATTCTTAATATGTTTGGATGGGGAGATCGCCAAAGAAATCTTGACGAAGTATGTGCACTTTTTAATAATACGCATCCCGAGCGAGGACAAGCAATTGCAAAATCCACAGTTAGCAAAATTATCAAAAAATTTCGTGATCATGGTTGTGTAAAAGATCTTCCCAGGACAGGTAGGCCAAAACTAGATGATGATATGAAATTGAATGTTTTACTCAGTTATAACGAAAATCCACATTTACCTACAAGTCAAGTAGCATTAGATTTAAACCTTAGTCAATCATCGGTAAAAAATATTCTGCACACGGCAAAGTATCATCCCTACAAAATAAGATTAATCCATGAATTAAATGAAGACGACTTTGACCGCCGACTTGAGTTTTGCGGAAGTATGCAAGAGCGGTGCAACCTGGATCCATTCTTTTGTAGAAATATTTTATTTTCCGATGAAGCCACCTTTTTTCTTAATGGTACTGTCAACCGACAAAACTGTAGATATTGGTCTACAGAGAATCCCCATTGGGCTCAAGTGGCTCATACGCAATATCCCGAGAAAATCAATGTTTGGGCTGGAATATTTCAAGATAGAATTATAGGTCCCTACTTTTTCGACGTAAATTTAACCGGCGAAATTTATCTTGATTTTTTACAACTCGAGTTGATTCCTGCCTTAGCTCAATTGTATCCAGGTAATGAGCCCGATATGCCTACTGCAGCAATGTGGTTCCAACAAGATGGAGCACCACCTCACTACGCGCTACCTGTTCCGCCGTATCTCAGTGAAATATTTTCTAACAGGTGGATAGGACGTCGTGGTCCCTACGAATGGCCGGCCAGGTCCCCGGACTTAACTCCCCTAGATTATTTTCTGTCGAGATATTTAAAGAGCAAAGTTTATTTGAACAGACCTCCTAATATCGATGCGCTGAAAAATCGTATAAGAGATGAAATCCGACAAATCCCACCTACTTTCATTCGAAATCTACAACAAGAGTTCATCAATCGATTAGGATATTGTCAGGAAGTGAACGGACAACAGTTCCAGCATTCATTAAAATTTATTTAAAAAAAAATTGTAAAACAGTTTTCTCATTTTTTTATCTCAAAAACAGTTGACTTTAGGATCATGTAGATTCTTAAAATGAAATAATATACAGGGTGTTCCATTAGAGATTCTGAAGTTTTGGCGTGTAACTTGATTTTAAAACACCCTGTATATTTCAAGACATTTTTGAATCATAAATCGTAAGGAACTATACAACTTTTATATGAAACTTTTTTACGCAATTTGTATAGTTTTTGACATATCTCAAGGTTTCCAGACTTTATGCCCTCATTGTATGTTAGAATGCTATAATATGCTAGAATGTCAAATTCATATTTTGAGAGATATCAAGAACGGCCTCAGCCAAGCCTGAAGATTGAAGGCCTTGAGGGCAATCGAATAAATTTCGGAAATGTTGAAAGAATCAGGACAAAAAATATCATAAAGAGAATAATGAAAATAACACAATAAATATAATCGGATGTGTCACTGCAAGGATGATACAATTCTGCGATTGGCACCCAGATAAACTCCACGAGAACAATCTTTTTAGCAATCATCAGCAACTCAACCGGATTCACCGGGGTAGATTTGGTTTCAATGTTTAGGTCGCGTTATTAGGCTATAGAGTTATTGGATATAAAATTCACCAAGAAAGTTTAAATTCACAACGTTACCTTAATATTTTGGAAAGAAATATCACAACATATATAGATAATATACCCCTGATAGAGCGTGAAAAACTTTATTTTCAATTCGAGGGAGTCCTAGCCCACAAAGCAAGTGAAATAAGTGAGTACCTAAATATAAATTTTGGGCAGCAATCGATTGGCAATCAGATGGCCAGCTAGGTTACCTGATATCGCCCCCCTCGACTTTTTCTTATGGGGATTTTTAAAGAATAACATGTATTTACATAGAAGCAATACATTAGAGGAACTTCGAGAAAATTTCGAAGCAGCTATGCGGCAATTCACAACGCAATTGCGGGCGTTCAAAAACGATCCCAAATGTGCTTAACTGAAAATAGACTATTACACCGAAGGACATACCCGTAGAATATATAGTGTCATCTGTTGAAGCGAGAATTAGAAGACTTTCAGCAGAAGAAGCTGACGTAATAAGTTACGAAACAGCGAAGATCATCAGAAATTCTAACCCGCCGAAGTCGAATCTATCAGCTGCGGAAAGAACGGCGATAAAAACATTAAACAACGATACAGTCATTTTGGTCCTTTCAGCGGACAAGGGAAATGCCAGTCTCGTCATGGCCAAAACAGATTACGTTAAAAAAATACAACTACTTTTGGACTCTACAGAGTAATTCAAGCAGACCCGACCAACAAAATTGAGAGACGGATAACCAACCTTATAAACGCATCCAACCTACCAGCAGAGGAGAAGAAGATGTTAAGGCCAAGCAGCTCCAAGATCCCGCGGCTCTACGGACTACCTTAATGTACCACTTCGACCTATGGTCAGTGCAATAGGATCTCCTACTTACAAAATTGGTAATTATCTTTCAAATATTCTTAATAATTTTACAGGAAATACACATTCATATATTAGAAACTCTACGCATTTTGTAGAAAAACTGCAATCAATCCAATTAGATCCTAAAGATATCTTAGTCAGTCGATGTAGAATCGCTGTATACGAATGTGTTCACTTTTAGATCTAATTGAAGCATGTCTTACATCAAAATATTTTGAACTTTCTATAAACAAACCTCAGGAGCAGCCATGGGATCTCCACTGTCACCAGTGGTAGCCAAAATATTTTCATGAAAGCTTTTGAGGAGGAAACCTTAGAGTCGTCTCCATTAAAACCAAAATCATAGTTCAGATATGTAGACGACACTTTTATAATATGGCCACATGGTGCAGAAAACCTCCCTGGATTTCTTGATCATCTGAATCAACAGCATGCTAATATAAAATTTACAATTGAATCAGAAGGCACGATTCCATTTTCTAGATGTTCTTGTACAAAGGAAAGGGGATGGTTCCTTGGGACATTCTGTATATAGAAAACCAACGCATACGAACAGATACTTAAATGCAAATTCCCATCATCATCCAGCACAAAAGCAATCAGTTATTAATTCATTGATTTACAGAGCCCTCGCGATTTGTAACCAAAATTCTTTACAATCGACAATAAGCTTTTAAGAGGGAATGGATATTGCACTGAGGATATTAAACGACCAATTAGAAAACATAATAATCCCACTCCACGAAATGATACGAATAAGAAATTACCGATAGGAAGTGTAGTTCTTCCATTTATACACGATCTACAAACAAACAAACAAACAAACAAAAGTATGCTTTATTGCCGCAGAAAAATTCTACAATTTTATGGACAAAGCAAAATATACCTAAAAATAAGACATATCAAAACATTAATCGAAAATAATTTCGACAGGTCAGTGCTTTTTTTTTTTTAAATGTAAATTATCAATTTACCAAATCGTAAAACACACGTTAGAATATAGCATAACACTGCAAACAGTAAATGAATCATGATAACCTTATAAAAGTAAACAAACACACATGTACGAGGTGAATAATTTCGATGACATTGAAATCAAAATTGCAACTATGCGACCTTAAACTCTATGTTATTATAGTTATACAAATAATTGTGATGTTAAACAGAAGGTATATTGAACTAGTGTAGAATGTAGTATACAAAAAGAATTAAATTGTTTTTAATCCAATACCTAACAAAAATAATTAAGTTTTAAGTGAATGTTCGACAGTTCTTTTCCCTATATAATGATTTACAAAATTCTATGCTATGAGTTAGGACATGACTCACAAAAGATTTAAGTAAACAAGCGAGTTTAGTGACAATTTAAAGAGACTTACTCACTGAAAAAAAAATCATTAACGCTGTAAAATGGTCTCTCAATGAGGTATGCTTTGGTGTTTTTTCGAAATTGTGCAAGCATAGGGATAGATTTTAAATGTACTGGCAGATTGTTGTAAAGTTTTATGGCGTTGTAAATAATTGATTTTTTTATTAATTCTGTGGAAGGAATGGGAAGATAAATATCATGCCTAGAGTTTCTGGTAGGGTATACATGTTGTGGCCTTTCTGGGGGGGTGTTTATATGTTTTCTCAGCAAACATACCGTTTCCAAAATAAATAATGCAGGAAGTGTTAATATTTCATGTTTTTTGAAATAGTATTGGCAGTGAGCTCTATTATTTAGACCAAACAAATAACGAATGGCTCTCTTTTGAAGCATAAAAATACTACGAAATTGCTCGGTGGTACAGCAGCCCCAAAAGGGAAGGCCATAGCGGAGGTGGGATTCAAATAAAGAGAAATAAGTAAGTCTGGCAGAAGGAACGTCTAGTTCTTTTGAAACTGATCGAATGGCGAAGCAGGCGGTAGAAAGTTTTTTAGTTAAGGTGTCAATATGATTAGACCATTTTAGGTTGCTATTTATATTTAAACCCAGGAATTTAACCGACTCTACGTATTCAATATTGCTGTTATGTACCTGAAGTGGTTGTAAAGTTCCCTTATAAGATAACGCCACCGTTTTATCGACGTTAAAACAAAGCATATTGGAATCGGACCAAGCCTTAATTATAACCAAGTCTTTGGAGATACTAGAGTGTAAAGACGTTGTATCAAAATCACTCCATGTTATGCTTGTGTCATCAGCAAAAAGGGAGATTCTTCCATTAATTTTAAGGTTCGTGATATCATTAATGTATAACAAAAAAAGAATAGGTCCCAAGACTGAACCTTGAGGAACTCCACTTGTAATCAACTTACAATCAGAATCGGAACCATTAGCCCTTACAAGTTGTTGCCTTTTTCCAAGATAAGATTTGAACCAATTTAAAGAAGTACCACGAATTCCATAAAAATGTAGTTTGTTTATCAGAATTTCATGACTAACACAATCAAAGGCTTTCGCATAGTCACAAAAAACTGAGGCAGTTGGGTGGTTGTTATTGAGAGATGAGTAGACGCCTCTAAGCAACGTGAACATGGCGTCACTGGTGCACTTGTTGGGTAGAAATCCGAACTGCTCCGGGGATATTATCTGATGTTTCAGGAGAAATGGCATAAGACGGTTCTTCAGTAGCCTTTCGATGATTTTTGATAGCACTGGTAGTAGTGCAATTGGGCGATAATTGCAAGAGTTAGTTTTTTCGCCGCCTTTATGAAGTGGAATAATTATAGCTGTTTTAAGGCAATCAGGGAATACACCTTTTATAAAGGACTCATTTATTAATGTTGTAAGGGCCTCTATGACTGGGAGTGGCAAGTTCAGGAATATTCTAATTGATAGGCCATCAGTGCTACACGAAGATTTACTTTTGATATTATGTATTACCTTCAATAGTTCAGTGTTGCTAACGGGACTTAAGAAAAAGCTATCAGCTAAATTTTTTGAAGGAGGGAGAAACGAAAGAGGGTCCAAACTTGGCGAGATATTAGAGGTAACATTTTTGCTTACATTAATAAAATAATCATTTAGATCATTAGCCCCTGGCAAGATCTGAGTCACAGGGTTTGATTTGTTTCTGAGGTTATTGATGATGGACCAGGTTTCTTTTGAAACGTTATTAGAGTTTGTTAGACGTTTTCGGTAGTGTAATTTTTTTGCTGACTTAATAAGAGTAGTGTAGATCCTCCTATAATTAGAGATATAGTCGAGAATAAGAAAGGAGTCGGTGAATTTTTTTATATAAGAGAGCGAGCGCATATTTTTAGCAGAAATTCGTATTCCTTTCGTGGTCCACGGTTTATGCCGCTTAGGTTTGATATTCTTAAGCGGGAAGGCCTTGTTAAAAGCACTTAAAGTTTTATTTAAAAAAGTTCTGAAGTTTGTGTTGACATTATCAGATTCAAAATTCCAATTGGTGTTAAAGCAAATATTATGAAATACTGAGAAATTTGCGGCCGAGGAAATTCTGCCTCGATGGCGAGATCTTGGTAAGGGCCTAATAGGTAAACTAAACCTGGAAATTACCGCCTCGTGATCGGAAAGACCTGAGTTATAGACCTGATTTGCAAGGTTACTTCACCAGTCCAACATACATACAATCTTCAACACACACAAGAAAATTGGACAATGTTTGCGATCGCCAAAGGACCATTATTCCTTTCCAAACGGAAGGAGTATACGCAATTCCTTGTTCCTGTGGTGAAGTCTACATTGGAGAAACTGGACGATCAATATCGACTAGGCTTAAGGAACATGAACGATGTATTAGAAAGAAACAAATTGTACAATCGGCTGTATCTGAATCCAACATTCTACTGGACATGCTATAAATGTAAAAGAAAGCAAAGATCTTTGAATCTATTGAAATTTATAAGCATCCTAATAATTTTAATAGAGATACGGGCTTCAGTCTTCATCATACGTGGAAACCGATCGTTACATCGAGTCACGCTCCGGTAAACACAGGTCGACTATAAATAGCCGGCCTGGGTCTCTCCGAGCACATTCGGTGTTCCGATCTCGTGAAGTAAAGATCCCTGAAGATGCCTCATGCAATCGAAGGCGAAATGTCGGAAAGTGATTTAATTTTTACACGGTCTAATCCCAAGAACCATGATTTCTTAGTTTGAACACCTTATTTAATTTTTGCTTATAATTTTGATACTTTCTTTCTCTTTGCCTTTTTAATTACTGTTGACTTTTGCTGTAAATTTGTTTTGTTTTTGCTTCCTTAATTAGCTCAATATTAAACAAAAAAAAAAAGAACTCAAGGATGAGGTATCAGAATGTTATGTTTAACCGAAACCCAAAGAATTGAAATTTGAATTATACTGGGTTATGGGGGTAGAATGCCAAACCTGCAAGATGTTTCTAACAGTTTTAATGACGAATATCGTAACAGAAATCTAATAACAAAATCTACCGTAAGTAAAGTTAACAGAAACTTTCGTGAAACTGGAAAAGAGGATGTACGTTCTGGCAAATCTAAAAGCGCAACAGATGGTGATATGGCTCTGAATGTTTTAATCAGTTTAATACCATACAAAATAACTCTGTTGCAAGAACTCCCTGAGGATGACCATGGTAGACGCTTGAAATTTTGTGAAATCATGATGGAACGTTGCAATACCAATCTTGTCAATCAAATTATTTTTTCTGACGAAGCAACTTTTTTCTTTAACAGAAAAGTTAACAGGCATAATTGTCGATATTGGGCCCGGGAAAATCCACATTGGATACGTGAAAATCATACCCAATTTCCCCAAAAGATAAATGTTTGGTTTGGTATAAAGGGCGCGAAGACACATTAACTGGAGAAAGATATTTGAATCTTTTAAAGGCCCAGCTATTGCAGAACTATTTTCGAATAACCATAAGTTCCTTACTTTACCAGCTGTATTAAGTGTTTAAACTTGATTTTTTTTAGGTAATGGTGGTGCACTAAATGATGAAATATGGTTTTAGCAGGATAGTGTTCCACCGCAATTTCCGGAATGTTCGGGAATATTTAAAAATGTGATGTATAAAACTAAGCCCAATGACCTCGAGGATTTAAAAGAGCGAATAGAAATCGAGTGTTAAAAACTTTATGAAAAGTATATAAGTTTATAAACGTCTTCATTTGCTTACATAAAAGTTATTTGGTCCACTCTGTAGATATGTTTTTAGCAAAATCTGCAATTTAATGTATCATTTAAATCTATATCAAAAAACATAGAAAAAAATACGATCCTGGAGAGTTTTAACTGAGGTACCATCAGTAAATTATGATATGCTATTGCCATACTGAAATTAAGCATTTTTAATTTGTGCCGAACCAGTATGTATATAGAGTTACTTTGAAGTACGAAACAATTAATTTAGATACACTAAATTAACGTCCTAAACAACGATGTAGTTTTGATTGACCCCCTTTTTTTAGTACAGGGTGTTCCATTATATATAGAACCCCCCTTTAACTTTTTTGTCTGGTACTATAGAGATAAATGTCTAATATAAAAGTTGTAGGGTACTATAATTAGTTTTTAGGCAAGTAATATTAATGTATATAGGGTGGTGTGGAAAAGCGCTGCGAAGAAGATTGTGTTTTTTCTTATGGAACATCTTATATCTTGTAGGCTTAATGGATAGACTTCGTCTTCCTGATTACGAATATATATAATTTGTAACATTTATTTTAAATATTACCATCACAAAAACGCTTTTTTTACAACTCGGCTGGCTTGGCAGTAGGCCATGGATCGTTGACGCGCTTGTTTTAAATGACACTTAATAGGTATATCTAACAAAACTTTTCCCAAAAGCGTACTTAGGAGTTTAAAATAAGTTATTCGGAGCAAGAAAAATTTCATATATTATCTTTATACA
The DNA here is from genome assembly GCA_030620095.1 of Kuschelorhynchus macadamiae. Taxonomy (NCBI): domain Eukaryota; kingdom Metazoa; phylum Arthropoda; class Insecta; order Coleoptera; family Curculionidae; genus Kuschelorhynchus; species Kuschelorhynchus macadamiae. Next base: position 1,635,682 of record JAUTXW010000312.1, read on the forward strand.
TTAAAAATAACAAAAATAGATGTGCAGCTAGATGGGAATATATAACTATTTATCGAAATAGGCGCATACCTTTACGCTTTAAACACATTTAGGCGAATATAAGAACGATTTAGTGAGAGTAAATCTTTCAAGAGGCCAACAAGAACGATTACTACTAATGAGAATATAGAAAGGTATGATTATTTATAACTTGTTAACAAGTTACCCCACATATAGGGGTTCGCGAGACCACGAGACTTAAAAAAGTATTTCGAGACCGAGACCGAGACTTGATGTTCGAGACCGAGACCGATACCGAGACTTACCTATCGAGACTCTCGGTCTCGATCTCAAAGTGAAGTAGCAAAACAATTAATATTCGTAAATTATTTGTTTTGACAAAATAATTCAAAAAATATGTTTGGGGCAAATTAATTGATGCAAAAATAATTTTTCTATAATCAATTATATTATACTAGCATTGTATATGTTCTTATAACAATAACACTAGTGAAATAGTTATTTAAAAAACGACAAATTTAGAAATTCTATTATTATTGCTACCCTGTTCTCAAAAAGAGACACTTTATCACAACTATACTATATAGGATTTTGATATTGTGATCTTTATAAATTTATAATCGGTTTTTATGTTTAATTATTGAAAGTAACTAAAATTCAAAAATTTTTAGTTTTTCAGTTCAATAATTAATAACTGATAGACTGTAACAACTAAAAACATCGCAGTATCATATTCTTATATAGTATAGATACGGTAAAGTCTCCAACAGACGAAGTAATTGTGGAGATTTTTGTTTAAAAATTTTCCGATTTAAAATAAACAAAAAATTGTTAAAAAAAATCACTGAAAATTTTTCTTAATATTTTCTTCTTTAATCGCTTCGATGGCTTGCTAATTAAAGAAGGTACGTGTTTTATAGAACAATATTTTTCTATTGATTTTGTTTGTATTTGAAAATAATGGACGATATAAAATTTTTAACTATATGTGTATAATAAAAGATTTTCAACAAACAAAACATAAAGTAGAATTTGGCTTAGGATTTTAAACAGATGATCAATAAAGCTAATTCAACTATTACGCTTAAAAAATATGAATGAATGAATACATAATAAGCATTTGTTTGAAGTTTCATTTAACATGCTTCTTAATTTTGCATTAATTAACCCTGCTTGTGAAAATAAACGCTCTACTGCTACAGAGGTCGCCTGTATAGACAAAATATCTATTGCCATTTTGGCTAAATTTGGAAATTGTTTATCGTGTGCTTTCCATCATTCTAAAATATCTGTACCCTTTGGAGCGCGCTTTAATTGCAAATATTTTATTATTTCTTTTCTCCAATTTTCGAAATCACTTTTTTTTTCAAATAGTGATGTATAATCGATGTCATAGTTATCATCGCTTGAGGAACTTGATATTATTGACTATTCAGCAGGCGCAATATAATATTTATCCCTGTACATTTTCTCAAAAAAGGTCTTGATCTTTCAGGCGAAAAATTGAACAAGTAGATATTTGTTTAATAAATAGATTTACCAAAGAACAAAAATAGTTGATTCACAAGTATTATGAACCATAGCCGCCTTTGTGCAAGCACAACGTGCAGACCCCTAAGAACGGTCCTGGTTAAGAAAGTAAATACGCGTCAAAGTAATAAAAGTTTGGTTCAAAATAGCAAAGTTTACAGAATACCTAAGGGTGCTTTACTTGGCCATCGATCGTTTTCTACCTATTGAATTATAACGTGTGTCCTTAGAATGCCCAACACGTTGCTTGCATGAGTTCGACAGAATTATACAGTGTGTCCATATTTTATGTTTAATATATCTTATTCCATTTGTATATCTTTCAAATAATTATTGGTCTGTGGATGGTTGTTTAAGTAAACTCTAGTGATGTGTGGCCTTTCTGTTGATGTCCAAAGAACAAGGGATGTATGATATTTATTTTGATACCCCTACTATTGTCCGTATATCTTCATTTACTGATTCCATCTGTTGGCAACATCATTTCGAATTAGAGATTTTTGGAATCATTTTTTATATAAATATACCTACATTTTTTCTACTTTACTGAAATGTTCAAACATTGGGTTTTTTTACATTAAATTTTTAAGATTGGAAAAACTCTGGTTTTCGAACGTAGGCTTGCATGTACTTTTGTCTAAATAACATCTCGGCGAACAATTATTATTTTTAAAATTTTGTTTTCGAGACCACCTAGACTTTCGAGACCGATACCGAGACTAAGTAGGTCTCGGTCTCGAAGCATCGAGACCGAGACCGTAAACATTTTCCGAGACCGAGACTGATTCAATTCGAGACGGTGCTAAAGCTCTACAAAAGAGTATTGGCATGATACATAGAACATTAAAAAAATGTAACTTTCAAGCAAACAAACTAGAACGTTTGCGATTGTGTAGAGATATATTGGAACAATCTGAAACGGATCCAAACATCATTAACAGAATTCTTTTGGCTGATGAGTCCTGTTTCAGCACTGCAGGTATTCCAAACAGGAAAAACATACATTTTTGGTCCGTGGAAAAACCTGAAACAAACATTCTGGAAGGCGTTCAGTAAATGTGTGGTGTGGAATAAAAAATAATAGAGTTTTGGGCTCAGTTTTTTACAATCACAGTCTGACGGGTAATACTTAACATGCTTCGTATTGACATTGACAACATCATTGACGGTTTTCCTCTCACGGAGATGTCCAGGTAACAAATTTTTTAAATGAAACCTGGATTGGTAAGCATGGAACGATTAAATGGCCACCGAACAGCCCCGATTTGACTCTTCTTGACACTTTTTTATGGGGTTATTTGAAAAACAATATTTACTTTAAAGAACACGACAGCATAAATATACTTCAGGAAATTATCCAAAATGGCATAAGAACTATAAATCAAAAACCATTTTGGATAGTAAAAGCGATTGATAAATTTAAAAAAAGCGTATCGTCTTTGCATAGAAAAGAAAAGAAATAATAAATCTGACAGAGCACAAATCTTATTATTTAACATGTTTTGCTAAAAAGCCAATGGTTAAATTCAATATGTTCCTGGTATAATAAATATTACATTAATCCAACTGATCGTAAACACGATCTTTGCGCCATGTTCTGCTGCGCTTTATAATTAACACTTTTTCCTGCTCCGAATAACTCACTTTAAACTTCCAAAGACACGTTTGGCAAAAGTGTTGTCAGATATAATAGACGACAAAAGTGTGACGTCAGATGTCAGGTTAGCAGCACTGAATGTTTCCAAACAAAGTTTAATTGCATTGAAATTCCCATTTGAGATTTTGCTTTGGGCGATATCAGAGCTTTTTGAATTATTTAGTGTGTTTCCAGTGTGAATTGCTATAGAGGCAAATATATAGTACTATAATATACAGAGAAACAGGTAATTGATATAATATAAAGCGAATAATTCCACCTTGAAACAGAATTAGGTTATGTATATTTATTGTTTGTGAGCATTTGCAAGATGATATATATGTTTTGTTATGTTTTATTTTATATTTCTATAATTTTAGTATCAAAATGTGCATCAAGCATGTAATTAAGTTGTCACCAATAGTCATCTATTTTCAAGATGAGTCCAAATTGATATCACGCGGTGAAAATGCCACATAGAATCTGGACATGCATCGAATACGCTTTTTGATGCTGATCTAGGAGTTTTAAAAGGATCTGTTCATGCTAGCATGCGTGATAAGGAATATAAAGTCCACGTAAATAAACTACATATATTTAAATAAAACATATTTTAATATCTAATAAATTTTTAGGTACATTTTACCAAGGAATGGGTAATCGAATCTGCCAAATGTTTTTGCCCTAGGGGACAGTGTCTATAATAAAAAATAACTATAAGAGCAGCAAAAATATTGATTTATTTCTTGATCCCTTTTACGGATTATTTTGCAACTGGAACAGCCCGAAATTCTAAAATAAATACCAAACAATAAGTAAAAATAACCTAACTTTCATTCCAAGCAATATTTCATGAATTCGAGAATATGTGTTACCTGTTTCTATGTTGTTTTCGATAACTTTTTATTCATATTTTCATGTTCTCAAAGGAAATACACTAAATATTTATATTAAATCTATAATCGAGTTTTAAAAAATATCTTATGGGCATTTACATGTATTCAAATATTTGAATACCTCGAAACCTTTCCGTTACGTCACGATTTTTCTCGTCTATACGTGGCATTCAAAACAAGCGCGTCGACGATTCATGGCCTACTGCCACTCCAGCCGAGTTTATTGTAAAAATAGTTTTTCTGATGTTAATATTTAAAATAAATGTAACAATCTATATATATTCGTAATCAGGAAAACGAGGTGTATCAACTAGGCTTACAAGTCAACGATCCAAAAAATGGTTTTTCTGATGGTAATATTTAAAATAAATGTTACAAATTATATATATTCGTAATCAGGAAGACGAGGTCTATCCATTAAGCCCACAAGATATAGGGTGTTCCATAAGAAAAAAACAAAATCTTCGCAGCGCTTTTCCACACCACAGTGTATACATTATTATTACTTGCCTGAAAACTAATTATAGCAGTGGCGGCTCGTCAGGGTAGGCCTCTGAGGCCGCGCCTCACCCCCAAAATAAAGGAAAAGAGAATTTTTTATATAACTTTTTATCTATTACCAATTAGAAATATACTTTTTAACAGTTTTACAACATAATAACATTAAAAAAAAAACAAAATATAATCCCATAATAAATATTTTAGAAAATAAATTCTGACCACATCAAAAAACCGACCGTGCAATCCGTGCAAACCCATTCCTAAAGAAAGTGCTCTCGAATGAGGTGAAATAATTTTAGCTTGGAAAGTTTCGACTTCTGACCTATTTTTCAACGGCCGGTGCCGATGCCGGCGAGTCACCTGATTACGACAGAGCGGGATGGCGATTGCCGATGCACGCGTTTTCTATTGCATTCTTGAGGCGATAAATCTGTAGCTTGGATATGCTTTTATTGGTTATTTAAATCACATGACTAGCGAAATATTCCAACGGCTTCTTTTTACGTGGTGCGTGCGGCTGAGAAAGAAATAGGAAATAGATTGCGATAATCGCTGATTGAGGGCGTTCTGTCTTTTAAGGTGAATAAATACGCGTGAGTAAGTTTTTGTTTTGTTTTGATTTGGTAAGTTGGACCGTTCAATTTTTTGTATTTGCTTTTGAAATGAATCCTATTCACATTATTGCTTCATTAATTGAAACGCCTTTTTTAAGAAGAAGCGAAACTGAAAAGAAACAGATATTAGGTAGCCGTCCGACGCCGAAAATTTTAGCAATATTTAACGATAAGAGGCAAGGTAAAAAATATTCAAGAACTTTTCAAATATCTTGGTACGAAACTTATAGGTGGCTATGCGGAAGTATTTATAAAGAAAGCTTATATTGTTGACCTTGTATTTTATTAGGTTGCGTCAAAAATAATTGGAGTTCAGGGGGCGGATATTCGGATTTAAAAAATTTTTCACGAGCAGTAAAATCGCATGAAAGTTCAAGAGAGCATATTAAAAATTCGGTAGCACTTACAAGACTGGAGCAAAATAGGGCGACTATTGCGGATGCACTACAAGAAATTGCAAGTCTTAATAAAATTGTTTATAATGAAAATGTTCGAAAAAACCGTTTATTATTAAATTATTTAATTGATGTTACTATTACTTTGGGTAAACAGGACTTGGCATTTCGAGGTCATAATGAAACAACAGATTCTTTTAACCGTGGCAATTTTAAGGAAATATTTACATGCTTAATAAAAAGAAATGCCGAACTTACTGAACATTGTGCTAAATTTAGTAATATTTTTACGGGACAATCTAAGACTATACAAAATGAACTAATTGGTTGCATACATGACTATATTCAAGAATATATAAAAAAAAATCAATGACACCGATTGTTGTTTTTTTGGCATAATTGCGGATGATAGTACTGATATAACAGAAAAATCACAGTGTTCGATAACAGTTAGGTATGTGACCAACGGATCTTTAAAAGATTTTTAGGATTTTTTGACGTTAGCGATAATAGAACAGCAGAGAGCCTTTTTCATTTAATACAAAACAGCTTAGAGCCTTATGACTTTAAAAATAAATTGGTCGCGCAGTGTTACGATGGGGCTAGTGTTATGGCAGGTGAAATAAATGGGCTTCAAACAAAAGTTAGATCTATTGCTCCTTTAGCTATGTTTACTCATTGTTGCGCCCACAGATTAAATCTAGTTTTACAACAGGGAACAAAACTGATTACCCAAAGTCGTATATTTTTTGCCACTTTATTAGGAATACCAAATTATTTCCACCAATCACCAAAACGGTCTTTTGTGCTTAATCAGATAGTAGGTAAAAGAATTCCGCGAGCTGTAGAAACGCGATGGTATACACGGTCTAAAATTTTAAACTTAGTGGCTAATGTATGGGACAATTTAATTATAGTATTTGAAACTATTATTAATGACTTAAGTTCTGGAACAGAATCTATTAATGGTGCAAAAGGATTTCTAAAGCATTTTAATGATTTCGAATTTTGCCTTTTAACGCATATTTATAAACAAATTTTTAGTTGCACTGATGTACTGTTTCAAATATTACAGTTAAAGCATTTAGATATAAATTACTGCATTTCGCAAATAAACGAATTATTGAATTTAGAAACGAGGACCATTTCAAAGAACTTTTCAATATTGCTAAAAAAGCCACTATTCTGCCAACTAACACACGTCGAGGGCAATGTTCTAGCGACTTTGATATTTTTACTAAATATAAAATATTATATTTCGAAATAATAGATTGTATAATTCTTCAATTAGGGACGCGGTTTGAAAATTTAAATAATTTAAATTTCTTTGCTTTAGTCGATTGCACAAAATATTCGGAATATGTTAAATGCTTTCCAGACGACTTATTAAATAATTTATTAAAAAATTATCCAAACATTTTTGACAGAGATAGATTAAAGAATGAGCTTTCTGTATTGTATAGGGCTGAACAATTTTCAAATTTAGATGTCGAAAAAAGTCTAGCTTTGTTATTTAAAGATTTTAAAGCAATTTTTGCGGAAGCATATAAGCTTTTTAATTTAGTTTTAACTATTCCCGCAACAAGTGTATCGGCCGAACGAAATTGTTCATGTCTTAAACGGATCAAAACCTACCTAAGAAACACAATGACACAAGAACGGCTTTCGGGTTTAGCAATGATGTCAATAGAGCAGGAATTACTGTCAGAACTTAGTGAAGACCAAAACTTTTACGACCAAATTATAGATAAATTTGCAACCTTAAAAGACAGACGTACAGATTTAATGTACAAAAAGTAGTTTTTTATCTTATTTTATACAACTATTTATTTTAAGTTTTAATAAACTAAATTATGTTTTTATTATCGCAATCACCACTATATTTTAGTGATAGGTGTACATATTTTACTTGTTTTGTTTACTTTTTATTTACTTTTTTTAGAGTTTATTTTTTTAGTTTTTAATGGTTTAGTAGGGCTATTGGCGATGACCTCCATTAAAAAAAAAGGTCAACGCGTCGCAGAATAATACCTCATGGGTGACGTGGAAATTTATTCACATTTAAACAAAATTAACCTCATGTAGCCTCACCCTTCAATATACTCACGAACCGCCACTGAATTATAGTACCCTACAACTTTTGTATAAGACATTTGTCTCTATAATACTAGATAAAAAAGTTCCATTTATAATAGAATACCCTGTACAGCATCAACATCAATTTTCCAAAAACTATCTTCAAAGATCTGAAGATGGTGGCGGCATAATAAATATACTTCAACCTAGTACTAATCAGATTTAAATAGCTTACCTCAATTTTTTCTAAGTTTTAAACTAATCAGTTGCCATAATATAATTAAGTCCTAGGAAGATTTTTTACATCACTACACCTACATCAAAATAAAAAAAATAATCACTAAAAAGCTGGAAGCGTCATATAAAGGAAATGTATGTGGGTCTACCTTAAAATGTACAAGGACATCTTAAATCGCGAACCAATTACAGTCTTCGAGAAATTATACTATCATCTTCAGTACAAAAAGAAAAAAATCAACAGGCATTTTTGTAAAAGCGAATATTCGATATTTTTTTAAACAGTTTGAATAATTTTTTTTCAAATTAGATTGGTTTTTGGCCACTTTTTAAGGATGTTTTAAATTAATTGTACCCCAATGGAAATGTAAAGTGAATATTTCTTTCACATGCAGGGTCCTTCATCCCACTTCTCTTCATTTGGAGTTCAGTTATTAATTGATTTAAGATTTTAATATTTTACACGCTTTATGTCTATCTTATGGGCATCGTTGCCTAAAATTTTATTGAAATCTGCTGACTGAAATAAGCAAAAAAAAATAAAATCGTTTGTACAGGGTTTTCCCGTATATTTTTCCACCCACCTAGAGAGTTTATTTGAATAGATACGGAAATGTCGTGAATACAAAAGTTGTTGGGTTTTTTATGAAGATTTAAAATATTATATCATAAGTGCGAAAATATTATTGAAAATGTCAAATTTTGACAGGATGTCAATTTTTTTAAACGAAACACCCTGTATATTAAATCATATTCTTGAAGATCTTTTTTTTCTAATTTCAAATATATATACTTTTAATATATTCTGTCAATTAGTTTTGGATATATAAGCGTTCAAACATTAAAGAAATGGTAAGGTAATTTGAGCTAAAACATAGTGAGCTATGGTCAAGACAACTGCAACGAACGACGCCTTTTTTACGTTTACCGGTCAGAAGTATCTATTTACGAGCATTTTTAATATCTAATACGTTGGACGATGGGTTATTCGGAAGAAGAGAAATTCGACATGATAGAATTATTTTATTTACATGGCAAAAATGCATCAATAGCTCGTAACGAATATCATAGACGGTTTCCAGATAGACCAATACCGACTCGTGGCATAATATTAAACATCGTTAAACAATTGAATGAAAGAAAAACACTTAAGCGAAAAGTTAGAATAGTGGAAAGAAACAATAGCATAAAAAATTAATAATATAAAGTAGGTAAATAATAATATTAGCTTAAAGAACTAAGTTTTGATTTTCTATATAGCCTCCTTGGTTTATAATGCATTTCTGAATATTTCTTCTAAATTTTCTGTGTATGGATGCGTAGATAAAATGAGGTGATTGGATGTTTAAATCCTCGATTATTTGGGCTATATTTTGCTCTAAAGCTTGGATGGTTCTTGGCCTATTATAACTCCGGTTAAACCGGAAGTGACAGGAAGTTGAAAATATTTCAAAAAAGAAGTACCCCTTGACCTTACCTTAATCCCAAAATTTGAAATTTTTATCTAAATGACATCATCAAAAACTTTTAATGAACGGGTTGCGTGAATAACCCTGTATTTATAGGTAAATCGATCAAGAAAAATGAAAATTAAATCATTTTAAAATTCGAAAGTTCGCCGTTTTTGCAATACAAAAGAGATATAGAAGTACGGTACACGAAAGAAAACAGACAAATATTGATAAAGGTTAATTAAGCATAGTTACATTTTTTAATTATCTGAAGTGCGTATAGTCAAAAAGGAGTGCCATATTATTTAAAGAACGACGGGACACCACTGGTTTAAAGAGATTTCTTGGCCGACATTCCTAAACCGATTGACTCCGCCCGGTTTTCTTTCATGTCCCGCACTATAATTACGTGTTTATTTTATTTTGCTTTGTTTTGTAAAATTAAATTTATAAGTTACAATAGATTTATAGAGATTTAAAAAGAAAAATGCTATCTCGCCACACACGGATGTTTAGTTATCCAAGTGCGCAGACAAAAAAGGTTTTTTTTATTATTATTTCACATTATTGGTAGATTTATTAATATGTAAATTATTGTAAACATAAAAATTATATAAATGAACAAAAAATTAGTGTTTTTGAAAATGTTAAGTATTATTAAGTACGTTCTTTTTTCTATTTCCTTATTATTAGTTAATATTAATCATCTCTAGGTACAATAAAGTTCATTTGTTTTCACCTTATCATATTGGTTTCTTTTTTAAAATTTAAATGACTTAAAAGAGGATTCCTTTGAACAGTAGATTGTTTTGAATCGATGGCCAACTTCGCCGGTGGTATAATTAAATAAGTGCTAGAAATAGTGATTTTCACTTTAGATGAGCATTAACAACATGAAAATAGAGTATCAAATTTTCAAGTTTGCAACAGTCTATAGAAGTTGAATTTGTCATATGTGTATAAAGGATAAAAAAGTTGGATTGGGTAGTTGAGGTTTTGTTCCAATCAGTTGACCCGTTAAGGTAAAGGGTCTGATCAAGACTTGGAAAATCGATATGCGAAAAACACATTTTTTTGAAACTCGGGACATTATCTTTTTTGACATTTTGTTGGATGAAGGCTTGAATAAAAAGTAAATAATCGTGATTGATTTTATCCTGGCCTGTTCGGTTTTTCCATAAAATACAATTAAGGCACATTATTAAGTGGCTGTAATTGGAAAACTATACATTTTAGACATAGGCTATGTTATGCAAAAGTTGTTTAGAATTGTTAAGGGAGATTAAAAAACAAAGTATGTTCCATTTAAAATATTGCTTTTATGTTACAAATGTTCACAATATTAACACACCAAATTCCATATTTTTACCTCTAGCCGTTTTCAAATGGAGAATTGATGATGAGATCAATGCCAAACTATGAAAGTGGCATAAATTATTGGTGGGTCACCCTGCAGTTCTTTTGCATACCTAATGAAGTTTTATTAGTCATTTACTGAGTACATTTCTGAAACAGACTATTGTAAAGCCACCTTCGATGTTTATTCGTTAAAATTGTTACTGAAATATTGGAAAAAATGAATGTCTGGCAAATAACTTTCAATCTGTTGGAAAGCAAATATGCAAAAAAATATGGGGCATGTAATTTAAAAAAAAATGTCATTATATATTATAAGTTGTATACTGAACGTGGTAATTTTGTACTCAATTTAGTACAATTTTATTGAAATAAGATAACATATTTTAACAGGTTGTTGGATTGCTTCTTTTGCTTCGTAAAAAATGTACCAAAAAAAAAACTCCGCCATTTTGTCAAAAAACGCTAGGTAATTTTAGCGTCGCAAAAAAATACTATATACATGTCTGATAGAGAATTTTCCGTAGAGTCCGAATTTGCGTCGAGCGGTTTTCTTGGACTAACGATTCGCGAGATATCAACGATTTTCCGAAGGCGTGCATAAAGAAGCGATTTTCCCGATTTTTCGAGGGCTATAAAAATTCTACGGTTCGTTCTACGAACGAATGGACATTTTTTTCGGTTTCTAGGGTATCGAATTAGTATAGAAACGAAGTTTGAACAAAATCTGAGACCCAAAAATTTTTCCCAAAATTTCCATACATACAGGTTTTGGCACATTTTTTTACCGGAAAATTTTTTTTTGGCTACAGGGTGATTTTGAAAAATGCGTGGAAATATAGTAAAATGTTTCAACTGGTATATAGTATTTTGAGCTAATAAATGCTATTTTTTAAAACCATTATCCTTATTCTTTGCGAGAGAGCTTTTCAAAAACATACCATAAGTCATATTTATTTTCATAAATAACATGAAAAAATGCATTTTTCTTTAAACGGATTTATGGCATAGCAGATCAATCGAAATAAGAGAAGGTGGCTGTTTCGGCCAACATATGATTAAATTTTAATTTTTGAAAATTTGTTTATAATTTGTTTTTAATATGGCTCAGCAAAAATTTGAATATTTTTTTTAAGTTATGCAAGACACTGAACGATTGAATATGCTTTAAAATGATCCAATATGGATCTTTTAACAAACCTTCTTACAATAAAACAGTGCAAACCGCACCCCTCTATCTCGTTATAAATACAAAGCATCATCTTCCAGATACGAATTTTTTTCAGAAGGTCTCGACGTAGTTCAGGGATTTTAAATGCAACCGCCATTTTGTCAAAAAACATGCTAGGGAGCGTAATTTTAGCGTCGCAGTTTACCAAATATATGAAAAATACGATTTTCCCGCGAATGTAGGAATTTTACATGTCTGATATAGGATTTATTTTTCCGTCAAAACTGGCTTAACGACCATTTTCCTGGAAGATTGCTGTCGATGGCCACCACGATCCCCTGACCTCTCAGTTTTAGATTTCTTTTTGTGGGGTTATTTAGAAAACAAGGTTTATGTAACGATACGAAAACTTAGAACAACTAAGAATGGCCACCGAAAACGCTTTTGCAGAGTTACAAAGACAGTCATTTGCAATAGAAAACACATTAAAAAGAATTTTTAAAGTTTGTCACACTTGTAGGACACATAATGGTCTACAATTTGAACAATATTTGTAGTTTTAATGAAATTATAATTTTTACCTTTTAACTACTTGCTAATTTTTTCTGATTCTGTTTCTTTGTTATTTCGTTAATAAATAAACTTTTTTGGCTCCACAGCCACCTTCTCTTATTTCGATTGATCTGTTGCCATAAATCCGTTTAAAGAAAAATGCATTTTTTCATGTTATTTTGAAAATAAATATGACTTATGGTATGTTTTTGAAAAGCTCTCGACACGAAGAATGAGACGAAAAAATAATATATAGGGTGTCCCATTTAAAAAATAGTAGGTTATGCCAATATGTCAAAAACTATGACTCTCAGCAAAAATCTGAGTACGCCACTGAATTCTACGTGAAAAAATCTATAAATACCAGTTGAAACATTTTAAATATATTTTACGATTTTACAAGGGGTGTCCGAAAATGACAAATTTTCAAAATCACCCTGTAGCACGGAAACTAAAATGGTTAGGGCAAATCTGTTTGCGGCCTCTTTAGTTTCATCGAAAATATATATTGCACATTTTTTAACGAAAAAATTTTTTTTTGAAAAATGCGTGGGAAAGTATGTTTCTATATGTATTTTGGGCTATTAAATGCATTAAAACCATCTACTGCGACCTGGAAACAATATTTTCGGATATATGAGTAAATTTTCACATTGAAAATTTTTTGTTAGGATTTTTTGTTAAGTTAGCAAGACACCGGTTGATTATGTTTTCATTTCTTAATAAAATAGTGCAAACTGCTCCCCTCTATCTCATTTATTTTCCAGATATGGAATTTTTTCCGACTCGATGTAAGCGACGCGTTCGCCATTTTGTCAAAAAACGCTAAGTAAATTTTCGCGTCGCAAAAAAAAAAACTAAAAAAGCGAATGTTTATATATCTGATAGAGAACCTTCCGTAGATTCCGAATCTGCCTCGAGCGGTTTTCTAGGACTAACGGTTCGCGAGATATCGACGATTTTCCGAAGGCGTGCATAAAGTCACGATTCTCCGAGGGCTATAAAAATTGGATGGTTGTTTCTCTCGGTTTCTAGGATATTGAATTAGTATAGAAACTGTCAGTATATATATTAAACTCTCTTAACAACGGACACGGTCAGTAAAATTTGGAACATTTTTAATAAAAACAGTAAAATTTACCTCCTCAGAACGGGCAGATGTTCAGATAATTTTTGAAAAACCCCGGTATGTTTATTGCACATTATGGGCAATATTTAGATCTATACTAATAAGCTGCGCGGCGCCTACCTATTGTTAATAGCACTAGTTTAACAATAGGCTGGCTTAATAGATAGATCACCTTATTTATATAAAATGTAGTCTTCATCAACAGAATATCTTAGTTTTGATGTTACTCTGGTGAGATCAATATGTCTTCAAACAAAAGAAAGCTTTTGAGTTTTCAAGATAAAGTTGAAATAATCCAGTACGCGAAAAAAAACAAGTATTAGCCGAAAAATTCTGTGTAGGAAAATCTCAAATTAGTGATATTTTGAGAAACAAAAACGATCTTAACAAGCGATTCGTCGAAACCGGGAACATGAAAGAGAAAAAGAAATTTGCGAAAACTGAGGGTGCTGCCATAGACCAAATGTCTACGACTGGTTTTGTAAAGTACGCTCCAAAAACACTCCAATATCCGGTACAACAATAAAGGAAAAAGCACAAGAAATTGCGAAGAATCTAGAAGTTGATGGTTTTAAAGGATCAAATGGATGGTTGGAGAAGTTCTGTTAACGTCATACTATTTCTTTCAAATCCATCTGTGGCGAAGCAGCGGCTGTAAACTTGATTCAGGTAACTGATTGGCGGACGAAATTGTCTATTGTGTGCTATTATCACAAACTTCGCACCGATGGACATTTATAACGCCTTGCCAAATAAAACATTTTCTTTAAAAGGCGAAACATGTGCTGGCGGGAAAGCGTCCAACAGGAGACTCACTATTTTACTTTGCTCCGCTATGAATGGAGAAAAAGAAAATGCACTGGTGGTTGGAAAAAGTAAAAAACCTCGTTGTTTTAAAGGATCAAGCGTGGAAAAATTGCCACTTGAATGGTACTATAACAAGAAAGGATGGATGACAAGGGATATAATGTCGGATTGGTTGATGAAATTTGACAGAAAAATGCAAAGGCAAAACCTAAATGTATTTTTATTGTTGGATAATGCTTCATCTCACCCAAAACTAGAGTTAAAAAATGGTAAAACAATTTTTTTACCGCCAAATACGACGTCACATTGGCTGGTCATTGGATCAGGGCGTGATTCAAAATTTGAAAAACCACTACAGAAAGTTTTTAATGAAGCGATTTTTGTCATCCATGGAGTATTCTGAATCTACCGAACAATTGGAGAAATCCATAATTGTTGTAAGTGCCTTGATTTTGATTGTTGCTGTTGCTAAATTTGACAGCTGAAAACGTTGAGCACGAAAATGTGACATTATAGAAACATCAATGGAAAACACATTTTTAAGACAAATAAGATGGCATATAAAATGTTATACGACACGAATCTCAAATTATTAAAAATAAATTCTTCATTGTTTTTTGTTAACCCGCATTTTTACCCGCTTAAAAATAAAATATTTTTTTAAATAAAATTACTAATTTGTTCACTTCCCACAACGGCCACCTCTATATAACGGACAGTTGCTGTCGCAACTTTCATTTTTCATATGTATTTTGAGCTCGCCATACTGGATTTTTCGATTTTTGGAAAGAGCCTAAAATTTCCAGTCTAGTGATATCTCACAAGTGCATTAAAGATTTTAGTATCATCGAAATATTACACTTCGTAAAGTTAGGTTTCAGTTTTTTCTAAGGAGGCCATGATTTAAAGTAATGTTAGCTCTCAATGCTTTTCTAAGGAGGCCATGATTTATCTCTAACAAAATTGGATTTTGACTTTGACGTTAAGTTAAATAGTTGAAAGTATCAAAGCTGTTTTTTAATAAGTAGTAGGTACGCTTTTAACCCAATAAAATGATAAATCTGACACATAAATTGTCAAAACCTATAGAAAATGGCCGGCATTCCGTATTCAAATGAAGAAATGGTTGACATGTTAGCTCTGTACTTTCAATCATACAGAAACGCCGACGTTACCTCAGCAAGCTATTTGGAGATGTACCCCGAACAACGGCAGCCTCATAAAACCCAATTCAGGAAAATCGTAGTTAATTTAATTAACCATGGCGCCTTCGAACAACCTAGAAGCGGATACAATAATAACAATGAAAATCGAAACAGAAACATTTTACAAGCTATCAACGAAAACCCTAGTGCATCGGTAAGAACTAAAAAACAGGAAACTAATGTGCCAAAATCGACAGTACAGAAAGTTAGAAAAGAATAAGTACCATCCATACAAACCCATAATAGTACAAGGACTTAAGGAAACTGATTTTCCAAGACGACTACAGTTCTGTGAGTGGTATACTAGGAGATATAATGAAAATCCTGACTTTGTAAATCATGTCCTGTGGTCCGATGAGAGCAGGTTCACGAATTGTGGAGTCTTTAATAGGCACAACCGCATTGGGTTGTGCGAAATCCTTACGAAGTGGCAGAGAGACGTCTACAGATCAGATTTGGAAGTAACGTTTGGTGTGGGATCATTGGTAAGATAATCTAACCAATCTTTTTAAATAGGCACCAAATGATGGTCAAATAATTTTTTTTTTTCGTTTAGTTCTTTAATGATACTAAAAGAGTATAATCTAATAAAAAAAAAGTAAAACGTTCTACTCTAGTCAGTCAACTTACTTTTTTGATATTGTATTACATTTTTATTCAATCATTTTGTATTGTACTTTCGAAGAACCTATAAAAATAGAATTGGGTTCTATAAATTTATTAACACTTTATTTAAATTTTCTGCAGATTTAGGTAATTCTCTAAAATTATTTTGATTGTCTGAATTTAATGATTTATTATTACCCGGGAAGCCTAGTTCTTGCGTTATGAAAAAAATACCATACCTATTAATCAAATGTCGAATTATTTTTCGATTTTCATTAGGATTTATAGAAAGGTGTTCAGCTGTATTTCCGAATAATTTAAATTTTAAAGCGCAAGGGGTTTGTTCTTTTGATATTTTATGTTTTATTAAGGCACGGTGTACTTCTTTAGGATTATTATATCACTGAAATAAATTGATTTAGTATTTCGGAAATTAATATGCAATACCAACAAAATAATTTATTACCGCTTTTACTTCCCGCTAACCAAATATGTTTTTTTTTTCATAATAAAGCTGAATAGGTTTCAACTGTATATAAGCTCATTCATTACGGGATGTTTCGATAATTATTTTTGGAAAGAAAATATCTACTTTTTAATAAAGATAATTTTCCATTTATAATTTATAGTTTCCAGTACCACCCGGCCGACCCTACCGCCCTTGACTGTTGGGCACCTATTTATAAATTATTAATCATTTTAAGAACTTTATTGGATCATTTTTGTTTGACTACAACCTAAACGGGCAGAGGTACCTAGAGCTTTTGCGAAACCAGGTTGTACCATCCTTACGAGCTATTCTAACGGAAGATGAATTAAGAAGAACTTGCTTTCAACAAGACGGATGTCCGGCTCACAATACCATTCAAGTCGGGAACTTCTTGAGAGCAGTTTGACGAAAGAATAATTTCTTTAAATGTTCCAATATCTTGTCCTCCTAGATCCCCTGACCTGTCGCCCTTGGATTTCTATCTCTGGGGTCACACGAAGAATGAAATCTATGAATTTGATCCCCCCGTGACCATAGAAATCCTGAGACAAAGAGTTCTGGACACATTTAGAAATATTAACCGAAATACACTTACCAGGGTTGTACGAAAAACAGTCACCAATTGTCAAAAAAAAATGTCATTTTGCAGATTTGTAAATTAATGTTACCCACTTACAAAGTAGTTAAAGCTCATTTAGATTTTTTAAATCGTTATTTACGTTCATGTTGTATTGAAAATTCAAAAGGCGTTCAATACATTACTTACTTATTAATGTAACCTTGTGACAAATAAATCATGGCCTCCTTTAAAAACATTGAAACCTAATTTACGAAGTGTGATATTTTGATGACACTAAAATCTTTAACGCACTTGTGAGATATCACTAGACTCGAAATTTTAGGCTCTTTCCAAAAATCGCAAAATCCAATATGGCGGTCATAAGAAAAATGAAAGGTAAGGCGGGTTGCGGGTTAACAAAAAACAATGAAGACGTGTCGTATACGTCATCTTATTTGTCTTAAAAATGTGTCCGAATAATGTAACATTTTGACAGCTGTCAAATTTACCGTTCTGGATATACTGGCAAAAAACGAAATCCGCCATTTTCGGTTTTTCGCCGATATTTCCCAAATTTATTGATCGATCGTAAATCTGAAGCCAGATATCGAATGCAATAAGTTTCCTGTAAAACTTTCCCCATTTAACCTTTGCTGTAGGTATAATACGAGCAGAGATCCCTATATAGAGAAGCGAATCTGGGACACACTGTATAACTAAATTTTCACTTTGAAATTTTTTTTTTAGGATTTTTTTGTTAAATTTGCAGACACCGGCTGAATATGTTTTAAAATGATCATTTCTTAATAAAACAGTGCAAACTGCACCCCTCTATCTAATTTAGTTTTCCAGATATGATTTTTTTTCGACTCGATGTAAGCGACGCGTCCGTCATTTTGTCAAAAAACGCTGGGTAATTTTCGCGTCGCAAAAACAATACTAAAAAAGCGAATGTTTATATGTCTGATAAAGAACTTTCTGTAGATTCCGAATCTGCCTCGAGTGGTTTTCTAGGACTGACGGTTCGCGAGATAGCGACGATTTTCCGAAGGCGTGTGTAAAGTCGCGATTTTCCCGATTTTCCGAGGGCTATAAAAATTCCACGATTCGCCCTACGAACGAATGGACCTTTTTTTCGGTTTCTAGTGTATCGAATTAGTATAAAAACGGACCTTGACCACAATCTGAAACCACATTTTTTTACCGGAAAAATTTTTTTTTGGAAAATGCGTAAAAAAAGTACGTTTCTATATGTATTTTGAGCTAATAAATGCATTAAAACCATCCATTGCGACCTGGGATCAATATTTTCGGATATATGACAAAATTTTAATTTCGAAAATTTTTTTTAGGATTTTTTTTTAAGTTAGCAAGACACCGGTTGAATATGTTTTAAAAGGATGATTTCTTAATAAAACAGTGCAAACCGAACCCCTCTATCTCATTTTGTTTTTGAGATATGAATTTTTTTCCGAATCGATGTAAGCGACGCGTCTGCCATTTTGTCAAAAAACGCTAGGTAGTGTTCGCGTGGCAAAAGTATACAAAAAATGTGAATGTGTGTATATCTGATAGAGAATTTCCCGTAGATTCAGAATCTGCCTCGAGCGGTTTTCTAGGACCAACGGTTCGCGAGATATCGACGATTTTCCGAAGATGTGCATAAAGTCGCGATATTCTCGATTTTATTTACGTTTCTATAAGTATTTTGAGCTAATTACTTAACTAATTTTTTAGGATTTTTTGTTAAGTTAGAAGTGCCGAAAATGAGACATTTTGAAGTTTTTTACTCTCCCTTTTTTTTAGTTTCTGTCAAATTTTACAAGTGTCCGCCATTTTGATATGGACAATTTTAATGCCTCCATTTTTCTGAGAATGAATTAGGACCGTTTAAAACATGTGCTACTCCACTCGCCTTTCAACTTAATTTTTTTTTTAATGGCGACTGGCCGCCATCTTGAAATTTTACGTTTCAAAAAATAAAAGGAGACATAAAACGCCCCCGCTGTATAAATATTACCCTCGAGCTAAATCGTAATAAAAAAATTGTCTTTCCTTTTTCAAAATTTATTTACAAAAGTATAAACAAACATTTCGGAAGTGTTTGGATAAAATAAAAAAATAATAATATATACATGTACAAAAATAAGGGTCTTTAAAAAGCCAGTGAAGTCATTGGTAGGTACTTGCGAGTCTTTTTTGTTTAAATAAAGTCGAACTTAATCTTTTACAAAAATACCTGTCCGGTATCGAATGAATTTCGATAGTTAGTTCTAAACAAATTTTTAAATCCTAATTTTCCCCGATCACAAGAGCATCGAAACGTGAAACACTTTTTTTTTCTTTAATATAAAAACAGCTAAGCAACACATCTCATGCTTTAATTTGAACTCACTTACGAAGGTACGGCAATTTTTCTAAGGGTGACACGGCTCTGTCGATTTTTCCTCTCATCACTGCAAAAGAAAAAAAAAATGGTGAAGTGTGACCTATTTTAGTTCACGGTCCCAAAGGGTCACAGTATACAGTGTGGGCCATTTTGGTGATGCATGTATTGAGATCTCAGAAACTATAAGAGATACAAAAATGATGATTTTTTTTCTGTAAAGCCCTGTAACTTCTGTATTTGTATTTTGTTTCAAAATCTACGAACACTCTTTCATAGCCATTTTTTGTGCAGAAAACGGTTATTGCATTAGATTTTAATTATATTTCGCTTATCCTTCACCATCAACAACTTTATTTTCTCTTATGGACGCCGCGCCGTATTGGATTTTTGTCTCTTTAAAATAAGCAAGAAAAATCCTATTCATTGATGTACAACAAGTTTCCATTTCCTAAAGAAAAACCAATATTATTCTTCTGTATTAGACTGTTTGATTTTTTGACGTTTCAAAGTTTATTAGTTATTTACTATTATAGTTTATTTTAAATTCTTAAAAATGGCTTTGCGTTGTACCCTTAGAGTAAGAATTAAAGTAGAGATCAGAATTCATTTATAAATCACGTTAGGGGTATGCGCGAACATGGTTCATACCAGTTTATCCCATTTTCACATTTAATTTTTCGGCAAAATTCGAAATCATTTGAACAAGATTTTTTTACGGTGATTTAAAAAAAAAATTATTTGACCGCCATTTTATTTCGCTTAAATTCGTACCAAAACTTTGTCATTTTATCTCCATATCACACTTAATTCACAATTAATATATATATATATATATATACAGGGTGTCCCGAATTGCACTGTCCAAACTTTAACAGCGCATTCTGCATTCAAAATAAGCCCTAATTTTCTATATAAACATATATCGGCAAATGCTTCGTTTTCGAAATACAGGGTGTTAAAGTTTTAAGAAAAAAATTGTTTTTTAGTCATAACTTTTTTATTACTTGAGATATTGTTATTAAATTTGGTAAACAGCCTTGGAGTAACAAAAGGCATTTTTTGATTTGAAATATTTTTTAGTTTTTCATCAGTGGCGTCCGTACGGGATTTTTTATTGAATATTCTTGAAGAAAAAATGGTACTCTACTGCTTTTTCTGAAAACAAAAATCATTCCTAAAATCCCCACTCAGTTTGGAGCAAATTTGATCCCTTGTCTTTTTTTCGTGCGGTGTAAGGATTTCGAGTAAAAAACTAAAAACCATTTTTATGTATGGCATAGTTAAAATTTCCATTATTGTTATTTTCAGTAGCAAAACCTTTAAGGTGGGATTGTAACAGCAAGTTTTTAAAATTATTTGGTTTCCGATATTTATTTCATGCATTCCGGGTGAGTTCATAATTTCTGAATAACGTATGTAGGGTTTCTAAAATAAAAGCTTGTCTGACAACTAAGGAGAGATGACGTAATCGACCCGTTGTAATGGAGATTTGCGTTATGTTTGGGTTATCAGGGTGACATCGCAGAAGTTAGCAGGCAACCTATTAAATTTTAATGTCCTTGGTACTTACCATCATTCCTTCATTGTCGACTCTTGGTATGCCATGATTGCATTTTTGTGATAATTAAACAATTGCTAGGTTCGTCTTTAAAGTATGACAGATGGGTTTATAATTCTAAAATCGTCGATTCATTTTGTGAAACGTAATTAGAATTAATTCAATTTTATGATACTTCATTTTACAGAAACTACTTTTTATTAACTAAGTTCGTAATTAATTTTACAAAAACTAGAATTCATAACTTTTATTAACTTAGATCGTGAAAAAAATTTATAGAGCACTTTAAATATCATTAAGGATTAATGTGGGCCTTAAAATTCACAATAATTGCTCAAAATGAGCTCCTCGACACATATTGGCATCTGCTCTTAACTGTGTCAGTGGCATGGCGTATAAAATTCATATTGGCTCGCAAAATTTCACAGGCTTGCTCTATCCTTAGAATCAGTTCTTCTCTTGTATGAACTGGTCTGGAATAAACTAAATATTTCAAATAACCCCACACAAAGAAGTCGACAGGTGTGAGGTCAGGGGAACGTGGTGGCCAGGCTATAGCTCCTAAACATCCAATCCACCGTTCTGAATAATTATTATTTAACCACTAGCGATTTACAAGTGCAAAATGAGCGGGAGCGCCGTCCATTTGAATCCAGAATTCGTTTCTAAGATTTAGAGGAATATTTTCTAGATATTGAAATAACTCATTTTGCAGAAAATCATTAAATAACTGTCCATCTAGGCGTGGTGGTAGAATATGGGGCCCGCAAAAAATTTCTTTTATTACACCACACCAAACATTAACAGAAAGTTCTTGCTGAAATGCTCTAGTTCGTACAACACGTGGATTGTCATGGCTCCAGATTCGTAAATTATGGAAATTTACTGAACCGCTTCGGGTAAATGTGGCTTCATCAGTCCATAAAATTTTTTTTGAGAAGTTCTCGTCTTCCTCTATTTGGCGCAAAAACCAATTGCAAAAACTGACACGTTTTTCGGCATCACCAGGTTGTAAGTTTTGAACTGGCTGCATCTGAAATGGCTTCCTGTGATCTTTCCTCAAAACGCGATGAACCCTATTTTTAGAAACAAAAACTGCGTTGCCTTGTAAATTATGAGCTGCTCTTCGTAGGGTTAATGTCCTATAAAACTTATTTAAAATTACGTTTCGATATTGTTCATTTCTCCTACCTCCGTTTCTCGGATTCTTTTTAAGTCCAAAATTCCTAAACATTAAATGCGTTTTAATGAAAACTTGTTTGCAAGGTAATCTTCTATTTGGAAATCTTTGTTGGTATTCCCGTACTGCTGCATTTGCATTTCCATTACAGAAACCATACACGAAATGAATATCAGCATACTCAAAGTTACTGAATAACACCATTTTGAAATCACTAGTTAGACTGATAATTACCTTTTTGTATAAACTGTAATCTACCTGACATTTATTTACTCTAAAAACTCAAATGTCACACTTTAAAGACGAAACTAGCAATTGTTCAATTGTCACAAAAATGCAATCATGGCATACCAAGATGTTAAAGGTTTTGCCACTGAAATAATTAACAATAATGGAAATTTTAACTACGCCATACAAAAAAATAGTTTTTAGTTTTTAACTCGAAATCCTTGCATCGCACGAAAAAAAGGCGAGGGATCAAATTTGCTCCAAACTGAGTGGGGATTTTAGGAATGATTTTTGTTTTCAGAAAAAGCAGTAGCGTACCATTTTTTCTTCAAGAATATTCAATAAAAAATCCTGTACGGACGCCACTGATAAAGAATTAAAAAATATTTCAAATCAAAAAATGCCTTTTGTTACTCAAATGCTGTTTACCAAATTTAATAACAATATCTCAAGTACTAAAAAAGTTATGACTAAATAACAATTTTTTTCTTAAAACTTTAACACCCTGTATTTCGAAAACGAAGCATTTGCCCATATATGTTTATATAGAAAAGTAGGGCTTATTTTGAATGCAGAATGCGCTGTTAAAGTTTGGACACTGTATATATATATATATATATATATATATATATATATATATATATATATATATAATTCGAAGGGACATTTACATATTTGATAAATTATTTTGTAATCGACAAAATGTGTATATATATTTCAACTTCTTCAAAAACTAAATAGTTCAAAGAAGTGAATACTCTTGGCCAACTGGAAGTCCAGACCTCAACCCTTTGGATTTTTATTTTTGGGGAAATTTAGAATCTAGTTTTTAGTAGAGAGCCTGTAAATAAACTTGAAGAACTTTGTGAAAAAATTCAGAATGGTGTTAATTCCATGAGACTATATAACAGCAATGGTTTGTAGTGGATCCAAATTGGATGCTATTGAAATTCTTGTATATAATGACTTAAATAGATAGTACAAATAATTGTTGCATACCAAGGTCAGGCAGTATACAAGGTATTCACTACGAATCAATTGTATATTTAAATAAAATATACAGTATGTCCAAGATAAGGATGCACAGCATGGGGATCTCGGAAACGGTAAAAGATATAGTGTCGGTTAAATTAGACAAAAGTTGCGTATTTTGATGCCCAACAAAATCCCGAAAATATCCGAGAAAAACCGAAATACTGCGATTTCGTTTTAATTTTTTTTTAAGCTATTTGAAAAGATATGAAAAAACGGAAAACACTTTTTCATTCTCACTTTTTAAACTGTACAAGGTGACGTTAACAAATTTTCATTAAAACGTTTCGTTTCGATGGAACCACCATCAACTTTGATTTTTCTTATGTGACGGAAAAAAAGTACACCCAGTATTATATTGCGCTTTTCATTGTGAATTTAACTATGTACAGGGTGTCCGGATTTGGTTGCAAAAGCAGGGTATCTCGCTTATTTTTAAAGATAAAACCTTGCGGTTTTCACGAACCTGAGCTAATTTTTCGTGAAACTCATGAAGCCTTAAACAAAATTTTCATAGCCTTCTTCGCTTATAAGATACAGGGCGAAATATAAAATTTTGCATTTTGGGACCCCCTCGTATCTCGGTTATCGTTTAACTTAACGCAAAGGGAAAAATTGCTGCTTATGCAGTTTTTTACGCTGGATCAAGTAGCGTAGTCATATTTTTCATTTGAGTGGTTATTTTTTAGATATGACCCAAAGTTGTTTTTTTTAAATGGGACATCCGGTATATTTGTCCAGAAATTGATTTGTCCTTTTAAAAGCTTATCAAAAATATATAATAGTATGGGTCTATTTTAATAAAAACAACAAAAATCCTAATTTTTATAATTATCATCCCAAATTTTGCAAAACAATGCTGCCTTTTATTTAAAGTCTTTAACAATATCTACATCCTAACAATAAATATGTAATTAAATCTATTTATCAAAATATGTATTGATAATTTTGCACCAAAAAAGTACCACCTACCTAGATTTATGTAACACAAGAACAAAACAGTAATAAATTATTATGTAACAAGCCTTTCAGCAAAAATCAACTGTCGTATAAGAACTACAGTAACCAAGGAAATCATCATTGGCCAAAACCGGGATGATTTTGTAAATAGCGAAAATTTTCTCTTAGCCTCCTAAATCTTGGACATTATTTTCTTTATTATATGTTTTCGCACGAGGTTTGATAAATGATCCATTGATTGGTAAAATTATTGTCCAGTAAATTCTTTTTTATCTGTTGAAAATAAAAAAGTGGATATATTAGGTATTGCCTCTAAAATTTCTATATCTCGATTTCCCTCAAATATATAAAATTTTATACCTAAATAAAAATTAAGCAATAGTATTTCAACATACCTAAAAATTAACTATCTGGCCATATACCTGTTCAAAATACATCAATTCAGAAGCCGCTTCAACATTTTCATTATTTGTAATATAAAACAAGCTAACATATGGCCCTACTTTTCATAATGTTCGAAAGTTTGGATTTTCTTCCATAATAATACAAATATATTTTTACGATAACAATATATATAAGGTTGCCTCTTTTCTGGATATCTAAATAAAAATTAAGCAATAGTATTTCAACATACCTAAAAATACTATTTATATACAGAAGCCGCTTTAACATTTTCATTACCTAATATAAAACAAGCTAACATATCGTACTTTTCATAATGTTCAGTTTGGTTTTCTTCCATAATAATACAAATATATTTTTACACAATAAATAAATACAAAAAACTAGAGCTATATTTTATATACGCGTACAAAATTGGGAAAATTTGCTTCCAAGAAAACAAAAGAAAATGCTTTATAATTATAAAAATTAGGATTTTTGTTGTTGTTTATTAAAATAGACCCAAACTATTATATATTTTTGAGAAGCTTTTAAAAGGACAAATCAATTTCTGGACAAATATACAGGGTGTCCCATTAAAAAAAAACACAACTTTGGGTCATATCTAAAAAATAACAACTCAAATGAAAAATATGATACGCCACTGGATCCAGCATAAAAAACTGCATAAGCAGCAATTTTTCCCTTTGCGTTAAGTTAAAGGATAACCGAGATACGAGGGGGGTTCCAAAATGCAAAATTTTCTATTTCGCTCTGTATCTTATAAACGAAGAAGGCTATGAAAATTTTGTTTACGGCTTCATGAGTTTTACAAAAAATTAGCTCAGGTTCGTGAAAACCGCAAGGTTCTATCTTTAAAAATAATCGAGATAACCTGCTTTTGCAACCAAATCCGGACACCCTGTACAGCACAATAAGATTACTTATGTTTTTATCCAGAAAAATGGCTTTTTAATATATTTTTAGCATTTTATTATAGTAGGGCATGAAATCCTAACGATAAAAGGAAAAAACGGTTCGAATGAATATATTTACTTATTTACTAACTATAACAAATGTTCAAACAAATTACCTCCATTTTCTAAACAGAAGTACGCCCGTCTCACGGTAGGTTGATATAATTGTTCCTCGTTGTCAAAACATTCCTTAAATACCTCATTTTTTATGTAGCCCCACAAGAAAAAGTCCAAGGGAGTTAGGTCCGGGGATCTTGGAGGCCAAGGTGTTTCACTGTAAGTCTTAATGTATCTTCCTTCAAACCGTTCAGCTAAATATTAGCGAACTTCTATGAAGTTATGGGCTGCAGCACCATCTTGTTGGAATCAACAGCCGTGTACCGCACCTAACGGTAAATTATCTAATGCATCTTCTAAATCGTGCCTCAAGATATCAAGGTACCGCTCGGAAGGTAATGAATTGTAAAAGAAAATAGGGCCTATAATCTTGCTACCAAAAATTCCACACCAAATATTAAATCCAAAGTGATCTCGATGTCTGGATGGTCTATTTACACGTGGATTTCGTTGGTTACCATGCTTTGATCACACCAAATTACAGGAAAATTAAGACGGTCTTCACACATCCTGGTATACCACTCACAAAAATGTCTACGTCGTTCATCGTCACCCGGTCTTAATCCTTGACATATTCGGAATTTGTAAGGCTTAAACTGATTTTTCCTTAAAATAAATTGAGCTGTAGATTTAGCTACCCCCGTCTGGTCTTCAATTTCTCTGTTGGATGTTTGTGGGTTTTCAATAACAGATTGTAGAACATCATATTGGTTTGCTCCATTGGAAGGTTTTTGTCGGGATAATACAGGCTTTTTAAATGGTCCATATGCTTTTAGATTAAGTAACAAACGCCGAAAAGTACACTTGTCAGGTTGTCTCCGCTCTGGGTATTTGTTAGAATACATGCGCTCGGCTCCTACCCAATTTCTTTGGCATAAAATGTAGCAAGATAGCATATCACATTTTTCTTCGTTTGTAAAATTACCTCCATCCATTGTAGAACAAAATAAATTAAAAAACGACAACAACAATAACAATACAAACATTTACTTGTTTGAATATTTGTTAAATAAATAAGTACATTCATTCGAACTTGTCAACCTTTTTTTTATCCTCGTTATAGTTATGCCCTACTATAATAAAATGCTAGAAATGTATTAAAAAGCCATTTTAAGTAACCATATTGCGTAGTACATCGTTGAATTCACAATGAAAAGCGCAATCTAATACTGGGTGTACTTTTTTTCCGTCCCATAAGAAAAATCAAATTTGATGGTGGTTTTATTTAACCACTGAGAAAATTTTTCTAAAAATCTACTTGTCATCCGTTTGCACAATTTCCAGTAGAGATTTATTCTTTTTACAAGATTTTTCACACATACGTGCAGATTTTCCAAATCTAAATTTGGCTCTGCAAGAATTTCTTCAATAGTCCCAATTATTTGACGTATCTTTAAGGCATAACTCCCTTTTTTTTTTTGATAGCCAGATCTCAAAGATATATTTTCTCGAAAAAGAACAAGTGATGGAAACTCCTAAAAAACAGATCTGTTTAAAACCGAGTTTTGAAATCATTAAAATCTGTTCTATCTAAAATTTATTCACAAAGAAGAGTTGGTCCATGTTAATGATTAATGGCTTGGAAAAAGGGAATGGGCAAATTCGGGCAAAAGATAATAAAACACAATTATATTAGAGGCTTTTAGATATTTTATGACATAAAATTTGCATGTGGGCAAGAAAGTCTTTAAAAGTCAACATGAATTAATCCGTTTATTGAAAAATTGTACTAATTTCAGCGCAACATATTAAACTTGCGGGTAGCGGTAGGTACTCCTCCTGGGACAGACCTATCAGGGAAGATGAATCAATCCCTGCCCTTCGCGAGATTCCAGGAGCTTTCTGACCCGGAAAGCTGGCACCTGCAAGGGTCCCTTATTCAGGGTTACGAACGAAGTCCACAACGGCCGCAATGGCGGAGAAGAAGATCTTCGGCACGGCAGAGCGGGCGGATGTGGCAGCCCCGTTTTTAGGGATAGTATAAAAACCCCCACCGCAGCGTCTGACCCAGAGTGGGCGGCTGCAAACAGCGGCGGATCCTTATGTCAGAGGCGGCTGAACTTCACACTCACCAAGACGTCTGGCCAACGTGGTGTTTCATGGCTAAACCCCTCTCAGATGCACACAGAGCAATACAGATGGCCCCCAGTTCCCAGCGGTTCGACTAACCCTGACCAAGGCAGCGGTCAGACCAGTTTTCGAACAGGGGGTGCTAAGAATCCCTGGGTTAGATCAGGCTGCCAACTATATATAGCTACCTACAACGCAAGAACATTGGGAAATGAAGAAAGATTGATAGAACTGGAATATGAGCTTAACAAGATAAAATGGGACGTCCTGGGAATATCAGAAGTAAGAAGAAAAGGAGAAGACTGCCTCAGACTAAATTCTGGTCATCTCCTTTTTTACAAAGGAAACGAACAGAATACTAATGGCGGCGTGGGAATCCTGGTAAACAAACGGTTGTCCTCTAACATTAAAACTTTGAAAGCCATTTCAGAAAGAGTTATCTACATCACCTTGAGAATAAATTCCAACATAACTATAAAAATCGTCCAAATCTATGCCCCAACGAGCAGCCACGATGATGATAAAGTTGAAGCTCTGTACGAAGAAATATCGAGATGCCTCTTAGAAAACAAAACGAAACACACATTGGTCATTGGAGATTTCAACGCAAAAATAGGAAGCACAGTGAACGAATCAAAATACGTCGGCCCATTTGGGCTTGGTACGAGGAACGAAAGAGGCGAGATGCTAGCCAACTTTCTGGAAAAAGAGCAACTTTACGTAACGAACACTTTCTTTAAAAAAAGAATTAACAAAAAGTGGACCTGGACAAGCCCAAATGGAAGAACTAAGAACGAGACAGACTATGTACTTTCACACGACAAACACATTATTCAAGATGTCGATGTCCTCAATTCCTTCACAACCGGTAGTGACCACAGACTTGTAAGGTGCAAAATCCTTATAAATGGAAAACTAGAAAGAGCCAAGAAATTCAGTAACAAACTTAAGCCTTTAGACGCGAGCACACTGAAAGAACGCAAAGAAGAATATATGCAGCAACTAACAGAACAACTGAGAAATACATCACCACAAATCGAAGAAAATATCAACGAAGCGAACACTAGAATAACACTAATAATAAAAGAAACAGCTAAAAACAACATGACATTGAGAGCAAAAAGAAAAGATAAGTTGACAGAAAAAACAAAACAGTTACTGGAAAAACGAAGAGATCTCATAAAATCGAACAAGAGAGACACGGTCGAATACGCAGAAGTCAACAAAACTGTAAGGAGAATGGCGAAACAAGACATTAGAGAACATCAGGAAGAACAAATTGAGAAAATTATAGAGCAAAACAGAGGCATAAAAATATTTAAGAAGGAGAATGCACACAAAAAAGAGATCAACAAGCTGATAGACAAAGATGGCAACATGGCAGAAGATAGACAACAAATACTGAAAGTCACGGAAGACTTTTATACGGATCTGTATGAATCAAAAGCCGACGAAGAAACCTTGAGATTATCAAAGGAAGATAAGCGAAGAATACTTAACATTGGCTCAGAAGAGCTGCCTGACATCGAAATCGAGGAAATTGAAAAAGCCATGAAACAAATAAAAAACGGAAAAGCCGCAGGACAAGACGACATCCTACCGGAAATGCTGAAGGAGGGAGGACCGCCGCTTATGAAAGAACTCAAAAAACTCTTTAATAAATGCCTCATCCAAGGAACGATACCGACCGATTGGGAGACCGCTATAGTTGTACTAATATACAAGAAAGGAGATCCTAGCAATTTAGAGAATTATAGACCAATAAGTCTTTTATCTCAAATATACAAACTATTCATGAGAATAATAACTAATCGACTTGACATGAAGTTCGAAACCTACCAACCTAAAGAACAAGCGGGCTTTCGGAAGAACTATAGCACAATTGAACATCTTCACACAGTCAGAATACTCATAGAAAAGGCGACAGAATACAATATCACAGTCTGGATGGCTTTTGTCGACTTTCGAAAAGCTTTCGATACAGTAGAATTCTGGGCAATTGAAAGAGCTATGAAAAACGCAAGAATAGATCACAGATATATCAACATACTACACGAAGTCAACGACCGATCCAAATTGAAGATAAGGCTCCACGAAGATACCAATGAGGTGAAAATAAATAGAGGAGTTAGACAAGGCGACATAATCTCACCCAAACTATTTACCTTGGTATTGGAGGACGTCTTCAAGAATCTGCACTGGGAAAACAGGGGACTTAACATATCTGGAGAAAGACTCAACAACCTCAGATTTGCCGACGATATCGCCCTTTTTGCCGAAGATGAAACGGAATTGAAAGAAATGCTCCAGGAGTTACAACAAGGGGCACAATATGTCGGTTTAGAAATGAACACCTCAAAAACAAAATTTATGACGAACGTGCAAACAATTAATAATACAATATCCCTACAAGGACAAGAAGTGGAAAAGGTAGATTCATACGTATATCTGGGGCAAGAAGTCACAATCGGAAAAATTAACCAAGAACTGGAAGTCAATAGAAGAATACGTCTGGGATGGGCGGCTTTTGGCAGACTAAAACACATCATTCAGTCAAGACTACCTTTAAAACTGAAGTGCAGAGTCTATAATGAATGTATCCTTCCAACAACGACATACGGCTGCGAGACATGGGTTCTTACCAAGAAAATTCTCAACAAACTACAAGTTCACCAGAGAGCAATCGAAAGAAAAATGTTAGATACATCCCTTAAAGACCGTAAAACGAATGAGTGGATAAGAAGCAGGACCAAAGTCCAGGACATAACAAAACGAATCTGCTCTCTAAAATGGAACTGGGCAGGACATGTGGCCAGAAACAACACTAACTGGAGCGGAAAAGTTACCAGATGGAGACCTTGGGGAGAAAAAAGAAGCACTGGCAGACCCCAACAACGCTGGTACGATGACATTAAGAGAACAGGAGGTCTCAACTGGTATCAAGTTGCTCAGAACCGAGAAAACTGGAGAAACATGAGAGAGGCCTATATCCAAAGGATAGAAAACGGCTAGAAAGAAAGAAAGAAAGAATATTAAACTTATTTTTATATTTCAAACTTAATTCTTTTATACAAACATAACTAAAAAATAAACTACTTACCTGTATAGATGGTGGACGTTTGTTAACGTCACCTTATACAGCTTAAAAAGTGAGAATGAAAAAGTGTTTTCCGTTTTTTCATATCTTTTCAAATAGCTTCAAAAGAAAATTAAAACGAAATCGCAATATATCGGTTTTTCTCGGACATTTCCCGAACGGCTAAGAATTTTCAAATTTGTAAAACGGGATTTTGTCTAATTTATCCGACACTATATCTCTTACTTTCTGAGATCCCCATGCTGTGCATCCTTATCTTGGACACACTGTATGCTTGATTTGAAAC
Organism: Kuschelorhynchus macadamiae; assembly: GCA_030620095.1. NCBI lineage: Eukaryota > Metazoa > Arthropoda > Insecta > Coleoptera > Curculionidae > Kuschelorhynchus > Kuschelorhynchus macadamiae. The sequence continues at coordinate 1,667,168 of JAUTXW010000312.1, forward strand.
AGTGCAGGCAAATTTATAGAATACTTAACGAAACTTAAAATACAGTTATTAACTTTTAATGATCAAATACATAGTGTAAAAAAAGATAAATCGTTACCTTTCTGTATTTATCCTTACGAATGCGAATGGGGCTCGACAGGTAACAGATAGGAACTGTTCTGCGCCACAATGTTGTCGCCACACGCGGCGTACCCATTGTGGAACATCATCTCTGGAATCTGAACCAGCGACTCGGTGAGCGCGTGATCATCTGCAAACAAGAAAAAACATGTTGCGTACAAAGCTTTTACTTTTTTGTTTATTTTAAGTACTTAATATGTGTTCAAATGAGATATTTTTAAGAAGCTAATGTATATATTTTAGTTTCATATTCGACTGCACCTAAAATCCCAATTTTTATTAAAAGCTCGAGTATTTATTTATTTACTTAACTACTTCATAAATACAGCGATGGAATTTAATTAGAAATAAATTTGTAGAACTGGTAAATCAAATATAGGTGCTCGAAAACCTAGCTCAGCTAACAATTTCACACAATCAACTGTTAATAAAACTTAAAAGTTAAAGTGATTTATTACCAATAAATTTATAGTGAAGATAAAAAGTTATTTCAGTCATTGCCGTCGAGAGGTCGCTCTTGAAGACAATCCCCATCTCTAGTATAGTTAAACATAATGTAATCAGCATCAGCTTTTCTATAGAAACTCATAAATTTACATTTCTGAATATTTAAATACAATTTATCAGCAATGCACCATTCAATGATATTGGAACAAGTCGTCCATATTTCTCAAAGAGACCTGTTTACAATTATATTAAATAAAACACAAAATCTTGGTCTCAGCCAAACAAATATTTAAAAAAAACCTAAGGTGACACGTGTTTCGCTCCTGCGAGCATCATCGGACCTACAATACTGGAAAAACCTAATATACTAATTATACAATTAAAATAGTTATTTATACTATAAGGGATGTAAGTAACATTTACCAGACGAGCAAAAAATTTCGAGACTGGTTAATGTACTTACATCCCATATAGTATATAACATTTTTTCCCCCTCCCTGTATTGTATGTTTACAAGAAAATGCTGGATATATTTTAGGATTTTCGGGGATAATACCACGAGTGCTTAAAAATTTCCGATAATTTTTCACGAATGCGTGTTTTCTTGTAGAGAAGAGTATAAATTTCGATGGGTGTAGGGAGATTGCCAATATAGAACATTATAAGACCAGAATAATCCGAGAAGCCATAGAAATTGAAAAACAAGGTGATTTGAATAAAAGGGACGAGTCATTAAAACTACCAACAGTATGGAAGACAATAATCGACAAATCTAAAATCGCAAAAACTCAAGCGCAATTAGCGCAACAACAACAGCACCATTCGGAAAACATAAATAACGACCAACGCCTGCGCAGATATAACCTTCGGCCCCGAGTGGGGGTATAAAAGGAAGCGTCGCAGTCACCAACACTTCAGTCTCTATTCGGACACGAGAAAGAAAGCTTCGAAAATGCCAAATGTGATTTTGGCGAAACGTCAGCAAAACTGTTCTTTTCAGAACGACAGTAGGGAACGGATGTACACCCGGAATGAAAACACATTATATATATATATATATGTATATATAAATATATATATATATATGTATATAATATGTATATATAAATATATATATATATATATATATATATATATATATATATATATATATATATATATATATATATATATATATATATATATATATATATATATATATATATATATATATATATATATATATATATATATATATATATATATATATATATATATATATATATATATATATATATATATATATATATATATATATATATATATATATATATATATATATATATATATATATATATATATATATATATATATATATATATATATATATATATATATATATATATATATATATATATATATATATATATATATATATATATATATATATATATATATATATATATATATATATATATATATATATATATATATATATATATATATATATATATATATATATATATATATATATATATATATATATATATATATATATATATATATATATATATATATATATATATATATATATATATATAATATATATATATATATATATAAACATATATATATATATATATATACATAAATATATATATAAACATATATATATATATATATATATATATATATATATATATATATATATATATATATAAATATATATATATATATATATATATATATATATATAAACATATATATATATATATATATAGAAGTTGCTCGCTTATTTCATGAAAAATTTCCAAATTTGCCTCATATATCCCAAGGGACAATTAGTAAAATAGAAAAGCAGTTTCGCGAGCTTGGACATGTGAGGCAGATAAAAAAAGCAGCTGCCAATTCAATAAATGATGATACTAAATTGGATATTATGCTTGAGTTTGAGGAAACCCCACATTTCTAGTCGACAAGCCGCCGCAATGTTCGATATTAGCCATTCGTCGATTATTCGAACATTAAAAGAAAATAAAATGCATCCCTATAAAGTGATACCAACTCAGGAGCTCATGGAAGACGATTAAGATAGGAGAACTTATTTTTGTAAACAAATGATGGCTATGTTAGATAACAATGTTATTCAATTAGAACATGTTTTGTTTTCGGATGAGTGCACCTTTACACTTCACGGTCATGTAAATCGTCAAAATTGCCGCTATTGGTCTAGGGAAAATCCTCACTGGATCAGCGAAGAACATACTCAATATCCTGAAAAGGTTAATGTTTGGGCAGGAATTGTTAGGGATCATATCATAGGCCCCTTTTTCATTGACGGCAATTTGAATGGCGATAATTATTTAGCACTGCTCCAAAATAATGTCGTGCCAACTTTGACAAATTTGTATCCGGATCCAGCAAACCCACAAGTTCCAGCGAATATGATATGGTTTCAGCAAATTAATGTCCGGCAGTACCTCAACGGAATATTTCCAAATCGGTGGATAGGGAGACGAGGATCGATAGAATGGCCAGCGCGATCCCCTGATCTGACGCCATTAGACTTTTTCTTATGGGGACATATTAAAAATGTTGTATACAAAACTAAACCCCTCGACTTAGCTGACTTAAGAAGACGAATAACGCTTGCGATTAGATCGGTCACGCCTGAGATGCTAAATAACGTTAGAAGAAATTTCTATTTAAGATTAGGAATTTGCCAAGACGTTCGCGGCGAGCATATTCAACAGTTCCTAAATTAACTTTTTACTTTTGTTTATACATTATGAAGAAATAAATAATTTTATTTTTTTAATCTTAATTTTTGCAATAAATTTGAAAACACTTAATATTGCCGAAATAGTTGAAGATAGGTATAGGACATTGAACATAAAATATGTTTAGAATCTCCTAAAGAATCCAAAAATTAAATAATATCCGGGGTGTTGCATTTAAAATAAGAAAGTTGGCATTGACCACTGTTACAGGACACACCTGTAGAAAAAGTTTTTATTGGAGAAAATGAGCAACTAAAAATACCAATCGACGGGTCCAAGCGTTTTTCCGAACACGCCCCCATTTATTTATTATCGAATTTATTCCATTTGGCTGATACACACTGTATATATATATATATATATATATATATATATATATATATATATATATATATATATATATATATATATATATATATATATATATATATATATATATATATATATATATATATTATATTCATAATTTATTTATTTATAATAAATTTTTTTTCTAGAATATAAATTGCTTTAATTCATGCAAGAAAAACCAATTTAAACAAAAATAATAAAAGTGGATGTCGCTTTGTGATTTGGCAAACTCTGTGCCGAATTATTTTGCCTTATTTATAAATACCTTTTATAATTTACCTATAGAGAATTTAAAATAGAAAACTAGTTACCTAAAAAAGAATCCAGAAGTCCATGGGTCTGACTCAGCTTTTCCAAAGATTTGACGTCATTGTCCACGGCAGCTAGCGCTTTTTCCAATTCTTCCGCTTCCTCTCGTGATGGTTCGTAATCACCATTTCGATTCACTGTAAAGATTATTCCGAAATAGTTATAAATAATACAGACAGAATTTTTAAAAACCTAAAATTGTAAACGACAGGCAAAATTTTACATATATATATATTTATTATAAATATATATATATATATATATATATATATATATATATAATGTTTTATTATATATTAACCAAATATGAATAATAGAGTTCATGTTTGTTCATATTTCTATTTATCAGATCTACAATAACATATTTAACAGCGTTGATTCTATTAGAAAAATTAATGGTAATCTTAAAATAATTCATTGCACGATAGTAAATATCGTACTTTGTGTGAAAAGCGGCGCGAGGTACAGCTGCATCCTATATCTAGAAGCTAGTAGAGATGAGACAGCCCCTGGAAATGAGCGACATCCGAACTGTTTCTATTGGCTGACGCTTCCATCGCCTTGGGTGACAGAGAGGAAAGATAATTTCTCGAAACATAAAAAGGGATGCAAGAATTCTTGCATGTCGTGGTGTTTTTATAATTTAAACCATGATTTCAGGCTACAAATAGCATTGAAATGTTGTCTGTAAAAATGTCGGTAACTAACCTGGACATGTGAAACATTTTTCAGCGCATAAGTTTGTTTGTAATCCTCACAGGTGAAATTTTAATATCTTTTGATGTAAGCTCATCGTTTCCTAGTGTACTCATACCATTAGCTTTAGCGTACCTAAAGGGACCACTTGAATTCAATAATTTGAAGAAATAAATTATTGATGAATGTTTGCTTCTCACAAAATTATGTATGAATCAAATTTTTTTCAGTTCCACAATACATATTATAAACAACTCAAGGGAACTGCGATGGGCAATTGCTTATCTCCATTCCTTGCAAATTTCTTTATGGGTTGATTAGATATCCAATTCAAAAAAAGAACTCAAGTATTTCCCAAGGGTGTGGTATAGATACGTAGACGATATATTTGCTATTTTTGATGCTAAAACAGAAAATTTGGACACTTTCTTGGAAACATCAAATAATAAATATCCTTCCATCAATTTTACGTACGAAAAGGAGAACAATGGGCAATTACCTTTTCTCGTCACGTTGGTTATTATAAATAACGATAAATTAGAATTTGATATTTTTAGGAAATTTACTAATACTGATGGGTATATAGCTCAAAGTAATAGATATAATGATAATTTGGTATATAAATTAGTAAATAGTCATAAGTAGGCTTTGGATATATATGCATTTGCATGAAAGCATATGCAAATGCATATTTTGACAATTTTTGTATTTAAATGCATATTTTGCAGTTATTACAGGAAAATGTCTATATTCTAATTTTTCTGAATATATTTTTATTTCCCACGACACATTTGATGTATTTCAAATATAATCCATAATAATAAAATAATAAAAAATGTCTAGTCGCTGGCAGGCCAAGGGTTTTATCCATCCTTTCTTAAAATTATTATAGGTACCCAATAAAACATCTGTGCTTTAAAAACTATGGATTTACCACAGATTTACAATCATAAATACGCACGTTTTAAGAATGTTGGAAATAATTTTTCAATTCAGTTTAGTGTACACATTGTGGCGTGAACATTGTCCAATATGCCGAAAGAAAAGCGTTCTTTAAGTGCGGTATTAAATCAATTCGAGAAAGATTTTCCTGATTTTAGGACTGACGGTTTTGTGCTGTTTCGTAAATATTGTGATGTTCCTGTTACTGCGAACAAGAAATTCCAAGTGACAACATATAGGAACTACAAAGCATCAGATCTAAAAAAGTAAAAAGTGTGCTCCGAAACAAAGTTCAATGAGGATTTGTGCAAGCGTTTATTAGTGCGGATATTCCTCTGAATAAATTAAGTAATCCTGCCCTGAAGACATTTTTAGAGCAGTACACAAAGACGTCAATTCCACATGAATCCACGTTAAGGAAAAACTATGTTCCAGATTTGTACAATAAGACAGTTACCGAACTACGAATGTCACTAGATGAAACCACTGATGTGGAACAGAGATGTGTAGCTAATTTATGTCTAAAAGACGTATTTCTGTAGTGGTTGATACCCATTCATCTGACTTTCCCAAAATCAACGTAGGCGTTCCACAGGATTCAGTGTTTATTCTTCCTGTATTTTATGCTGACCATAGTACTCTCCACTCCAACAGACAATTTCCCAAACTTGTTTCCAAGACTGAAATTGATAATAGGCGTAAAGAAATGACTGTATCCCAAACCGAGGACCCCATTAAAATTGTAGAATGGAGAGCAAAGAACCATATCCAGTTTAACGTTACTATGACACAATCATGTTTACTATTTCACAAATTATCTTCCAATACATACACTATTCACATGAGTAATCAAATGCTTTAAGCGAAATATTCCTTTAGCTTAGCTGATATTATTTTTCGGAAAGATCTTCGCTGCCACGATCACATCAACTCAACTGCTATAGTAGCCGCGAAGAAATTGGGTTTCCTTTTCCCAGCTCGAAAATACTTTTCTTCTGACAACTGGTATATTCTTTATACTTCGCAAGCTACCCAGCCTTGAGTATTACTCGCTCCCTTTCAATCCTTAACATTCTTGACTCGCTCCAAAGAAGAGCTATTCGCCCAATTGATGATCCAAATATCACGAGTAAGCTTGCACCATCAGAGCAACGTCGAATTGTGGGCGATCTGTTTTTGTTCTACAGGTACTGTGGTACGGATTGGTGTGTGGGGTGTAGAAGCAGAAAGGGATAAATCATATTTACTTACAATGAAGACCTTTGACAAAGTAATCATTAAATTGTTGCTGGATTTTTCAACGACTCTCTCACTCTTTTATGGCCCGGTGGTATTAAATATGATGAGTGAACGATCTGATTTCCTCGGTGAAGAAAGTATTCCCTAAAAAATTAAATATAACTAAAGAACATGATCTAACCTATTTCTTAGGGATTTATAACTAATGTTGAAAATATCAACATCCTTTTGTATTCTGTTATATAGGTTGCATATATTATATAAAGAGGATCCTAGCTGTCGGTTATTGTGAGCTACATTTGGTATGTAAAAAGTGTTCACATTTCTCATGCCATAAGCTGCAACATTAAAGTGTAGAGATGAGAGAAATGAGGTATCATCATTAAGTCCGTTTATTGTTTTGTGTAAATATAGCAAACAAAATTTTTGCCTGCGCTTATAAAGGGACACTTGAGAATATCTTTCACAGAGTGACAGTGAGGACATCCTGCGACCAGATACTCCCGTCTCCTTGAAGTATATGTATCGAAGCATCTTATTTTGCACCCTCTCAAGTATATGCCTAAAGCACTCATAATGTGGACACCATATTATACATGCATATTCTAGCAGACTTCTTACATATGATATATATAGCTGTATTAAGCATTGGGTTCGAGGGAGATCATTTGTATTTCGCACTATAAATCCATACATCTTACAGACTTTATTAACTACGTTAATTATATGTTTATAAAAAGTCAATTTGGAATCAACAGTTATTCCTAAGTCCTCCATTCCATCTACTTTTTTAAGCGAGACATTTTCAATAGAATATGTAAATGTAATTGGATTTAGTTTTCTCGTATAGGTAAGTAGTATACATTTAACTTTATTAAAGTAGAGTTTATTATCCAAAGACCATTGGACAACATTAACTATATCTTTCTGAATGGTTAAAGTCATTAATAGTTTTAATCTCATAATAAATTTTAAGGTCATCTGCGAATAGTAAACACGAAACATTTTGAACCACTTGAGTTATACCATTTATAAACAATAGAAACAGCAATGGTCCTACGTTAAAACTCTGTGGAATACCAGAAGCAGGAATAAAGTCTTCTGAGGTATAACCTTTGATATTAACATTATACCTACGAACACACAGATATGATTCTAATAGTCCCACCAGACTGCTATGAAAACCAAATTCCTTCCCTAACTTGGAGAGCAAAATTGAAAAAGACACTCTATCAAAAGCTTTCTCAAAATCCATATAGATAACATCCATTGGGCTACGACAATTTAAAACATCAGAAATATTTTGTGTTATTGCCAATAGATTGCTTGTGGGAGATTTATTTTTTTACAAAACCATGTTGGTATATTGTTAAACTATTCTTTACTATAGGAAATAAAGCTTTAAAAATTATTATTTCAAACAATTTGAGTCCTAACACTGGAACCTGTGGTGGAAGATAGATCAAAATACAAGAGTTCTAACCACACTACACCACAACTTGTTACGTTTTGGACGCGCGTTTCGCTAACCAAGTTAGCATCATCAGCAGATGATATAAACTAAAGTAACTTATCCTAATCAAGACTATTTATAGGTAAATGTGGTCACACTTGGTTGCTTCCGTATCTTAAATGTGCCATGTGTTCTTTAAAACGAATGTTTATGGAGCGTTTAGTTTGCCCAACATACTTTAGATCACAGTCATTACAGCTAATTTCATAGATGCCACTCCTCTCCCTCAAGTCGACTTTGTCTTTGGGTATTCTCCGTTTTGTAGGCTTAGAGGTAGGCGTAGGTTTTAGAGTAACCTACAAAACGGAGAATAGTTTGAAAAATCTCCTTGGAAACCCCAAAGACAAAGTCGACTTGAGGGAGAGGCTATGAAATTAGCTGTAATGACTGTGATCTAAAATATGTTGGGCAAACTAAACGCTCCATAAACATTCGTTTTAAAGAACACATGGCACACTTAAGATACGGAAGAACAGAAAAGACAAGCATTGCCCAACATGCTTTGGAAAACAATCACCGAATAGGAATAAATAATCTTAAGTTGATTAAAAATGTATCTAATAATAGATTATTGGATGCATTTGAGAGTATAGAAATAGTTAAAAGTGGTAAGAAAGCACTAAATAAAGACAGAGGGCCTATTCCCTATAGTCCCCTCTATTGTTTACTTGACAACGGTGCAGTCGGGTGCAACCAAGTGTGACCACATTTACCTATAAATAGTCTCGGTTAGGATAAGTTATTTTAGTTTATATCATCTGCTGATGATGCTAACTTGGTTAGCGAAACGCGCGTCCAGAACGTAACAAGCTGTGGTGTAGTGTGGTTAGAACTCTTGTATTTTGATCAAACAATTTGGCTGGTGCTAACAATACAGCAATTGGTCTATAATTACTTATATCTGATTTATTACCTGTTTTATGGACTGGACAAATTTTAGCTTGTTTCCATTAACTAGAAAATGTCTTAGTTTTGAGACTTAAGTTAAATAGAAACCACAATGGGTAACATAACATTTCCATAAACCCCTTAAATATGAATGTTGGAATTTTATCAGGACCAATTGCTTTACCATCTTTTAGATCTTTAACAGCTTCCATGACATCTATTCTATCTTATTTAGTAACACAGTGGAGGCATAACTATTTTCTAAAATGTTTGGCATATTTGCTGAAGCTTGTGTGTAAACACTGTTAAAGTAACTAGCAAAGGCATTACATATATCTGGACCACTACTATACTCTACATTATTTAAAAAAACATTTTATTGGGCATATGTACAGGGTGTTCCAGCGAGGACTGAACAGGGACCTATTTTCGACCTTCCTTGTATTTTGGAAAAATTCAAAATAGCCAATCGATGTATTTTTTCTTGTAGAATCTAAAAATGTCATCGAAAAAATATTTGTACCAGAAACAAAAGAGTTACGATATGCATCAGGTGTTTTTTAAATGGAATGTATCGTTTTTTATACGATTTTTGGAAAGAGTGATTTTTTTTATGTCCGTTCTGATTAAAAGATTTGATTTTGCGATAGCTGTTTATATTACATTTTAATGTTTTACAAACTAAAATTTTAGCTTCACCTGTTTAAAATATACGATAGGTTGGTATAGGTGATCAAGGTAAAATGACGTTTGAATGCTTTGTCAATAAAAATTGACATTATTTTAATTTTGTCGAAGTCTTCACCTAAAAAATATATATTTGACTCTGATCGAAATGAAATACTCTTTGGACGAGAGACTACAGATTGTTATGCTATTTTACAAGTGCCAAGAAAATGCAAGAGAAGCAAGAAGAAGATTTATTGCAAATTTTCATAGAAATATATCCATCAATACAATTCTAAGGATAAAAAACCTATTTGAGGAAAATAAAACTTTACATGATAAAAAAAGAAATTCAATAAAAAATAATTATTAAATAATAAAATAAAACTACTAATAACATAAGTTTTCAATGTGACCGCCGTTTTTCTCGAAACAACATCGATAACCCCTTTGTAGCCTTTCTAAACTTGCTGTTACAATATGATTTTCCTGGTTAAAGCGGTTTATTTCATCGACAATTTTTCCCATGATCTCTTGAATATTTTCGTTTCGTTGTCTGTATACGACGTTCTTCAAATGGCCCCAAAGAAATGTATCCAAAACTGAGAGGTCGGGGCTATTGGGCGGCCAAGCATATGTTCCATTTCGCCCTATCCATTCATTATGGCGCCGATTTAAAAATTGAACCACATCATGCACGGCATGAGGAGGCACCCCATCATGTTGCCAAATTAAATTCTGATATTCTGCCAATGGTAAGTCTTCCAAAAAATTTTCAATTTCGTTTTCTAAAAAGTCATAATATCTGTGCCCATTTAAAGTCCCGTTAAAAAATATTGGTCCCAAAATTTTATTGTTTTTTATCTCACACCAAACATGAATAGAATTCCTCCCTTGAAATTTAATAGTCTGGAACTTTTTTGGATTTTCAACGGCCCAGTGGTGACTATTATGTCTGTTGAATACTCCCGATGTTGTGAAAGTAGCTTCGTCGGTCCACACAATATTTTTGAATAAATCAGGGTCTTCGTTTTCTTGCCGAATTACCATTTGAGAAACAAATTGGAAGCGAAGTTCTTTTTGTGCCGGTGTTAGGTGCTGAAGTGGAAGGATACGAAAAGGCCTAAATTTATGAATTTTCAGAGTCCTGTGAACAGTCCCTCGGGTAACTCTTCTGCGCCTTACACCGCCACCGTACTGAACTTCCCGAACTGCATCCGAAATAGATTTGGTTGGATTAACTTGAAAATAAGTTATAATGGCCTGGTCTCGATTTCTTCTTCTTTGTATATTTCTTTTTCTATCATGTAAAGTTTTTTTTTCCTCAAATAGGTTTTTTATCCTTAGAATTGTATTGATGGATATATTTCTATGAAAATTTGCAATAAATCTTCTTGCTTCTCTTGCATTTTCTTGGCACTTGTAAAATAGCATAACAATCTGTAGTCTCTCGTCCAAAGAGTATTTCATTTCGATCAGAGTCAAATATATATTTTTTAGGTGAAGACTTCGACAATAATTAAAATAATGTCAATTTTTATTGACAAAGCATTCAAAGGTCATTTTACCTTGATCACCTATACCAACCTATCGTATATTTTAAACAGGTGAAGCTAAAATTTTAGTTTGTAAAACATTAAAATGTAATATAAACAGCTATCGCAAAATCTTTTAATCAGAACGGACATAAAAAAAATCACTCTTTCCAAAAATCGTATAAAAAACGATACATTCCATTTAAAAAACACCTGATGCATAGCGTAACTCTTTTGTTTCTGGTTCAAATATTTTTTCGATGACATTTTTGGATTCTACAAGAAAAAATACATCGATTGGCTATTTTGAATTTTTCCAAAATACAAGGAAGGTCGAAAATAGATCCCTGTTCAGTCCTCGCTGGAACACCCTGTACAGAGTTTTTTTTATTATTAATATAAGACCAAAAAGATCAAGAATTTTCAATGTAAGTTCTTTGGGCAACTTTTATATCATTTTTAAGTTCAGCCCTTACCCTTTTATACTCTAATAGCAAGTCAATATTATTAGTTTTTTTATAATTTTTTCTTAATTTCTCTTTTAACTTCAGTTTGACAATTATAGGTTTATTAAACCAGGTTAGGGTATTTTTGTGTTACTATGTTTGCTTTTAGGAACACACATATCAAAGGTATTATATAGTTTGTCATAGAAATCTGAAACTGCTTCATTTACATCAGTGTGAGATTCAAGGAAACTCCAGTCTGTTTGATTAAATATATAATACAATGCTAGATAATTTGCTTTGCGAAAATTATACAGTGAGGCTTTAGAAGATAATTCATTTTCTTTTAAAGTAGATGTAGTTATGAAAATATTGAGTGTGGGGTGATGTTTATCTTCAATAACAAAACTGAAATCATTTCTCTCGACCCTGCAGCCTAATTTGGTATCATAGAAATTTAAAAATCGGAGTAGAGTTTCAACAAATTTATCTGGTATACCAGATTGATAATATAGGTTAAGGTTAGTTATATTAAAATTTCCAATTATTACAAAATCATAATTATAAAGGTAATGTTGTTCCTCAATGAAATCAAACAGTTTTTCGTATGATAAAGTGTTGCAAGAAGGTGCAGCATATACCGCTAATATATATAAATACTTATATCTACTTATGTCTAGTTTTACACATAAAACATCAATATTTTCATCTTGAAAATTTAGGCCAATTTCGTTAACCTTAAAATCACTTTTTGTAGCTATTAATACCCCTCCACCTCTAGTCTTTTCCCTTAAGGTGTAATTTCTATCTTTTCTAAACACTTTAAGTATCTGGAAACACTTCACTATCTCTAACATAATCATGTAGCCAAGTCTCACTTAATATTACTAAGTCATACTCATCAGATGTAGCCCAAACATTGTTATAAAATTCAGAAAAGTTTGTATTCAAGGCTCCCCTAGAACATATCTGGTAAACAATATTTAAAAACATTTATTTACCCTAACCCTCAAGACAAACACTTGAAGGAGAAAATGTTAGCTGTAAATCTAAAATATTGAGCAAACTAAACATAAACATTCTTAAAAAACACATGGCACATTTAAGATATGGAAGAACAGAAATGTCAAGCGTTGCCCAACATGCTTTGGAAAACAATCCAACCAAATAGGAATAAATACTCTTAATTAAAAATGTATCTAATGATATATTGAGAGGTTTGAGAAAAAATATTTTAAAACGTAGGTTTTATAGTAACTTACAAAACGGAGCAACAAGTGTAACTGCTAACTTGGTTAAGTTACGTTTATATCATCTGCTGATGATGCTCACTTCGTTGGCGAAACCGTGCGTCCGTACTAAGTTGTGGTGTAGTGTGGTTACAACTCTTGTATTTTGATCTGGTTCTTTGTAGTCGACAAATGAAATATTTCGAGATATTATTAGGGAGCTTTCGCGAGTCACAAAAAATCGTTTGACTTGTGTTTTTTTTTATTTTGGCATTATCAAATTGCAATTTTATCCATTTGAGGAAAACAGATATGCTTCGTGAACAGATATTAACAGAATATAATGTCCTTACCTGTAAAAAAATCGCTAAACTCGTCCACTTGAATGGTGCTTAGAACGTTGGTGATATCGGTCTCTTCGAGCAGATGCGCCTGATTCGCCAGAGCTTGCTCCAGTCCGTTCTCGTTCAGAGCTAGTACTTGGTCCACCATCTGAAGGTCCTCTTCGAGTACGGGCGAGTCTGTGGCCTCTATTTCCGTAACTGTTTCTACAAAAAAAAATTAGTTTACTGAAGCAATAAAATAGTTCCCATAAGAAATTTGTACATTGGAACTCCGTTATTTAATGTCAATCAAATATGTATAAGTAGTTGTTTGTTTTGTTATGCTTTAGTGTGTTTTATTCTATGTGGAAGTTATTGTTTTAGGATTTGTGAGTGTGATTATTTACTAAAGTTCGCTCTGTTGTTTGTAGGTCTGATGATGCTCGAAAGGGCGAAACACGTGTCACGTTGGTTGTAAATTGTAAAATTATAATTTAATGAGACCGAGACTTGGAGCCTTTTTCTATGTTTGGTATTAGAACTCCGGTTTTCACCTAGCTAACAAGATATGAAAAATATAATAATAGACAGGCCTTTAATAACTAGAAGTTTAATTTAGCGGTGTATCAGCTTATTGATTTTTGTATAAGATTTAAAATGCTTGACCAAGGTTCTTACCAATTTTAAAGTATCATATTCCCTGACTTTTCCAGGTTTTCCCTGACAATTTCATGAAAATTCCAGATTATTTTTTGAGAATTTGTATAAAAAAGTCAACAAAATGAATGAAACTGAACTTAAATGAAATTGTAAAAGAAATATAAAATATTAAAGAACATTCTTTAGTAATACAGCAAGTAGGGTTATTTTAAATAAAAGAGGTATACATTTTTAAAAGGATATTCTGTTATATTAAAAAATAAGTAAAAAAAAATGCAGTTATCCAAAGCGTTTGCAAACAAAAAATTAATACATACTTGTGACATGTCGTTATTAAAAATTAAATTTAAAAAGATTATAGACAAAATAAGTATTTTAAATTTCCAACATTTCCAGTTCCATGGATGCTGCTACCTTTTATATATATATATATATTTTTTATTTTCTAAATGATAAAGTTCTTTCCCTTTTCGACGATTTTGGTTGTCAAGGAGATCTTGATAAGTTTTGTCGAAAATATTAACATTTACTGCACCATTTATTTGATAAATTGGGTTATATACTTGTCTTCGGCAGATAATGGACTCATACAACAGATTTTCAACTAAAATACTTTTATTTATGGAAAACCCCGACTCAACGGTGGCGTTTCCATGAGAAAGGATCAAAATTAACTTAATAACAAACCACAATTTTTAAAGGAGTCATTTTGCCCCAAAAAATTGTAGAAAAATGTATCCAATCGAGTAGTTTGATTATATGTTTTGCAAAAACTTATAAATTCGGTATCTATTAGATGCTGGCTATACGTTGACCACTTTTTTCTGCAATTTCTGCGGAAAATTTTTTTTTTCGTACAAATACTTTAACATATTTTGGGCTCTTATAAGTGAAACTCCTTGATCAAGCGTGATGTTTGGTTTTAAGCATGTTACATATTTAATAAACTTATATTTAAGAGAACAACTTTCTATTAACTTCTTTATTTTTATTTCACTTCATGCCACAAGATCTAAATAGATATGACGTCAAGTGTAAAAATAAAGGGTAACATAAGACATTTTTAGAACAATATTAAGATTGAACTAACTAACAGATAACAATTATTGCAAAATTGAAAAGTAATTTCTAACATTATAATATCTTTTTCCAAGAAGATAACTCTTTGTACATTTCTTAAATTTTTCGTAAGAAGTTATTTCTCTTAGGCTTGCTGGTAGTTGGTTGTACATATTCCCACAAAAACAGTAAGGACTTTTTTGAAAAGTGCTTGTCTTATAGGGAGGTATATAAATGTTTGTGGAGTTTCTTGTACCATAATTATATAGTTCTGGATGACGAGAAAATGTAGTGAATTGTTTTTTAACGAAAAATACCGAGTGTAAAATTAGAAAACATGGAAGAGGGAGAATTTTAGACTGTTTAAAGTAGGGTTTACATGAGTCTAATGGACTTAATGAGATAATTTTTCTAATTATTCTTTTTTATAATATAAAAATTCTGTTTAAATCTGTTGATTGGCCCCAATAAATAATACCATAGCTTAGATGGCTTTATGCTAGTGCGTAATAGGTATTTAAAAGTAGTTTTATTTCTAAAGTGTTTTTTAGATTTCTTATTGCAAAGTAGGCAATATTTAACTTACTTGCGACATGATTCATGTGGTTGAACCATGTTATGTGTGGATTTAGATGTAATTCCAGAAATTTAAAATTTTCAATCCTATTTACATGTTTGCAGTTTAATGACAAATTTAGAACCGGAGGCATATCTTTTCTTATACAAAATGTCATAAAGCAGGTTTTGGTTCGTTGACAATAAGGCAATATTCCTCTCAGCATAAGGCAAATTTTTTCAAAATTATATTGGCATTATTATTATTATAGGTGTCCGGCAGTAGGCGGAAAAGTCCGATAGACTGCACACTTGTTTAGAGAGTTTTTTTTTTTTTTTTTTTTTTTTTTTTTTTTTTTTTTTTTTTTTTTTTTTTTTTTTTTTTTTTTTTTTTTTTTTTTTTTTTTTTTATTTTTTTTTTTTTTTTTTTTTTTTTTTTTTTTTTTTTTTTTTTCATATTCGCACTTTAGTATTGTTAGTCATTTTTCTAGTCCACGTCAGTTTCGCTCATAGATTAGGCCAACAGCTGTCCAGTCGATTCTTGAATGCATTCACACTTGGAGCGGAAACTATGTCCTCACTTAGCTTGTTCCAGTCTTCTATCAAGCGGTTATACAAAATGTTTTTCCGACAAAGTCTATGGCACAGTTCTGGGACCAGTTTCAGAGAGTGGCCGCGTAGGTGGTGATTTTCACTGATGGAAAATGCGTTAATATCGCACGAGTAGACTCCATGTAGTATTTTATACGTCTCTATGAGGTGGAAAATGCGTTAATATCGCACGAGTTGACTCCATGTAGTATTTTATACGTCTCTATGAGGTCTCCTCTTCTTCGCCGATCAACAAGTGTTGTAAGTTTTAGTTTTCTTAACCGTTCTTCATAAGGTTTATTTCTCAGGGTCAGAGGAAGTTTTGTGGCTCGTCTCTGCACTCTCTCAACGAGATCGATGTCCTTTTGAAAGTAAGGAGACCATGAGATCACTGCATGTTCAAGTATAGGCTGTATGTAGGTTCTGTAAAGGTGTAGGCACAGTTTTTCAGAGATGTTTCTAAAGGCCCTTCTTATAAGGTAGATTAGAGAATTGGCTTTTTTTACCACTTTGAGCACCTGAGATTCACATTTCAGTGTTATTGTGACTCCCAAATCCACCTGTTCAAAAGTTGTTGTCAGTGGTTCGTCATTGAGAAAATATGTTAGCTGAGGATTGTTATAGCCAATATGTAACACTGCACACTTGCTGATGTTGAATTTTATTAGCCAATTTTTACACCATGTATCCAGTGTTGCCAGATCTTCATTCATTTCCCCATGGTGGATGGTGGGATCACAAAAAATCTTTGTATCGTCAGCATACAAACTCACTCTGCACAGTATGTCCTGGGATAGGTCGGCCACGTAGATGATGAACAGGAGTGGGCCCAGCACTGAGCCCTGTAGGACTCCACTGTCAACACTGTACTTCTTAGAAAGACATCCATCAACCCTGACCTCAAACCTTCTATTTGACAGATAATTCTCTATCCATCTCAGCAGCCTACCCCTGACTCCGTAATGCTCGAGTTTCTTAAGCAGCCTCCTAGTTGGCACAGTGTCAAATGCCTTTTCGAAGTCCACATAGATGACATCCACTGGGTATCCGTCGTCCATTGCTTTTGTCCACGTTTCCAAGTTGTACATGAGATTGGTATTCACAGATTTGTGTGGTAGAAACCCATGTTGGTTGTAAAGTTTGTGTGAGTGGTTCCTAATTAGGAAAGCTGTCAATTCCTGTGCTATAATTCGTTCCATGCACTTGCATGGTATTGATGTCAGACTTATTGGTCTATAGTTAGCAGCTGAGAGTTTGTCTCCCTTTTTGTAGATGGGTATTACCACCGCACATTTCCATTCTGAGGGAAGATAGCCTGACTCAAAAGATTCACTCATTACATCTGCAAGTAGAGAACTTATAGATATTGTGCAGTTTTTTAGAAGAATCGGCGATACACCATCAGGGCCTGGACTTGAGTGAATTTTTTGCTTTTCTAATGCAGTTCCAACTTTTTCTGCTGTAAATTCTATGTTTTCAATAGATGGCCCAGACCTAGTTTCTTCTGGAAGTAGAGGAATATTTTCGAGGCTCTCTCTTGTATAGGTTTGCATTGCTATCCTTCAGTGTAAAGGACTGCAACTTGGAATTGAGGGTTTTGTTCACAAACTGGTAGAATTGTCTAGGTCCCTTATCGACCAGACCATTCTCAAAAGTTTTTCTCGCTTCTCTCAGTGACATGGTTATATTGTTGTTTGCTCTTTGGTAAGCAGAGTAATCATCTGCATTTCTGGAATTCCGATACTTATGCCACAGGCGACGCTTTTGATTGATGGATTTCTTATGCTGCCTTGTAATCCACGGTTTCCCAAAAATCTCTTTTGGTTTTTCCAATGGTATGTATTTCTCAATTATATTATCAGTGATATTTTTCAAATTCTGATATTTTGTGATGATTGGATTTAACTCTGTGTTCCTAAGGTGATCATTCACTATTTCATACTGGGCTTTCCAATAATTTCGCCTTTCTGGTTTGGTAGCAATATTTAGGACTAAGTTTATTTGCATATGAACCACTACAGTTATGTGATCACTGAGACCAATAGGATTATGTCCCGTGACAGACGTGATTAGCTTTTCATCTGACACTAACGTATGTTATTGTCACGATACCTTGTTGGAAAAGTAATCAACTGATGAAGATTGCTATCCTGATATGACATGAGGAACTGTTCAGACATACTGCATGGTCTCTGGACTTGCGAGCCAGCCCAATTAATATAATTAAAATCCCCAAAAAGAAGTACATTTTGACGATATTCAGACAGACCACTTATGACATCACACAGGCTCTGATTATCAACATTATTACATGATGGTGGACGATAGACACAACCTAGTAATATTTCGGTTGATCTTATTTTCAGGTTAATGAAGACTGAGTCGATAATACTATTTCTAAGCTCATCAGCATTCTGTTTAATAGTTTCTGCTTTATAACCATGAATTGTTTCCTTAACATAAATACACACACCCCCTCCCTTTCTATCTCCCACCCTATCCTCTCTCCACAAAATATACTGAGGCAGTTGAACAAGTGCATCTGTGATTCTGGAGTTAAGCCACGTTTCTGTTAGAAGTATTATGTGGGGTTTCAAATTTCTGATTTCTGCAGAAAACTCATCAAATTTAGATAGAAGGGAGCTAATATTGGTATAGAAAAGAGTGAGAGAGGCAAAGGGGGCATTATTTTCCAATTTCTCGAAATTATTATCAGAAATTGCTATAGTGCAGTCATTTGCCTAGAGAATTTTTCTATTTTTTAATAGTGACAGAGGTAAGAAATTTTCCAGATCATTTATAAAAAGCGTAAATAGTAGTGTTGAAATAATGCTTCCCTGAGGTACACCACAGTTTATATTATGTCCAGTAGAGATAAAATCCCCAATCTTAACCTTTATCTTACGGCCCTCTAAATAAGACACTAACCATTTGATGATATCTCCCCTTATCCCCAATGCATATAATTTCTTCTGTAAAAAGGAGCTATGTAAGCAGTCAAAAGCTCGAGTTAAGTCAAAGAAGATGGCAAGAACGTAGTTTGATGTGTCCAAGCCCTCATAAACAAAATTTAATAGCTCAAAAGCAGCTGTAGAAGTGGAGCAATCTTTTCTAAAACCGTGTTGTTTGCTACTTATTAATTTTTCTGCATTTAAGAACTTTTCTATGTTGCATAAAACTACTTGTTCAAAAAGTTTAGGAAAGGTAGGCAGGCCCGTAACACATCGATAGTTTTCGATTTTTTCCCTATCACCCTTTTTATAAAGTGGAATAACTTCCCCTACCTTCAACTCACGAGGGAATATACCTTTTTCGAGAGATAAATGAAAGAAAAAGCATAATGGGTGTTTAATATAATCCCATATTTTTTCTAATGCCATAACTGGGATGTCGTTTCTTCCAGAGCAGGCTGTTTTGTTTTTTAACAGTTTTAAAGCTGAATGGAGATCGTGCACATTTAGTGATGTTAAAAAAATTGACCTGATATGAACTTCACTGGTTGTACAATTTGAAAAATCAATATTATGTTTACCCAAGGTTGTTGATATTAGGTTTTCTGTGCTTGTTGCACAATATTTGCAGAATTCTTCACATATTTCAGAGATATTTATTATGTAATTATGGTCAGATACTAATTTTGTGGGATTAGAGCACTTTTTTACTCTTCCAAGTTAGTATTTATTACTTGCCAGATCGTTTTAGAGTTATAGTCTAAAAATTTTTGTTTGTAGAAATTTGATTTCTCTAGAGTCATGGAATAATTTTTTGACTGAGTGTATAAATATATATTTTGACTCCAGTGCAACAAGATCTACACAACCAATACAAATTTTTAAAATTCTCGCTCTATTTAATTAGGTCTGGGTTTATCCATTCTTTATTTGGCAGAGCGGTCTTTATTGTGCCAAAAAGTCCTTGATTCATTAACATCTGTAGTATTATATAGATGACTAAAAATAAATTTGTTATTTTCAGGAATATTTAGGCCTTTTAGTGGCAATGTCTTATTAGTTGGTAAAAGAATATCTTTATTATTAAAATTTAATTTTAAGATTTGTTGGAGACCTTTATCCATAACTTTTTTTTGATCAATTCGTTTAGTATTTGTAATAGATAATCATACAAAAAAGGAACCATAGATTTATCGCTGTGATTTTTTTGAAAATAGTTCTAAAATAGCAGCAATGTGATCTTTCTTAAAAACATTTCTTTTAAAGCCTTTTTGCCTTAGTAACTGAAACAGTTAATGAAAGCTTAGTGGCTTCCATCCAAATTTTAAGGGGAGATAAAATGTCCAAAGTTCTTTCACAGACTTGAACATTTTCTACCCATCTAAATTTATAAAATTGACAGAGGAATTTGTCAAAATTGGTGAACCTTTTAAAACATAATATGCTGCCACTAGAAAGTCACACTACTTAAGCCGACTTTCTAGTTGTCCCAGTTACTTTTATTGTGAATGGTGCCGACGCACAGTGTGGTAAATCGGCCATGTAGTACGACATAATTATTCAAGCATTGTTTTAACGTTTTTTAAATTTCATATAATACTTTTTTAGGATAGGTAACAAAATGTTTTGCAAAAAAAAATGTAAACAAGATGCGGGTTACTAAAATGGCTTCAGTTTTTAATAAAAATGTAATGTTTTGTGTAACTTAAAAACACAATTGATGTCAAAATGCATGAATCATTGCTTTAAACTTATTATTAACTAATAGCTATATGACGCATATAAAATTAAGATAGAATACAAGGTGTCTTGTCAAATATTGCTTTATTTAGGTTATGTAGAATTGTGAGTACAAAATATCATTGAGTTTCTATTCTATTCATTACATAAACAATAGAAGAACTTTTAGACTAAACAATATGTAACAGATAATGTTTTAGAAAAGCCCACTACGTATGCACCTGCACCTTAATTTTTTTGATATTGGTAATAAAACATTCAAATAAAAATTAATTAGTTAGGTATACTTTTCGTGATAAATAAATTGTTTTTGTTATTTGCCATATACAATGAAGTCGATATTTTTTAGATATTGCACTTAATATATTTTTATATTTATTTTTGTATTTATTTTATATTTTATATATTGCACTTTATATATTTTTATATTTTTATGAAATTATCTTTACAAAAATGCCAATTACTGGCACTGAACTGGTAGCTTAGGAGATATCTTCGTTTAAGATTTATTTTTGTAAAGGTAGAAAAGTCGTTAAAATTTACCTAATTGATTAGTTTTTTATTTGAAATTTTCATTTCTAATATTAAAAGAATTGAAGGGAGTGTGGTTTTATAAAATTATATCTTAGTTATTTACCGAATTTTAAAAGTGTTATCATTTTGCTTGGAAATAATGTGGCATTATAACTGTTAATTTAGTTTTAACACGATGTGGCATGTAAAACTTCTACCGAGGGATAAAATATCCATATTTTTAAAATGGGTTCGCCATCTTGAACTTTAAAAAGATGACAGCTGTAATACAAAATTCCGAAATTTTGTACCTTAGTCTTTGCAAAATGTTTACCGTTATTACACTCGGACGATTATTTGCAAAGTTCTGGTCATATAAACATCGTGCAGTTTTTTTTGGTGCAGTCAGTAGTAATTAAGGAGCCATAGTTAAAGCTATATAAATCCCGAATGGGCATCTATGAGCAGCTAACTTTTTGGTTTTTGGTTAAAAGGGATCCTTTTTCTTATTTTTTATATAAAAATTAAACTAAACTGCAACAAACTTTTTTTTGCATGCTCTACAAGTTAAAAAAAAAAAAAACTACCTAAATATAGTAATACCTAAAAAGACCCAAATTTTCTGAGGTAAGGGCTTTAATATTTAAAAAGTTTTGATACCGTAGAAAACTTTAATTATAAACAGTAGTCATGTAAGAAATTAGAAAAACATTTGCTATGTTTAGTATTATATTTTCTGTTTTGAAAATGATGTATAGAAACATGTTAATTTCAGATTTAAAATATTTACTAACTTTAAGGCTTCCCCTCCGAGAACTGTAATTATAATTTTGTTTCTCAATTGCATTTTTCTATTATTAACACTATCTTAAATATAGATTTTTAGAATATGTTAAGAATATTGCAAAATTACATTTGGGACTTATGTCGTGCTAGACGGCCGATTTAACTCACTGTGCGACGGGCAAATCTGAATATACGGGGGATGTTAAATCTAATTATAGTTATATAAACGCGACGAAGTAATTTTGGGTAAATACAATCAAGCAACGCTGAGAAGGCAGATGAGCTAGACAAGCCTGGAGCCCACTTGCCGCCCACAGCACCGGAACCCATATTAAGATTGTCTAGACAGCAAGTCAAGGTACGTAGGGAGTGGCACTGCTACAACAAAGGAAACCAGACTAAAGATTTCGTTGAGGGACCTGATAATGAAAAACCTAACCTGAAAATTGCTTACTAGAAGTAGGTGAATCAATAGCTCCCTCATAGGGGTGCTAACAGACTACTGCCAGTCGAGCACTATAATGGCACGCATTGAGAAGGAAACTCCTACACTATTTTTGTAGGTGTGAAGCTACAGCCAGACTGCGATAAGGCATTTTTGGAGTCATGGTGTTGCAAAGGAAAATTGTTAAGGACCTATGTTGGAAAGAGATCCAAAGCTAATAGAATAATCTACTCACCATTAGAAGGTATAGTAACTTCGTTAATTATTGCACTTGACGTAGAAACGGTCTCGTTCTGCTTAATGGTGGGCGGTTTCTTTTTCTTTTTACTTCTCTTCTGAGGCCGTATCATCGCCGAAGGTTTAACTTTTTTCCTGATTTTCTTTGGTTTGGCTTCCTGGTACAGTCTATAGTTGTCCTAATTTCAACAACACATTTAGTATTACTAAAGCATACTACACAGCTGTATGTTGTTACAATGGAATAAAACTTTTTTTAATCATAAGGTATCAATAAATGTAATTGAAAGAAAAATGTTAAAATGAAAGTAGGACAATAGAAACAAGGCTGTTTTTAAAATTACTAATATAACAATAAATTGGACAATCACAAGCGGTTGGCATAAAATTCCTGCAAACTGTAAAAAGATTTTTCTATTAAAATACGTTTTAAAGAATGTCTAAATAAGTTAATTCTTGTTATTTGTTTTATACTTAGTGGAAGGTGATTATATACCTATAAGAAAAATTCTAATGAGCGCTGACTTAGGAGTAGGTAAGGGTATATTGTCAGTTCCTTGTTTCATACTGATGACCCATTCGTACTCCCCTAAATCGATTGTAAATAAGGGATGCAGTTTCCAGTATCAATAAGCAACGCAAGGTAAGAATTTTTTCTTGATAAAACAAAGGCCTGCAAATATCTCTAAACTTGGCCTGACATATATATGCGAATTGCTCTCTTTTACAGAATAAAACCTGAATTAAACTGATACCGAGATCAAAATCCCCCGAACGGAATACCATATCTCAAACTGAAGTAAACATTCCTAGCCATGTCACTTCCCAGCACATTTGAAACTATGCAGACTGCATAGCAACCAGAGCCAACTTGGCATTAGGTGCCAGAATGTGGTTACTAAATTTTAGCTTGTCGCCCATCCAGATACCAAGAACTTGGTAGAGTTTTTGTTAGTAATATGTATGTGTCTCTTCTACGTCAAATTTGAATTGTTTTTTTTTTTTAATGTAAGGACGCAGCCAATGCACGCATCAGACAAGTGACCCTCCTGAAACGTACACTACAGAATGCTAAACATTCCAAATGGTACGCATTCGCAAATAACATCAAAAAGTATCAAGTCAAATAGCCTCGGGCAAACAATAACGTCCTTCATTTTTACCCATCAATTAAAAAACACTCTGTATACAATGCAGAGCAATTTGCCAAAATTATATTCTCCAATACTTTATAAAGATATATATATATATATATATATATATATATATATATATATATATATATATATATATATATATATATATATATATATATATATAATTTAAAATGATATACGACTCAAATATAATTCCCGACGTTTCGGGTCAAAAATAGCCATCTTCAGATTTTTTTTCTTAATATGGACCTGTTTGCTTTTACATGTTCAAAAAAATATAAAAAATGCAGGATTGCGCTTAAGAAATAATGGTGAACATGTTCAAAATTTACTGTAATTTAAAATGTTTTGATTTTTTATTTTATTTGAATATGTTTTCTGTTGTTGATATGTATTTAAATTCATATGAGCAGTTAAATAAGTAAATAATATGTGTGTTTTTTTGTTTGAATAAATTCGGCATTTATTGAAACAAACATTTGTTTACTATTAATAAACATTCTTTTATATAGTTCTTTTAAAATATGAAATAAAAAATTCAGATCTGTATTTAAAAAAAATCAAGTCGATAGTGGTGGCACGAAAACGAAACGTCAGAAAGGAAATTTGAAGATATCAGTATAGTTTTTGACATATGACCGGTATCTCAGAAAATATCAGAAATTTGGCAACAAGGTAAAAAGATTTTGAATGAGCATCAAAAAGTGCAACTTTTCTCTAATTTAACCGACTTCGTTTCTGAGATAGCAATAGCGCTATCACTTAAAATGGACACCCCCTATATATACATATATATATATATATATATATATATATATATATATATATATATATATATATATATATATATATATATATATATATATATATATATATATATATATATATATATATTTATATATATATATATATAAATATAAACAAACAAAAGTATGCTTTATTGCCGCAGAAAAATTTTACAATTTTATGGACAAAGCAAAATATACCTAAAATAAGACATATCAAAACATTAATCGAAAAGAATTTCGATAGGTCAATGCTTTTTAAAAATGTAAATTATCAATTTACCAAATCGTAAAACACACAAAATTTTGTTTTTAATCCAATACCTAACAAAAATAATTAAGTTTTAAGTGAATGTTCGACAGTTCTTTTCTCTATATGATGATTTTCAAAATTCTATGCTACGAGTTAGGACATGACTCACAAAAGATTTAAGTAAACAAGCGAATATAGTGACAATTTAAAGAGACTTACTCGCTGTAAAAATCATTAACGCTGTAAAATGGTCTCTCAATGAGGTAAGCTTTGGTGTTTTTTCGAAATTGTGCAAGCATAGGGATAGATTTTAAATGTACTGGCAGATTGTTGTAAAGTTTTATGGCGTTGTAAATAATTGATTTTTTTATTAATTCTGAGGAAGGAATGGGAAGATATATATCATGCCTAGAGTTTCTGGTAGGGTATACATGTTGTAGCCTTTCTGGGAGAGTGTTTATATGTTTTCTCAGCAAACATACCGTTTCCAAAATAAATAATGGAGGAAGTGTTAATATTTCATGTTTTTTGAAATAGTATTGGCAGTGAGCTCTATTATTTAGACCAAACAAATAACGAACGGCTCTCTTTTAAAGCATAAAAATACTACGAAATTGCTCGGTGGTACAGCAGCCCCAAAAGGGTAGGCCATAGCGGAGGTGGGATTCAAATAAAGAGAAATAAGTAAGTCTGGCAGAAGGAACGTCTAGTTCTTTTGAAACTGATCGAATGGCGAAGCAGGCGGTAGAAAGTTTTTTAGTTAAGGTGTCAACATGATTAGACCATTTTAGGTTGTTATTTATATTTAAACCCAGGAATTTAACCGACTCTACGTATTCAATATTGCTGTTATGTACCTGAAGTGGTTGTAAAGTTCCCTTATAAGATAACGCCACCGTTTTATCGACATTAAAACAAAGCATATTGGAATCGGACCAAGCCTTAATTATAACCAAGTCTTTGGAGATACTAGAGTGTAAAGACGTTGTATCAAAATCACTCCAAGTTATGCTTGTGTTGTCAGCAAAAAGGGAAATTATTCCATTAATTTTAAGGTTCGTGATATCATTAATGTATAACAAAAAAAGAATAGGTCCCAAGACTGAACCTTGAAGGACTCCACTTGTAATCAACCCTTAGCCCTTACAAGTTGTTGCCTTTTCCCAAGATAAGATTTGAACCAATTTAAAGACGTACCACGAATTCCATAAAAATTTAGTTTATCAGAATTTCATGACTAACACAATCAAAGGCTTTCGCATAGTCACAAAAAACTGAGGCAGTTGGGTGGTTGTTATTGAGAGATAAGTAGACGCCTCTAAGCAACGTGAACATGGCGTCGCTGGTGCACTTGTTGGGTAGAAATCCGAACTGCTCCGGGGATATTATCTGATGTTTCAGGAGAAATGGCATAAGACGATTCTTCAGTAGCCTTTCGATGATTTTTGATAGCACTGGTAGTAGTGCAATTGGGCGATAATTGCAAGAGTTAGTTTTTTCGCCGCCTTTATGAAGTGGAATAATTATAGCTGTTTTAAGGCAATCAGGGAATACACCTTTTATAAAGAACTCATTTATTAATGTTGTAAGGGCCTCTATGACTGAGAGTGGCAGGTTCAGGAATATTCTAATTGATAGTATAGTATAATAGTTCAGTGTTGCTAACGGGACTTAAGAAAAAGCTATCAGCTAAATTTTTTGAAGGAGGGAGAAACGAAAGAGGGTCCAAACTTGGCGAGATACTAGAGGTAACATTTTTGCTTACATTAATAAAATAATCATTTAGATCATTAGCCCCTGGCAAGATCTGAGTCACAGGGTTTGATTTGTTTCTGAGGTTATTGATGATGGACCGGGTTTCTTTTGAAACGTTATTTGAGTTTGTTCGACGTTTTCGGTAGTGTAATTTTTTTGCTGACTTAATAAGAGTAGTGTAGATCCTCCTATAGTTAGAGATATAGTCGAGAATAAGAAAGGAGTCGGTGAATTTTTTTATATATGAGAGCGAGCGCATATTTTTAGCAGAAATTCGTATTCCTTTCGTGGTCCACGGTTTATGCCGCTTAGGTTTGATATTCTTAAGCGGGAAGGCCTTGTTAAAAGCACTTACAGTTTTATTTAAAAAAATTCTGAAGTTTGTGTTGACATCACATTCAAAATTCCAATCGGTGTTAAAGCAAATATTATGAAATACTGAGAAATTTGCGGCCGAGAAAATTCTGCCCCGATGGCGAGATCTTGGTAAGGGCCCAATAGATAAACTAAACCTGAAAATTACCGCCTCGTGATCGGAAAGACCTGTGAATGCACCTCTGATGGAGAAAAATCAGACGCCATGTAATCGATGATAGAAGAAGAGTTTTTTGAAATTCTAGTTGGCGAGGATACATGCATTGAAAGACCGAAAGAGTCGAATATAGAAATTAGATATTTTTGGATGGCACAAATAGTAGCATAGTCAATATTAAAGTCCCCGTATAGAATTTTTTTACCTTTAATCGGTAGACTGTCTAGCAAACTTACCAGGCTATTTAAAAATGATTGTACATCAGAGTTTGGTGATCTATAAATACAAATTACATAAAGATCAAGGTTTTGATTATATACCATAGAGAATTCAAAAGAGCTATCCGCTAACAAATGATCATATTTAGATACCGACATGAAATCTCCATTTAGGGATAGAATCAGTGTTCCCCCATGAGCTGAGTTTTTTCTGTCATATCTAGCTATTGTGGTATACCTCTCAATATAAAAGGGCTCGTTTAGATTCAGCCAGTGCTCAGTAATTGCAACAAGTTAAACGACATACATATATATATATATATATATAAATTTCCATTATTATTTTGGTTAATTCAAAAATGATTGTATAATTTAATTGAAACATAGGTAATATAGTTGCAAAAGCAAACTGCAACTAGTAATCTAGTGTATAAATCAATAAATCTACAAATATGGAACTGCAAAGACTCAATAAATATTTATATATACTACTTCCAGGTAAAAAACTGTTAGCTCAGTGTGTAAGATTAAACAAATCATTTTTACGTACGATAATTTCACATATACAGGGTAGCCTAAAACTAAGTTATGACAGCTAACTTTATTTTTTTAAATTACAAATACCTACTTTTCATTTTATTTTTCTTTTTTTAGAAAAAAAAGTAAAAAGGCAATAAAAATTAAAAATTATTTTATTAAATGTTGGAAATGACCTCCACCAACCTCCTGACAGTATCTCAGATAATCCTGAAATTCAATTGACAATGAAAGGTTCTATTAATCTTATTTCATTTGTTGTCTTAATTTTTAAGTCTTCAATGATGTTTGATCAGTTAACATAAATTTTAGACTTAAGATACGTCTAATTCAAAGGGGTCAAATTCAAATAGACCCCTTCGATTAATCCAACGATCAATTATCAACAGTCATTGTTACCAATATTACTATTATATATAATTATCCAACCTAGAACACATGTATTGGTTATAAATGCCCAGTATGGGATACACACCATCCATTTTAAGACACAAAAATTTTAAAAACCCGAGCCGGATTCTCTCAATATCACATATATACTTGTCATAATAGGGATATCTGCTTATTAGAGACCCATTAACACCACAAGTCTTACCTACCCGCTTTCTGGCGTGTTCGGCGCACAAAGGCAGTTCGTGGGATATGTCAAACACTGGCACCGAGCACTGGGTGTTGTCAGCGAACTTGGCGGTGCAATATTCGAAGAGGATCTGCCTGCTGTCATACATTATGTGCATCACACAATATTTGGCGCAGACGAGGGCGGGTTTGCCACATTCGTTTACCTGAAAACAATACAGTTACACCGTGAAATTAAATATAATATTTCAATTTTGCAAACTAAAACATTGCATTATACAAAACCCTTAAGGTTTCCCTTGCTTGGCCCTTAATTTTTGACCAAAACTTGAAACGAATCAATGTTAATAATGCCTTATAGAAAATATGATGGATATAGTCAAAAGCAATGTTATCGTGCGGGTCATACGATTTATCAACAACAAACTTTTTAAGTTTGTTTTTCTTTTATTACCTGTAATCATATCCTCCGCATAAAATCCGGAAGATGAATTAGATAGACCTATGATATTTTCATAAGAAAAAAGAGGATAAACATATAAATACCAGCAGTTGCAAAAATCTTTGAGCCATGTCACTTCAAAGTCAGATTGACAAGTCAGTGACAAAATGAGTAACAGAAAACAATTTTCGGGTTTTTTGCATCCACAAGCGAAAAAAATGGTATTAAATCTAATAAAATACTACGAAAATGAAAATTCACCAGAAAATATCCAGGAGACAGCATCAAAAGCTCTGAAAATCGGTTTAAGGTCTGGGCAGAAAATAGTACATGAAAAAAAGCAAAATTCACTACTGAAGATTAATAAATGTACACGAAAAAAGCCAAAGACAGAAGACTTAAGTGACAATGTAAAAATGGATGTTTGTAATGCAATTTACGATTTATACACATCAAAAACTAATATAACCCTTCAAGTTTTAAAAGAAGCTTTAAAAAATCGAGGCATATTGGAAATTGGACTAAAATCGATGTCAAAATTAATAAAAATGTTGGGTTTTCAATATAAAAAGGACTGTAATCGATGATTTTTATGCGAGTTGTCACATATAGCAAGTCAGCGTATCCAGTTTTTAAAGAAATACACGGAAAATGTTAATTCAGAATTTAGAAAAGTGCTATTTTTAGACGAGACTTGGATATTTTCTAATGGAAGTGGTTCGAAATCTTGGCAGGACGAGTCTGTAAAAAGTGTCGAGAGAAAAAAGGGATGTGGGACGGGAAAAGGGTTCATCATTTTGCATGCAGGTTCTTCAACAGGATTTCTCCCAGGTGCAAGTTTACTGTTTTCTTCAACATCCCAAAGTATGGACTACCATGATAATATGAACTGTGAACTGTTTGAAAAGTGATTAAAAGAACAACTGATTCCAAATTTAGATGCTCCATCTTTAATCATTCTAGACAATGCATCTTATCATTCAAGAACCTTAAATAAACAACCTACTTCATCCTGGAAGAAAAGTGATATTTATGACTGCCTAATAAAATAAAAACAAAGCCTTCACCCAATATGCTGAAACTAGAACTTCTTTTAATGGCAAAATCTATTAAAAAACCAACAATATATGCTGTAGATGAAATATTACGGGAAAATGGACATGAGGTTTTACGACTGCAGCTATACCATTGCCAGTTTAACGCAATAGAATTAATATGGGCTGGGGCAAAATAACATAATAAAAAACACGTGAATGATGGTTTTACATCAGATGAAGTGCAAATTGTTTGGCAAGATTCATTAAATTATATTACGCCGGAGAATCGAGAACGAATTCTAGAAGAAAACTAACCTGATCCTAGTAAGCTCACCATATGCCAAATCTACTAGGAAAATCTTGAACAGGCTGATATTTTTTTATTAATTATAAGACAAAAATATATAAAAACTGTACTGCACCACTATATATATATATATATATATATATATATACATATATATATCGGGAGGATCGCCCCAAACTCCAGGAGTGTGTTCTATGAAAGATACTGATTTAAAAAAACTATACCTTATTGATCAACTTACAACAAAAATAAGATTTCAAGCATAATAATTATAGGGTGCTTAGAAATCATATGTACCTGTCAGTGTCATTTTTGAAAGCTGTTGAACATATTCCAATATGGAAAATGCGAATATGATACAATGGGAAGCTACAGCTGCTGCTGAAGAATACCGTCAACGAATCCCATTTCAACGTCATCCTGATAAGAAAGTATTTATGAGAGTTTTGAACACTTCCCAGTGCCAACACAACTTCTCAAAATCAAAAAACTGCACCACACAAAATATTGGAAGCTCACAGTTTGTTGATTTTGCTATGTTTCATGTCGAGTATGGAGATCCAAATTATAAAAGATATTGGGGAAGGAAAACAGAACTCATTACTTATTTATGTGAAAATTATATCTGGAGAGCTTATGAGGAGCATCAATCAAGGACCCAACACAATAACCCTGTATATATATATATATATATATATATATATATATATATATATATATATATATCATGAGTATATAGTATATATATATATATATATATATATGTATATATATATATATATATATATATATATATATATATATATATATATATATATATATAGTATATATATATATATATATATATATATACAAGCACTACAAACTCCTTATACTCCTTATGCCAATTGTCCCAGAGAACCCCAGCCAATAAACACTGATCACAAAGAATCAGATGCTAATAAACAGATTTTTATGGAAAGAAAACTAACCTGATCCTAGTAAGCTCACCATATGCCAAATCTACTAGGAAAATCTTGAACAGCTTCTCAAAATCAAAAACTGTACTGCACCACACAAAATATTGGAAGCTCACAGTTTGTTGATTTTGCTATGTTTCATGTCGAGTATGGAGATCCAAATTATAAAAGATATTGGGGAAGGAAAACAGAACTCATTACTTATTTATGTGAAAATTATATCTGGAGAGCTTATGAGGAGCAAAAAGACCCAACACAATAATTTCATGAGCAGGCACTACAAACTCCATCCTGCCAATACACCTGCCAATCCTACCACAGGAAGTATCCCTGTTCTGACTGTAACTGGACCACCGATATCCTTAAAACCCCCATCCACAGGAAATATATTAAGGGTGAGTGCCCCTCTGAGTATACTACATTACAATATTCAATGTCTAAGAAATAAACTTAAAGGATTCTTTTTTAATTGGAAATAAATACAATTTTCTCTGTTTTAATGAACACTGGTTGGGCCAGCATGAGCTACATATCAATGGGTTCTCTCTAGTCTCAGGGTTTTGCAGAACTACTCATAAAAATGGTGGAGTTGCCATCTTTGCAAGCAATAATATAATCGTAACTCCATTACCGTTTGATTTGGTGGGTATGTCAGGGGAAATTGATTTCGAAGTCGCGGGAATTCTACACAAAAATGTACAAATTCTAAGCACTTACCGCTCGCCTAATGGAAGTTTGAGTATATATTTAAATAGACTGGCCCATCATCTAGAGGTATTAGATTTGAATAAGACCACAATAATAACTGGTGATTTTAATGTACATTTTGACACTTTAGAGGCACGCCTTCAATGCAATCTATTCGAATCATATGGCTTGAAAAAATCAACCAGTTTGGCTACTAGAAGCCAGGCATGCTTAGATAACATTTTCGTTAAAATCAGTGAAGGTCTATATGATATAAAAGTGGTTGATCCAGGTCTGTCTGACCACTTAGCATTGTCCTTTTCTTATGGGGGTATGGACGCGATTATGGTTAGCAGGGCTAGAGTGGTGTATAGACCAATAACTGAAATGGGCCTCTTTCATCTTTATCGCATTCTGGAAAATGTTGATTGGTCTCATTTATACTCTGGAAACATTTCTGCTGCTAAAAAATGTAAATGGTTTATTGATATTTTAGTAAATGCATGTGAGGCTAGTTTTCCAGAAAAAACAAGAATGCTAGCAATAATTCTGGCAGTTTTTGCCAAATACACTGGTTCAATGATGAGTTGAGACAGGATAGGGAAACATTGCATTTCTTAACTCGCTTGAACAGGACAGATCCTACTATTGTTCCTAACGCGTTCTTAAGATCTTTCAGACTGGACTACCGGAAAAAAATTGAATATAGCAAAAAGTGTGCAAATGACAAATATATTACAGAGTCTAGCAACAAAAGCAAGGCATTGTGGGATATCATAAAAAATAACAATCCTTCCACTAAAATACCCCAATCAACAAAACTAAATGCTACTGATTTTAATAATTTCTTCTGTCAAATTGCTGATAACATTATAAGAGATATTCCTATGATGGCAAAAGACCCAATGGATTATGTAACTCCGAACACTACCACCGTTGAGAATGACTTTAAATTTATTCATGTGTCAATTAATGAAGTAAGGGATATTCTCACAGGGCTTAAGAATAGTCCTAGCAAAGATTATTTGAACTTAAATGTGAGAATTTTAAAGACGATGAAGGAAATAATAATATACCCATTAACTAAAATAATAAACTTGTGTATTAGTGAGTGCGTTTTTCCTGAATGTCTTAAGATTGCTCGTGTTGTGCCTGTCTTCAAAAAAGGATGTTGTGATGAAATTTCGAATTACAGACCAATATCAATTGTGCCAATATTTGGAAAGGTTTTCGAAAAAATACTTAAACAACAGATATGTACATATTTAGAAAGATATCATTTACTAAATCCCCGGCAGTTCGGTTTTAGAAATAACATGTCTCCTACTTCAGCGATTGGTCAGCTTATAGACTTTGTTCAGGAGAGCTTTGAGGGCAGAAGATATGCTCAGGCTTCCTTTTTTGACTTGACCAAGGCCTTCGATTATGTCTCTCATGACTTGCTCATTCAGAAGCTTTCTTTGTATAGGTTTGACATTTGAGTAGCTCCAATTTGCTTGAGTCATACTTGTCCAATCGCTGTCAGTATGTGTCATACAATGGTGGGTCTTCAGGCAGACAGTCTTATCAGCCATGGCGTTCCACAGGGATCTGTGTTAGGGCCAGTACTATTCTTGCTCTATATTAATGACATTGGAGCCAGTATCCCGGATGGGGCTGGAGAAATATTATTGTTTGCCGATGATACTACAACAATTAATACCAACGAAAATCTTGAAGATCTGGAGCAAATAGTGGTGACGACACACAGTGATGTGCAGACTTGGTTTATTTCTAATAAACTGGGTATTAATACCGCGAAAACAAAAACATTACACTTCTCGTTAAGAGCAGGTCCTATGAGCACGGATCCCGTTAAGTTTCTGGGTGTGTACCTCGACACGAAACTGACATGGGAAGAACATACAAGTCAGGTTGCGAGGAAGTTAAGCAGAAATCTGTACATGTTACGTAATCTTAAAGGTATCGTATCAGACAACGTCCTTATGTGTGCGTATTATGGTCACATTAATTCCCATTTATGTTATGCTGTGCTGTGTTGGGGACCCCCATGCAAATGCGTTGTTTGCTGTACAGAGGCGCTGTGTGCGGGTGATTGCAGGTTTGAGATTTGATGAATGTTGTAAAAATAGTTTTGTCGCATTATGCATTCTCACTCTACCATGTATATATATTTTAAATTGTCTTGTATATGTTAAGCAAAATCTACATACCTACTCTCACAATCGCGACTATCGTGAGTACAACACTAGGGCAAGAAACTGTATTGCTATAAATTATAGTAGAACTGCAAGAGCCAGAGAATCAAAAATTTTAATGTCAAAAAATTTAAATTCCAAATAAAGCAATACCTTATTAAAAAAGCTTTTTACACTTGGGATGAGTATTTTCAACGACCTTGTTAACTTAGATTAACTCAGAGAGGCATATCCTTGTTGCTGTTACATTTTAGTTTAGTTAGTATTATTTTTCTTTTTTAATTATTTGCTCTATTTTAATCTTATTATTTATAGTTTGTTATTGGTCTTTTTTGTTCTGTTTACATTTTATATTTTGACTTGTAAAAATACTTAAGTATGTTCAATTACCAATAAATATTGTATTGTATGTATATATATATATATATATATATATATATATATATATATATGTATATGTATATATATATATATATATATATATATATATATATACAGGGTGAGTCAACCAAGTGGCACCCCCCATTTATTTCTTAAACTATTAGGATTATTTAAAAAAATTAAATACAAAAGTGTTTCGAATTTCAACAATATATATTTTTACGATAACTGTTATTATACAGGGTCGGTCAAAAATGCTGGGCGTGGTCTAAATGCAATTTTTTAAATAAGAACTTATATTTTTTATTCATTTTCGGATTCTTCATAAAATTCTAGAAAAAAAATTATATTGAAGTGATATAGCTAAATTTAACGGTTTATGAGATTTAAAATCTCAAAAAGATTAAAAATGTTTAAAAATTGTAAAAAAGACCTGTAAATCTTCACAATGTTATTTATTTATAACATGAATTATTTCGAAGTAATACGTAGTAAGTATACGAGGTAATTAAAGAATACTAAAAATATAAAAAACACCACTTAACACTTTAAACAGGTTATACCGTTAAATTCACTGCAAATGTTCAAACGTATGCCCATTTTGTCGAATGCATATTTCCAACCTTCTCTCCATATTTTCAAGGACGCCTTGAAGAGTTTGTGGCGTAATTTCAACAAATGCATTCCTTATTCGATCCTTCATATCTTCTTGGTCAATCGGAGGAACTTTGTAGACCTTCTCCTTGACATATCCCCATAGGAAAAAATCGCACGGTGTGAGATCCGGCGATCTTGCTGGCCACTGAATTTGACCTCCTCTTCCTATCCACCTATTGGGATATAACTGGTCCAAATACTGACGAACATTGAGTGAAAAATGAGGCGGAGCACCATCTTGCTGATACCACATGTTTTGACGTTCTCGGATAGGAACATCTTCTAAAAGAATTGGAAGATGATTCACTAAAAAATTTAGGTACATTTCTCCATTTAAAACACCGTCAAAAAAATAGGTACAATAATTCAGTTTCCGAGAATGCCACCCCAGACATTAAGAGACCATACTCTTTGATTGTCAAGTGTTCTCATCCAATGGGGATTTGTGGTACTATAATAGTGCATATTATGCCTATTAACTACACCATTGCTCTTAAACGAAGCCTCGTCGGTGAACAAAACATTTTTTAAAAATAACGCATCTTCATTAATATGCATCTGAAGGATCCTGCAAAAGTGTACCCTATTTTCGAAATCATCATCATAAAGTTCTTGCGTCAAAGATACATGGTAGGGATGGTATTTGTGTTTTCGAGATGTTCTGGAAACGGTACTTTGACTTATATCTAATTCACTGGCCAAAGTTCGTGAACTTACTTGAGGATTTTCTTCCAAACTTAACAAAACCTTTAATTCATTGTCTTCGTTTATTACGAATTCCTTTTTTCTCTTTTTAGGATAAGCAACACTTCCTGTTTGTCTAAACCAATGTAGAGTTTTTTTTAGAACTTCACGGTTTGGCTGTCTTCTACCTGGAAATTTTTCTTGGTATAGACGTTTAGCAGTTTTTATCTTACGCTGACATTCACCAATTAGTAAAATCATGTCACTTAATTCGTTGATGGGGAACTTTTGATTAAACGCCATAAAAATTTATACTTTAAAATGTAAAATTTTTAATACTGACAAAACCTCAAATGACATTTGCATCAACTGGTGTTTTTCCTACAAAAGTACAAGTAACGTCGCCCAAGAAACTAAACAATAAAATAACAAATCTTATGTTATGCCGCAGGTATAATTTACAATTTTTAAACATTAATATCTCATAAACCGTTAAATTTAGCTATATCACTTCAATATAATTTTTTTTCTAGAATTTTATGAAGAATCCGAAAATGAATAAAAAAATGTAAGTTCTTATTTAAAAAATTGCATTTAGACCACGGCCAGCATTTTTGGCCGACCCTGTATAATAACAGTTACCGTAAAAATATATATTGTTAAAATTCGAAACACTTTTGTATTTAATTTTTTCAGTTAATCCTAATAGTTTAAGAAAATAAATGGGGTGCCACTTGGTTGACTCACCTTATATATATATATATATATATATATATATATATATATATATATATATATATATATATATATATATATATATATATAGCCTGTATTTATTTGCATGCATGGCCCTTAATTTTAGACTGAAATTTGAAAAATCGGATAATTTTTTTCTATCGAACAGACAGACATACCTACAGACAGACGGAATTGAAAAATCATGTTTTCCGGACCCTTAAACATAAAGATCTGAAAAAATCTCACGGGGAAGTAATAACTAATTATCTTGTGTTTTTAACAAAAGTGTATAATATTTTTGCAAAGTAAAATTTTTTTGGTATCACAATACAAAAAAAACAAGTTTTCTGACACTGTATGATTTGATTCATAATGTTTGGTGATTGATAAAAATTCTCTTTCATTAAGTGGCTGTATAAACAGAACATATCCTGATTGAACCGCCTTCCGACATAATCAAGTATTTGTTTTTGTCAAAAAATTTTAACCAAATACATATTTAGCGAAAGACATTTAATATATAAAATAATATATGCTAATGTATAGAATATAAACAAAATTATCACACAAAGTATTCACTGTGTTTTCTGAGTATTTGTCAAAAAATATTTGTTTATGTCATACCACTTAAGACTTTCAATATGCCCATTTATAGAATAA
The DNA here is from genome assembly GCA_030620095.1 of Kuschelorhynchus macadamiae. Taxonomy (NCBI): domain Eukaryota; kingdom Metazoa; phylum Arthropoda; class Insecta; order Coleoptera; family Curculionidae; genus Kuschelorhynchus; species Kuschelorhynchus macadamiae. The sequence continues at coordinate 1,704,734 of JAUTXW010000312.1, forward strand.
AAAAAATTATAAGATTTACAGTATTTGTCAAAAAATATGGGTCATTCCGATTTACTTAAACAAGTTGTAGCAGTTACCCTGGAATCCACAACACTTTAACTTTTTGAGATGAGCTTGAAGATTTACACAGTCGAAAGCTTTGGAGTAATAATAAAAAATCATAGCAACTATATCTTGATCATTCAAACCAAAATAACTTTTTTTTTCTAGAAAGGAAAATATTTATCTTGGCTACTTTCTGAGTTTTGATAGCGCTCACCTCGCACAATTTCGGAGTCGCCGACATGGCGCCCCCTCCCTTCTGTTTGTTCTTTCTCGTGAGCACTTTCTCTTTCCGCCGCTCGATCCAGTCAGGCATCTTGTTCGGTTGGCCCACGTTGCTGCGCTGCATCTGCTGCAGCCTGCGCAGGAACTCATGTCTGGTTATTTCTATTCGTTCCTCGCGAGATCTGTCTTCCAATTTAAATTTCTGAAAAAAATACAAGCAATAGTTCATGACCATTTCTTAAATGTAATTTAAATCGATACGTAAAGCTGCCAAGGTTTGGAAAAAAGCTTTGAATATACCGGGTGTCCAACTAGGAATGGTCTCCGGCCACAATTCGATAACTGCTGATCACACAATTATGGGGAAAAATATTTATTGGTAAATAGACCAAGAAAAATAGCTGGAAATGATTTTTAAGTTCGAAAAATGGCCGCTAGGGGGCGTAACAGCCACCCAAAAATGGAAATGCCTTTTATCTCCCTTACCAATATAACATTTTAATTAAAAGACAAAAAACAAATGGTAGCAAGAGTTACAAAATTAAAACAAACAACACAACACAAAAATATAAGTTGTAAATTGAAGCGAATGTGGGTCCCGGAATTTTGAAGTTTTTGTTAGTAAGAACATCGTGTTTGGTATTGTTAGTTCCGTGTGAATTTCCTCTACCACAGTGTTCTCGTAATTAAAACTGAAACCTCCCCGAAAATTGCTATAAACTAATACGTGAACAATAAAGTGACGAAAATACAGTGACAAAAAACGCATTCCAAATTCCAATACCGATAAGACGTAGTAGCATCGGACCAAGCAGAGATTCACTGACGAAATGAAAAATGTACTGCGTTTAGTACATCTTTATTTTGGATCTGGCAGAATGGAGCGCAATGATTGTGGATTCGAAAATGTTGTGAAGGGAATCAGAGTGGAAGAAAAAACACTGCAAAATCTAAAAAGTACTTGTAAATATACCAACTTGGTTATTTTTTCGGTGCCGTTGTGGTCAAATTGTAATCTATTAAATAATTTTATTAACGAACATAATAAAATGATGTTCCAAAAGATATGCTATTGTAAAAAATCTGGGTACTATTTGCATTTTAATGCCTTAATTGATTCTTCATATTTTGTTTTCAATAGCAGCCTACAAATTAAATATAGTGGTAAATATATAATAGCACAAGCACTGCAGAAATTAATTAATAACATTTCAATACATAATATACATTACACTAAAGAAATTAATATTGTTTTGGATGATACAGTTAAACCGATGAATATTGTTAATGACCAGGGAAACAGTAATTTTTTATAAACAGTTCAATAGTTCTAATGAACTCTCAAAGTCTTTTGTCAAGATTTGATGAAATATATAACTTCATATTAAAGTGTAACCCGCTCATAATTTGCCTAACAGAAACAAGACTGACAGAAGACATTGAGGATTTTGAAATTGACATTACAGGGTACCAAATTGTAAGGGTTGATAGTGAGATTCAACACACAGGTGGCGTTGTAGTTTATATAAAAGATTGTATTACCATTTTAAATGTTGACAGATTTCAGTTTCAAAAAAATTTATTGGTTTGTTGTAATAAAAGTAGCTCACATGGGACAATATTACAGTTTGGGAAATTTGTATCATTCTCCCAGTGCCAGTTACATTAACTGGTTGGCACAAACTACATACTCAAATAAACTAAAAGAAATTGTAAATGATACAGGTTTACACCAACTGGTTGAGACAGTAACACATCCTAATGACCAGGGTGGAAGCATAATGGATTTAGTATTGACTAACAAATTTAATCTTTTGGAATGTAAGGTGTTCAAAACCCCTCAAATAAGTGATCATTTTATTGTAAGTATGAATATTCAGATAAAAAGGGTTAGGAAGGATAATTTAACTATTCAAACAAGAGGTAGGATAGACTATGATGTGTTAAATAATAGATTATCACAGATAAAATGGGACTGTAGAGTTAGGGATTTAAATATTGAATATTATATATTTTATAATAATATTAAAGGTGCATTAGAAGATATAGCTCCACGACTTGAAAAAGTAATGAAGCTAAAGTTTAAAGAATGGTATAATGACAGAGTTGAAAAAGCAATTGAGGATAGGGACAATAGTTATAAAAAATTAAAAATAAATAAATCGGCAGATAATAGATTGAATTACAAACAATGTAGAAATAAGGTGGTGTCAGTTATCAGAGAGGAAAGAAAAAAATATTATCAAAACAAAATAGATTTATCAAAAAATAATGCTAAGCAAATGTGGCAAACATTAAGCCAATTAATTTCTGCAACTAATAAAAAAACTATTACTAAACTGGAAATCAACAATAGCGTTTTGATTAATTCAAAAGAAATTTGAATATTTATTTTGTGGAAAGTATTAATAATATAATACATGGTATTGACAAAACGAATATAAGACCAGAAACGACACCAAGTATAAATAATTCCAGTCTGCAAGACCATTTTGATTCATTTTGCTTAATTGATAACATAGAGCTAAGGGAAACTGTATTTTCATTGCCCAACAAAGGAAGTCCAGATGAACTAACACCTGAATTTTTAAAAAATATCTACAGTAATATAGAAGGGCCACTTCTGAACATCATAAATGCTTCTTTGGAAACTGGACAGATTCCATCCTTATTGAAGTTATCTACAGTAAACCCAATTCCAAAAATAAAAGGTACTATTAAGGGTGATCAGTTCAGACCCATTAATATGCTGGTTACAATTGAGAAAATTTTAAAAAAAAATTGTATATAAACAATTAATGAAATTTATTACTGCAAATAATATTCTGATGGTAAATCAATCTGGTTTTCGAACGAATCACAGCTATGAAACAGCTATTCAGAATGTTTTTTATGAATGGAAGAATCTCTTGGATGATAATTGTGCAATAGGAGCGGTGTTCCTTGATTGACAATGGGCCTTTGAAACTATAGATAGGGATATACTGGTAAGCAAATTGAAGGGAATTGGTATAAGTAATACTGCCCTTGATTGGTTTGTAGATTATTTGAATAATAGAAAGCAAGTTAACAAAATTAATAACAATATTTCAACAGAAGTGTTTAACAATAATGGTGTTCCACAAGGAAGTACATTAGGTACGATGTTTTTTTTAATTTATATTAATGACATAAACAAGGTAATAAAAAATTGTTCTTTACACTTGTTTGCAGATGACACATTGCTGTGTTTTAATTCAAAGGATTTAACTGCTTAACTTCCACAATAAATTTAGAATTAAGTCATCTCTATAAATTATTTAATAAAAATTTATTAAAATTAAATATACAAAACTCGAAATTTATGCTTATAGGCAGTAATAAAGTTCAAAATGAATTCATATCAAGTAATTTAAATATAATAGTAGGTAGTGATAATTTAGAAGTAGTAAACATCTTAGTTTTAAAGAACACATATTGTATATAATTGGAAAGATAACCAAAAACGTTAATTTTTTGTCACAAGTTTCACCATATCTTACTCGCTGGTCCAAGACTACTGTCTTTAACACATTAATCCTTCCACATTTGGTCTTAAGCTCCTCAATACTCTATTTTGCTAACAAAAATGAGCTAAACAGGATGCAAAAACTTCAAAACAGATGTATGAGATTAATTTTGGGGGAAAAAAGAGAAACACCTATAAGAAATATGCTAACGGCATTAGATTGGCTCTTTATAGAATCATTTTTGAAATATCAAGTACTAATCCCTATTTATAAAATTAAAAATGGACTAACTCCTAACTATCTGACAGAAAAACTTGTTACGAACGAGTCTATACATGCCTATCCAACCAGAAATAACAAAAATTTTTATGTGTATACGAAAATTAAGAGGAGTACTAAGAAAGCACTTAACCATAGAGGTTTGATTGAATTTAACTCCTGCCACAGATAATTAAAGATAGTCCAAAATTGGATTTATTTAAAAAACTCTTAAAAAGACATCTAATGGGAGAGTGATACATACTATATTCTAATAAATAATTGTACGTAAAGTGATTTGTAAAAATTTTATTTTATTGATATATTTGAGTGTTTGTTTTCATTAAGATAAGTTTTATCATGATTTTTATGTATTAGCTAAATGCTAAATAAAGGAATTATTACAAGAAACGGGGGAAATAGAAATCCCGTTTTCCCATGCGATGTATGTAAATGCAAAATTTGTAAGCAGTGCTCCCAGCTAACTTCTTCTGAGGTGAAAGTAATGGCACTCAAAGAGAGAAAAATGAAATTCCACTGCAACAAATGTGAAAATTTTGAGACACATAGTCTTCTAAAAAGAACTATCGAAGACAAAATCAGTATTATTACAACTAAAGACGAACTAATAAAGATGTTGCGACAAAAACTAAGTCATTTAGAAAAAAACGGTTCAGACATATCGCCTTCATTATATAGCACCGTGGGGCTCCCGTCAGTAATATACTAAATATCATAATTAAACCCAAACAGCGCCAAGATACAATCAAAACTAACTCTGATGTGAAGCAAACTATATGGCCGGCAGAACTTAAGGTGGCTATTAGGGGTACGAGAAACACAAAAGATGGCGGTATGATTATTAAATGCCTTAATAAGTCTGATATTCATATTCTAAAACAAGAAGCAGAAAATGAGAATGTCTCAATTTAAAATCCTTGTAATCCAGAGTGACTTCAATGAGGAACATATTACACAAGCTATCAAAGAGCAGAATATCTTCATAGATGAGTCAGATGATATAAAAATTACTTATATAAGAAGACCTAAACATCCGGATGCTATGTGTACAGTATTTGGCGAATGTTCTACGAAAGTTTTCCACAAACTAATGGTGGAACAGAAAATATTTATAAATTGGCAGCGATACAGTGTGGTTGGGGATTTAAGTGTGACAAGGTGTTTTAAGTGCCAACAGTACCACCACAAAATAGAATTATGCCCAAATACAATAGTGTGTGAATACTGTTCTGAAGGGCATCATTTTAAAGAGTGCCCAAAACTTAACAAAAAATGTAACAGCTGCGTTACGGTTAATGAAAAATACAAGCAAAATTACAATATTTTGTACAAAGCGGGTGATGTAAACTGTCTATCTCATCAGTGCCTCCTAAATACTCTTCGAGCCAAGATAGACTATGGTGTTGAAAATGGTAGATGAAATTCCAGAACTTGGGATTCTTGAAAATTTAGAATCACTTGAGATGGATATAACACAGGATAAAATATGGGCAAGTGATATACAGACTAAAATAAATTTAAACAAGAATCTATTAGATATTATACACTTTAATATTAGAAGCATTCATAAAAATTTTAACAAGTTTTTAGTAGCTTTTGAAACATGTAACCTTCAATATTGTGATATTATTGTTTTTAGTGAATCCTTTGATAGCTATCATGGACAATACAATTTAAAAGGATATATGTACTTTAATGGCGCTAAGCACAATAGAAATGATGGAATGAACATTTTTATTAAATCAACCTTAATTTATCAAACAAAAAATACTTTGCTGGATGGGTGTGACGTCACTGTAAGTAGTATCTTGTTGAGAAAAGAAAATTTTTCATTCAATATAGTATGTTTGTACAGACCACCAAACACAAATAAAATAACATTCCTTGAGGAGATTGAAGCATATCTGACACAAAATAAAAGGAATAACATTGATTTATTTCTGGGTGACATTAATATAGATATTTTAGATAAAAACAACAATACAGTAAATTCATATTTGACTATCCTAAATCATTTTGGATTTTTATCATGCATTAATGCCCCAACTATGGAAAAATCCTGCCTTGATCATATTTTTTTGAGGACTAACATAGGTAAGAATAAACTTGACTTCAACCCATTCATTGACCTTCATTCATGTTAAATATAAATAAAATATCCCAAAACCAAAAATATAATAGTGAATTACCAATTAAAAAAACAGTTGAAACATTAAATGAGCAGCTGTTAAATAGTTTAATCCCGAACGAAAACTGGGATTCAGTGTTAAGTTATACGGATGTAACTAAAGCAACCGATAAATTTTATAGAAAGATTAATTTATTTCTTAAACAGGCTACCTATACAAAAAACATTAATTATACACAATTAAAAAAGCGCCAGCCATGGATTACAAATGGTTTAATTAGGAGTATTAAAAAAAAAGGATGAAACGAAAAGAAAATTGTTGCTAAACTTTAATGAAGAGGATAGCCAAACATTTAAGACCTATAGGAATAACCTAAAAAAAGTAATTGAAAAGTGTAAATATGAATATTATAAAAATGAAGTTGTTAGAGCTGGAAATGATCTCAAAAAAGTTTATAAATTAATATCAGATGCTACAAATAATACTTAAGACAAAACAAGTAACACACCTCCGCCTATATTAAATACTGATTCAAGCACATTTACAAACTTAAAAAATCTGGCAAATTTCTGTAATAATTTTTTTATTAATGTGGGAGTAGACATGCTCAAAAAAATAAAAAACAACAGTAGTCATGGTACTGACAGAATAAGTTCAAAATTAATAAAAAACAACCATATATTCTTATTGGACCCCCTTGTTCATATAATCAACCTAATTTTTAAAATTGGCACTGTCCCTGATCAATTTAAAATATCAGTAATAACACCTATATATAAATCAGAAGATACAACAAAAGTGACTAATTATCGGTAATAATTATTAATAAATAATTTTGCTAAGATTTTTGAAAAATGTGTAAAAGATAAGACTTTTAGATTTTTACAGTCAAACTCAATCTTATCGCCAAATCAATACGAATTTTAAGTAAATTAAGTACCTCTAACGCACTCTACCACCTTACAAAACACATTACGGACAAACCTGATATTAACGAGAAATGCATAGCTGTATTCCTAGATTTGGCAAAGGCATTTGATACCGTACCCCATCACCTACTTCTGGAAAGGAATGGTGTGAGAGGTGTGGTATTGGATGTCTTTGAAAGTTACTTAGATGGAAGAGTACAATATGTCAAAATAGCCGAGACTTTAAGTGATCCATTAAATATTAGAATAGGTGTGCCGCAGGGTACAGTATTGGGCCCAATCCTATTTTTGATCTTTATTAATACCTTAACTAATTTAAAACTCAGGAATGGTACAATTGTTTCCTATGCAGATGACACTGCCATATTGTTCTCTGCTAGAACACGGGCTGAAGTAAAAGAAAGTGTAATTAATGGACTAGACATTATTCACAATTGGTTAAATATGTTTAAACTGACTCTTAATTTAAGCAAAACGACTTAGTTAAAAAATAACATGTTTAGTATAAATTATTAATACAATTGTTACTATATATACACACCAACATCTTTTACATAAATATATGCATACAATAAAAATGTACTACCTATTATAAACTATTATACTACTTACATATACACTTTGATAGTTCTACTTTATAAAAAGTTTCTATTAAAAAAATTGTCAAGTGTTGTTTGTCTTAAACTAGTTAATTTATTTTTAATAATTTGAGACTCCATTTCAGACGCAACTTCTGAGATTTTTTCCCCTAAAACAGAATCCAGCTTTGCGGAAACAGTTATTTATTGTTTTGGAATCAACTTTTTCCCATGCAGCCAATCCAAATAAAGGCACTTACAACATTTATGAATTTCTCCAATTATTCGGTACATTCAGAATACTCCATGGATGACAAAAGTCGCTTGTTTAAAAACTTTCTGTAGTGGTTTTTAAAATTTTGAATCACGCCCTGGTCCAATGGCTGACAAAGTGATGCCGTATTTGGCGGTAAAAAAATTATTTTAACATTTTTTAACTCCAGTTTGGGCTGAGATGCAGCATTATCCAAAAATAAAAGTACATTTCGGTTTTGCCTTTGTATTTATCGGTCAAATTTCATCAACCAATCCGACATTATATCCCTTGTCATCCATGCTTTAACACAACTCTTGATCCTTTAAAACAACGGGGTTTTTTACTTTTTCCAATCACCAGGGCATTTTCTTTTTATCCATTCATAGCGGAGCAAAGTAAAATAGTGAGTCTCTTCTTGAACGCTTTCCCGCCAGCACAAGTTTCGCCTTTTAAAGAAAATGTTTTATTTGGCAAGGCGCGGAAAAAGAGTCCTGATTCATCGGCGTTATAAATGTCTATCGGTGCGTAGTTTTTGATAATAGCACATAATTTCGTCCGCCAATCAGTTACCTGAATCAAGTCTACAGCCGCTGCTTCGCCAGAGATGGACTTGAAAGAGATATTATGCCATTGACAGAACTTCTCCAACTATCCATTTGATCCTTTAAAACCATCAACTTCTAGATTCTTCGCAATTTCTTGTGCTTTTTCCTTTATTATTGTACCAGATATTGGAATGTCTTTGGAACGTACTTTACAAAACCAGTCGTAGACAATTTGGTCTATGACAGCAAGCTCAGTTTTCGCAAATTTCTTTTTCTCTTTCACGTTCCCGGTCTCGGCAAATCGCTTGTTAAGATCGCTCTTGTTTCTCAAAATAACACTATTTGAGATTTTCCTACACAGAATTTTTCGGCTAATACTCTAACACTAAGTTTGTTTTTTTTTGTGTACTGGATTATTACAACTTTTTCTTGAATACTCAAAAACTTTCTTTTGATTAGATTTTATAAAAATAAGGTTATCTATTCATTATGCAATTCACCACAATTTACTTACAAGCCAGACAGCATAAGCCAGCCTATTAAACTAGTGCTACTAACAATAGGTAGGCGCCGCGCCGCTTATAATAATAATAATAATAATATTAATAATAAACGGCTTTTATTTCCAAAAAAAAAAAAATAACTAAACAGATAATGAAGAAAAAAAACAACTATGTATAAGAGAAGTTTTATAAGAGATGGAAGTGGAACACATCCCGGCGAAGTCTAGCCTTTTGGCTACTCCCACTCAACCAAGGATGAGTCCGTCAAACATCTCTAGTATACTAAATCTATATTAAGTGTATGGTTAAATGACATACTAAATGTCTTTACAATGATTACTTATGCAATTTACATTTGTTTTTACCAAGATAGATTGTTAAACTATAACAAAAAAAAATTACAAGAGTTCATTAAAAACAGTTTGTATAAATCAAAAACTTACATCGGCAGGCACCCCCACTGCTGCAAAATGATACACATTCTTACCTATTATTTAACTACTCATTGAATAGGTGATTTCGTAGTTTGTATTTGAGTTTATTAAGATTATAATGCTTAAATTCGTCTGGCAAAGAGTTGTATAAGTTAATAGAATTATACAAAAAACCTCTCCTAAAAATGGCTGTTTTATGCTGAGGCATTGTAAATTTATTTTTGAACCTGATATTCCTGTTATGAACGTGGCGCCGAAAAACAAATTTCTGATGCAAAATATTAGAGTTCTGTGTGGTATTTAAAAGTTTATGTACAAAATTTCCCAAGTGATGTGTTCTACGGTTACTCATATTAAGCCAGTTGCATTCTGAGATTTTTTCAGAAATTTTCTGTATTCTATATTTATCTGCTTCATAAATGCAAGAACCATAAATAAAATCAAAATTGGAGAGAACCAAAGATTCACAAAGCAGTTTTTTTAAAGTATAGTTTAAGAAATGTCTATTACTGTATATTAATTTTAAGGAACAAAATGCTTTTTTTACAATGTTTTTTACGTGTTCACAGAATCTCAAATCCTCATCAATAAGCAACCCCAAATTCCGGGCACAAGACACAAACATTTTTGTTTGTGTTTGTTTTCTTTAACAATATCTCTTTTATTTTTTGTACCCAAACAAATAACTTTAGATTTTTCAGAGTTAAGTTGTAGATTGTGTTCCTCTGAAAGTGATTTTATAGTTTCTATGCCTGTAGTTATATTCTGACTGGCTTCTAAAATGTCTGTGTGACGAAAAGAACAATACAGTTGTGTATCGTCTGCATAAGCTTGAGTTCTGCAGAAGGTGGAGGACGTTATTATGTCTATAGTATAAATAATGAAAAGTAAGGGAAACAAAATAGACCCTTGAGGAACCCCAGAATGTATACGTATACTACTAGATTGTATATTTTGATAGCAAATTTTTTGAGATCGGTTGTTTAAAAATGAGTTAAAAAGATTTACCGAGTTATTGTCCAAACCATAATATTTTAGTTTAGCATATGAAAGTTTATGATCTAGACTGTCGAAGGCTTTTGAGAAATCAAGCAGAACAAGTACACTTACCATCCCTTAATCATTAGCCCTTACTATATCATCCAAAACCTCAGTTAGTGCGGACGCAGCAGAATAATTTCTGCGAAAACCGTTTTGAGAATTGGGTATTATTTTTCGGTCCGTAAAATAAAACATTTGATTGTACAAAATTCTTTCTAAAACTTTAGATATAGTGGGCAAAATACTTATAATTCTTATGCCAGAATAGTGGAATTTTCCATAACTCAGGTATATAGCTGTTTTCAATTATGCTATTAATAATATGTAAAATAATATGATCTATATGTGGACTACAGAGTTTTAGCATTTTCATATTAATATTATCAACACCTTCTGGATTCGTCTTTATAATATTTAAGCACTCCTGTATATCCTTTATATTGGCTAATGAAAAACTAAATATATTTTGTGGCTTAAAAATATTGTTGTTGTAAAAAGTAATTTTGTTATTACATTTGTTTGAAATGTTTTGTAAAAAGGAAGCAAAATATGTATTAATGTTTTCTGGATTAGAAAGATTGGTAGGAAGTGTGTTTGATAAATTATTACGGATATTCAGGTCTTTTAGGGTTCTCTGTGTTAAAAAGGGATTATTCTGTCTAGTAATATTGATCATGTAGTATTTTTTTGACGTTCTTATAGTATTTTGTAGTAAATTCGATTTTCATCACTACTATATTTTTTATGTTTTTGCCAGGCTCTATCTCTTAATTTTTTTGAATGTTTAATTTCTTCAGTTAACCAAGGAGTTTTAGGTTTTATAACCCGAGCATTTCTAATTGATGCATGTTTGTCAAATAGATTAATAATGTATTTGTTGAAAATTGCTATTTTATTATCTAAATTATATTCTGTAAAAAGATGACGCCATAGTAACTTATTCAAATCATTATAAAATTGTTCATGATTAAAATTTTTAAAACAACGATATTTATAATGTAATGGAAATCAAATTATTTTACTAAACTATTGAGGCAATTATCAGCAAACCCTTTATCGTTGGAAATGGAATGAAAAGATAAAAAATATAAACAATTTGCAAATACTAGATTACCTCTAAGCTAGAACTGAACCAGTTCTGTTGGTAGTGATTGAATTCATCCGTTTCGCATTCTATCCGTTGTAGAGTTTCATGATGTGTTGCCTTAATTTCTTTCTTGGTTTTCTGCTCTATAACTAAAGGTGGTTTGTGCGTATCTGAATCATTAAAACCTAAGGAGGAATAATAATAAGTTAATATTACCTATTTATACCAATAAATCGTTTTCTGAATAAATACATTCATATTGTATATTAAAATACAACAACAACAAAATAAGCTTTATAGTAATCAGAAAAACATGTCTGATTGACAAAGCAACCTTAAAAATAGAAATGTTCTATAATACCTTATGGAATAACTTACACTATGTTCAAAAAAGTATACTATACAGTGCAAGGCTCAAAAAATATACAGATAAAACATATATAATATTAACAAAACAATAGACAACAATCAATAATTAAAATAAAAACTATACATTTGTATAATAACAAATGAGTCATTAATATAAAGAATAAAAAAAGAAAACAAATAATAAGTCAGAAATATTAAAAATATTATATCTATCAAAGAGGGTTTAATATATTATACTTACTATCAGAGAAGGTTATCATAAAATTCCTAAAATAGTGACTAAGTCAATGTTAAAATACAAGTAACAAATTATCACAAACATTATCAAAATATTTTCAGTCTTACAGGTTCACACAACTACAGGGTGATCCACATTAAATGGAAATATCTCAGATATTTTTGAAATACGTTTCAAAAATTAATGGTTTTTGAAATATGGAAGGTTTTAGAATTACGAAATATGATTTTCAGATATAATTGCTTACCTATTTAGATACCTGCTACTAGAGATAAATGATAATTTTTCAAATATCATTACATATTCTCGTAAAATGTGGTGGATTGGATTTATGAGGATGACACCCTAGTTCCAGAATCTTTACCATCCTTGGCTTCCGAAACTATTATTCTATGAGTCTATGAGTTTTCTTGAATTGCAACAATGGAATTCATTACGCAATCACATGAGCAGAATTTTAGATCTAATATTTGCTGATGACTTCGTTAGGGTTTTGATTTCACCTTCTGATTTTCAACTCGTAAATATTGACCCATATCATACAGAGATCGAAGTGAAGTACAAAATTAATTATGTTCCTCCAATTAAAAATTACAATCAAGTCAGTGTTTATCAGTTTCATCAAGCAAATTTCTCCAACTTAAATCATTTTTATAAGCAGTATTAAAATGGTTGAGCGTTTTTATGAGGTTTTATCAGGGTGTTATCAGATATGTCCCCATGAAGATCATTGTTGATAGTAAATATCCAAAATGGTTTGATCATCCTTTAAGAAAGCTTATTGGGCAAAAGAATCGCCTTTACAAAAAATATTTCTTTACTTTCACACATACCAAAGCTATTCAAGGAAATTATCACCAATGATATCTTTGAATCATTAAAACACTACATTACGAGTATGCAACATGGTTTCTAGGGGGGTCGCTCAACGACTACAAATCTTGCAATATTTCAGTCATTACTTAATGATATCGGTTGAGGCTGGCCAACAGATTGATGTCATTTACACTGACATATCTAAGGCTTTTGACAGTGTTTGCCATCAGCTTCTATTATGGAAATTGAAGCAAATTGGTTTTTGTGAAAACTATCTGGAGTGGATCAGATCATATTTGTTTAATCATCGTCAGCAGGTCAACTTGTCTGGCACAGCTTCCAGGGAGGTTGTTGTAACGTTGGGTGTTCCGCAGGGATCACATATTGGACTAATTTTATTTCTACTCTTTATAAACAATATAGTGTCTTGTAAAATATCTAAATGTCTATTATATACAGATGACTTAAAATTCTCTTCACCAGTTTCCTCTGACTCTAACTGCAGTCTGACATTGAAAGACTCGTCAAATGGTGTCACACTAATTATCTGCATCTTAACATTTCTAGAATACTGTTCTGCAATATGGAGTCCTTCATATCAGTGTCACATCGAGAATCGAAAAAGTACAAATTAGATTTGCAAAATACCTCTTATATAAATTTAATTTTCCATATCAAGGTCTGACATATAATACAAGAGCTCTTCTTTGTGGCCTGTAAAACCTAGAGTTTCGAAGAAAGAAGGCACTTCTTATTTTTCTACACAAATTGGTCAATGTTTTGGTTGCTATTATGAGAAAGAGATAATCTCAACTATGTTCAGAAAGACACCACCATCTAAATTATGGGCTTAGGGCATTTGTTGACTGGCTAGTATGCAACTTCAATTGTCACTTCCCGGAGTACGACATAAATGCACGCCAAAAAAGAATTTCATAAAAAAATCAATGGGGGATGTGCACAGCATTTCATTAAGGTTAGAAATTATAGGTTTTATTTCTTTTCTTGTTTATGGTTGATTATAAATTTGAATTAATACCATGTTATTTTCAAATTTAGTAATAAAAATTTTAAAACTATGTAAAACAGAAACAACTACGTCACAGTACATAAAACAAGCTGTTTAGGTACACTCACCTATAATACTGTGAATTGCTATTTTATCTTCAAAATCTTGTACATCACCAGATTTCGTCACCTGACCCCCAACACTGTTTCCATTAAATGATTTCGAATTGTTAGTAATAAAATGATTGGAAACCCTATTAAGCTGACGATCCACGACTTTCTTACTACTACTATACACATCCTTATTCTCTAGTTGTTTATTTATTAACTTATAAGTAGTGGTGTTGTAATATTTCGTACTGTTAGCTAATTTGCCAACTACTGATATATCTTGCTGCGGTGAGGAATATAAACCATTACACCTAAAATAATTTCACATTTAGAAAAAGTTGTTCCGAATTGCTAGATAGATTAAATACTTTACCTTTGATTCCCTTTAGTCTCTGAATTGAACATCTTAAGGTTACCTCAGCAGAAAAGAATGATTTGATACATCCTAGATCAACTAACATAAACAATAACGATGAAGGATGGGTACTGTACTTCCCAGTGATACTGCATAAAGGATGATGTTAAATCTGCAAATATAAACACGAGAGTTGGAATTATATGCACTATATTTAATTAAATTTACCATAATAAGATAATGAGCTTATTTTAATAACAGTTTAAGTGACAGGTCATGTAAGGTTAAGACCAATCAATGTAACGGCTTGGTCCGGCTAGAAAAAAAACACTAGACCTTACGCACTAATTAAATGTACAATTTCTGGACATATAACTACTTAAAAAAAAGTAAATTTTTCTGTTATTTGCAAATTCGTGAAGTTTTTTAATGTTTTTGTTTGACACTGACAAGTGACACTTTTCAGTTTTCTCTTCCGGGATACCAACGTCAACCTTGAAAAAAAATCACGTGAAATTTCCCTGTAAAATTGCACGTATGACGTCATAATTTCAAAGCAGGCACCCAAAGTAAAATAATACTAAATAAAAGCATTCGTTTTAAACCTCAGAAAAATGTCAATCCCGGTTCATAAAATATTGATGTTATTGTTCCTAGATTGTTGGCGTGGATACTAGTCTACTAGTCTATTTGCCAGATTGCTCATAGTCCAGGGCTTAGTAGCGCTTTAGATGATTTACATCTATTCCAGTTTGGAGACGTTATTGAAGGAATGTCGAGCAAGCGTGTTCTGAACTCTCCTTATATAAGCAACTATTACGCTAATATTCTATGTAGAACCGGACAGACAAACAGGATAGAATGCAGAAAAAACTAGGCACAGCTATTAGTTTTTATTCTGAGTATTTAAATCTTCCACATCCCCTCAAAACAACGCAGCTAAACCGGAAACGGGGAAGCACTTATATTAAAAACACTTTCATATTGCTTTTAATACCAAATTTCAAAGAATTATGATTTTGAGTTGATTGTCAAACATAAACCGCCTATAGAAAAAAAACCTATCTATATTATTTACTTAACGCCGCCATAACATCTTTTTATTTGCTTTCTCAGAATATAATTACTTGGAAATTAAACACTATCCCTATTTTTGTTATGGGTGCTAAACAGTTATCTTTTGTCTTTAAATAAAAGCCATGCCAAGTCAGTTCAATTTCATATTTGCATCTCTGTTTACCTTTGTAACTCCACGTATCCTCAACAATATGGGAGAGTATGGCATCTTCTCAAGAGCAAGCCTGCTTTTTCGACAGTACCTTCCATCTAAAGTTGGGCGGTCCAGTGATATTTAAATCACACTTGTAGTACCCAAGATATTAATAAATTTTAATAGGTTGACAACAATGTTACTTGCCTGTCAGAATAATGTTACGTCCATGTTACCGGATCTTTAGTTAGCATAAGTTAGCTATACATAAACAAGGATTTGAATTAGCGTGTTGTAAACATTTATCCAAATAAAACACCAATTAGTTCTTAAACAATATTTACTTTAACATGAGCCTTATCAACAAACATTAATAGTAACATAAACACCACAACACTGTCGGTCGTTCCCGTGACTTTTAGGTAACAGTGATTAATTCACAGTAGTGAAATTTTGCTCATCTCTACTTCCGGTAGAACGCTTTCGGTATGGACGCATCTAGTAATTAAAGCTGAAATTGATTACCTTTCTGCGGTGGAACTGAAAACGTAATTTCAACGGCGACAAGATTGTTGAGTGACACTGTAATTTAAGTTTAAAGAATCAAGTGTTTATTAGTGAAATGAGATTAGAAAAATAGCAGCAAACTTTGAATTAAAAATTTGTGAACCCATTTATTTAACATTTGAGTGTAATACTGAAAGCTATAAAAAGTGAATGAATTTTATTACTAGTTTTCGACGATAGTGTAAAAAAGTAAATAGTAATGCTTTTTATCATAAACTTATATTTTCCGATTTTAAAATCGGAAATTGGCCAGTTATAAATTACTAAATTAGTATAAGCAAAAAGTCCGAAGACTTTACGGACCTGTATGCACGTTGCCTTTTTCGGCTCACCTAGGCTTGAGATAAGATATTTAAACTAAATTACTGTCACTGTCATTTACTTTGAGGTTATGTAATTTTTTTTTAATAAGTTGTAAAATTGAAAAGTGTAAGATGATTCCAAACAATAAGATCTCTTAAGTAAACAATTCAGATGGCTCAGAAAGTAGCTAAAGACAAATTTAGGAGCGTCTTTAAAACGATAGATAAAGATGTCGTTCGTTGGTTTCCCGGACATATGAATAAAGGTCTGAAGCAAATGCAGCAGAAATTGCGATCGGTAGATTGCGTTATAGAAGTTCATGATGCCCGGATTCCTTTGTCCGGTAGAAACACTGATTTCAAGTATACTGTAAGTGGCATCAAACCCCATATCCTAGTGTTAAACAAAGCAGACCTCATAGAAAAGAAGCTGCAGTCAAAAATAATTGATCGACTGAAGTCTGAAAATGAACACATCCTGTTTACTAACTGTAAGAATCAGAAATGCGAGGGAATAAAGAAACTATTCCCTCTCACACAAGATCTAATTGGGAACTCCAATAGATACAACAGAGAGAACGAGGAGGATTATAACTTGATGATAATCGGGGTGCCGAACGTAGGAAAGTCTTCACTTATAAATGCACTGAGGGCGCGACATTTAAACAAGGGTAAAGCGTCAGCTGTTGGAGCGGCGCCTGGCATCACCCGAAGTGTATTGCAGAGAATAAAAATGTGCGATCAACCTCTATTTTATATGCTCGATACTCCGGGAATCTTAACGCCCAACATAACTGATGTAGAAATGGGCCTAAAACTAGCTGTGTGCGCGACCATTCAAGATCACTTAGTGGGAGAAACGATAATAGCTGACTACCTTTTATTTTGGCTAAATAGTCATAATCATTTTGAATATGTGAAGTATTTTCAAATGGACAAGCCTAGTGATGACGTTTTAGAAGTGTTGACTCACATTTGCAAGTTGTATAAAAAGTTTTTAAGAATTAGGACTCCTTTGAATGAATACGTGTATCGGCCCCATTTGGAAGCGGGATCACAAATTATGTTGAAAGCTTTTAGGGACGCTTCTTTAGGAAAATATATGTTAGATGAAAGTTTTTTATAAGCTTGAATGTGGTGGATTTCGAAAATACAAAAACAATATGTATGTTTGTAAGAGCACTATATTACAATAAATATGGAAAATGTATACAGCTATTAAAAATTTAATGTAGTTATTATTGTCAGGTTATCTAGGCTGATAAAAAAATTTTATTATAATTTGAGCAACAAGGAGGAATGTAATCCTATTTTACCTATTTAAGTGATATATTTTTTGGAAGTGTATGTGGAGCCAAAAGTTCAACTAATTAAGGTGCTTTAATAACTTTATGTTGAATGATTTTAGAGGTATGTATTTTTAAATGGTTTACACTGTTGCATTGAACAATATATGCATTCACCATTCTATCAGGAAAAAAGTATTTAGGTTAACATTGTATTACGTACATAATATGCAGTTATTTGTCAGACTTGAATTTGTATTAAAAAAACTGACTTCAAAAAAATGAACTAAAAAGTGAAAAATATTTTATTTTTATGTATTATAACTTAATAGAAAGCTGCCGCTTTAGGACATTTATACATCTGGTAACAAGATGAACCTGCCGTAATGGATTTAGGAGCCAAACTTTTGGCTTCTCAGACTCTTTCTAGTAATGTTACAACTGCCACTAGTTGGCAGCGTGTGTGTCACTTAACTAGCTAATTGGGGCACAGGTTTCCACTTAGTCTAGAGATCTGTAACAAAGCCTTCAGTAGGTATATTATCTTGTATAAATGATCTAAATCTAATCGAAATAGATTCGTAATATATAATGAAAAAGTAAAAACTATTTATATGTGTTAATTTTTGTTTAATTTAAAATAGCAGAAGTTCCTAGTAAAAATATTTTACTTATTTAATAAATATTAGTAAAGACTGATTCAAATTAACCAACACAATACATCAACATTATAATATACAAAAAAAAATTATATCGACTATACAATTGGTATGCAGGTATTGTAATATTTAAGTATAAAAAATGTGATTATACTTTTTAAGGGCAAGTGACAATATATCAATTGACAAATTTTGTTTTATATTTTCATACCTATACTACAGATACCCTTGTTAATTTTTTTCTGAACATTAATTTCGGTAAGTAATCTGGATATGTCTACATATCATTTTTCATGTTATGTTTCCTAAATATTTCCAGTGCTTGCCATTGTTTTTTATGCATCAAAATGTGTGGCCTTTTCTCTTTCATGTGATTAACAGCTTGTTCTGGAGTCCAGTTATATCTCTAAAGAAAAAAAATATATGCAATACATATCAGGTATAAATGTGGACAGAAAGAAGGGCGATCCATATCAATTGTATTTGAATTATTATTTATTAACATACAATTCATTAAAAAAGTTGTAACAAACCACCAAAAAATAAAGTTGAACGTAAACGAAACTGAAACTTGTAATTTGCATTGTGTTCCGTGCTTTGCACTTGAAACACAATGGAACTCTCAAAACGTAACATAAGAACTAATCTACAAAAACGAAACTTAAACAGGAAGTACACATTTATGTTGGGACCAAATATAAACTTTTATAACTTGTATTTCAAAAAAATATCTAACAGAGCATCGAAAAACATAAAAAAAAATGAAGTTTGACGTAAATGGATAAAAACGACTAGTGCGATTTGCATTGTGTTCCACGCATAAGAGTAAAATCTAGGCCTAGGCGATACCCTTTACGTCTGGCCTCACATGATACAAACCCTTATATGTCAAACGACCTCCGCCGATCATAATACAGTTTAATGTGCTACCCATTGGTTCATTTCAGGGGAGTATAAACAAGTTTTGTTAAATGCTCAGTAGGCTTCCTAGGTCGGTGGTAATGTACTTGGTTTTCTCGTTCAGACAAATTAATTTCTTTTAGCAAAAGTTATAATTCTATAGATTCGATGGCTATATTTAAATTTCCAGTACGCTTATATAATGAGAGAGACATTTTTGTCTTTTATATATATATATATATATATATATATATATATATATATATATATATATATATATAGAGCGAGAGAGAGAAGCCTAGATTATAGGTTCACCGATAAAACTAGATTTGACGGTTAGAATTAAACCCATAAAATCATCGTTTTTTTTCGTGTGTACATTTACCCTAACTCAATACCTGCATCAAGTAGCAGCCTACTAAAGTAGCACTTCTCGTTCTTCCTGCTTTACAGTGGATGTAGACTGAAGTAGTTGATACCCCGTTCATTACTCTTTTGGGATCTACAAATTGATTTATGAATTTAACACCTTCGACTAATTTACTCTGACATGGAGTGGCAAATATGTCTGTAGTAGCAAGCTGGAGAAAGGCTATCCCGTGATTTTTCCAAGCCTACAAAAATTCATAATTTATTCAAATTAAGTCATTATTTTTGAAAAGTTTTCCGTTTAAAAAATATATTTTCATATTTTTACCTTAGCATCATTCGCTAGAAGCAATTCATAGTCTTCATTCATCGAAACTACGGCTTTCACATTTTCTTTTTCGATAAGCTAAAAATTAGGATATTAAAAACAGTTTGTCTATATAATGGTTACAACGTTACAGTAAGCCTTCTGCAACGTTGCCTGAATAAAAGCACAAGTTGTCACTAGAAGGCTATGATATCAATTCTCCACTAATCGCAGCATCAATGCCTTTGTTGCCAGGTTTATTAAAGTACATTTATTCATATTGGAAGATTATTTTGTAAATTCAAATTTATTTTTAGCAACTTATATATACCATTTTTCTTAACAAAGCTGGAAATTGAAGCTTCCTACAATAATATCTACATATTTTACAAATGAAAAAGCAGGGTAAATTAAAAGACTGTCTACCAAATGTCAAGGTTGTTTTTATTGGTCATTCTTAACCTAGAAATTATAAATTTTAAAGTTTAGCAATAAGCTGTTTTTAAAAAGAAGGCAAATTGGCATTGTCTAAAAAACGTTAAGATGTTAACTACTCACTTCTTTTGATATGTTGGGAAAAGGCAATGCCCCCAAAATTACCGTGTCGTCGATTCTGTTGTACCATTGTCTGGGGGTAAATTTTTCCATAAGCACATTATAAACCAAAGTAGGATAAAACGTCACGCGCGCAAACATTTTTTAAATATGAATATTCACCCACAATTTTGTAACTGAACCTCCCGAACATGTATATTGATTTACTCGCGAAATTAAAAATATTTTGAGCATGCCAAAAGTGACATGCATACGATACGACTGTATTGCCGTAATTTTGCCCTACATTTTTTGTCTAACAGTTACTAGAAGTTGCGGTGTGTTGTGTGAGCGAAATATTAATTGATAAATTCGAGATGGTCGCGCAGCACAAAGAAAAAGTTTTTTAAGTTTGGAAGATTAATGCATTTTCTTAATTTTTGTTTTGACAAGTATTATATTTATTTATATACTTATAAAAACAACAATTTTCAAATAAAACATTGATTAGGTGCCTTGTTAAAGGATTAGGTGCTTTGTTAATGACATTGACATAAAGGGGTTGGGGTTTTAAGATTTTTTTGCTGCCCTCATAAAAGGGAAGTACTGTAATCGTGAAAAAACCCGAGATTTTTGCGTTTTCGGGTCCCTGGACCCAGAAAAATATGTTCTCCCAGTTCTGTTTGTCTGCCTGTACGCGCCATATCTCAAAAACTACTTATCCGGTTGACCTCAAATTTTGGTCAAGTCAGGGATTATACAGGGTGTTCCAAAATATCATGCACAAATGGAAAGGGGTGATCCTTTTGTTTATTTTATGAGTAAAATTTCAAATAAAGTTAGGTCCGCAAATGCTTCGTTATCGATCTACAGGGTGTTGTATTTTCAATTTTTTAAAAGTTTTGTTTATAGCTCCTGCAATTTTTGAGGTATTTACCTCAATTTTTGGAATCAGGTTACGCAATAGGAATTACATGACTGCACATGTTAAACGTTTGTCAGAATCTACAGTGTGATATTTTTTCAGGGATCAATGCCCCCTTTTCTCCCCCTGTACTCTTTTGCGGTGCGCCGCTGGTAGATTCTAAAAAACAAAATCATGTTTCTGTCGTATTTTGAAAATGTTTGTCCTGTTGTAGTTTTTTTCGTATCTCCGACCATTATCGGAAAAAACTAATTTCTTTGAAATGATCTAGTAGGCTATGGCTTTATTTGGATAATCTTTTGTTTTATTTATTTTGACACCTTATTCTTCACTGTCTAGTTAAACATTAAAGCTGGGATGACCCACTTTTTGTAGCAATAACGATTTATTTAATAAAAAACTTATTTAGGTTTTAACAACAATATTAGCAATTAATAACAATAAGACAAATAAAACTACTTTATAAAAATTGTTGGAAGTGACTTCCTTCAACCCTTATTATAAAGGACCTTCTTCGCATTGATTGTCTCACTCTTTCAAACACCCCGGGAGTATTTCTTACGGTGTCAAATCCATCTATTATTCGATGTCGTAGGTCATCGACTGTAATCATCGGTGTTGTATACACTAGTGACTTGAGTTGCCCCCATAGGAAAAAATCTAGGCTATTTAGATCCGGGGACTTAGGCGGCCATGTCCACCTTCTATCCGCTAGTTTTGATATACTTCAATTAAAAACTCCCGAACAAATATAGAAACATTTGCTGGGGCACCATCATGCATGCACCATATTTGATTTCTCATTATAAGCGGTGCGTCTTCAAGTAATAAACTCGTACATGTACGTAATTTTTAGTTTTCACGGTACAAAACAACAAAATTTTCAACTCTGCCTAGGGCTTTACAAATTACCTAACCTAACCTATCAGGGAAAAAAAGTTTGTTAAAATCGATTAAATAATAACAAAAATATATGCATTTGAATTTAATGTTAAAAAACAGTGATGCTTTATAAGTGTAGAAACAAATTCAAAGTGTTTCATTGTCTTTTTTAAAACCGAAGAATTTCTTTTTTTAGACGATTTCAATACCTACATTTTCTGTGAGAGCCTTTAAAATGTCATGAAATATCGAATTTTTACTGCTGTAGTTGGGCAGATATTTAACCTTAGTTCAATAACATGATTTTATTAAATTTATATATATATATATATATATATATATATATATATATATATATATATATATATATATATATATATATATATATATATATATATATGTAAGTATATATACAGTGTGTCTACTTAAGTTTTCTACATATGGGAAACTTTTTTATTAGTAGTTTTATGGAAAAAAGTTACTTTTTATAAAAAGTTCTGCTTTCTAATATTAATAAAATATTCAAACTTGAGATTGCATATATAGGGTGGTTAAAAATTCCAAAAAATCGAAATTGACTCGAGAAAAAAGTACCTTTAATTTTTATTTTTATAGCAAAATGTAATACAAAATCTTACTTAGAATAAAAAAACATATCTAGCACTAGATTCGTTGCTTCCTATCTGAAATCACTTCTTAAGGAATGTAAAACTTTGGCTTCTTACTGGCAAGTCCAGTTTCTTACTTTTGTTCCTACCTACATACCAGCAAAATTTCCTTATTTATCGATTATTGATAATGGCATTGTCACTGCCATTGTCAACCACAACATTGGATTACTTTATTGAAACATCAGTTTGAATATTATAGTAAAAAGAAATGCCGCTGAAAATAAACAAAGAAGATAAAATTGAAATAATTTTAATTGTCCGAGAAAATTAAAAACATTTCGAGAAGCTGCAGACATTTTTAACAACAGACACCCCGATAAAATTATACATTTCACAACAGTGGGGAATATTCTGACTAAATTCAAGACTTTTGGAAATGTGGAAAATAACTTCACTAATTTTAATTCTAATAAACATTACATGTAAATAACTTAATTAACAATAAAAACTAACTGTTCCGTCACTGCACATTTGCCTCAAAATATCCACCATCTCTTTCCATACAGGTAACCGTTCTTACAGAAAATTCTCTTAAAACGTTTCTAATCATGGCAGGCGTTATGGCCCTCTTCCCTAATTACCTTCTCCAAATGATCAACATTCTGAAGTGGCGTCTTTGGATACACTTTCTCTTTTAAGTAGCTCCAAAAGAAATAATCAAGAGGGTTCAAGTCCGGAGATCTTGCTCCGTGGCATGGTGCACCATCCTGCTGGTACCAGATTTGGAACCTCTCAGTTATGGGTAGTTCATGAATAAAATCGTACAAGTAAGTATTTAGAAAATCCAAGTATCGTTGACTATTTAAATTATGTCGAAAAAAAACTGGTCCAATTACTCTATCTTTATAAATTCCGCACTACACATTTGTTTTGAATGAATACTGTTCACGAGTTTGTATAACAAAATTAGGATTAACGTCACTCCACCAACGACAGTTTTGCGAACTTACAGTCCCATTGGAAGTAAACGTTGCTTCATCGGTAAAAATAATGCGTCTTGCCATAAAAGGATCATCTTCTAGCTCCCCTTGTATCAGACAGCAAAACTCGAACCGTCGCTCAAAGTCTCCTGGTCTCAAGGTATGTATAAATTTTGGTTTGTAAGGTCGAAAACTGTTTTCTTTCAATATTTTTGAAACTGTATCTTTACCTACGTTATTTGGCAATGTTGCTGACCTTTTGCGTAGGGACTTTTTAGGATCTTCTATCACAGAGAGCATTGCTTGATTTGTAGTTTCGTCATTCGCAACCCTTGACCTCCGTTTCTTGTTAAAGTTATTTTCTACATTTCCAAAAGTCTTGAATTTAGTTAAAATATTCCCCACTGTTGTGAAATGTATAATTGTTGTTAAAAATGTCTGCAGCTTCTCGATATGTTTTATAATTTTCTCCGACGATTAAAATTATTTCAATTTTATCTTCTTTGCTTAATTTCAGCGGCATTTCTTTTTACTATAATATTCAAACTGATGTTTCAATAAAGTAATACAATATTGTGGTTGACAATGGTAGTGACAATGCCATTATCAACAATCGATAAATAGGGAAATTTTGCTGGTATGTAGGTAGGAACAAAAGAAAGAAACTGGACTTGCTAGTAAGAAGCCAAAGTTTTACATTCCTTAAGAAGTGATTTTAGATAGGAAGCAACGAATCTAGTGCTAGATATGTTTGTTTATTCTAAGTAAGATTTTGTATTACATTTTGCTATAAAATAAAAATTAAAGGTACTTTTCTCTTGAGTCAATTTCGATTTTTTGGAATTTTTGACCACCCTGTATATGCAATCTCAAGTTTGAATATTTCAATATTATATTGGCAGAAAGCAGAACTTTTTATAAGGAGTAACTTTTTTCCGTAAAACTACTAATAAAAAAGTTTCCCATATGTAGAGAACTTAAGTAGACACACTGTATATATATATATACATATATATATATATATATATATATATATATATATATATATATATATATATATATTGGACTTCTTTCTTGGTTATAGGTTTTATTTGCAAAATTAAACTCAATAAAATTCACTTGAAAAATTACTCATTTCCTTTCCTACCTACAAATAATTTAAAAAAGATTTAGTTGTTTATTTATATAAATAAAACGCGAAACTTGTGATAAGTTAAATACGCTACACCATTGGTCTCGTTGCGTTCCTTAGGCATAATAAAATACGCTATATTAAGCTTGACTGGCCAGTCAGAATTGCCCTGATTACCTTAAGCTTGACGAAAGTACCCGAAGGTTTCACAGCTACCGAGCGGCAGCCGAACGTGATAGCAAATGGAATATGAAATCGCGATTTGGGTCATCAGCTGGTCTCTTCTCATAATTCGATTGATCGGTCGCGGCATAGCGCGGTCGATATTCTAACTCGATATTGTTGCGGACGTTTTTAATGGATTAAAATTGATTTATATACTGTTTTTGGAAGTATGTATTTTTTTATTTTAATGATCCATGTGTGAGCTGGAAATATACTGGAAATAAAATGTTGGTAGTGACTAATGCAAAAAAATAAATAACCAAAAAGTGCTTACGAACTTAACTTTGCAAAAATAACCAATTTCAAGGTGGTCTATGTTTGAGTTGTGAATGTAGATGAAATAAAATGCCGGTATTGCAAAAAATTAAACAACTAAAGAGTGCTAACGAACTTAATTTTGAGAAAATAAGCGAATTCAAGGTAAGTGGTCGCAATTTGTCAGAACTTAGTATATGACAAACTAGTAAAGACAAAAATAAAGAGATTTATCGAAACTTTCGCAAAAGTATGTACGATTTAGCTAACTGGATATGTGGTTTCACGTCTCTAACTCATTTTACTGTTATGTTTGTTTGTTGTTTTCTAAGGACTCGTCGGACTCATTATGGTGCAAAAGACTTAAAACACTTTAAAGGAAAAATAAAAAAACATGCGTTTTCTGCAGATCACATGAATGTTCGGTGCTAGCTAAACACAGCTTATAGAAAATCCCTTAAGAGATTTTAACGAAAATGTATCCAAAAAACGTTATATTTTAAACAAAATTATAGATTTTATAAAATTTTGTGTCCCAGGAGTTTCTCGAGGGCTTGTAAATTTTGTTGATGAGTTGGGTCAAGATAGCTTTAGCAAAGTTAAGTATCGAGAAATCGTTTATAAAAGGAATGTGCGTGCTGTTTTAACGAACATGTCATTCAGCATTTTTCCAATTGTGAAGAACGAAGAGTAGACCTGAACTTCAAGAGAATTTAAAGATAAGATATTTATTTTTATTTTAAGTATGCCTATTTTTAAATTTGTTATTGACCTCCCAATATAATTCACCTCGAGCCGCCACTGTACAATAGTACAAATAGTGGGTAAACGGTCTGTATAAGGGCTGGTTAAAAGAAGACTCTTTTCTACTATGCCGAGCTTTCGGAAATCTTCATTTCCTTCTACAAGGTTACAATATAGAGTTGATGTAAAATAAAAAAAATTATATAATCTATAAGCGAAACTTACTTGTAAAGTGAGTACCGTTAAAATTGGTACATTTCTAAACACTTTCTGGACCCCTATAAGTTAATTGAATATTATTGTTAGAAAATAACACCAAACATCTTGTTATCTACAGTGAAATGAGGTGATGGGACAGAGGACAATGAAAATCGTATCATTCAGGAGACACATTTGTAAACTTTTTGTTATATAGTATTCACCTTTGAGAATGGTGTTGCGAGAAATATTTTTAATTTTAGAATAAGGTGAGAAAAAAAGAAAAAAATATATATTTAATACGAAAAATGTAGTTTCTTTGATTTAACTTTACATGGCCAATGGTATTATTAGATTCAATTATACGTATATATATATATATATATATATATATATATATATATATATATATATATATATATATATATATATATATATATATATGGTTTAACCGGAAGTTGGTATCAACTTACTTATTTTAAATGGAACACCCTGTATTTTATGATATTTTTGGATTCTACGGAGAATTTTAATGCTATTTTATGTAGCATGTCCTATACCTAGGTTCAAGCGTTCTTAAGATATTTGACCTTGAACCGAAAATGAACCTTCGGGGTACCAAATTTTAAAATCTCATATTTTTGTAAGTTTTGAAGATATAATCTTCATATTTTGCAGACGATCGGTAAATAATCTTAGGTTTCTATTTTTTTTATTGAATTTGTCTATTTTTATACAGGGTGTCCTAAATTCAGCGGCAAACATTCACATTTTCAAAACCGCTAAAGTCTGTTTTTTTAAATTGGACACCCTATAACTTTATGCACTATCAAATGTAGAATTTCATTTTCTATCAAACTGTATTAAGGTTCCCTATACCTATTCGTAACCATTTTCGAAATAATCAGTGTTTTTATTAAACTATCATATGTATTACGAATAGGTATAGGGAACCTTAATACAGTTCGATAGAAAATTAAATTCTACATTTGATAGTGCATAAAGTTATAGAGTGTCCCATTTAAAAAAAACGGACATTAGCGGCTTTGAAAATCTGAACGTTTGCCGCTGAATTTAGGACACCCTGTATAAAAAAAGACAAATTCAATAAAAAAAATAGAAACCTAAGATTATTTACCGATCGTCTGCAAAATATGAAGGTTATATCTTCAAAACTTACAAAAATATGAGATTTTAAAATTTGGTACCCCGAAGGCTCATTTTTGGTTCAAGCTCAAGTATCTTAAGAACGCTTGAACCTAGGTATAGGACATGCTACATAAAATAGCATTAAAATTCTCCGTAGAATCCAAAAATATCTTTAAAATACAGGGTGTTCCATTTAAAATAAGCAAGTTGATACCAACTTCCGGTTAAACCGGAAGTGACAGGCAGTTGAAAATATTTCAAAAAAGAAGTACCCCTTGACCTTACCTTAATCCCAAAATTTGAAATTTTTATCTAAATGGCATCATCAAAAACTTTTAATGAACGGGTTGCGTGAATAACCCTGTATATATATATATATATATATATATATATATATATATATATATATTAAAAAATTCAAAAGTCTTTTTTTGAAATTGTCGACATTTCGCAGCTTTATTATTGCATCCTCAAGGCACATATAAAGATTTTATATCCTACATGTGACCCATGTAATCAGTCTTTACCTACTCCGTTGGTTCGCCGATATTTCCCAAATATTAGGTTTCATCGTTAACGATGTTGTTGTTTTGTTATAATGGTGTATTATTTGGGGTTTTTACGATATATAAAATCTATATATGTCCTGAGGATGCAACAATAAAGTTGCGAAACGTCGAAAATTTAAAGAGTTGTTTTTTTTAACTGGATCCTAACCCTAAATAATTCACCACTCTAACATAACAACAAGAGGATCCTTAACGAAAATCATTTAGAAACTTAATATCACGAAAATATCTGCGGGCCAAGGGAGTAGGTAAAGACTGATAATATGGGTTTCACGCAGGATATAGAATCTACGTGCCTCTTGAGGATGCAACAATAAAGTTGCGAAACGTCGAAAATTTAAAAAAAGACTTTTGTTTTGTTTTACTGGATCCTAAGTCGACCATTGGTCTTAAATTCCAGTCGTTTCTCAAAGTGGAAAATTTCTCAAACGGAGGAGCCGCCACTGGTTGAATACCGGATTGAGCACTAACTTTTACGTTCCCGAGTTGATTTCCATCTTAAGTAGAACACATTACAGAATAACTTGAAAAAAAAAACACTTTGGAGATAGTTCATAATCTTTTAATAAACTGAATCACTGACTTTAAAACATCCCGCAAGAATTCTGCTTAATATTATAATAAAAAAGTAAATAAATAAATATCATTCACAGTAAGTTTTGAAGTTGCTTGACGCAATTGCCCCTCTTGTTCTCCAAATCGTTGCCTCCAAAGCTATGCAACTGAAGCGTGGTTAAAAAGTTCTGATTTTCGCTGACCTTCGCTACGATTTCCTGTCTGTGGACGCCCGACTGGGAGATCAGCGCACCCACCGCCACGTAACCTCTGAAATGCGACTCCGGATCTGTTAGTTTCGTCAAAATATCCGGCAACACTTGTGCCAGCACTGAGAACCCTAGGTCGTCGTTTTTTCTTATGCTCATGACGGTGAGGTTAAGTAAAAGCGTCGCCAACGCGATCTGAGCATTTTTATTAAGTTGTCCCAGCGAGGTTATATTTTCTAATATGTCGAACCTGCAAAAAAAATTAAAAGAAATCGTTATGCATTAATTTAACATGTATTCTAATCTTTGCAAAACCCCTTACAGCAGGGGTGCTCAAACGGTCGATCGCGAGTGCTTTTTGAGTAGATCTCGAGAAAAAAAAATTTTGTAATAAGTAGGTACTTAACTAAACTACAAACATTTATTACGTAATAAAATAACACTCTGCTAATGGCAAAAGGCGGCTTTATCAAAGGAACGCGCGGTACTTGTCAAAGAAAAACCGCGTTTTTTATTCTTGCCGCTTTTCTAGAAATTTCGGGCGGCGCGTTTGACGGGAACATTCGAGACTTTCGTTCACCCCGACATAAATGTTGCGCCTGCAGGAATTGGAGTCATTCTGAATTGCAACTTGAAGGCAATACGTCGATACAAAGTTTATTATTAAATAGTACAAATCTAAAACGTATCATTTGTCGTGCGTCAGTTGCAATACCTAAGCGTGGTAACCTGGAGAGGCATCATAAAACGGTTCATAAAAACTATGAAAAGGATTTTCCGCCACAGAGTGAATTAAGAAAACGAAAAGTACGTGATTTGATATCTTGTTTGAAAAAAGAACAAACCATGTTCACAAAACCAGCCAAACAATCAAAAGCTGCTTCGATCGCGTCATTTAAAATATCTCATATATTGGCGAAACACAAGAAACCATTCGAAGACGGATCGGTTGTGAAGGAAGGATTTATTGAAGCGGGTGAGACTTTATTTGGAGATTTTAAAAATAAAACAGAAATCATGTCTGCTATTATAGAACTTCAGTTATCTCGTCCGACTGTCACAAGGCGTATTGAAGTCATGAGTCAGGACATGGCAGATAAACTAAAAAATGATATCATGGAATGTACAGGGTGTTCCAGCGAGGACTGAACAGGGACCTATTTTCGACCTTCCTTGTATTTTGGAAAAATTCAAAATAGCCAATCGATGTATTTTTTCTTGTAGAATCCAAAAATGTCGTCGAAAAAATATTTGAACCAGAAACAAAAGAATTACGCTATGCATCAGGTGTTTTTTAAATGGAATGTATCGTTTTTTATACGATTTTTGGAAAGAGTGATTTTTTTTATGTCCGTTCTGATTAAAAGATTTGATTTTGCGATAGCTGTTTATATTACATTTTAATGTTTTACAAACTAAAATTTTAGCTTCACCTGTTTAAAATATACGATAGGTTGGTATAGGTGATCAAGGTAAAATGACGTTTGAATGCTTTGTCAATAAAAATTGACATTATTTTAATTATTGTCGAAGTCACCTAAAAAATATATATTTGACTCTGATCGAAATGAAATACTCTTTGGACGAGAGACTACAGATTGTTATGCTATTTTACAAGTGCCAAGAAAATGCAAGAGAAGCAAGAAGAAGATTTATTGCAAATTTTCATAGAAATATATCCATCAATACAATTCTAAGGATAAAAAACCTATTTGAGGAAAATAAAACTTTACATGATAGAAAAAGAAATATACAAAGAAGAAGAAATCGAGACCAGGCCATTATAAATTATTTTCAATCCAACCAAATCTATTTCGGATGCAGTTCGGGAAGTTCAGTACGGTGGCGGTGTAAAGCGCAGAAGAGTTACCCGAGGGACTGTTCACAGGACTCTGAAAATTCATAAATTTAGGCCTTTTCGTATCCTTCCACTTCAGCACCTAACACCGGCACAAAAAGAACTTCGCTTCCAATTTGTTTCTCAAATGGTAATTCGGCAAGAAAACGAAGACCCTGATTTATTCAAAAATATTGTGTGGACCGACGAAGCTACTTTCACAACATCGGGAGTATTCAACAGACATAATAGTCACCACTGGGCCGTTGAAAATCCAAAAAAGTTCCAGACTATTAAATTTCAAGGGAGGAATCCTATTCATGTTTGGTGTGGGATAAAAAACAATAACATTTTGGGACCAATATTTTTTAACGGGACTTTAAATGAGCACAGATATTATGAGTTTTTAGAAAACGAAATTGAAAATTTTTTGGAAGACTTACCATTGGCAGAATATCAGAATTTTATTTGGCAACATGATGGGGCGCCTCCTCTGGTTCAATTTTTAAATCGGCGCCATAACGAATGGATAGGGCGAAATGGAACATATGCTTGGCCGCCCAATAGCCCCGACCTCTCAGTTTTGGACACATTTCTTTGGGGCCATTTGAAGAACGTCGTATACAGATAACGAAGCGAAAATATTCAAGAGATCATGGGAAAAATTGTCGATGAAATAAACCGCCTTAACCAGGAAAATCATATTGTAACAGCAAGTTTAGAAAGGCTACAAAGGGGTTATCGATGTTGTTTCGAGAAAAACGGCGGTCACATTGAAAACTTATGTTATTAGTAGTTTTATTTTATTATTTAATAATTATTTTTTATTGAATTTCTTTTTCTATCATGTAAAGTTTTATTTTCCTCAAATAGGTTTTTTATCCTTAGAATTGTATTGATGGATATATTTCTATGAAAATTTGCAATAAATCTTCTTCTTGCTTCTCTTGCATTTTCTTGGCACTTAGCAAATAGCATAACAATCTGTAGTCTCTCGTCCAAAGAGTATTTCATTTCGATCAGAGTCAAATATATATTTTTTAGGTGAAGACTTCGACAATAATTAAAATAATGTCAATTTTGATTGACAAAGCATTCAAACGTCATTTTACCTTGATCACCTATACCAACCTATCGTATATTTTAAACAGGTGAAGCTAAAATTTTAGTTTGTAAGACACTAAAATGTAATATAAACAGCTATCGCAAAATCAAATCTTTTAATCAGAACGGACATAAAAAAAATCACTCTTTCCAAAAATCGTATAAAAAACGATACATTCCATTTAAAAAACACCTGATGCATAGCGTAACTCTTTTGTTTCTGGTTCAAATATTTTTTCGATGACATTTTTGGATTCTACAAGAAAAAATACATCGATTGGCTATTTTGAATTTTTCCAAAATACAAGGAAGGTCGAAAATAGGTCCCTGTTCAGTCCTCGCTGGAACACCCTGTACATACTTTTTTTTACAGTTCGACAAATCCACCGATATGACAGACACTGCCCAGCTGTGTATTTTTATTCGGATGGTATTCAATGACATGTTGGCTAAGGAAGAATTTTTGACAATCATTCCTCTGAAGGGGAAGACCTGTGGCGAAGATATATATGACGGTTTCTTCAAACCAATATATAAATTAGTGTGCGTTACAACCGATGGAGCACCAGCAATGACTGGAAACAAAAACAGTTTTGTGGCATTGCGTCGAGCTAATGAAGATTTCCCTTCATTTTTTTTAATCCATTGCATTATAAATCAACAAGTTTTGTGTTCAAAAGTTTTAAATACGGAGGAAATTATGGGCATTGCAACAAAAATTGTGAAGTCCATCCGTGCACGTAGCTTGCAACGGCGGCTCTTTAAGTTGCAGTTGGAAGATAGGGAGTCAGCTGAACACACTGATTTAGTTCTTCACACGGACGTCAGGTGGTTGAGTCGCGGAAAATTCCTAGAAAGGTTTCAAGAATTATTGCCCGAAACAACAGCTTTTCTAGACGAAAGAGGTGATGACACTCAGATGTTGAAAAACGAAAAATGGCTGACTGATTTGGCATTTTTGACTTTTTGACATCACAATGCCCTTAAACACCATTAACTTGGAGCTTCAAGGTAAAGGAACAACTGTTATTAAGATGATTAGCGCAGTAAACGCATTCAAAAGTAAATTGCAACATTTTCCGTCTTTGAAAGCAAGGATTCCTCAGTTGAATTATGATACGTATGAGGCTGAATTATCAAATATTTTGGGACAATTCGAAATGCGTTTTTATGATTGTAGTAAATTGGCAAATGTAGCATCATTTATGAGTTATCCTTTTTCATGTAAAAACATTGAGGAATTAGCTACTGAAATAGCAAGTCAGTTTAATATGAACTCATGTTCTGTTGAAAATGAGTTGGTGCAGATTATATCAGATATACATCGCAGAGCTACAGCATCTGATACAACTTTCTGGTGTTTTATATCTGAAGATACATATCCGAATCTAAGGTAAATCGCCCTTCAACCGACAGCATTCTGAAATGAAGATAATTAAGTCAAAATATCGCAATCGACTAACTGACGATCATATGTCATTATGCTTGCAATTAGCACTCACTGGTTACGTACCATCTTATGAAAAGTATGCTGAGGACATGCAGTGCCCCGCTTCAACATCCAAAGTCACTCCTTAGTTAAGTTTAACACCATATGTAACTCCTTTGTTTTGTAACAACCAATAAACTCGCAATTTTGAATAACTATGAGTTTTTTCATTGATATTGTAGAGAAGAACCTAACTAAACCTAACCCAAACCTTGAATAAAATAATGTATATTGTGCGGCAAGCTAATATCTATATATGCTACGGTACACCCTACCTAGGTAGGTAGGTAGGTAGGTAGGGTGTATGTATCGTGTATGTACGACAACCCTGCATCACACATCCTTGCAGCCTCTCAGAGTCGATCGTAAGTAGTCTAAAAATATTGAGGTAGATCGCCAGCAGTTCAAGTTTGAGCACCCCTGCCTTACAGTGTCTAAATAAAATAGACAATAATTACAAGAAAACTGTTAAAGTATTTCTCCACCTTTCCTTATATGTTTTGTTATTAAGAAATCATTGTTTTGCCTATGATTGCAACAGACATCTTCAAGGATCTTTATTCCATTTGATCTGAATACTGAATGAGCTCGGAAAGATTCAGACGGACTTTTATTTATTTATTTATGTATTTACAATTATGACGGAATTAAGAGTTGAAGAAAATATATCAATATGGCTAAAGTGATTTTTGTATATGAAACCTACCAATAATTTATGTCACTTCCATAGTTTGTTACTGATCTCATTGCAAAATTCTTTCTTTTCATCAAGTTAAGGTAGTACCACCCGATTTTGGGTCAATTAATGCGTTTTACCTATTGTTATCCGTTCATAAACACCGAAAATGGTACGACAAAGGCGTGCAGTTGGATTCTTAGAGAAAGAATTTAAATTTTATTTTATTTGAACAAAATAAAAATGTTATACAGGGTGTTTCCTAAACATTGGTAAAAAATTGGTAGGGTGATTCCTGAGGTATTTTTATGA
This sequence comes from Kuschelorhynchus macadamiae, assembly GCA_030620095.1. NCBI lineage: Eukaryota > Metazoa > Arthropoda > Insecta > Coleoptera > Curculionidae > Kuschelorhynchus > Kuschelorhynchus macadamiae. Next base: position 1,739,153 of record JAUTXW010000312.1, read on the forward strand.
AAAAAAGTTATTATAAACATTTGTCAAAAATGCTTCCTAAGGGAGCTACGCCCCTTCAAATGGGGCACCCTGAAGACGGTTTTCATGAAATTTGGTACATCGTACAAACTTTGAATGCTGAATCAGAATTTGAGCTCAGAGTATCCAAATTTTAATCAGGGGTGTACCATACCGGGGGGGTTGGGGGTAAAAACAACCCTATTTTTTTATGACATGCTTACTTTACATTCTGATATCATGATATGATACCTGCAGGTTTTTTACGTAAAAAAGGTACTCTTAGTTCATATCAATAGGGATAGTAGTTTTCGAGAAAATCGCAATTTTCTACAGTGATGCATCGGCACCCTAAAGACGGGTTTTCCTCAAAATTATTGAAACCGCTCATCGTGAAATATTGAAATTTGGGATACTGCATAAACCTTTGACGTCAAATTAGATTCTAAGCTCTAAAACTTTGATAATTTTATCAGAGGCTTATCATATTGAATTGGTTAGGGTTAAAAATACCCCAATTTTTTTATAGTAATTTATTTTTGACATTTTGATTTTAGAATTAGATCTTTGAATATTTTTTACGTAAAAAAGATACTACTTCTGGTTCACATTGATTAGGCTATTAGTTTTTGAGAAAATTGCAATTTATTCCGTCGACGCCGTTATTTACCCCTTTAAGAATACATAGGTAAGCAGTAAGTATTTTGTCGTTTGATATTTTTTTGGAGAGTCCTTAGTGTCGAAAGCAGAGGGTGATAGAAATGCTTTTCGAAAAACAAGAATAATACAAACTATTTTATTATCGAAATATTCATTAATTTAATTTTCGTATTACTTCACAAAAATTGTTGAAAATGACCACCATCTGCTAGGATACATGAATCTAGTCTTCGCCTCATTGACTGACGAACTCTTTCAAATATGGCAGGGGTATCCCTTATCGCATTGCAACCTGCAATTATACGATTTCTTAAATCGTAATACTGGTCTAATCAGCCAGTCACCAATAATTCCCATCCAAACGTTTAAAGAAAACTGATGCTGAAAACGATTTTCACGTATCTCATGCGGATTTTCGTCAGTCCATACATGATCGTTATGAAAATTCATGATTGCATTTTTTGAGAAATGCACTTCATCGGTAAAAAGATTCAACGACAGCAGCTGAGGGATTTGAACCAATAGCTGCAAAAGCCGTTGACAAAATTGGATGCGTGGAGGAAAATCAGTAGGGAGAAGTGCCTGAACTCGTTGTATGTGGTATGGATACAACAAATTGTCTTTAAGAATTGTCCACACAGTTTTATTACTGATATTCAACGCACCTGCAATTTTTCTAGTGGAAGTACCTGGATCTTCCTCTATTATATGCAGAACATTTTCTTCGATTTCCACCGTTCTTGCTGTCACGGGTCTTCCCGGTCCTCTATTTTGTTTCAATGTGCCTGTCTCATGAAGTCGTTGATGTATTCTCTGGAACATTCTGCTGTCAGGAGCATTACGGTTAGGATATCGTTCAATGTACAACCTCCTAGCCTCTAAAGCATTACCATTCGCAAGTCCATATAAGAAATGCATATCAGTCATTTCAGCGTTCGTATAGCGATTCATGATGAAAACTTCACTAGCAAAAAGAATGAAGATTCAGATTTAAACTAACTTTGCTTCCGATATCTGCACCAGTCTGCTATGATTTGAAAATATTATTCTATCGGAATGTTAATAAAAGATAAAAACGCATTTTATTTTTTAATTTCCGACTGATTTATTATTGACAAATAATGACACGATGTCAAAGTCACTTAACTATGAAATAATGCCCGGTATTCACGTTAAAGGCAATGATACATAGACCACGTTAAGCAAATAAAACTAATTTCAGATTTTTTGGCACTTAGCCCGTTATTTACTTCAAGTCTTCAATTACTTTTCTTCGTTGATCTCTAGAATGAATATCTTTTTAACGCACATTTAGTTTTTCATTTAGATGAGATCTACCCAACACATACTTACTAACTGTAAATTTCTCAGCAGATAAATACAATTTTCTCTAAAACGATTAGCCCAATGAATATCAAGAGTATCTTTTTCACGTAAAAATTCTTCAAGAGTCTAATCATCAAAAAATTGGGTTTATTTTTACCCCTAACCACTTAAGTATGATACGCCTCCGATAATTTTTTTTTTGGGAATTCTCAGCTCAGAATTTAATTTGGCGTCAAAAGTTTATACAGTATCCCAAATTTCAATATTTCACGGTGAGAGGCTTCAATAATTTTGAGGAAAACCCGTCTTTAGGGTGCCGATGCATCACTGTAGAAAATTGCGATTTTCTCGAAAACTACTATCCCTATTTATATGAACTAAGAGTACCTTTTTTACGTAAAAAACCTCCAGGTATCATATCAGGATATCAGAATGTAAAGTAAGCATGTCATAAAAAATGGGGTTGTTTTTACCCTCAACCCCCCCGGTATGGTACACCCCTGATTAAAATTTTGATACTCTAGGCTCAAAATCTGATTCAGCATTCAAAGTTTGTACGATGTACCAACTTTCATGATTTTTGTATGAACGGTTTCGGAAATATGGAGGAAAAACCGTCTTCAGGGTGCCAGGAAGCATTTTTGACAAATGTTTGTAATAACTTTTTTTCATAAAAATACCTTAGGAATCACCCTACGAATTTTTTACCAATGTTTAGGAAACACCCTGTATATGTACATAATATACAGGGTGTTAAAAGTTGTATTTTGTTTAATTTTTAAGCACATCGTTAACACATTTAGTAATTAGTAAATAGTTATCGAAGAATCTGCATTAAGCAGCGTAAGTTGCCAAATACCATTCTTCTACAGATACGTGGATGAATGTATTTTAACAATACCAAAAAACAACCATCTAAATATACTAGAACAATTTAATAGTTACCATAAAAAACTTAAATTCACAACGTTGCACCGAAAAACCAATTTTATACCAACAGAATGGTATACTAAAGAAACATGGTCCTCTAGATACCTAAATTTTAACTCCCAACATCCACTTTCACAAAAAAAGTCAGTTATCATAGGACTTGCTGATCGCGCAATTAAATTATCTGACACAGAATTTAGACAAAATGCTATACAAAAAGCAAAAGATGCACTCAAATTAAACAACTATCCTGATCGTCTAATTAACACCATTTTCAAAAAACGTATTCATATTTTTTACAATCAACTACAAAAAACAAATCCTTCGGAAAACCAAAAACAAAAAAATAAGTATCTTTGCCATATGTTAAGGGTCTATCAGAAAAGTTAAAAAATATATTCAAGCCTCATAACATTACAATCGCACATAAAGGATATAAACTATTAAAAAATAATTTCAGTCAACTAAAATCAAAAATTTCCAAAAATAAAAAATCTCACGTAGTTTACGAAATCCCATGTCAAAATTGCAATGGCGGGTACATGGGTCAAACCAGTCCATATTTGAAAAATAGAATTAACAGCCACAAATACGACACTGTCAAGAAAAAAATCATACTTTTAACTATAAAAACACTAAGATATTAAGAACAGAAATCATACAAAAAAGCGAGAGTTTTTGAAAATGATTGAAATTAAAAATAACCCGAACGCTATAGACTCCAAAACCGAAATAAAACATCTTAGTAAAATATATTACAACATTCTAAAATAATAATATTTAAAAGGAATTCCAATTTTGTGTAGCAGATACCTTATAATCTAATTAAATCTCAGAAAAAAATTACAGAAGAAGTCACCCGTAGCAATAACAATAATAATCTCACATCTACACTCAGTCTGAAAAATACTCTGTCCCATATATGTTTACTGTTTTTATTTTACTATTGTGGATTGTCATACTAAACGTCGTGTTAAATGTACTTACGTGTAATGACTGAAACTAATTTGTGTTTTATGATAAATTATCCAGAAAATTATAATTTATGACTGAAGCAATGCATTTTGCTTGATTGATTGTCACTAGGTAAGTGAAAGTAAAAAATTGTACAATACAGAACATGATTTAACAGTTAAGAATTTTTTTTAGTTTCCAACTTAAAGGTATTCTGAAGAAGGTCAAAATAGACCGAAACGTTAATAAATATGTGAATAAGAACATAAACACATCTTACTTTTACAAGGACCCTAAGAAAATCCCAAGAAAATAAAAAGCCAAAAAAATATATATAAAAGTTACGGTCCAAGAAAACCTACAAATATATATATATATATATATATATATATATATATATATATATATATATATATATATATATATATATATATATATATATATATATATATATATATATATATATATATATATATATATATATATATATATATATATATATATATATATATATATATATATATATATATATATATATATATATATATATATATATATATATATATATATATATATATATATATATATATATATATATATATATATATATATATATATATATATATATATATATATATATATATATATATATATATATATATATATATATATATATATATATATATATATATATATATATATATATATATATATATATATATATATATATATATATATATATATATATATATATATATATATATATATATATATATATATATATATATATATATATATATATATATATATATATATATATATATATATATATATATATATAATATATATATATATATATATATATATATATATATATATATATATATATATATATATATATATACAGGGTTATCCACGCAACCCGTTCATTAAAAGTTTTTGATGATGCTATTTAGATAAAAATTTCAAATTTTGGGATTAAGGTAAGGTCAAGGGGTACTTCTTTTTTGAAATATTTTCAACTTCCTGTCACTTCCGGTTTAACCGGAAGTTGGTATCAATTTGCTTATTTTAAATGGAACACCCTGTATTTTATGATATTTTTGGATTTCACGGAGAATTTTAATGCTATTTTATGTAGCATGTCCTATACCTAGGTTCAAGCGTTCTTAAGATACTTGACCTTGAACCGAAAATGAGCCTTCGGGGTACCAAATTTTAAAATCTCATATTTTTGTAAGTTTTGAAGATATAATCTTCATATTTTGCAGACGATCGGTAAATAATCTTAGGTTTCTATTTTTTTTTTTTATTGAATTTGTCTATTTTTATACAGGGTGTCCTAAATTCAGCGGCAAACATTCACATTTTCAAAGCCGCTAAAGTCCGTTTTTTTAAATGGGACACCCTATAACTTTATGCACTATCAAAGGTAGAATTTCATTTTCTATCGAACTGTATTAAGGTTCCCTATACCTATTCGTAACCATTTTCGAAATAATCAGGTTTTTATTAAACTATCATTTGTATTTGCTAAATGCTTACACCTTCCCGTAGTAACCCATGGAAAAACAATTTTTTGCTTTTCTATTCAATATGACAGCTGATTTGAAACTTTTAAATTAAAATAAAATAACACTCAAAAGCTGATATTCTCAATTTATTTTATATTCGCGGAGAATGTTGATGAATTGTCCGTTTTCTTATTCGGCAAAAGCTGTTCGTATCCTGTCCAGTAAATCTTGTTGATTATTTACTGGGGAAGCATAAACTTTATCTTTGATAAATCCCCATAAATAAAAGTCTAGGGGTGTTAAATCAGGCGATCGCGGGGGCCATCTCCAAGGGCCATTGGGACCAATCCAGCGATCTTCAAAAATTCGAGATAATTGGAGATAAACTGCAGCGGAATTATGTGCTGGTGCACCATCTAATTGATACCAATAATTTTGCAGCTCACCAATAGGAATTTCTTCTATAAATTCAGAAACCGTCCCTCGTAGAATTTCCAAATACTTATCACTGTTTAAATTGTCTTCATAAATACAGTACCGCACCTGATCATTTAATACTATATAGAAAACATTGAAGCTAAACCTCTCTTGAGAAAGCGTGCAGATTTTCTGCTGCCCAGAAATGTTCGTTTCTTCTATTTGTTATTCCTTCTCTAGAAAATTTCGCTTCATCGGTCCAAAATATTTTTGAAAGGAATTGAGGGTCCCCTTGAATTTTCAAAAACACGAATTCGCAAAATTCTACTCGTCGGACGTCATCACCAGGTCCCAAGGCTTGCACGTTTTGGAAGGAATAAGGGTACATATGATGTTCGTTCAAGATTCTTTGGACAGATAAAGTTTCGGAACATTTTTTGTAACTTTAACCTTGCCAAAACGCAAAAAGTTCGTTTCAATCCTCTTGAATTTTGACTTGTTCATTGGCGACAAATCAGGGTAGCGTTCATTAAACACACGACACGTTCTTTCCAAAATTTTCTCCATGAATATAAAATAGATTGAGAATATCAGCGTTTGAGTATTCTTCCATTTCGATTTAGAAGATTTAGTTTATCACTGACAGCTTTCGATAAATAACGGATACTAATCATCTGTCATATTGGATATTGGATCTCAATTGTTTTTCCATGGCTCACCATTGGAACATGTAAACATTTAAGCAAATACATACGATATTTTTATAAAACCCAATTATTTCGAAAATGGTTACGAATAGGTATAGGGAACATTAAAACAGTTCGATAGAAAATGAAATTCTACATCTGATAGTGCATAAAGTTATAGGGTGTCCCATTTAAAAAACGGACTTTAGCGGCTTTAAAAATGTGAATGTTTGCCGCTGAATTTAGGACACCCTGTATAAAAATAGACAAATTCAATAAAAAAATAGAAACCTAAGATTATTTACCGATCGTCTGCAAAATATGAAGATTATATCTTCAAAAAAAATATGAGATTTTAAAATTTGGTACCCCGAAGGCTCATTTTCGGTTCAAGGTCAAATATCTTAAGAACGCTTGAACCTTGGTATAGGACATGCTACATAAAATAGCATTAAAATTCTCCGTAGAATCCAAAAAAATCATAAAATACAGGGTGTTCCATTTAAAATAAGCAAGTTGATACCAACTTCCGGTTAAACCGGAAGTGACAGGAAGTTGAAAATATTTCAAAAAAGAAGTACCCCTTGACCTTCCCAATCCCAAAATTTAAAATTTTTATGAACGGGTTGCGTGAATAACCCTGTATATACATGTATATATATATATATATATATATATATATATATATATATATATATATATATTTAAATAATTTACATCGGAAAGCAATTCCAAAGATCTTTTAGGCGTTAAAAGACATACTTAACCCCCTCCTGAAAAAATCTTTTTATTTATATCAATCTGAAGACCTTCACAAGGATTAACCTGATCTACCTGAACAGCGTTTTGATCTTGTGCAGTAAAAATCCCTGAAGATGCTTAGTTCAAGCGCCCGCGAAACGTCGGAATTTGACACGTTCTAAACCCAATAAACACGATTTCTTAATGCTTACGAGAATAATCTTACAACTTTTGTATTTCAAGTAGGTGTCAAAATCCTGTACATAGTAAAGATCTCTGGAGATGCTTTGTTTAGTGTGTTAAAATAATCGCATTTGAAAAATGTTTCATTCTACACCAATCTTCTTACCTATTATTAAACACCAAGTCTTCTCCGGCAGGATGAACACACAAATTACAAATCGCCCTCAGAGCTACGATAATATTATTAACTACTTGAGCCGAACCGTTCAGGTATTTCTTCAACGTCTCTATTATGGCGCCGTCATTCAAGGCAACGATCGCCTCGTTATTCGTCTGGTCTCTCACTGCCACCCTCACGATATCCAGGACCGGAAAAACAACATCTTCAGGCCATTCCAACAGTCTGAGCAACAGGTTGTAAGAAACAGGATCTTTGACGGGTCCGCTGCAGATTTTCACGAGGCTTTCTAATTCGCTATCGGCGACCTTGTTATCCGACAGGTTTGCGTTAAATTCCCGGAGTTTCTTTAGGATAACGGTAGGATCTCCAGCATCGAAAGTTCTGTAGGAAGACACGGAGAAATATGCGGCTCCGCCACTGGTTTGACTAGTTGTTGTTGATGTTGTATAGCTAGAAGCGCCGGTGAATGGATCGGCGTTGCTGCCGCCACTTGATGTTGAAGTCGAGCTGAAATTAAATAAACTGCTCGTCATAAAAAAGGTAACACCTAGTTTTTTGGGCAATATTTGAAAGGCCATATTTCGAAAAGTACTTAATTGATTTTGAAAAACTTTGCAAAATCTGGAAAGCTGATTCGTTGGCTCACATGACTAATTTTGGGAATACGCTATTTGTGATATAGCATATAATACAAGGTGTTAAATAAAGAGATGTTTTTTTTCCTAAATTTCATGTCATCCCCATTTATAGGAGAGTTGAGTTAGAGAGACGCAATAATTTTTCATATTAACAGTAGGTCAATACCTCGGGCCGTTTTCGAGATTTTGTGGATATCTTAGCCTACTACGATATATGGCAATTTATATAAAATTGTTGTTATTCTACAGTTTATTCTTAAAATTTTACAAAAATCTTTTGTAACTTAATTTAATTTAAATGATAATTTAATAAATGATTTAAACAAAATAACGAAACCATATTGTCACGTTAAAGCAACAAAGAGAATTAATATTTTGTTGGCCCACCGCCTACACGTAGAACGTCTGCTACCCTATTTGGCATGCTGTTTACCAAGTCTGCAATAAAATCTTGAGGAATAGCCTCCCATTCTAACCGCACTGCATTTGCCAAATCATTCAAATTGTTTATTACATACTCACCTGCATTTATCTTCAGTTTCATCCTACTCCATACATGCTCTATAATATTCATATCAGGAGATCTAGCAGGCCATTCCATTCGTTCAATGTTGTTCTCCCTCAAAAATTCTTGAACGACTCTTGCTCTGTGCGGACGAGCATTATCGTCTATCAGTATAAAGTCGTTCCCGAAATTTTGAGCGAAAGGAACAACAATCTCATTTAAGCACCTTTCTCTATATCTCTCAGCATTCATACTTTCTCCTATCAACACTACTAAATCAGTCTTACCATTCTGCATCACACCGCCCCATACAGTAATCCCACCACCTCCAAATGCTACTCTAGCTTCCATATTTTCTTCTACATACCGACTATTCCTTTCTCTCCATACCAAAATGCGTTCATCACTTTCATGTATATTAAACCTACATTCATCAGTAAACATGCACCTATTCCATTCGGCTAATCCCCAATGTTCACGTGCCCATCTCCTTCTGGCAGCCCGGTGAACAGCAAGCAAAGGAGGGCAGGCAGCCCTTCGTCTAGCATGTAGGCCATATTCGTGCAATCTTCTACGAACTGTTGCTGATGAAACTTCCACGCCGGTGGCTTCTCGAAGTCCCCTGTTGATTTTGGTTGCATTGAGGGTAGGACAACGGCGCACAGACATCCTTATAAGGCGGTTCTGACGTAGGTTCGTTACCCTGCCGCGATCACTGCGTCCAATGTTGCGGTAAGCAGAGGTCCCGTGTATTGTGTGACGTTCAATTGCTCTGTATATGGATGTTGGTGTTGAACCCATGATGTCAGCAATGCCCCGAAAAAACATCCCACGCTGATGCAGTCTAAAACATACAACAAATATGAATGTTTTAGGAATTATTACATTTTTTTTGAAAAAAAGTGAATAAAATACACTTACCTTATAATGTTTGTCAATTCACGATCCCCAAAACGAACCATTGTTGGATAAATTTTGTTATAAAGATTTGAATAACTTTTTATGTTTGGTGAACGTGTAGCGTTTATTTGACAGTACAAAACAAACCAAAAATGCGTATCCATAGCTTACTACGATTATATGGCAATTTCTATGAAATTATCGTTACTCTGCAGTTTAGTGTTAAAAATTTACAAACTACAAAATCTATTGATACGTTGACTTTACAGAGTTTTAAGACAGATCATGTGCTATAAGTTTACGTATACAAGGTGATTCGTTAAAGTAGAGAACTTGAATTACAGCATGCGCAAAAGATTTTTTGTAATTTTTTAAGAATAAACTATAGAATAACGACAATTTTATAAAAATTGCCATATAATCGTAGTAGGCTAAGATATCCACAAAATCTCGAAAACGGCCCGAGGTACTGACCTACTGTTAATATGAAAAATTATTGCGACTCTCTAACTCAACTCTCCTATAAATGGGGATGACATGAAATTTAGGAAAAAAAACATCTCTTTATTTAACACCCTGTATTATATGCTATATCACAAATAGCGTATTCCCAAAATTAGTCATGTGAGCCAACGAAGCGAGCCAAGAAAATTTAGACGATAATGCACGTCCGCACAGAGCAAGAGTCGTTTAAGAATTTTTGAAGGAGAACAACATTGAACGAATGGAATGGCCTGCTAGATCTCCTGATATGAATATTACAGAGCATGTATGGAGTAGGATGAAACTGGAGATAAATGCAGATGAGTATGTAATAAACAATTTGAATGATTTGGCAAATGCAGTGCGGTTAGAATGGGAGGCTATTCCTCAAGATTTTATTGCAGACTTGGTAAACAGCATGCCAAATAGGGTACCAGACGTTCTACGTGTAGGCGGTGGGCCAACAAAATATTAATTCTCTTTGTTGCTTTAACGTGACAATATGGTTTCGTTATTTTGTTTAAATCATTTATTAAATTATCATTTAAATTAAATTAAGTTACAAAAGATTTTTGTAAATTTTTAAGAATAAACTGTAGAATAACAACAATTTTATAAAAATTGCCATATAATCGTAGTAGGCTAAGATATCCACAAAATCTCGAAAACGGCCCGAGGTACTGACCTACTGTTAATATGAAAAATTATTGCGACTCTCTAACTCAACTCTCCTATAAATGGGGATGACATGAAATTTAGGAAAAAAAACATCTCTTTATTTAACACCCTGTATTATATGTTATATCACAAATAGCGTATTCCCAAAATTAGTCATGTGAGCCAACGAAGCGAGCCAAGAAAATTTAGACGATAATGCACGTCCGCACAGAGCAAGAGTCGTTCAAGAATTTTTGAGGGAGAACAACATTGAACGAATGGAATGGCCTGCTAGATCTCCTGATATGAATATTATAGAGCATGTATGGAGTAGGATGAAACTGAAGATAAATGCAGATGAGTATGTAATAAACAATTTGAATGATTTGGCAAATGCAGTGCGGTTAGAATGGGAGGCTATTCCTCAAGATTTTATTGCAGACTTGGTAAACAGCATGCCAAATAGGGTACCAGACGTTCTACGTGTAGGCGGTGGGCCAACAAAATATTAATTCTCTTTGTTGCTTTAACGTGACAATATGGTTTCGTTATTTTGTTTAAATCATTTATTAAATTATCATTTAAATTAAATTAAGTTACAAAAGATTTTTGTAAATTTTTAAGAATAAACTGTAGAATAACAACAATTTTATAAAAATTGCCATATAATCGTAGTAGGCTAAGATATCCACAAAATCTCGAAAACGGCCCGAGGTATTGACCTACTGTTAATATGAAAAATTATTGCGACTCTCTAACTCAACTCTCCTATAAATGTGGATGACATGAAATTTAGGAAAAAAAACATCTCTTTATTTAACACCCTGTATTATATGCTATATCACAAATAGCGTATTCCCAAAATTAGTCATGTGAGCCAACGAATCAACTTTTCAGATTTTGCAAAGTTTTTCAAAATCAATTAAGTACTTTTCGAAATATGGCCTTTCAAATATTGCCCAAAAAACTAGGTGTTACGTTTTTTATGACGAGCAGTTTAATTCGTTAAAGGGCAAAGTTTAGATGATTTAAATCGTCTGATTAAAATGACCGATTATAATCAAGCGATTTTTAATTAAAAAAATTAGGATTTTTATAAAGTTTCCGATAGAAACTGCTCTTTTTATTGACTAAAAGTCTAGAAAATAACTACGCAATCAATTTAGAAGTCAGCCCGTTTTGAATTATCAAAAATTCCCTGACTTTTCCAGGTTTTCCCGGACAATTTCACGGAAATTCCAGGTTATATTTTGAGAATTTATATTGCTTATAAAAAAAGCCAACAAAAGTAATGAAACTAAACTTAACATAATTGTATAAATATAAAATATTAAGGAAAATTTTGTAGTAATATTTATTTATTTATTTTATTTATTTATTTATTTATTTTATTTCAAAATACATATACATTTCATAGTATAAATACAATTCTATAATAATTCAATAATTTTATGATTGTTATTTTGAGACAGCACCTAGATGTACAAATGACATCTGTATGTACAGGGTGGCCCACATAAGATGTCCCACTACCTTATCTGAGAATCTGTACGAGAGAGGGAAAAAAGTTTTATACAAAAGTTTCTTAGGTTTATCTAGATTTTTAAATATTATATTTTTATATATATAGGGTGTGTCATTTTGCGTTGACAGATGTCAACTTTGTTATTTTAAATGGAACACCCTGTATATTATTATGGATTTGAATAGCTCTCTTAGGGACGATTTCAACGATGTATTATAAGATGGGTCTACGAGGCACCGTTTCGGAGATATTTACGATCATCTTCAATTTTTGACATACTTTCAACTTGTTGTATCTCTGGTATTTATCAACTTTTTTGTTTCATTTTTGTGCAGGAAAAAACATAATTTTATGCTTTATTGGACGTGTAGGTAAAAATATTGAAATTGAAAAAAAATGTTACAGTGTTGTCACGTTTTGCGTACCATCAGTTTTCTCAAGATTTTTAAATGCAACCCCCTATATTTTATAACGGATTTAAATAGAGCATCGAAAGACGATTTCAACGATATATTATAACATAGGTTTACAAGTCACGGTTCCCGAGTTTTGGGGATTTTCTTCAGGAATCAATTTTAATATTAAACAATTTTTACTAAAACATAATATAAACTATTAAACGTGACATGACATGAACGAAGACAACAAAATTAATATTATATGCTAAAGAATATCTAAATTAGATTTTCTAATTGCTTTGAATAATTATTACCACGCCGTTTTCCAGATCAAACGTAAAACTCTCTAAAAATCAGTTAAATACATAATGTGTATTTTTGTTAAAATAGTGTGAATCTATTTAAAAATAGTTCTTTATGTTTCCTTCCCATATACTAAATAAGCCTTATCAATGTTATGATTAGCGATTACCGAAACAGACGGCCAAGGCGACTGTGTCGATAATGGTGCCGCAAAATGTCTTAATATAATTAATCATTTTTGTTGTTTCGTTTTTATATAGAGCGTCTGAAAGTCAGTCGAGTAATAAACGTCATCAAGCTAAGTATTGGCTTCGTGTTTTTTCTCTCACAATTATTTACCAACCTTTCCACAACCCTATCAACAATTTTAAGTAGGCTGTGCTTCAAAACCATGGAAACAAACGAAATATTATTTGCATGAAATTTGACAGCTTGGTTGCATTTCTTGATTAAATTAGTAAATTTAAGAAATAATTATGTCGAACTACACTATTCAACAACGTTTAAATTTATATGAGTGCTTCATTAGAAACAATAAGAGTCCCGCACTAGCGTTAAGGGAGTATAGAAGACTGTATCCAAATAGCAGAATTCCAAGTAAGAAAATAAAAACAATAAAAGAAATCGGCCTACGACAGTTCTTACAGAAGAAAATCAACTTGATGTTCTTTTATATTTTGAGGAAAGCAATGAAAATTCCCAAAGGGATGCCGCACGGGACATACCGCATATTAGCCGAGCAAGTATTCAGAGAACACTTAATATCAACGATTACCATCCTTTCAAATTCACTCCGGTACAAGAGCTATCCATAGCTGATTTTGACAACAGAGCTACTTTTTGCATGGATATGATGGACCGCCACTTTGATCAACCGGTTTTTGACAAAATTCTTTTCACTGACGAAGCAATTTTCAACACCGCGGGAATATTTAACCGAAAGAACTGCCACTACTGGTCAAGGCAAAATCAACATAAAATCAAAGCCATCAGAAAGCAGGGACATCAAAGTGTATATGTTTGGTGCGGAATAATAAAGGACCGAGTGATTGGGCCGGTTTTTTATGATAGGACTCTTAACGGACAGAGATACCACAGTTTGTTGCAAAATGAAATACAACCTCTTATTAATGAATTACCGGATGAAATTAAAGATGGTCTTGTATTTCAACAAGACAGTGCGCCGTACCATACCGTAAGACCTGTAATTGAATGGTTAAATGAAAGATTTCCAATGTGGATTGGCAGATTTGGGTCAATACCCTGGCCAGCTCGGAGTCCCGATTTAACTCCACTAGATTTTTTTATGGGGAAATATTAAAGACAAAGTGTATAAGAATAAAGTTAATAACGTAGACGATTTAAGGGGGAGAATAATGGAAGAGATCCATTTGATCAATGAGAGTGGAGCAGTTCGTAGGGCAATAAAAAATTAGACATTATTTATACAACATGTATAGCACAGGAAGGTGGTTATATAGAAAATTTAATTTAAGTAATGTTTATTTTTTTGTCTTTGTTCTTGTTATGTCATGTTTAATAGTTTATGTTATGTTTAGTAAAAATTGTTTAATATTAAAATTGATTCCTGAAGAAAATCCCCAAAACTCGGGAACCGTGACTTGTAAACCTATGTTATAATATATCGTTGAAATCGTCTTTCGATGCTCTATTTAAATCCGTTATAAAATATAGGGGGTTGCATTTAAAAATCTTGAGAAAACTGATGGTACGCAAAACGTGACAACACTGTAACATTTTTTTTCAATTTCAATATTTTTACCTACACGTCCAATAAAGCATAAAATTATGTTTTTTCCTGCACAAAAATGAAACAAAAAAGTTGATAAATACCAGAGATACAACAAGTTGAAAGTATGTCAAAAATTGAAGATGATCGTAAATATCTCCGAAACGGTGCCTCGTAGACCCATCTTATAATACATCGTTGAAATCGTCTCTAAGAGAGCTATTCAAATCCATAATAATATACAGGGTGTTCCATTTAAAATAACAAAGTTGACATCTGTCAATGCAAAATGACACACCCTGTATATATAAAAATACAATATTTAAAAAATTTAGATAAACCCAAGAAACTTTTGTATAAAACTTTTTTCCCTATCTCGTACAGATTATGAGATAAGGTAGTGGGTCATCTTATGTGGGCCACCCTGTACTCCATGTGTTGATTATAAATAATATGAAGTTTTAAAAGAATAAACATTTAAGAAAATCAAAAAAATCCCATGATAATGATCAATCAACCAAGTATAACTAAGCCTATAAAACCCAATAGAGAAAACATATTGCCACAAAAAAGGTTGTTGTAGAATCAGCATCATTTGAAGCAAAAATTTTAAAATATTAAGTGTTAAATTATGCTAAACATTAGTCATCAAGGATCACCCTGAAACACACCAACAACGAAAGCGAGCACAACATGATTAGGGCTGATCGCTATAGTCAAGGAGAAAAGAGATCCAAATTTGAAAGAATATAAGCCTTACTTTTCTTGTTAAAGAACTTTAAGTTATGTGCTAACTTTATATCAGGAGGTATCAAGTTGTAAAATTTGGGAGCTCTAAATAAGTAACAAAATGCAGATTTATGGTTCTATTACTCATAGGCAGTGTTAAGTTATTGTTTGCATTTTGCCTTGTGTTGTGTTCATGTTGTATATAAGTCTGTAATCTTTTATTTTTGTACAAAAAGGAGCAGGCTAATTGTGTATATAAAGAGTTCAAATTGTTAATTTCCTGATTATTCAATCTGTTTGTAGGCAAAAGTCTGTTTCTCTTATAAATTATTCTTAAAACATAATTCTGCACTATGTTTATTGGAAGCAGATTAGATTTGTATGCCCCTCCCCATATTACGAGTCCATACCTAAGTAAGGATTCAATTAAAGATTTGTATATTTGTGTCAATAATTTAGTGTTAAGGAATTCCCTCAAAATATAGAATTTGTATATTAATTTGCGAATTTTATTTGTGAGATATTCCACGTGATCTGTCCATCCGAGATATTTTGTCTTTGTTACTGCTTGGATTTCAAACACAGCATTATTGTCACAAGTTATCTTATTAAAAGTTGGCCTATTCACTGACGTTATGGAGAAAGGTATGTAATTTGTTTTACTGATATTGAGTGACAGCCCTCGTGCATCCAGCCAGTTTTTAACATCTTTAAATGCTGTTTCAGTTTTGGTTTTAGTTTCGTTCCAGGTATTACCAGAGAAAATAATTGCAGTATCATCTGCGTATGATACGATTGTACCATTAGTGCTTAAGTCCAATAACGAGTTTATGTAGCTAATAAAAAGAATTGGGCCTAGAATTGTCCCTTGCAGGACACCGATTTGGATTTTCAAGGCTGTACTAAGCTCACCGCTTAGTCTGACACACTGCTCCCGATCTGTCAGGTAGCTCTCGAAGACCTTCAACACCATTCCCCTAACTCCATACTGCATTAAAGTGCTGATAAGTTGGTTGTGTGTAACAGTGTCAAATGCCTTCGAGAGATCAATAAAGACAGCAAGACATTTTCGATTGTTATTTAGATTTTTAATAACTTCAGATGTCAAACAGTATATAGCCTCAGTCGTACCAAGTCCTTCCCTAAAACCAAACTGATTTTTTGACAATGTATTAAACGTATTATAAAATTTGGCTAACCTATCCTTGAGACATTTTTCAAATATTTTAGCAAAATTGTTGATTAAACTAATTGGGCGAAAATTGTCAATTTTTTTCTTTGAACCTGACTTATGTATAGGTACAGGGTGTTCCAGCGAGGACTGAACAAGGACCTATTTTCGACCTTCCTTGTATTTTGGAAAAATTCAAAATCGCCAATCGATGTATTTTTTCTTGTAGAATCCAAAAATGTCATCGAAAAAATATTTGAACTAGAAACAAAAGAGTTACGCTATGCATCAGGTGTTTTTTAAATGGAATGTATCGTTTTTTATACGATTTTTGGAAAGAGTGATTTTTTTATGTCCGTTCTGATTAAAAGATTTGATTTTGCGATAGCTGTTTATATTACATTTTAATGTTTTACAAACTAAAATTTTAGCTTCACCTGTTTAAAATATACGATAGGTTGGGATAGGTGATCAAGGTAAAATGACGTTTAAATGCTTTGTCAATAAAAATTGACATTATTTTAATTATTGTCGAAGTCTTCACCTAAAAAATATATATTTGACTCTGATCGAAATGAAATACTCTTTGGACGAGAGACTACAGATTGTTATGCTATTTTACAAGTGCCAAGAAAATGCAAGAGAAGCAAGAAGAAGATTTATTGCAAATTTTCATAGAAATATATCCATCAATACAATTCTAAGGATAAAAAACCTATTTGAGGAAAATAAAACTTTACATGATAGAAAAAGAAATATACAAAGAAGAAGAAATCGAGACCAGGCCATTATAAATTATTTTCAAGTTAATCCAACCAAATCTATTTCGGATGCAGTTCGGGAAGTTCAGTACGGTGGCGGTGTAAGGCGCAGAAGAGTTACCCGAGGGACTGTTCACAGGACTCTGAAAATTCATAAATTTAGGCCTTTTCGTATCCTTCCACTTCAGCACCTAACACCGGCACGAAAAGAACTTCGCTTCCAATTTGTTTCTCAAATGGTAATTCGGCAAGAAAACGAAGACCCTGATTTATTCAAAAATATTGTGTGGACCGACGAAGCTACTTTCACAACATCGGGAGTATTCAACAGACATAATAGTCACCACTGGGCCGTTGAAAATCCAAAAAAGTTCCAGACTATTAAATTTCAAGGGAGGAATTCTATTCATGTTTGGTGTGGGATAAAAAACAATAAAATTTTGGGACCAATATTTTTTAACGGGACTTTAAATGGGCACAGATATTATGAGTTTTTAGAAAACGAAATTGAAAATTTTTTGGAAGACTTACCATTGGCAGAATATCAGAATTTAATTTGGCAACATGATAGGGCGCCTCCTCATGCCGTGCATGATGTGGTTCAATTTTTAAATGGGCGCCATAACGAATGGATAGGGCGAAATGGAACATATGCTTGGCCGCCCAATAGCCCCGACCTCTCAGTTTTGGATACATTTCTTTGGGGCCATTTGAAGAACGTCGTATACAGACAACGAAACGAAAATATTCAAGAGATCATGGGAAAAATTGTCGATGAAATAAACCGCCTTAACCAGGAAAATCATATTGTAACAGCAAGTTTAGAAAGGCTACAAAGGGGTTATCGATGTTGTTTCGAGAAAAACGGCGGTCACATTGAAAACTTATGTTATTAGTAGTTTTATTTTATTATTTAATAATAAAATTATTTTTTATTGAATTTCTTTTTCTATCATGTAAAGTTTTATTTTCCTCAAATAGGTTTTTTATCCTTAGAATTGTATTGATGGATATATTTCTATGAAAATTTGCAATAAATCTTCTTCTTGCTTCTCTTGCATTTTCTTGGCACTTGTAAAATAGCATAACAATCTGTAGTCTCTCGTCCAAAGATTATTTCATTTCGATCAGAGTCAAATATATATTTTTTAGGTGAAGACTTCGACAATAATTAAAATAATGTCAATTTTTATTGACAAAGCATTCAGACGTCATTTTACCTTGATCACCTATACCAACCTATCGTATATTTTAAACAGGTGAAGCTAAAATTTTAGTTTGTAAAACATTAAAATGTAATATAAACAGCTATCGCAAAATCAAATCTTTTAATCAGAACGGACATAAAAAAAATCACTCTTTCCAAAAATCGTATAAAAAACGATACATTCCATTTAAAAAACACCTGATGCATAGCGTAACTCTTTTGTTTCTGGTTCAAATATTTTTTCGATGACATTTTTGGATTCTACAAGAAAAAATACATCGATTGGCTATTTTGAATTTTTCCAAAATACAAGGAAGGTCGAAAATAGGTCCCTGTTCAGTCCTCGCACACCAACAACCACAACACCCTGTACAATAACTGACTGTTTAAAATGCTTGGGTACAATTCCACTTTTAAAAATATGATTTATTATATGAGATATGGGTAACACTATGTCCAAATGAACTAGTTTAATAAGTTTTGATGTGATATCATCCATTCCCGGAGCACTATCATTTTTAAGAGAGGCGATTTGTGTTATTATTTCCTGCTCAGATACAGGGGTCAAAAACATAGAGGCATTGTTGTTTTTAATTTTAGTGGTAATGACAGAAGTATATATACAGGGTGTCCCAACTAAAAGTATCCACCCCAAATAACAAGTCGCCAAGACAAAAAAAAATAAAACGCTCGAACCCGTCGATTTTGCTTTTGAGGGGGAAACATTTTGCGCCTATTTTCAATTTCGCAACATCACCCTCTGAGCGGGGGTGAGATTCACCCCCAAAATGTTAAATGGAAAGGGGGGTCGAGTGATACCTTATTTTGAAGGGTTTCCGACCCTGGTTACAACTGCCAAGTTTGAAGCCTCTGCTGTCATTCCCGAAGCAATGGCAGCTTGTCGAAAAAAATATTAATAAATTAACTGCAAGAGTTGGCTGCTTTAAATTTAGGGTATGATGCAGGCTAGTGAAAAGATTTTAATAATAATTACTCCGGACGAGAGGAAAATGAAAATAGTCAATGTAAATTAATGGGGAATTTTTGCGTTTAGAAATGTTTTCTACAAAAACTAAATTATTTTATGAATTGTTCGAAATGTTCGCCATTTACTCCCTTGCAATGAAACAGACCGTTGCCAAAACGTTTAAGCTAACTTGTCGAATTGTCACTGTACAAAATTTAAAAAAAAATCAGCATTCCATTCTTACTGTTATCATAAAACATCAGCAACAAACAAAATAAAATCACATTTTTATCGTTTATTTAGTGTCAAGCATTCATGCGTTTATTACAGTTTGTGCATTTTATTTAAAATTTATTTTGTCTGAAAGTGTTAAAAGACGAAAGTTTCTAACAATTGCCTATGACGTTTACGATACAAGAGAGAATCGAAATTATTGTTCTTTACATTAGAAACAATAATTGTGCGAGAGCTGCAGCTGTAAGTTTTAATGAATCTCATCCCGAACATTCTTTGACTCATAGAAGTGTATTACAACTGTGGAACAAATTTTCGAAACCGGCTCAGTTGTCAATAAAAAGCATGAAAGAGTAAGACCAAAAAGAAATGAAAATGTTGAGGTTGCAGTCCTTGGCCATGTTGCTATGGTCCCAAGTAACTCCATCAGAGAAACAGCTGCAATATCAGGAGTCTCCCGAAGCAGTGTTCACCGGATTCTAAAATCCCATAAGTTTCGACCCTTTAAATATCAATTGCTTCACAAATGAACGAAGATGACTTTGATCGCAGAGTAGAATTTTGTGAGAATATTTCTGAAAAATTAAACAACCATACCATTTCATTGTACAATATTTGTTTTTCTGACGAAGCCACATTTTACTTAAATGGAGAAGTAAACCGTCACAACTGCAGGTATTGGAGCGACAGCAACCCCCATTTATTCAGGGAAACCCATAGCCAGCATCCTTTAAAAGTAAACGTGTGGGCGGGAATTCTAGGCAATCACGTTGTTGGACCTTTTTTCATAAAAGGCGATTTAAATGGTGAAAGTTGTTTAAATTTACTTGAAAATGCCATCGATCCGCAGATTACTGAGATTCTAGAAAACGACCAGGATTTAGCTGAAGATCAGATATTTTTTCAACAAGATGGAGCACCTCCTCACTACGCTCGTCCGGTAAGAGATTTTCTCGATAATACTTTTCCCGATCACTGGATTGGAAGAAGAGGTCCCATCGAATGGCCGGCACGATCACCTGATTTGACGCCGTTGGACTTCTTTCTTTGGGGACACTTGAAAACAAAGATTTTTAAGGTGCAGCCAGAATCACTTGAGGATTTAAAACAGCGAATAGTAGCTGAATGCCGTCAGTTAACACCTGAAACATTTCAAAATGTTCGAGAGGAATTCGAGGCTCGTCTGTATCATTGCATGGAAGTAAATCGCGAACATTTCGAACAACTCATAAAATAATTTAGTCTTTGTAGAAAACATTTCTTAAACGCAAAAATTCCCCATTAATTTACATTTACTATTTTTATTTTCCTCTCGTCCGGAGTAATTATTATTAAAATCTTTTCACTAGCTTGCATCATCCCCTAAATTTAAAGCAGCCAACTCCTGCAGTTAATTTATTAATATTTTTTTTTTGGACAAGCTGCCATTTCTTCGGGAATGACAGCAGAGGCCTCAAACTTGGCAGTTGTAACCAGGGTCAGAAACCTTTCCAAATAAGGTATCACTCGACCCCCCTTTCCATTTAACATTTTGGGGGTGAATCTCACCCCCGCTCAGAGGGTGATGTTGCGAAATTGAAAATAGGCGTAAAATGTTTCCCCCTCAAAAGCAAAACCGACGGGTCCGAGCGTTTTATTTTTTTTTTGTCTTGGCGACTTGTTATTTGGGGTGGATACTTTTAGTTGGGACACCCTGTATATTCTTTGCCATTTCAATACCAATATTAGTAAAATATTCATTGCAATGGTTGGCCATTTGAATTAAAAGGTGTGTTGTTATCATTATTAAGGGTAAGACACTCTTTTTGTTTTTTGTTACCTACATTAGTAGCATCTTTTATAATTTTGTATATATTTTTATGGTTTTTTTCAGTTTGTGTCCTATAGTAATTACTTTTTTGTATTTTTAATAATTTATTCAAATGATTTCTATAATGCTTATATTCAATTTCCAATGCTGGTGAGAATTTTCTTAAGAGATTTTTCTTTAATTTGTCTCGATGTTTTATTGAGTTTATTAATCCTTCTGTTTTCCAATGTTTAATTTTTTTATTAGGTCTATTTTTTGATTTACATATAGTTATGGTTTCTTTTTTTATTTTTGTAAATATATTAATAAACATGTCCGTGGCCTCATCTGAGTCATCAGAGTTTAAGACTTCTTCCCAGTTCTGGGTTGCAATTTTCTTTTTAAGCAGCCTTTCATTAAACACACTATAGGTGTTTTGGGATGGTTTTATTATTTTATCTGTTTGTATTTTATTGTTATGTATGGATAACATTATTGGTAGGTGATCAGTGGTACCACTTTGCAATCTAAATTATTTAAAAATTAGATTTTGACTTCTTAGTTTTTGCCTTATGAATATGTGGTCTATGCATGAGGACGTATTGTTAGTTATTCTAGTGGGAGAGTTAATATAGGAAAGAAAACCCTTTTGCCCCATTATAGACAAATATTCATTAACTATGTTACTTTCTCTATCAGCAATGTTTATGTTAATATCCCCTGCGTAAATTTCAATAGAGTGACAGATATTTTGTTCAAAATAGGTTTGGAGATCCTCAATAAACAGATGTTCTATAATAGGTGGGGGTTTGTATACAATATAGCAAGCAGGGTTACTTTAAATGAAAGAGGTATACATTTTTAAAACGATATTCTGTTTTATTTAAAATTAAGTAAAAAAATGCAGTTATGCAAAGCATTTACAAACAAAAAATTAATATATACTTGCGACATGTCATTATTAAAAATAAAATTGAAAAGGATTATAGAATAAATAGAAAATAAGTATTTTAAATTTTTCGTCTCAGTTCCGATATTTCCAGTTCCATGGATGCTGCTAGCTTTTCTAGTTTTTTCTTTTTATTTGCTAAATGATAAAGTTCACTTTCGGCTCTTTTTTTCGAAATCAATTTCTTTTTCTTTCCCTTTTCGGCGATTTTGGTCGTCAAAGGCCTATTGATAAGTTTTGTAAGCATTTTTAACACATACCCTCATTTTGTCGGAAATATTAACACTTAATGCACCACCTATTTGATAGGTTGCATCATATACTTATCTTTGGCAGATACCTAATGCAGTGGCGGCTATTCTGCTGAAGTAGGTGAAGTGCTACTTCACCAGGAAAAATAAACAAGCAAACATATAACTATATTTATTATATATCTCTTAAAATTTAAGTTTTTACATTCATTTATTCACCTAATTGGCAAAAAATAAACTGTACATCTCGAATAAATATTTTACTTGACTGTTAGTGGCATATCTTTTTAAAACTTTCAATCAAACTTTATTAAAACAACTATCATTGTGGCGCAAACCGCTTCGACTTTGCTGGAGGTGCTATGTTTAGTTTACGATTTTCCTACTACGTTGCCATGACAACGCGTACGTGATGACGTCGACCGCATGGAAGATTAATGTTAACCATCGCCATACAACGCTGTCGGTGAATTGCTAACGCAGTACACTACACCCACGTGTCGTTCAGTTTGGGGTGGTAAAAAAATAAATGAACTTTTTTTTTAATACCATGTTTGATAAAGCAAATTCTATTACAGAAATAAATCGTTACAAACGTGAGCTTGTTAGTTCCTAGTTCCAGAGTTTTGGAAAGCATTTTATTCTTCTGAGGATCTTGATGAGTCCTCAGAAATTTTAATTAATAACATAAAATCACCCATTCTTAAATTCACTAAAACCGTTAAAATTCAGATGCAACATAAACCAAGAAATAGCTGGATGACAAAAGATCTACTAAAATCGGTTGCAACAAAGAACAAAATGTACACGCAGTGTCTGCAAAATCCTGAAAATCAGGGATTACTAAACAAATATAAAAACCATAAAAATAAACTAACAGCATTAATAAAAAAAGTCAAAAAAGAGTATTTTGAAAAGCAAGTAGAACGAAATTCAGACTCATCAGAGAAATTATGGACGATGGTTAATAAAATTGTGGGAAACAACAAAAAACAACAAAAAGTAAAAATAGATCAAATAGAAATTAATAATAGTACTTGTTCAAACTTGGAAGATATTGCAGATGCTTTTAATACCCATTATTCGAAACTCGGAGAAAATTATGCAAAAAAAATAGCTCCGCCAAAAAATATACCTCCTGAGCGAAACCCTAATGTAAATTCTCTGTTTTTAAAATCCACCACCCCTGAAGAAATAAACAAGCTAATACAGCAATTGAAAGTAAAAAAATCACCAGGATACAATGAAATTAAGTCAGAAAATCTTAAGCAAATATCACATTTAATTTCTCCCCATATTTCCTACTTAATAAATGCATTGAAAAAGGATATTATCCACAAATACTAAAAACTGGTTTAATTAAACCTATGTATAAGGGTGGTGATAAACTTCAAATAATTAACTATAGACCCACAACACTAATTTCAACTGTATCAAAAGTATTCGAGATGGCACTAAAAAATAGAATGGTAAGCTTCTTAGAAAAAAATCTCAGGCTCTCAGAGTGCCAATTCGGCTTTCGATCTGGCAGATCGACGGAGGATGCAATAGTGTACCTAACAAAACAAATATACGAGGCCTTAGACAATAAAGAGGCTGCACTGTATCTTCGTCGATCTTGCAAAGGCATTTGAAACCGTCTGCCACTCTAAGCTAATAAGAAAGCTGAAACGTATTGGCATTAGGGGATTGTGCCTTGAGTTAATTAAAAGTTATTTAACAGACAACAGGCAGTAAAGATAAATGAAATTACAAGCACCATACAAACAGTTAGCTACGGAGTCCCCCAAGGCACGGTCCTCGGACCATTGCTATTCATTATCTACATGAATGATGTCTTTGACCTAGACATAACTAGCTGCATGGCAAGCTTTGCCGATGACACTTTTTTGTTTGTTAAAGCTAAATCATGGACTGAAGTGGTAGAAATGGCAAAATGGGATTTTTTTAAACTGAAAGAATGGTTTGATTATAATACACTTACACTCAATATCAATAAAACTTTTTTTATTCCATTTTCATCCTATAAATCAGGAACGCCAAATATTGCAAGTTTAAAAATTTCAGATTCTCTCACAATAATAGCTACAGAGTCAATTAAATATTTAGGAGTGATAATTGATAAACATTTAAGATGGAAATTCAACATCTAGGTTTTTAATAGCTAGATTTAAGTATCTCAAAAATTTTTTTAAGTTAAAAGATTTAAAGATACTCTATTACGCATTTTTTCAATCTTATTTAACCTATGGCCTGTGTGGATGGGGAGATGTAAATAATTATAACTTGACCAAATTAAATAGCCTTCAAAAATGGGCGATAAAAGTAATCTTTAAAAAAAGAATAAGATATCCAACAAAAAAATTATTCCAAGAATCAGGTCTCTTAAATTAAAGGCAACTATTTTGTCAAAAAATTGCAACAAGAATAATTCAAGGAAAAGAAAAAATACTAATACTACACGCTAATACAACATCCACACATGACAAGGAGTACAGTGAATAAAAAATGTAGAATACTCAAAGCAAATAAGGTTATTGAAACCAAAACTATAGCTTCACTATCTTCTAAACTGTATAATTTAATTCCTAGCCATATAAAAAAAAAATTCTAGAATAAAAGAATACAAAAAACTAATAAGGGAGTGGATATTTAAGTCTAGCGAGGAAATAGAAAAATTGTTTGTCTAAATGTAACACTTATGTTACCTTAGGTCCCTGAAATGTTTGATTGTAGCTCTATTGTCAAAACCCAAAAAAATTGTGTAGTTAACCCTAGATGTGACTTAATATAAAATTGTCTCTTAAATCCTAACTATGACTCTTCCAAATTCTGTCCAAGAAACCGAAATTGACTCTTTTCTCACAACAAGTGGGTAAAACCATTTCAAAAGTGAGCTGTTTATTTCATTTGTATTTTGTTGTACTTTACTGTATAGAAATAAACATATTTTTATTTTTATTTATTTATTTATTTTATTTCTGCGGAAATTATTTCTTTTTCGTACAAATACTTTAACATATTTTGGGCTCTTATATTTAAGACAACAACGTTTCATTAACTTCTTTATTTGATTTATCAAATATGTCTGACATTCCAAAAAAAAAACAAGTTTTTCCTTTTCAGGTACATTTAGGTCTTTTAATGCTTTTTTTTGCGGCAAAACCAACATCAGTCTTATTAGTTGATAAAAGAATATCTTTGTTATCAACATTTTATTTGAAAATTTGTTGAAGACCTTTATCCAAAACTTGTGTTTTTAAGATTTTTTTTGATTAATTCGTTTAGTATTTGTAACAGATCATCATACAAAAAAGGAACCATAGCTTTATCGCTCTGATTTAAAAATATATAGTTCTAAAATGATGGAAATGTGTGAAAAAATTGTAAGTCTTGCTCTTAAAAATGTATCTTTTAAAGTCTTTTTTGTCTTAGTAAGTGAAACATGTATCTTTTGTCCACAAAATTTTGGTCCAAAGCCCTCTCACAGACTTGAACATTTTCTACCCATCTAAATTTATAAAATTGAACCTTTTAAAACATAATATGCTGCCACTAGAAAGTCACACTACTTAAGCCGATTTTCTAGTCGTCTGAGTTACTGTTTTGTGAATGGCGCCAGCGGGCAAGTCTGAATATACGAGGGATGTTGAATAAATTTCTTATGTAAGAGCAGCAAAATAATTTTAAGTAATACAAGGGCTGTTAAATAAGTTATAGTTATAAAATTTATATGTTCAATATAATTATAGTTATATAAACGCGACGAAATAATTTTAAGTAAATACAATCAAACAACACTAATTAATTTTATTATTTTTCCAGCTTTAGTATAAAATTCCCTGACTCTATTATTTTTTTGTAAATTCCCCGACTTTTCCTTGAATTTTAGTTGGATTTCTGAATTAACTGACTTTTCCAGGTCGCTAAGAAACCTGTTGTAACTTGAGTACCAAAATTGAAATATCCACTCTGTAAAAAGCTTTCTCCAAATCCATATAAATTACATCAACTTGATAATCTTTTTTCAGATATAATTGCACTGACGCACTTATCGCGTTTTGCATCAGCCGAAAGGAAATTTTATAAACAGTAAATCTGCATTTCTGTTTTTGTCGACTTATTACATTGTTTTCATATACAGGGTGATTCATGTCTAAATGTCAATACTTCAGGTACATATTCAGGACCAAAAAATAAACATAAAAGTCTATATAAATAAGTGTCCGCAAGGCCTTAGTTCTCGAGATACAGGGTGTTAAAGTTTTTATTTAATTTTCCTATTTTTTAAATAAAATCTATGATAATGTAAATAATGAAGTGAAAATTGATATACGGGGGTTTTTTGGTATGACAAATTCGAATCTAATATTAGTATTGCTCTTACTTGTAGGGGGCGCCACCTACATGTCTTTCTACTTCTTCGAACAATCACAACTTTTTGGTACAGTCTTTTATTACATTTTTGAGCAAAACAAATTATTTCCTTGCCATTTCTACGTCAAAAAGGTATACCTGATAAAAGTGGATACGAGCAATCGTTTTCGAGATATTTGGATTTAAAACAGTTTCGGCGCATGTGATTTTTTTTATCAAATTCACATAAAGTATGCATGTATTGTAAAAAAATAGAAGTGTGCCTTGCCTGACCGAACAACTGTGGGTTGGTGTTCTCATCGTTTTTCCTGTTACTTAGCAATAGTAATGTCAGTTAATAATAAGATCAAATTTTGTCACTGTCAATTTCTGTTCATAACTCTTATTATCTGACAATAATCATTTAAGAAACTTTAGATCTAAATACGTCATTATGCCTGTGATATTCTCGCATCGTGAAAATGCATATATGATATTCGTCTATGGCTTCTGCAATGGCGTCGTTTTCCAGATAGAAGGGTGCCAGATAGAAGAGTTTTTCAACAAGTTTTCACTACTGCTGGAGAATCTGGGATGTTTCCAAGTGCGAAAATTGTATCTGAAAGGGAATCGGGACCCAACGTTAAAGTAGAAGAGGCAATACTCTATGCCGTCGAAAATGATCCAAGCATAAGCACTAGGCGGATTGCAGATACTTATCAAATTACAAAATCTTCACATTAATTGTTTATACCCATTTCATTTACAACGGGTTCAACATTTGCAGGAGAGTGATTTTGAGTTGAGAATGCAATTCTGTAACTGGATTTATGAAGATCGAAGGTTGTATAGGTATGTTTTGTTCACTGATCAAGGATAGTTCACGCGTGATGGTATAAATAATCTTCACAATCAACACCGGTGGTCCTATGAAAATCCTCACGCTACAGTAGAACATAATTTCCAACATAAATTTAGCATTAATGTGTGGTGTGGAATGTTAAATGGTCATTTAATTGGTCCATTTATAATCGATGGTAGTCTTACAGGAGAAAAATATTTAAACTTTCTTGAAAATCACTTGCTAAAATGTATTAGAAGATGTTCCCCTTAATGTAAGACAAAACATGTATTTGCAGCATGATGGAGCCCCTGCACACTATAGTTTACTTGTAAGAGATTTTTTAAACCAAAACTTTCCAAACCGATGGATTGGTCGGGGAGGTCCGCTTAATTGGCCACCTAGATCGCCAGATCTTAATCCTTTGGATTATTGTCTTTGGGGATGGTTCAAATCACTGGTATATTCCACTAAAGTAAATACAAGAGAAGCATTATTGGATCGGATAACAAACGCAGCACAAACACTAAGAAATGCGCCCGAATGTATCCACAGAGCAACCCGAGCTATACACCATAGAGCTGACCTGTGCTTAGAAGCAAATGGTGGAATTTTTGAAAATTATAAAACGTAACCTAGATTTTATTAAAAACAACTTAATAATAACAATTTTAATAAAAATTAAATACCTTTTGTTTAGTTTATGTCTGAGGCACTGAATACACACCTCAAAAAAATGTGTTAGTCTTTCATTTCAAAGCTTTTGTGAAAAGATGCGTTTAAATTTGGACAAAATAACAAACTTTTAAAATTTTGCGATAAAAAATTGTTTTAAATCCAAATATCTCGAAAACGGTTGCTCGTATCCACTTTTAACAGGTATACCTTTTGACGTAAAAATGGCAAGGGAATAATTTGTTTTACTCAAAAATGTAATACAAGACTGTACCAAAAAGTTGTGATTCTTCGAAGGAGTAGAAAGACATGTAGGTGGCGCCCCCTACAAGTAAGAGCAATACTAATATTAGATTCGAATTGGTCATACCAAAAAACCCCCGTATATCAATTTTCACTCCATTATTTACATTATCATAGATTTTATTTAAAAAATAGGAAAATTAAATAAAAACTTTAACACCCTGTATCTCGAGAACTAAGGCCTTGCGGACACTTATTTATATAGACTTTTATGTTAATTTTTTGGTTCTGAATATGTACCTGAAGTATTGACATTTCCTCATGAATCACCCTGTATATATATATATATATATATATATATATATATATATATATATATATATATATATATATATATATATATATATATATATATATATATATATATATATATATATATATACACGGATGGAAAAATACAATGTGTTTTCATTCCGGGTATACATGTTCACTACTTTTTGAAAAGAACAGTTTTTGACGTTTCGCCAAAATCACATTTGGCAACTTTCTTTCTCGCGTCCGACTAGAAACTGAAGTGTTGGTGACTGCGACGCTTCCTTTTATACCCCCACTCGGGGCCGAAGGTTATATCTGCGCAGGCGTTGGTCGTTATTTATGTTTTCCGGATGGTGCTGTTGTTGTTGCGCTAATTGCGCTTGAGTTTTTGTGATTTTAGATTTGTCGATTATTGTCTTCCATACTGTTGGTAGTTTTAATGATTCGTCCCTTTTTTTTAAATCACCTTGCTTTTCAATTTCTATGACTTCTCGGATTATTCTGGTCTTATAATGTTCTATATTGGCAATCTCCCTACACCCATCGAAATTTATTTTATGGCCGGTTTCCTGATGATGTAGGAATAAAGCTGAGGTTGTTTGTTTATTTCTGATGCTGAGTTTATGCTCTTCCACTCTTGCTGATATTCGCCTGTTAGTTTGCCCTACGTACAACTTTTCACAGTCCTGGCACGGAATACTGTACACTCCGTGGTTTTCCAGTTTGATTTTATCATTTAGTAGTTTACCTATATTGTTTGTGGTTTGTGTATTGTTTGTATGTTGTGTTTTCAGAATTCTTCCGATTCTGTCTGTTGTGCCTTTTAAATATGGTAAGACTACTCGTTGCTTTCCCGGTTCATATTTTTTGTTGTTCGTTGTTCGGGAAATATAGCTTTCTCTATGGTGCGATTTGTGTAGCCATTTTTACTAGATATTGCCTTAAGTTCGTTTTGTCTCGTCTGTGTTTCAGTTAGTCGCACGGATCTAGATATTAGAATTTGCCACAGCTTGAATTTGGAAAATGGAGTGTACAGTATTTCGTGCCAGGACTGTGAAAAGTTGTACGTATTTAATATCCTGCTAAACTCACATCAGAAATAATATATATATATATATATATATATATATATATATATATATATATATATATATATATATATATATATATATATATATATATATATATATATATATATATATATATATATATATATATTTTTTGCAAATTTTTTTTTAACGTGAAGACAGAAAAATAGTAGTTTATAATTTCAGCCTACATTTAGGATTATTTTGGTTTTTGATTCGTTACTTGATTTACTTTTTTCTGAATAAGCAAGGTTTTAGAATTACAAACTACTACGATTTAGTTTTCGAATGTCATGACATTGATGTTTGTTTGAAGCCCGATTTACTGCTCAACTCATTTTTATTTTGTGTTAATACTTAAAAAATGACCTATTTGATTGCCGAAAGGTTCAGAATAGTCGAGCTTTAACTCACAAGTAATAATATCACAAGAACATGAGAACAATATAGGGAAAATGTTCAGAATGGATAGAGAATACCATCTGTATCTTACTATAATTCATACCAAGAAGTTATTGCAAGAAACAGCATCTCTATTTATACTTGCTTTACCTTGTTGAAGGTTTTGCACCACTGGTCGCATAACTACTCCCACCCGTAAAGGGATCAACATTCATACCAGCTTGGTGGGTGTTGCCTTGGTAACTGGGCGTGTATCTACTCCCTCCTGTGAATGGATCTTGATACGCGTTATTCGTGTTAGGAACGAATTGTTCTTTGCTGTTTTTAAGAATAAAATCCACTACCTACAAAAATAGAAGAAGCATTATTGTAATTCTATTTTAATATTAAACAAACAAACAACAAACAAAAGTATACAATATTATGGACAAAGCAAAATATACCTAAAATAAGACATATCAAAACATTAATCGAAAAGAATTTCGATAGGTCAATGCTTTTTAAAAATGTAAATTATCAATTTACCAAATCGTAAAACACACGTTAGAATATAACATAAAATTGCCGCAAAACAGTTAATGAATTCTAATAACCTTATAAAAGTAAAAAGCACACATGTACGAGGTGAATAATTTCGATGACATTGAAATCAAAATTGCAACTATGCGACCTTAAACTCTATGTTATTATAGTTATACAAATAATTGTGATGTTAAACAGAAGGTATAATGAACTAGTGTAGAATGTAGTATACAAAAAAGAATTAAATTTTGTTTTTAATCCAATACCTAACAAAAATAATTAAGTTTTAAGTGAATGTTCGACAGTTCTTTTCTCTATATGATGATTTTCAAAATTCTATGCTACGAGTTAGGACATGACTCACAAAAGATTTAAGTAAACAAGCGAATTTAGTGACAATTTAAAGAGACTTACTCGCTGTAAAAATCATTAACGCTGTAAAATGGTCTCTCAATGAGGTATGCTTTCGTGTTTTTTCGAAATTGTGCAAGCATAGGAATAGATTTTAAATGTACTGGCAGATTGTTGTAAAGTTTTATGGCGTTGTAAATAATAGATTTTTTTATTAATTCTGAGGAAGGAATGGGAAGATATATATCATGCCTAGAGTTTCTGGTAGGGTATACATGTTGTGGCCTTTCTGGGAGGGTGTTTATATGTTTTCTCAGCACACATACCGTTTCCAAAATAAATAATGCAGGAAGGGTTAATATTTCATGTTTTTTGAAATAGTATTGGCAGTGAGCTCTATTATTTAGACCAAACAAATAACGAATGGCTCTCTTTTGAAGCATAAAAATACTACGAAATTGCTCGGTGGTACAGCAGCCCCAAAAGGGAAGGCCATAGCGGAGGTGGGATTCAAATAAAGAGAAATAAGTAAGTCTGGCAGAAGGAACGTCACGTTCTTTTGAAACTGATCGAATGGCGAAGCAGGCGGTAGAAAGTGTTTTAGTTAAGGTGTCAATATGATTAGACCATTTTAGGTTGTAATTTATATTTAAACCCAGGAATTTAACCGACTCTACGTATTCAATATTGCTGTTATGTACCTGAAGTGGTTGTAAAGTTCCCTTATAAGATAACGCCGCCGTTTTATCGACATTAAAACAAAGCATATTGGAATCAGACCAAGCCTTAATTATAACCAAGTCTTTGGAGATACTAGAGTGTAAAGATGTATCAAAATCACTCCAAGTTATGCTTGTGTCGACAGAAAAAAGGGAAATTCTTCCATTAATTTTAAGGTTCGTGATATCATTAATGTATAACAAAAAAAGAATAGGTCCCAACACTGAACCTTGTGGGACTCCACTTGTAATCAACTTACAATCAGAATCGGAACCATTAGCCCTTACAAGTTGTTGCCTTTTCCCAAGATAAGGTTTGAACCAATTTAAAGAAGTACCACGAATTCCATAAAAATTGAGTTTGTTTATCAGAATTTCATGACTAACACAATCAAAGGCTTTCGCATAGTCACAAAAAACTGAGGCAGTTGGGTGGTTGTTATTGAGAGATAAGTAGACGCCTCTAAGCAACGTGAACATGGCGTCGCTGGTGCACTTGTTGGGTATTTCAGGAGAAATGGCATAAGACGATTCTTCAGTAGCCTTTCGATGATTTTTGAAAGCACTGGTAGTAGTGCAATTGGGCGATAATTGCAAGAGTTAGTTTTTTCGCCGCCTTTATGAAGTGGAATAATTATAGCTGTTTTAAGTCAATCAGGGAATACACCTTTTATAAAGGACTCATTTATTAATGTTGTAAGGGCCTCTATGACTGGGAGTGGCAAGTTCAGGAATATTCTAATTGATAGGCCATCAGTGCTACACGAAGATTTACTTTTGATATTATTTATTACCTTCAATAGTTCAGTGTTGCTAACGGGACTTAAGAAACAGCTATCAGCTAAATTTTTTGAAGGAGGGAGAAACGAAAGAGGGTCCAAACTTGGCGAGATACTAGAGGTAACATTTTTGCTTACATTAATAAAATAATCATTTAGATCATTAGCCCCTGGCAAGATCTGAGTCACAGGGTTTGATTTGTTTCTGAGGTTATTGATGATGGACCAGGTTTCTTTTGAAACGTTATTTGAGCTTGTTAGACGTTTTCGGTAGTGTAATTTTTTTGCTGACTTAATAAGAGTAGTGTAGATCCTCCTATAGTTAGAGATATAGTCGAAAACAAGAAAGGAGTCGGTGAATTTTTTTATATATGAGAGCGAGCGCATATTTTTAGCAGAAATTCGTATTCCTTTCGTGGTCCACGGTTTATGCCGCTTAGGTTTGATATTCTTAAGCGGGAAGGCCTTGTTAAAAGCACTTAAAGTTTTATTTAAAAAAGTTCTGAAGTTTGTGTTGACATTATAAGATTCAAAATTCCAATCGGTGTTAAAGCAAATATTATGAAATACTGAGAAATTTGCGGCCGAGAATTAGTATGTTGATCTTCTAGCAATTTATCAGCACTATCGTCAGCAATACAATTTTAAAAAAACTTGTTGAATTGGATGCAAATAATTTTATACCAAAACAGTTTAAAGAAAATCCTGATTTTTTTTTTAGGTTTCTAAGATGGCTGCTAGGGGGCGTAATCGCAATCTTGAATTTAAGAAATTTGTTTTTGTCAGAATTCTGCTCTATTAAGATAAAAAAATATATGCTTTTTAAAGCTGAGATAAATTCGACTCTTCTGTTAAATACTATTTGCCCAATACCTAAAAATAACATGGTGGGGGGTGTTCAAACATTTTTGTAAATAAACATTTGCAACTTAAAAATGGCTTAACAATATTACATTTTCAGGCATCCTTCAATCAATCACATAACTTATCGCGAATGTGAAAACTGTTTCTTATATAACTTTTCTCTCTCCTCCTTTGGAATTAGTATACAGGGTCAGGTCAAAAAGTTATCGGATCCTACTTTATTTTTTTAAATAGAATACCCTGTATATTTATAAACTATAAAATTTGACTTTTCTTTACCTTTTCAAAAATATATAATAGTATGCACTTTTCCTCAGAAACACGCAAATAAATGACAATTTTTTAAAATTAAATGCATAATTTAATAGTAGGCTATGGCAATAGTTTATAACAACAAACAAAAATAAATGTCAAATATTTGCCTATATCATCGATTTTTGGATCGAGTTTTGGTTTATAAAGCAGTTTCTAAACGTTCTTTTGATATATTTATTTAATTGATATTATCAATTTCTTCGAATAATGGCAGCATATGAAAATTATGAAAAATATGATATGTTTAATACAGAGTAATGAAAATTGTGAAGAAGCCTCCGAATTATATTTCCAAAGGTAAGTAAGCTATTATGGCTATGAAAATCTGTATTACCATTATAAGTTTTTGCTTCCTAGATATCCAGAAAGAAGGCAAGCGTTTTTGAGAGATTAAGATCAAGATTGGTGCAATTCGGTTTTCGGGCATCTAGGAGTACTTGCGATGCAATATTTTCATTTCTGGAGAGCTTGTACTTAAGGCTCAATGATAGGGAGGCAGCTGCGGCCGTCTTCTGCGACTTGTCCAAGGCCTTCGATTGTGTTGACCATCATATTCTTCTACAAAAACTGGAATATTATGGGTTCAGAGGCAGGTCGCGGGAGTGCTTCACTTCTTACCTGGAGAGCCGAGTGCAGCAGGTCTCCATGATAGGTGTCGGGTCTAAGCAACGGGCGTTGGGGTCTGGAGTTCCACAGGGTTCGGTTTTGGGACTCATACTATTTTTATTGTATACCAATGATTTCGCCGACCATAGCAATTGCTATGCAATTAGAATTATTGAATTGAACAGCTATAGCGTCAGGAATTCCTATTTTGCCCTGACTGAGTCACATTTGCGATACGGGATTTGCTTTTGGGGAACCTGTTCGAGATATCTGTTTCAAATTATCTTTGTCTTGCAGAAGAGAGCTATAAGGTATATGTTCAAAGCGAAAATTCGGGACTCCTGTAAACCATTTTTCTTAAGGCATAAAATTCTGTCATTGCCATCCTTATTTGTTTTAGAGTCTAATTTTTAAAAAGTATAGGAACTTGTTGACATCCACTCATGACTATCATGTGCGTAACCCGAATTTGGTGCCTCTTCCAATCCCCTTAATGTCTCTAATCAAATATTCTGTAATATATAGTAGTAAAAAACTGTTTAATCATTTGCCACAAGCGATTAGAGTTATTTCTTGTTTAAAAAAAATCAAGAGAGAGGTCAAGAAGTTGCTTGTTGAGAGAGTGTAGTATGATGTCGAGGAGTTCATAAATGACACTTTTATG
Organism: Kuschelorhynchus macadamiae; assembly: GCA_030620095.1. Lineage (NCBI taxonomy): Eukaryota > Metazoa > Arthropoda > Insecta > Coleoptera > Curculionidae > Kuschelorhynchus > Kuschelorhynchus macadamiae. The sequence continues at coordinate 1,774,699 of JAUTXW010000312.1, forward strand.
GTTACCTAATTTTAAGCTTTATTTACTTGTACAGTTTTACCTATTATATTGCCTATTTTCAGTTTAAGTTAGATTAATGTTTTAAATCTGATTATTATTTTAATTATATTTAAATTATTGTTAACTCTCTAGCTTTGGACAATAAAGCATTTTGAGTTGAGAGTTGAGTTGATATTTGCTCATTTAGAAGCAAGTTAAGCATGGATTATGTGTTAACACGCGTCCTAAAACATACAACAAAGAGAACAGGGAAAGAAAAGAAATAGATGTTTTGGGATATAGAGAAGCAACACCTTCGTCCTCACGTAGAAAAATTGAGACGGAAATTGTTGTGCCAAAAACTGACGGTCAGAGGATCTTGAAGGAATAAAAGTATAATTCATACAAATTTAATATAGTGCAACATTTGCATCCTAGTGATGCCGAGCGCCGGGTACTGTTTTGCCAGTGGTATTAGCAACAAATCGATGCTAACAATTTATTTGGCAAACTTGTTATCTGATCACACGAATGCTTTTTTTCAAGTGCGGGAATTTTTAATCGTCACAATACCAGCAACTGGCATATTGAAAATCAACATTTAATGTTTGAAAGGGCAAGGACGCTTTGGAGTTGGGGTGTCATGTTTTATTTTTATTTATTTATTTATTTATTTAATACTTATACTTACAGAGTTATTAACTCCAAATAGTACAAACTTATACATAATTAAACGTTAATACTAAGTACTACATAAGTTGCAAATACAGATCTTTAATATCTACCTAAAAAATTAAGTAAATGTACACAATTTAAAGCGGAAAAGGTCTAGATTTACAAAATGGTCATTATAATTTTTGTATAACAGACATCTCCCTTTTTTTAAAACAGACAGAACACTATTCACAAACAAATTAAACAATATTGGACCCAAGTGTGAGCCCTGCGGAACTCCCGAAGAAACCGTTATTTCGTGCGACACTACACTTTCCAACTTGACACACTGCCGACGATCCGTCAAGTAGGACTCGATCCAGTTGATGTAGGATGATTTGATTCCTAGCGCTGAGTGCTTCCCGACAAGTAACCCATGATCGACTCTGTCGAATGCCTTTGACAGGTCAGCCATTTTCCACACTACTCCATACATAGTCTTGAAACACTGCCAGGTTGGTAGTCGTTGATCTGCCTTTAAAAAAACCATGCTGTTCTGGTGATATATGATGTTTAAAGTTATCAGAGAGCTCATCAGTAACTATTGATTCGAAGACCTTAGACACGACAGGCTGTAAGGAAACACCCCTGTAATTTTTCACATCCCTTTTGGATCCAGATTTAAAAATGGGAACTATCCAAGAGAACTCTAATGGAACCAGTTTGTTTGTTTGTGGTCCGCCTCTTCAGATGAATCGTCCAGTACTTAACAAGATTATTCAACAGGACGACTTTCATTTGCAATGTCTCTTTAAAAATTATCAACATATCCATTACATTCCGTCCAGAGTCACAACCGAGAGAGGTATAACGAATTTCAGTGAAAAAGCTGAGCTTGCGCAGATGATTTTTTCAAACTTTGTTGGGTCTATGAAACACGTTTGTACGTCTAATTCTGATCACGACAACCCCAGTGCTCGTTCTCAGACTATGAATAATGCTCCAACTTCTCTGCAGCAGGAACTATATGAAGGTTCGAATTTTTCGCTATCAACGAACAAAATGTAACTCAGACATATGATACAGTCAGTGGTATTGGGGTTTCCTCAGCGAGTAGTCTGAGCATGTTTTATCGAAATGTCAGGGGACTACGCACAAAGACTGACGAGATTTCTCTAAGCATTTTGTCTTGCGACTATGAAGTAATTTCTCTTATCGAGACGTGGCTTAATGGAGATATTAGTAGCTACGAAATGTTTAAACATAAATATATGGTTTTCCGTAAAGATAGGAGTTATGAAGAACTGGGATGCCAGCGCGGCGGAGGCGTGTTGATTGCAGTTTCTTGTTGTTTTCAGGCATCCTTGATTATTACTCCTATTCATCTAGAGTTTGACGATGTTTGGGTTCAGGTGAAGGCTGGCGACACAAAATTAGTCCTAGGATGTGTATATTTCCCACCCAATTCTAGCCTGGAGTATTATCAGTCATTCTGCAATACCTGCGAGTCGCTGAGAAATAGTTTTGACAGTCATACATTTTTAATTTCTGGGGATTTTAACCTTTCTTCAGTGGAGTGGATTTATGAAGACGATACCCTTGTTCCAAGGTCTTTAACATCGTTGGCCTCTGAAACTCTTATTGTGTCAATGAACTTTCTAGAATTGCAACAAATTAATTCTTTATGCAATCACATGGGTAGAACTTTAGACTTGATTTTTGCTGATGACTTTGTTAATGTTCGCATTTCATCTCCTGATTTACCCCTAGTAAATATTGACCCTTACCATCCTGCGATTGAATTGATGTATAAAATTGAATATGTTCCTCCAATAAAAAGTTACAATCAAGTGAGTGTATATCAGTTTCTTCAGGCAAATTTCCATGAACTCAATCTTTTTTATAAGCAATCGGATTGGTCTTTCTTATCATCTCCTGACATCAACGGGATCGTTGAAACCTTCTATGAGGTTTTGCTTCGGGGAATCGATATTCATGTTCCCAAGAAAACCATGGTTGACTGCAAGTACCCAAAATGGTTTGACCTCCCATTGAGAAGGCTTATTGGACAAAAGAATCGCCTATATAAGAGGTATAAAAGGACTGAACAACAAGCTGACTATCTGGCCTATTCGGACATACGACGTGAAGTAAAGTTTCGAACTGACATGTGCTATCTTACATATGTCACGCAAACTGAATTACTTATTCTGGAAAATATGAAGCACTTTTGGTCATTTGTTCGTAACTTAAGAAGAGACTCTGGTATGCCTAGTGTTATGAATTATGACGGTGAAGAAATTATGGGTTCAAATCACATCGCTAAAGGCAGCCCATTTTCAGTCCTGCTATTCACACCATGAAATTTTAGATTTTAGTCAGATCAGTCCCGTAAGTTCTTCAGGGAAACTACTAGCAACATATTATTTTACAGAGGCAGAAATCTGCACTAAAATAGATGGCCTTGATGTTTGTAAGAGGGCTGGTCCTGACGGAATTCCCACTATCTTTTTGAAAAGGTGCTGTCAGTCGTTGTCTCAACCGCTATGTGTAATTTTTCAAAGATCTTTTAATCTAGGTTCATTTCCTGATATTTGGAAATTTTCTACACTGATGCCGATCTTTAAATCCGGTGATAAAAGCGATATAAAGAACTACAGAGGTATCTCTTTGCTTTCGCATATCCCAAAGCTGTTTGAGACACTGATCATTTATTTGAGTCTTTGAAACACTACATTACGAGTATGCAACATGGTTTTTATCGCGGTCGCTCAACTACTACAAATCTTGCGATGTTCCAAAATTACTTAATTACATCTGTCGAAGCTGGCCAACAGATTGATGCTGTTTACACGGACATATCCAAGGCTTTTGATAGTGTTTGTCATCAGCTTTTATTATTAAAATTGCAGCAAATTGGTCTTTCTGGAAGTTATTTTGAGTGGATCAGATCTTATTTGTTTAATCGTCGACAACAGGTCAACATTTGTGGTTCAGTTTCTAGGGAGGTTATTGTGACATCGGGTGTCCCACAGGGTTCACATATTGGTCCAGTGCTCTTTCTACTTTTTATAAATGACATAGTATCTTGCTTTAGAGCGTCCAAATGTCTTTTGTATGCAGACGATTTAAAATTTTTTGCTCCCGTTTACACTGACTCAAATGCACTGCAATCTGACATTGGAAAACTCGTCAACTGGTGCGGCACTAATTATCTCCATCTTAACATATCCAAGTGTAAAGTGCTCCGTTTTCATAAACGCATTAATCCTGTTTTCTCCTCCTACTTCATAAATGATGTAACACTAGAGGTTGTTAGTTCTTACACTGACCTAGGTGTTATTTTTGATGACAAACTAACATTTAATCTGCATATTGACAGCATTGTACTCAAGGGTTTTAGATTGTTGGGCTTTATAAAAAGGAATACAAGGCATGTGACGGACACCAAAGCAATTGTGGTACGGAGTGTTTTGGAGTATTGTTCAACAATATGGAGTCCATCATACCAGTGCCATAACGATAGAGTTGAAAAAGTACAAAATAGATTTGCGAAATACCTCTTATATAAATTTAATTTTCCATATCAGGATCTATCGTATAACACTAGAGCTCTTCTATGCGGCCTTTAAACCCTTGAGTTTCGGAGACGTAAGGCACTTCTTGTCTTTCTACACAAGCTAATAAATGGAGACACTGATTGTGAAATATTGTTGGGGTCGGTCTCATTTTTGGTACCTATTAGGAGAACAAGACAACCTCAGCTATTCTTTGAAAGATACCACCGTACAAATTATGGGTCTGGCGCATTTGTTGACCGAGTAGTGTGTAATTACAATCGTCATTTCGCAGAATATGACATCTTTAGACTTAGCACTTTGCAGCTAAAAAGGCAGCTAAATGGATTGCTTTTGTGAGGTTTTTTACACTTCGTATTCATATGGATTTATGTATTCCTTTGTAATTTTTTTTGTCTGTAAATGTGTATTTGTGTATCAATTTTTTTTCTCTATTTTAAATGTTTGATGTAGTTACTGTTTTTATTGGGTCTCTCGATTTTGACTTTTTTATTTTGACCTTGTTTACGAATCCGTACCATTTAGAATGTTTAGCATTCTGTAGTGTACGTTTCAGAAGGACCACTTGTCCGATGCGTGCATCGGCTACGTCCTTCCTAAAGAAAGAAAAAAAAAAGAACTTCCACACCGATGGAAAGTGGCCGTTGTTAAAGGACGCTTGATAAATCATGCTAAGAGGGCCAGCCAATGACTCGCAGCACTTTCTCAGAAGTTCGGCCGGAATCCCATCGGAGCCAAGACTCTTACCCACCTCAGCTTTCGTAGGACCTCTGTAGGCGTAAAAGAGTGATTTATGAGACACACTGGGACAGCTGCGTTGGTTCATCTATCCGAACTGATGAGTCCTTGTAACAAGTTCGGAAGTGATCTGCAAAGGCGTCTGCTATTTCTTTAGGTGACTGCCTGATCCTTGCATTATATTCCATAGTTTTGGGAATACCGTGATCTCTCCTCAAAGAATTTATATATTACCAGAAATACTTATGTTTGTTGTAACCATTAACTCTGTGTTGGAAACATACATGAGGTAATCGAATTCGATCAAGTATTTAGATTCCCTTCGCAGACTAGAATATTTTACATAATCTTGGGTAATATGGGTAGCTAAAGAAAACTTGATTTCAAATGGAATATGATGTTGTATAATATGACTCAATGGTGCATGAGCCACCTCCAATGAAAACTCGGAGAAGTCATCGCTGAAAGTTAGATCGAGATACTTGTCAAACTCGTTAGGCAAATGATTTTGTTGCTGTAACTCATTGAGGAACATTCTGGTTATAAGAATTTCTGCTTTTTCTGAAGATAAATTGGTAGGCACCAAAAAGTCGTCTTCTCTAAGCCACTTAACCATTGGCAAATTAAAGTCTCCTGTAATTATTAGTTTAGCTTTTTTGTATCTGTTTCTAATAGCTTCCGTTGTTTCTACAAAATGCTTGTATGATGCTACCGATGAATTGGGAGGAAAGTACACACATCCAGTAATAATGGTTGATACACCTATGCGAGTCGATACCCACACATCATCAAACAAGGAATTATCAGAACCCTGTAATTTGGTAGATCTATAACAGGATTTGAGAGCAATTAAGACACCTCTGCCTCTTGCACAATTTAAAACATCATAATTTCTATCTGATCTATATACACAGTACCTAGAATCAAATATTTCTCCACTGCAAGTATCCTCAGTAAGCCATGTTTCAGTCAGTGATATCCAGTTGTAATCAGCTGATTTTGTTGCAGCATATATCTCAGAAATTTTTGTACGCATTCCTCCTACGTTCTGATAGTACGACGTAAAAGCAAGCAACTGATGATCTATTAAGTGTAAGTTCTCGTGTTCTGCCGATTCCAAAAAGAATGTTTTGACTGCGATTCTTGAAATATATAACTATGTAATATAAAAGTTATACATTCTCTTTTTGTGACAAAGTCTATAGAACCGTCGTGAGTATTAACTAGCATTGGAACAAAAGCAACACTCTTCTCATGTAACATACATCTCATAAAATCATTTTGAGTGTGTAGAATTTTGTTGAGAACTGGCCTATTCATATGATAGCTGGTTCCAATCATAATTAAGTTAGTATGTGATGTGAAAGATATTAATTGATCCAAGTCATTTTCCGTTATAGATATACCTTTTACGGCATTGTAATCAGACACAAACACTATGACGTAATCAGTCTTATCAAAGTTCTTACATAATGTTTGGCACTGCTTGATTGCATATTGACAGTTAATATCATAATTACAATTAAAGTATTTTTTAAATAATAAGGAACACCCTCTAGCATTTGCACCACCTATAATTAATAACTGCTTTCTACGAACATGAACCCCTTGATCGTTGTTAGCTTTTGTGACCATTACTCGATTAGCAGAATTTATTGCAGAATTAACATCGTGTTCTCTATTATCAAGGCTAAATAATTTTTGTCTCAGTTGCTTCAGGTCATTAACATAGGTGTTATTATCAATTTTGGGGCAGACATATAGTTTATAAGATTTTTGAAGGAGTCTTACAGCACGTAGATACCTAGAAATCCTTGAGAAAGTTATTCCAGAACTGCTCGAAAATATTTCATTAGTCCAATATAATGCTGTTTACCTACAGCAACATGGTGCCCCAAGTCACAGATTTTTTATGGGGATATATATATATATATATATATATATATATATATATATCAATTTAAGTATCACCTTTAAAAATTTTTTTCTTCATTTTTTTAACAACATTATTTTTTTGTATTTGTTATATTGTTATATATAATATCGTTATTAATTTTCCAGCCTTTAGTGTGCTTTCTGCTCCGACTGTTCTATCAGATCACAATTTTCAAGTTGTCAGATTTGAAATGGATACCCATTGTCCGAAAGATAAGGAGATGGTCAGGATTTTTAGCCTTACCAACAAAAATAAATTTCTAAACCTCTTATCTCAGACTGACTGGCGTGTAGTCAATGAGAAATCGGAGTTTCAAGAGAAGTTCAAATGTTTTAATGAAATATTTTTGGATTGTTTCGAAATTGCATTTCCAAAGAGGTTATTGAGAAAAAAACCAACCAACATAAGTCCGTGGTTAACGCATGAGCTTAAGGAACTGGAGAACATGCTTTCTGAAATGGCTCTACTTAATAGTACCAGTGAGGACCCTCTCGTAAAGTCAAGGTATCAAGTACTCAAATGTAACTACATTCATAAATTAAATCTGGCCAAAACATCATATAACAATGGTAGAATAATGCTTGCACCAAACAAAAATAAGGAATATTGGAGGATAGTGAATGAATCAAGGAATGTAAAAAAACAAAAAATTCTTCAAATTAATCATAATGATGAAAAAATTACAGACCAGGAAGAAATCTGTGCACTTTTTTCAGAATACTTTCAAATTTATCAAACCAATGGTCTCCTGTATAGTGAAACCATTACTTCAAATCCAAATACTTTGTTTCTAGCTCCTTATGATGTTGATGAAATGATTTCAATTATAAAGACAGTCTGTTGTAAACAATCTAGTGGTATGGATGAGGTTCCAGGCACTGTGGTTAGGGACGTTGCCGAGGCAGTGGCTGGACCACTGTTACTTAGTCAATTTGTCTTTCTCTGAGGGTTCTTTCCCGGACTGCCTGAAGACATCTAAGATAGTTCCTGTTTACAAGGGTAAAGGTTCCACCAGTGATATGTCATCTTATCGACCAATTGCTCTGCAGGCACAATTTTCAAAGGTCTTAGAGTATTGTTTTCATAAGAGATTGTATAGCTTTTTTAAAAAGTATAACATAATAAAACACAATCAACACGCTTATCAAAAAAACAAGTCAACATTAACGGCAATAGATGTGGCTATAGAATCTATTCTTGGATCGTTGGAGAACAAGGAACACAATCTGGGGCTGTTCTTTGATCTCAGCAAGGCTTTTGGTCTGGTAGATCATCAAGTCTTGCTGGGGAAACTGAGGAGCTATGGAGTTAGAGGTAGGGCCGAGAGTTGGGTGGAGTCCTACCTGTGTGATCGTAGTCAGCGGGTTATGATCGGGACAAGTAAGTCTGGAGAAAGGCTGTGTGGAGTGGGCGTGCCACAGGGCTCCGTACTGGGACCCCTTCTCTTCTTAGTGTATATAAATGATCTGCCTGACTATTGTAAATCGGCTTCTCAGATAACTATTTTTGCTGATGACTCTTCTTTCTTTGTCAGAAATAAAAATATGGAAAACCTTCTACAACAGGGGCAGGCTGCCATAGGCGAGATCGCTGATTGGTGTTCTAGAAATGGATTAAAGTTGAAAACAAAAACACATTTTATAGAGTTCTGTACAATGAACACTTCAGTTGAGAGTAGTAGGCTCTTAAAATTAGAGGGCAAATCAATTCAACAGGTTGAATCTACTAAATTTTTGAGGTTTATACATTGACAATAAATTAAAATGGAATGAACATATAGATTATCTTGTAGGTAAAATTAGTTCTGCATACTTTGTAGTTCGGCAGATAAGGAGTACTGTCACGGCAGATGTTTTGAGGTTGACACATTTTGGGTTGGTTCAGTCGCTGCTTTCATATGGCTTACTGTACTGTGGCAGTTCAAGTGGATTTGAAAACGTTTTTAGAGTCCAAAAGAAAATAGTTACAATAATGGATGGCTTATCATTCCGTGATTCTTGCAGAGAGAGCTTTAAAAAGCTAAATCTAATGACTTGGCCGAGCCTTTACATCTACCAACTTGCTTTATTTGTTGTTCAACACAAATCACATTTCAGCAGTAACATGGACAATCACAGTTATGGGACGCGAACCAGCTGTGATCTTGTGATTGATTATAAGAGGCTTTCAATATCACAAACCAGTCCTTATTACATGGGTGTTAAAATTTACAATAAGCTCCCCAAAGAGCTTAAATCTTATTCTTCAGTAAAGGTTTTTAAAGAAAAGCTAAAAAAGTTTCTTATTGACAGAACATATTACTCCACAGCTGAGTTCCTGAATAGATGAAATATTGTAATTTTACTGTTATGTATTTATTATACACTAATGTAAGTGATTTTTTGTTTTTTTTTGTTTTTTTATATTGTATTATTTATATATCACAGGTTTTTAACTGTATTATTTTTGACAATTTATTAAGTGTATATCTGTTTGTGATTGTACATATTGATAATGAATAAACTACTTTTTTACTTTACTTTATAAAAAATAAAAGTATTGCCTTTGGAATTTACCTGTTCTAAATAATTAGCTGGCAACATGTTTTTTGCTAAAAACGCATGTGCCGCCTGATAGACGTCATCTCCTTTATTGTAAGGCAACTTCAAGGGTGGTTTGCCATCCTCAACATCTACGCTGAATACGAAATCGTAGGTTTTCCCCTCATATGTTGTTTTACCTGTTGAATCTTTGTCGGTGCCGCCCAATACATCTCCCACTTTTTCCCAGTGGCTGTTGTCCCCATCAGACACCCAAGTATATGCAATTACCTAATAAAAAAAATCAGTTTTATCGCATACATAGAACTTCAAGTATATATCCATGCCAAGGGCTTTACAAACTTGAATTGTAAATGTGTGAATGCCTATTGATAGATCCTATTATTAGTTTTATTGTAACCTTTAGAAATAATTTGTAACATTTGGAAAGAGATCTCTGTAAAATATCGAATCAATTTGTCAACATTATAATACATTTACATAAAGTTAAATAAATGTTACCTTGTATATATATATATATATATATATATATATATATATATATATATATACAGTGTGTATATATATATATATATATATATATATATATATATATATATATATATATATACAGTGTGTATCAGCCAAATGGAATAAATTCGATAATAAATAAATGTAGGGGGCGTGTTCGGAAAAACGCTTGGACCCGTCGATTGGTATTTTTAGTTGCTCATTTTCTATTATAAAAACTTTTTATACAGGGTGTGTCCTGTAAGAGTGGTCAATGCCAACTTTCTTATTTCAAATGCAACACCCCGGATACTATTTAATTTTTGGATGTCTTTAGGAGATTCTAAACATATTTTATGTTCAATGTCCTATACTAATTGTCCCTTGGGATACCTTCAACTATTTCATGGCAATATTAAGTGTTTTCAAATTTATTGCAAAAATTAAGATTAAAAAAATAAAATTATTTATTTCTTCATAATGTATAAACAAAAGTAAAAAGTTAATTTAGGAACTGTGTGTTGCATTTGAAATAAGAAAGTTGGCATTGACCACTGTTACAGGACACACCCTGTATAAAAAGTTTTTATTGGAGAAAATGAGCAACTAAAAATACCAATCGACGGGTCCAAGCGTTTTTCCGAACACGCCCCCATTTATTTATTATCGAATTTATTCCATTTGGCTGATACATACTGTATAATATATATATTATTGCTAGGTTTGTATTTTTTTCAATAATGTTTTTATGTATGTAAAAAGTTGTTTAATGATAGTATTCCAGAGTAATCTATATGTAGGTGCTACTAGTTTGTTATTTGACTTTTGACATAGGTATTATTTTTCTTAAATATTGTTATTTCAATAAATTATTTAAAATTTAAACAACATAATAAAATAAATTGTAATGAGTCTTCTGTTATTATTTTTCTTCATAAAAATGCTAGCTTATGGTGTATTAAGTACATTAAAAGCAAAATCTTGTTTACTTTTACCAGAAAAGAAAATCAAAAAAGTTTGCAAATTTCGCTACTTTTCTGTGCAAAAATGATGAATTTGGACAAATTCAATTAACAAAGTTATGTACAGTGTTGCCAAACTCACCAGATTTTCTGGAAATATAGGTTAATGTTAGGTTTAGGGATTCAGCTGACTTGGGTCACTGCTGAGATAAAGGAATAGGAGCTTTATCTCAGTAATCAGAGCAAAGGCTCAGGGATATGTACTCACTATATAAACAAACCAATAATTCTGATTTTTTAAAGAATTACAAAAATGAAAGAAAATCTTAGAAAAAATATATCAGAAACTATAAAAACTATAAACTAAAATAACTCTAAATTCCACCATAGAGGCTTTAGATCAAGGTGAAAAGTTGTCGGCCATTTACTTTGACTTTAGTAGGGCATTAGATCTTAACGTATGTCCCGTAAGTTTTGGCACAAAATTTAAAACAAAATATTCTTTTAATATGTAGCTTTGGTTAAACCTTTATATTTACTATAATTAACGGCTTAGTAACTAACAAAATTAATAATTTAAATTAAATTGAAGGGGCCGTGCTGCTCAATTAGACGCAATTTTCTGCGAACATCTCGCATTAGGTTCTGGACAACTTCAACATCAATTTCGCCTATCTTTCTAAAAATTCTACGCCGTAATTGTTCCTCATTTTCGGCTTGCCACCCTCCATCATACACTTTGCGGGATAACAATGCCCAAAAATCTTCAATCGGGCGGGCCTGAGGTAAATTAGGGGGGTTATCTTGTCTTGGTACGAAAGGTATGTTATTTTGACGAAGGTAATTTTGAGTTGCTCTTGCATAATGACAGCTTGCTAAGTCGGGCCAAAACATTATATCATCTCCCACGTGATGTTGGTGTACAAAATGAACGAATTTATTAAGACAGTTGTCAATATACCTTTCCGCATCCAAAGCTTCCCCCCTAACTCGACCCACATAAGGTCTGGATATCCCTCTAATCGAAATCGCACACCACACCTAAACTTTATCAGCAAATTTTGCTTTTTCCTTATATTTAACATTGTTTGGGCACTCTTCTATATTGTCCGTATAAAAACCATCGTTTCCTTTGATTTCCGAGTTGGCAAGGGTAAAGTATTTTTCATCGTCCAAAATAATGACTTTCTCATTTGAAAAATGTATCCGCCTAAGATTTCGACAGCATCTTGGTATCCGTGCTAATTGATTTTCGGTATATTTAGGACACTTTCGTCTTTTTCGATATTTTTGACCATTTCTTGTCAATTCCCGCCATACTGTACTCTTTGAAGATCGGAATTGACGCGCTAATTTTCTTGTAGAAACTCCGACTCTGTCTTTTGCTCTTCTTACCAATCTTTCCGTCCTTTCTCGCGTGAAACTTCTTGGTCTTCCACTTTTTGGAAGATTTAAACAGGGAATTCCTTCTTCACATTCGGCTATAGTACGGCAAATACTTCTGCGTGAAATATTTTGGTTTTGAAAAATGCGAACTATTTCAGCCTTAGGAATTTGCCCAACCAAATTATAAATACTTTTTCGTATTTCTAATTTATAAGACATTTTAATGCAACTGACTTTAAAAAATGACTTGTCAAACTAATGTCAAGCAAATAAACATTTTTTTGTTTCCAAAGCCATCTCGATATATTATCTTTACAACCTATTTTCAAGCCCCCTCAATTTTGTGCCAAAACTTACGGGACATACGTTATTGATCACGAACTGTTGTTGTATAAGCTAGAATGCATTGGGGTGCGAGGGCTTGCCAATAAATTGCTTAGGTCATATATAACTAAAGATCCTTTAAAATATCCATTACTTCACTAACTATCTACAACAGTCAGAATGAACAAAGGAGTCCCACAGGGGTCAATGCTTGGACCCAGTTTATTTCTTATATTCTCCAATGACATGCACTTAAAAGTTGTATATTAGTTCATGCATTGTGTCCGCTCCTGGAATTACTTCACTGTCCCCGAGGGTATTGCTCAGGCAGTGTGTGATTGGTGTCAAAACAATAACCTCATTGTGAATACTTCCAAAACATAACTCATTTTGTTCAGGCATAACATGGTCACTGAATCTCTGTATGCCAGAGTACAACATCAGAGTCTTTGACAGGTGAACTCTGCAAAATTTCTGGGTATATTGTTGGATGGAGATCTGGGTTGGATGGATGAGGTAAATGCGGTTTTGTCAAAACTGAATGTGGCCTGCTATATAATTAGATATCTAACAAACCATGTAAATGTAAATACTGTGCGTGTTTGTTACTTTGCCTTTGTTCAGTCAGTTATTTCTTATAGTGTGATGTTCTGGTATATTTTTTCTGAGTCCCATTCATCTCGAGTTTTTATAATACAAAAAATAATCATAAGGGCAATTATGGGCAATAATTGTTTTCTGTTAGTTAGTCCAATCTTAATATTGTTTTAAAAATGTCTTATGTTATCTTTTATTTTTACATTTGATGTTGTCATATCTATTTAGATCATTTGGCATAAAGTGAAGTAAATAAATAAATAAATATATCAGAGGTTTTAATGATGGTTTTATCGATGAACCTGGGCTAACCTAACGCTAATGAGGTAGATCCACCTAACAATATAGGTTTTGTTAAAAAAAATCCTTGTTTTAATATAGACCCGACATGACATTTTGTTGGCTGGCACTTTCTTTACAGCAAACTTATCAAATCCTAACCAAAACAAAACAAACTGTTTGAAAATCTTCTTGCAACATGGCAACACTGTGCATACATAACGCATTTGACATTTAAGACTTGATTCACTTCTATATGTGAAATAAATTGTTATTTTTTAGAGTTATTTAGGAATATAAAAACAAAGTATATAAGTTATCTATGATTTATTGGCAATGAAAGTTGGTGTGAACTGTTTAATTTAGTAATTTATAGAGCCACACCAAAATTAAACTTCTCCAAAATACAGTAAACTTTAAACAAATAGAATCGGAAGAAGGAGAATAAAACAATTCTTTTTGGTGACTATTTGTTTAAAAAAGTGGTAAATGTTGAAAATTTTCACTTTTAATCTACTGTACCATTTAAAATTTTAAAAAATTACAAATTCGTAATGACACAAGAACCAATTGGGAATAATCAATTGTAAAGAGAAACTTGAATAAAAAAATCAAATAAATTAAAAGTGATTCAGACTATAATTATATATTAAGTCCCTACCTTGCCTTCTTCCCTGACCATTTTCATTTGACCTGCTCTCTTCCCTGGATCATACAAAGCCTCTCTGCCCGGAAGATCTGAGACTTTTACACCTCCTATCTCTTGAACGCTTTGCCTCTTTAAAGCCTCTACCTCTTCAGCAAATTTTGTAAGGGCCGCTTCATCTGCATACCTCGATTCCTCCCTCGTAAACACCCTTACTACCCCATCACTGCTACCCGTTACAACATCCCCATTTTGTAAACAAGCCACCACCCACACCGATTGTGCAGGTAAAGTAATGCTTTGAGTATTTTCACCCTTCTCCCAATATCTCACTGTCTTGTCTTCGTCCGAAGTTACAAAACAGTCTGAACCAGCCGATTTACACCTTGCTATGCTATAAATATAACTGGTATGTCCATAATAGGTATTTACATTTTCTCCTGAATAAGTCCAGACTTTGATAGAAGCATCGTTAGCTACAGACATGAAAATATTTTGATCTGGAAAGTCTGCTAATGATCTAACACAGTCAGTATGGCCTGTAAGAGACTGTAGCTTTTGACCGTTGCTATCCCAAACACTAACACTCTTATCTGCACTAGCAGTGACAACCCTACCGTCCTTAATTTGGATAACACCCCAAATTGCAGCGGCATGACCGATAAATGTGATCATGCATTTTGGAGATCCCGATATTTTAATATATTTGGCAGTAGTATCCCATGAACCAGTCAAAAAGGCGTTGGCTTCGTTCGTCTTACCGAGACAGCTGACTGTGTTCGAGTGCTCCTTAATACTAAACGTGGCAAAAGGTTCCGAAGGTTTATACACTAAAATTACGTGATCATTTCCCCCGGTCACAACTAAACCGTCCGGGAATTCTTCTGTGGGTTCGATATACAAAACACAGGCTACAAAGTTCTTTTGGTCTCTGTACGTCATCACTTCCTCGTAGTTATTCTGGAAAGGATTGTATTTCCAGAATTTTGCAGTCTGGTCCCTTGAGCCGCTAATTATGTCATTATTTGGTGTGATCGCGATGGATCTTACATCTAATGAATGCCCGTATAGGGTTTTGCTTAATTTAAATTCTTTATTAGGCATAATTCTGACTATGCTTTTTTACAAGTAATTAGATCCTCGACTATTTATATTTTGATAAATTAAATTGTAGGTTAGCCTAGGGATGGGCGATATATATCGATATATTGAAACCATCGATTTTGATTTTCTGAATCCTGTAAATTGATTGATGTCATATTTGAAAAATCGGTAGAAGCAACCGGTGATATTAATGAAAAAATATGACTTAAAAGAAATATTTAAAACAATAATCTATGAAACACAATTCTAATTACGTCACACGTTACTTTTTTCTTCTTCTTTGTGTTTTTTGGTATTTTGTTAGTTACTTTTATAAAAAACAGATTATAAAACTTCAAAATTATCACCCGTTTTTTTTACCACAAATGTGTACTTACTTTTTAGGTTTCGTTTTTGGTAAAGCGCGGAACACAATGCATATTCCGTAAAACGTTTACGTTCATTTACGTCAAATTTTACTTTTCTTCAGTGGCTTATATAGAAATTGCTTCTGGGGGATTTTGAGACTATGAAAAATTTCATCTACTACAGAAAATTTTAAAACTTTATTTTAGCTGTAAGTAAAACTGCACTAGCTCTGGGGGGAGGAAGGGCTTTAGCCACAAATCCCTAAAAAAGGGTCTTTACCTTATACTACTTCTATCATTTTAGCTTACTTAAAATTGATTCTAGAGAGTTTTCTCCCTCTTAAATACGCCGCTGCTTTTATGTGTTTTCCAATATTTTGTTATACTTTTTTGAAATATAGGTTTAGACGGTTATACTTAGTTCCAACGTCAAAATTATCATCAAATTTTGTACTAAAATATATACTTTCTTTTCAAGTTTCGTTTTTTTTTATTAGTTTTTATACAAGGGTTTTTATATTAAACGTTAACGACAGGTCCATTAAGCGCGGAACACAATGAAAGTTACGTCGGTCATTAGATACTTTTTGAAATATAGTTTATAAACGATTATGTTTAGTACCAACATTAAAATTATCATCCATTTTTGAACCACAAATATGTAACTCTTTTTTAAGTTTTGTTTTTGTAGGTTAGTTTTACGTAAAAGGATACGGATTCTTCATTGTGTTCCACTCGTTCCAACGATCTGTCACTTAAACATCACCGATCAGCTGTTTTTGACAATCATAGGACAAACAAATCGAATTTTTATGCAGGGTTATATGGGGATGTCCTAGAGTGCAAGTATATAATTACACTTTTTCTAGACGTAAGTAAGGACATAACTTTTTATTCTTATTATATTCACTCTGAAAATGTTATGTATTTTTTTACTCTGACATGCATGACAATTTATTTAAATAAAAACATGTTTATTTTATTACTATATATATGTTTTATTGATAAAAAAATATATGTACTACCTGCTTGGATATACATAATTTGAATTGAACAACTAGGTAACTAACAATGTCCATATTTGCTATTGGGGGAATGTCTTGGATCTATACTACAAGAGAATCTACTTTTTAATTATAAAAATATTTTGTTTACACTGCTCGGCCACTTCCGGCGTTCTCACTTTAAAATAGTCCTGAACAAAAAATGCACTTTAGTATATATAAAAATTCTTGAAATTTTCTTTTAAATTATCACGGACTCATATGGAAGTCAACAATGTTTCTTTTGTTTGACCTACAGCAGCCATATTGACAGCAATCAGCTGATATGTTGGACCGCCTTAAGCTGCATTTACATTCACTTCAAAGTCCAAGTTGAAATTGACATTTCGTAAAAGCGCATTTACATTGGAAATAATATTCCTGAACAGCTGATACGATTTTGTAATTTCACTTTGTTATTTTTCTAAGATATTAATGTAAAATACACTGAATTGGAGCAAGAAAATTGTTTAGTAACTTTTTTACGCTCTTTCGTTGTAGTTTTAGCAGTTTACGTTTACTCTAGTCTAGGCTAAACATGCAGAATTAAACCAAGAATATACGATTAAAGGTTTTTTTATTAAAGCGATAAAAAAACATTTATATTGTTTAAATAGCTGGATGTGTAAAAGTATTAAGAATTTTGTTAACTAAAATAAAAACTACAACCTAAAAAATTGACTTTTATTGAACTTCTGCTTGGCGTCGGCAAGCTCCTTGCTTCAATCTGAAGTCAACTTTAAAGTGCACTTTGAATTTTGTCTAATGTAAATGACAGCACACTGTTGTCATTTGCCAAGCAAGCCAATTTCATCACAAATTCGAGTTAAAATTGAATGTAAATGTAGCTTAATTACGGGAGTTCCATTCCCTTAAGCTACATTTACATTCAATTTTAACTCGAATTTGTTATAGATTAACTTAGTTGGAAGATGGCAACAGTATGATGGAATTTTTGGAATGTCTCGGATTCGAGAAGGATGTGATATTTTAAGGGATATTAATTTGATTTATTTATTATTATTACCGACTTTTTTTTGTGCAAAAATTAGAACTTCATTCTGAGTTAAGAATCTTATGATGATAGATATAATTTTTTCGTTTAAATTTGCTCAAATTGTCTTTAGTGAGAAACGTGTCACCTGTCCTGTGTTAGAAATTTCTTTATAGATGTCTTCCTCCATGATGGGGCAGTTAAACATATGTTCTAGATCCGCAATGCCTACAGTACATTCACACAAAGGGTTGTCTAAGATACCAATTCTATACAAGTGATATGGATATAGTCAGTGTTTTGTTCTCATTCGAATAATAGTTGTAATATGTCTTCTATCTTTGTATGTTATGTTCTTATACCATGGTTCAAAAGAAAATTCCTCTTGAATCGAGGAAAACCAACCACCCTTTTCTGTAGAGTCTTTTCCAAAATATTTTCCATTCCTTGTGGAGATTATGTTTTATGATTGGAATATATTCCCTTCTATCAGTTTTGATGTTGGCTGGAATTCTTAGACATCTACCAATATTTGCCAATTTAACTACTATTTTTTAATCTCAAAATTATTTTTATTTGCATCTAATGTTATTTGTTTAGTATAAAATGTGACATGATCCAGTTCCGGAGAGATTTTTAGGTTATAATTTTTATTTTAGTTCACGAAAGTCTTAATATTTTTACACAACGATTTAAAGAAATGTGTTTTTTGTCGCTATAATGAAAAAAACCTTTAATAGAATATTTCTGAATTAATTTTGAAGACATAACCAAGACTAGGGTAGACATAAACTCCTAAAACAGGAACCAAAGAATGTAAAAAAAGTTGCTAAACAATCTTTTCGCGCCAATTCAGTGTATTTTACATTAATACCTCAGAAAATAATAAAATTAAATAAATACAAAATCGGAACCTGGTTCAGGAATAATTTCGAATGTAAATCTAGCTTTATACGTATAATTCAGTGATTCCATTACGTACTTAGCGTTAACGTATACGGATTAAGCATTGTGTTCCAGGCGAACGCACTTTATTTTTACGCCTATTCCTATCTAGTGGTATAAAAATTAAATATGGTATAAACAGAAAAGAAAAGGTTTCTACATTCATTATGAACTTATAATATAGAGAAATTTCGATTGGTAAAACTAGTTCTTATTGGGTAAAATTTCTAGCATAATCTATCAATGAACTGTATCCAGTGCATTAAATCTAATAAAGATATAGTGATCTAAGACAGATATCGGCCGAAATTAGCGCCATCTACAGGAAAAATTACCTCCTAGTCCCTCAGATTGGGAAAAAAACCCCAGATTCAGTTCAGCTTTAGACGCAAGTCGTCATCAAACAAGGCGAAGCTATATGGTCTCAAAGAGCACAGCACCCATAACACTGGTCTAGATCTCAGCTTCAAATAGGCTTTCGTAAATTTTCATGAACGGAATATCTTATAAAATAAAATAGTTTTATAATTATCAGGCTGCTTTTTTGCCCCAGGTTAGACCTTTTTTTTTAGAGTTGTCGTAAGACGAATTTCTATCAAATATTTTGTCACCACCATTCGCGAAAGCTAAGAACTAAGACCCCAAGAAGCATGTTGAAAGAGATAGGTGGTTTACAAACCAAAATATGATTGAAAGTAAGTATTAAAAGGAAAGTTTTATTAATTTTAACTATTTACATATAACAAATGAACTGTTTTGTACACATCTTAGCTGGTAGATGCAACGAACTAGTCAAAACAAAGTATGTATAGTGGAGTTGACTGAAAAAACTAAATACTAATGATACAGACGTTCTTAACAGTTGTATTGGTTAGTACACTCTGAAGAATCATACCATAAAATTTCAATGGTTTTTTCTTTAATTAAATGCTTTTTGAGGTTATTGTTCAGGAGTTGGATGGGCAGGAGCATATCCAGCAGTTATCGTAACCCCCATTCTTATCAGCTGATCTGGGCATCAATATAATACAATTTCATTTAGTTTTCTATGCCCGAACGAATGTTTCATAAGGTGTTCTTCTGAGTTACAGTGTACAGACTCTGGATATTCATACCATACAATTTCATCTGACTTATGTTTTGACAGATGCTGTTTGAGATACCTCTTTTTAGCTGATTAGTAAACAAACTGGGCATTTATGCAGCATAATTTTATTTTCCGATTTATTCGCCACTTTATTTTTGGCAAACCTAAAAATGACACAATGGTTATTGCAAATATGTACAATTTATAAACACTAAAGAAATATAAAAACAAATTGGGTATATTCATGTTTTTTTAGAAAATCTTGCTAAAACTTCGTTTATATACTAATTTGATGCCATAAAAAAACGAAAAAAACATCTATTTTGTCCTACGATGTACAGTTGAACTTTCACGGTTCTGGGAAATTTGGAATCTCGCGGAACAGTGTATAACTTTTTTCCCTTTAGAGATAGCCGAATACGATTTGCGCCATTAAAGAATCAATCTATTACCAGTGACAATTTCAAATCTTTATGAGAGTTCGAAGTATTTTTAAACTATCGACGATTTTAGTGAAAAAATGGCGGATGAGCAAGTGCAGAGGTTCGGGAAAAAAAATCATATATCGAAAACGAAGATAGATAGCAGGGTTCGGTATGCGTTATTTTATTAAGAAATATTCACTTGAAAACATGTTGTCTTGAAGTAAAGCTATCTCGATGGGAAATGCGAAAAAAAATTTCAAAGTGAAAATTTAGTCTTATCTTGAAAAATATTAATGTGTTTAATGCATTCCTCAGCTCAAAATATCTATATAATCATATATCTATTTTGTCCTAGAATGTACAGTTGCACTTTTAGGGGTCTCGGAAAATCAGAAAATTCGCGCACTTTATTTTTGGCAAACCTAAAAAATGACACAAAGGTTATTACAAATACATAAAATTTATAAACACTAAAAAAATATAAAAACAAATTGGATATATTCATGTTTTTTTAAAAATCTTGCTAAAACTTCCTTTATATACTAAAAAACGAAAAAAACATCTATTTTGTCCTACGATGTACAGTTAAACCTTTGCGGTTCTGGGAAATTTGGAAAATTCGCCATTTTGTAAGGTCTCGCGGAAAAGCCTATAACTTTTTTCCCTTTAGAGAACTGTTGAATCTATCAAATCTTTATGAGCTTAAGAACTATTTTTTGAAATATCGACGATTTTAGTCAAAAATGGCGAATGCGCAAGTGGAGGGAAAAAATTATATATCGAAAACTAAGTTAGATAACGAGGTCCGGTTTGCGTTATATTGCTAAGAAATAATCTCTTTAAAACTTGTTATCCTGGAGTGGAGCTATCTCGCTGGGAAATGCGAAAAAAATAAAAAACGAAAAAAAGATCTATTTTGTCCTAGGATGAACGCCTTTTACGGCTCTCGGAAAATTTGCGATTTTGTAACGTCTCGCGGAAAAGTGTATAACTTGTTTCCCTTTAGAGATAGCGAAATACGGGTTGCGCCATTCAATTCAGAAGTAATCAGTCTATAACTGACAGGAATCTTCAAGTCTTTATGAGCATTAGAAGTATTTTTAAAATATCGATGATTTTAGTGAAAAAAATGACGAATGCGCAAGTTCAGAAGTTCGGAAAAAAAATCATATATGGAAAACTAAGACAGATAGCGAAGTCCGGTTTGCGTCATTTTATTAAGAAATAATCACTTTAAAATGCGTTATCTTGGTGTCGAGCTATTTCGATGGGAAATGTGAAAAAAAAATTTGTCAAGTGAAAATTTAGTTGTATCTTGAAAAATATTAATTCCTCGACAATATTAATGTGTTTAAAGCATTCCTTTGCTCAAAATACCTATATAATCATATATTTTCAAAGCATATTCGAAAAAAAAATTTCTCCGTCAAAATTTTACAAAAAAAAATCCATACATATACATTCAAAATTTTCGAACTTTTTTTGGGAAAACGATTTTGCTAAAACTTCGTTTATATACTAATTTGATGCCATACAAAACAAAAAAAACATCTATTTTGTCCTAAGATCTACCGTTGAACTTTTACGGCTCTCGGAAAGTCGGAAAATTCGCGATTTTGTAAGGTCTCGCGGAAGGGCGTATAACTTTTTTCCCTTTAGAGATAGCCGAATACGGTTTGCGCCATTCAATTCATAAGAGAATCAATCTATAAGCTGGTGAAAATTTGAAATCTTAGAAGTATTTTTAAAACGGATATTTTAGTGAAAAAAATGGAGAATGCGCAAGTGCGTGGTCCTTGAAAAAAATCATATTTCGAAAACTAAGGGTCCGGTTTGCGTTATTTTATTAACAAAATAATTAATTTGAAACGTGTTATCCTGGAGTGGAGCTATCTCGATGAGAAATGTAAAAAAAAATTATTAGTTAAAACTTAAAAAATATTAATCCTAAAAAATGTAAAAAAATTGACAGCTGTCAACGTGACAACCATTTCTCTATTTTTGACAGCTTTTTACACGACAGATAACCATTTTTTTATTTTGACAGCTGTAAACATGACAGATTAGAATACTTTCTTTTTACAAGGGAAGTAAAATGAAATTAATCTTAATCAGAATGTTCTTTATGGATGGAAGAATCTCTTGGATGATAATTATGCAATAGGAGCAGTGTTCCTTGATTTACAACGGGCCTTTGAAACTATAGATAGGGATATACTGGTAAGCAAATTGAAGGGAATTGGTATAAGTAATACTGCCCTTGATTGGTTTGTGTATTATTTGAGGAATAGAAAGCAGGTTACCAAAATTAATAACAAAATTTCCACAGAAGTGTTTAACAATAATGGTGTTCCACAAGGAAGTACGTTAGGTCCGATTTTATTTTTAATTTATATTAATGACATAAACCAGGTAATAAAAAATTGTTCTTTACACTTGTTTGCAGATGACACATTGCTGTGTTTTAATTCAAAGGATTTAACTTGCTTAACTTCCACAATAAATTTAGAACTAAGTCATCTCTATAAATGGTTTAATAAAAATTTACTAAAATTAAATATACAAAAATCGAAATTTATGCTTATAGAAAGTAATAAAGTTCAAAATGAATTCATATCAAGTAATTTAAATATAATAGTAGGTAGTGATTTTTTTTTTTTTTTTTTGTAAGGAAGGACGTAGCCGATGCACGCATCGGACAAGTGGTCCTTCTGAAACGTACACTACAGAATGCTAAACATTCTAAATGATACGGATTCGTAAACAAGGTCAAAATAAAAAAGTCAAAATCGAGAGACCCAATAAAAACAGTAACTACATCAAACATTTAAAATAGAGAAAAAAAAATTAATACACAAATACACATTTACAGACAAAAAAAAATTACAAAGGAATACATAAATCCATATGAATACGAAGTGTAAAAAACCTCACAAAAGCAATCCATTTAGCTGCCTTTTTAGCTGCAAAGTGCTAAGTCTAAAGATGTCATATTCTGCGAAATGACGATTGTAATTACACACTAGTCGGTCAATAAATGCGCCAGACCCATAATTTGTACGGTGGTATCTTTCAAAGAATAGCTGAGGTTGTCTTGTTCTCCTAATAGGTACCAAAAATGAGACCGACCCCAACAATATTTCACAATCAATGTCTCCATTTATTAGCTTGTGTAGAAAAACAAGAAGTGCCTTACGTCTCCGAAACTCAAGGGTTTGAAGGCCGCATAGAAGAGCTCTAGTGTTATACGATAGATCCTGATATGGAAAATTAAATTTATATAAGAGGTATTTCGCAAATCTATTTTGTACTTTTTCAACTCTATCGTTATGGCACTGGTATGATGGACTCCATATTGTTGAACAATACTCGAAAACACTCCATACCAGTGAGTAATACAGACAGACAATTGCTTTGGTGTCCGTCACATGCCTTGTATTCCTTTTTATAAAGCCCAACAATCTAAAACCCTTGAGTACAATGCTGTCAATATGCAGATTAAATGTTAGTTTGTCATCAAAAATAACACCTAGGTCAGTGTAAGAACTAACAACCTCTAGTGTTACATCATTTATGAAGTAGGAGGAGAGAACAGGATTAATGCGTTTATGAAAACGGAGCACTTTACACTTGGATATGTTAAGATGGAGATAATTAGTGCTGCACCAGTTGACGAGCCTTCCAATGTCAGATTGCAGTGCATTAGAGTCAGTGTAAACGGGAGCAAAAAATTTTAAATCGTCTGCATACAAAAGACATTTGGAAGCTCTAAAGCAAGATACTATGTCATTTATAAAAAGTAGAAAGAGCACTGGACCAATATGTGAACCCTGTGGGACACCCGATGTCACAATAACCTCCCTAGAAACTGAACCACAAATGTTGACCTGTTGTGGACGATTAAACAAATAAGATCTAATCCACTCCAAATAACTTCCAGAAAGACCAATTTGCTGCAATTTTAATAATAAAAACTGATGACAAACACTATCAAAAGCCTTGGATATGTCCGTGTAAACAGCATCAATCTGTTGGCCAGCTTCGACAGATGTAATTAAGTAATTTTGGAACATCGCATGATTTGTAGTAGTTGAGCGACCGCGATAAAAACCATGTTGCATACTCGTAATGTAGTGTTTCAAAGACTCAAATAAATGATCAGTGATAATTGCCTCAAACAGCTTTTGGATATGCGAAAGCAAAGAGATACCTCTGTAGTTCTTTATATCGCTTTTATCACCGGATTTAAAGATCGGCATCAGTGTAGAAAATTTCCAAATATCAGGAAATGAACCTAGATTAAAAGATCTTTGACAAATTAAACATAGCGGTTGAGACAGCGACTGACAGCATCTTTTCAAAAAGATAGTGGGAATTCCGTCAGGACCAGCCCTCTTAGAAACATCAAAGCCATCTATTTTAGTGCAGATTTCTGCCTCTGTAAAATAATATGTTGCTAGTAGTTTCCCTGAAGAACTTACGGGACTGATCTGACTAAAATCTAAAATTTCATGGTGTGAATAGCAGGACTGTCATAATTCATAACACTAGGCATACCAGAGTCTCTTCTCAAGTTACAAACAAATGACCAAAAGTGCTTGATATTTTCCGGAATAAGTAATTCAGTTTGCGTGACATATGTAAGATAGCACATGTCTCAGTTCGAAACTTTACTTCACGTCGTATGTCCGAATAGGCCAGATAGTCAGCTTGTTGTTCAGTCCTTTTATACCTCTTATATAGGCGATTCTTTTGTCCAATAAGCCTTCTCAATGGGAGGTCAAACCATTTTGGGTACTTGCAGTCAACCATGGTTTTCTTGGGAACATGAATATCGATTCCCCGAAGCAAAACGTCATAGAAGGTTTCAACGATCCCGTTGATGTCAGGAGATGATAAGAAAGACCAATCCGATTGCTTATAAAAAAGATTGAGTTCATGGAAATTTGCCCGATGAAACTGATATACACTCACTTGATTGTAACTTTTTATTGGAGGAACATATTCAATTTTATACATCAATTCAATCGCAGGATGGTAAGGGTCAATATTTACTAGGGGTAAATCAGGAGATGAAATGCGAACATTAACAAAGTCATCAGCAAAAATCAAGTCTAAAGTTCTACCCATGTGATTGCATAAAGAATTAATTTGTTGCAATTCTAGAAAGTTCATTGACACAATAAGAGTTTCAGAGGCCAACGATGTTAAAGACCTTGGAACAAGGGTATCATCTTCATAGATCCACTCCACTGAAGAAAGGTTAAAATCCCCAGAAATTAAAAATGTATGACTGTCAAAACTATTTCTCAGCGACTCGCAGGTATTGCAGAATGACTGATAATACTCCAGGCTAGAATTGGGTGGGAAATATACACATCCTAGGACTAATTTTGTGTCGCCAGCCTTCACCTGAACCCAAACATCGTCAAACTCTAGATGAATAGGAGTAATAATCAAGGATGCCTGAAAACAACAAGAAACTGCAATCAACACGCCTCCGCCGTGCTGGCATCCCAGTTCTTCATAACTCCTATCTTTACGGAAAACCATATATTTATGTTTAAACATTTCGTAGCTACTAATATCTCCATTAAGCCACATCTCGGTAAGAGAAATTACTTCATAGTCGCAAGACAAAATGCTTAGAGAAATCTCGTCAGTCTTTGTGCATAGTCCCCTGACATTTTGATAAAACATGCTCAGACTACTCCCTGAGGAAACCCCAATACCACTGACTGTATCATATGTCTGAGTCACATTTTGTTCGTTGATAGCGAAAAATTCGAACCTTCATATAGTTCCTGCTGCAGAGAAGTTGAAGCATTATTCATAGTCTGAGAACGAGCACTGGGGTTGTCGTGATCAGAATTAGACATACAAACGCGTTTCACAGACCCAACAAAGTTTGAAAAAATCATCTGCGCAAGCTCAGCTTTTTCACTGAAATTCGTTATACCTCTCTCGGTTGTGACTCTGGACGGAATGTAATGGATATGTTGATAATTTTTAAAGAGACATTGCAAATGAAAGTCGTCCTGTTGAATAATCTTGTTAAGTACTGGACGATTCATCTGAAGAGGCGGACCACAAACAAACAAACTGGTTCCATTAGAGTTTTCCAGAAGACGAAGCA
The DNA here is from genome assembly GCA_030620095.1 of Kuschelorhynchus macadamiae. Classification (NCBI taxonomy): domain Eukaryota; kingdom Metazoa; phylum Arthropoda; class Insecta; order Coleoptera; family Curculionidae; genus Kuschelorhynchus; species Kuschelorhynchus macadamiae. Next base: position 1,800,888 of record JAUTXW010000312.1, read on the forward strand.
AGCCTGTGATCTGATAGTCTTCCCCCTAAGTGCATTCAATCCTCCCGCAAATAACACAACAAAATCGTCTTTAAAAAACTTCCCAACCAATTTTTCACAATCCTCAATGCGCTCTTTGAAGAGAATAGGACCCGACCACTGACACTTAATATCATATTTATTGCCTGTGAGCCGCTTAAAGATATTTATAAAAAGATAATTTAGAAGTAGTAGAAAATATTAAATATCTTGGTTTTATTATTGATAAACATCTTAGTTTTAAAGAACACATATTATATATAATTGGAAAAATAACCAAAAACGTAAATTTTTTGTCACGAGTTTCACCATATCTTACTCACTGGTCCAAGACTACTGTCTTTAACACATTAATCCTTCCACATTTGGTCTTTAGCTCCTCAATACTCTATTTTGCTAACAAAAATTAGCTAAACATGATGCAAAAACTTCAAAACAGATGTATGAGATTAATTTTGGGGGAAAAAACCTATAAGAAATATGTTAACGGCATTAGATTGGCTCTCTATAGAATCATTTTTGAAATATCAAGTACTAATCCTTATTTATAAAATTAAAAATGGACTAACTCCTAACTATCTGACAGAAAAACTTGTCACGAACGAGTCTATACATACCTATCTAACAAGAAATAACAAAATTTTTTATGTGTATATGAAAAATAAGAGGAGTACTGAGAAAGCACTTAACCATAGAGGTTTGATTGAATTTAACTCCTTGCCACAGATAATTAAAGATAGTCCAAAATTGGATTTATTTAAAAAACTCTTAAAAAGACATCTAATGGGAGAGTGATACATACTATATTCTAATAATTGTACATAAAGTGATTTGTAAAAATTTTATTTTATTGATATATTTGAGTGTTTGTTTTGATTAAAATAAGTTTTATTATACTTTTTATGTATTAGCTAAATGCTAAATCAAGGAATTATTATTAGTTCTTACCCTAAATTTTTGAAGCCTTCTAGGGCCATTTGCCTACTGTGACTGTTTCGATGCTTTCTCATAGACTTTCCATACTTCGTCTTAAACAAACATTCTGAGCAGTTGAACCAATCAATTTGATGGTCGCTTTTATGTTGTACAAGAAGGTGAGCTTTTAGGATAGCTTTCTGTACAGTTTTAAAAGGACATGAAAAACAGATGTACCAATTATCTTTGGTTATCTCAAGTTTCAGCTGATGGTTTCTTAAATTTCGTTGCTCTTTGTTTTTATAAGAGAACTGGGAAGAGCATACAATTTCATTTGGCTTTTTTATGCCTAATTGAATGCCTTTTGAGATGACTCTTACTAGCCGATTTATAAGGACAATCTGGACACTCATACCATACAATTTCATTTGGCTTTTTATGTCTGTTCGAATGCTGCTTAAGGCTACTCTTATTAGCTGTCTGGTAAGGACACTCTGGACATTCATGCCAGACAATTTCGGTTGGGTTTTTATGTCTGATCGAATGTCTTTTGAAGTTACTCTTATCAGCTGACTTATAAGGACACACTGGACATTCGAACCACCCAGTTTCGTCTGGATAATGTCTGATCAAATGCCTTTTGAGGCAACCCTCAGTAGCTGACTTGAAGGAGCACTCCGGACATTCGAACCACACAATTTCATTAGGTTTTATATGTTTGATTGAATGCTGTTTAAGGCCACTCTTATTAGTGGACTTGTATGGACATTCTGGACATTCATACCATACAATTTCATTTGGGTTTTTGTGTCTGATCGAATGTCTTTTGAAGTTACTCTTGTCAGGTGTTTTGTAAGGGCAATCTGAACATTCATACAACACAATTTCATCTGGCTTATGTTTGTTCAAATGCCTTTTGAGAAAGTCCTCGTTAATTGATTTGAAAGAACACTCTGGACATTTGTACCAGGCAATTTCATTTGGCTTTTTATGTCTGATTGAATGCTTTTTAAGGCTACTCTTATTAGCTGTTTGGTAAGGACACTCTGAACAATCATATAACATAATTTTATCTGGATTATTCAGCATGCATCACTGTTTGAGGTAATTGTTTTCAGCTGATTGGTAAGGACAATCCGGACAATTATGCAGCTTTACTTTATTCTTCAATTTTACAATTAGAGACCCTAAAACACACAGGGTATTAATAATAATAAGCAGCTTTATTTGCATATATCATTGCTGGAAATACAAAGAGGCGTAACTCCAAATTAGCTATTTTACAGGAGATGCAATTAAACTTTTGGTATATAGTGCACTGCTTATGCAATGTATGTCCTTTGCTATAAATTAATGGTTTTAATGGAAGTTACATTTTAACAAAAAAAAAATGTACAAAAATTATAGATTTTAGAAAGAGATATGCGTCTTTGTTACTTTCCAATTTTTATCTTATTATTATAAATTCAAGACTTATGTCTACTTGTCAAGTGGCCACGGAGCAATGTATTTTTAACAAAAACTTAATTTTATAAAAATATTCATTGAATTATACACTAACAAACTAATTTTACAAAATATTAAATTAACTAAAATAAATTTAATGTCAGATTAAAGAATTATTTTATCCTACCTCTAGTTTTCAGACAAAGAATAAATTAAATTTCATTTTAATCTACTCTCCTTCTCACCCCCATCCCTAATAATTCATTAAAATACCAAATGAGTTTTAAAAAAGAAATCTATCCTGAAAAACCCATAGAATCACTTATTACTAAAGTTTTTAAAAAAGGGTTTGTTGCCCCAAAATGCTATTCCATATTGTAGACGAGAGACAATTAAAGAATGTTTAAACCTTCTTGGCCATAGCAGCACCAATCTTGGATGAAACTAGCCAAACCACATAACAACCAGAAGCTACTCTCTTCCTGAAATTTAAAATATGTTAGCCACACTTAAGTTGGTTATCTATAGTACATCTAGAAACTTTGTATACATTGTCTTCTTCAAGATGGACCCGTCATTTTCCAAGTTATCAAGAAAACATTTAAATGTCATCATACCAGTTTTGTGAACTTTGTGACACAGAAGATTAGAATCAAACCATTCTTTGTTCTTGGGAAAATTGAATAAAAGCTCTTGCCGAAGTACTTGTGTAATAGACTTGCCACAAAATCATAGTATCGTCGGCAAAGAGGGTAAATTTACCCCAAATATCAACTAAAACCAAATCTTTAATATACAATAAACAAAGTATTGGACCTAATACAGAGCCTTGTGGTACTCCAAAGTTTACCTTGGCAAACTCTGACATGTGCGACCCAAAAAACAATCTCTGAGAACGACCCACTAAAAACGATTTTTATTTACACTATACTATCTTCGAGATGTGGAAGTAATAAACAATGATTTATAATATACAATTTTAAAATTTTGGAGAACTCAACTAAACAGATCCATTAAATATTGTGAACAAGTAAAATACAAAAACATTTAAAATCACAATAATGGAATATCGCAATGGTAATAGCTAAAGTCACAATGGTTCTCAAGGGAATGTGGCAGACACTGCATGTATTTTAGTTTTGTCACTTTTTTGAATTTGATGTTAAAAATTCCTCCAAACAAACCTATTACTAAAACAAAAAATTTTTAGATAAACCACTTTTTTGGGAAAACAAAATGCACTACGTGATCATAAACATCCCCTTTAATTATGTTAAGATTGCATGCAGATTGAACAATATTGTAATTTCATATATTTAGAGCTTATTTTACCTTAAAATTTTGAACAACTCATATTATTTGAAAACCGTATCACAAAAATCGCAAAACATATTCGCAAACTCTTCTTTTTATCTGCTTCTTCTTCTTTAATGTTTTATTGACGCGCAGCTCCTCTCTCTTCTTTTTCTTGGCTTCCACTTTATAGGCAGTGTGCCAGCTTAATTCCTGGTGCCCTCAGTCTGTTTAATTGATAAACTTTTCAGGTCAAAAAAATATATAAACGTGTTTAAAAATAATTATGGCGAAAAATGTAACATCTGTACCGTTACCAGAATCACTAACATATCCAGAAAAATAGTTTGAAATTGCAGAGGTCTAAAATTTTGCAAATGACAGAAAAAAATAAAGTTTTTTATCATCTTTACGATTAACGATGTATCAGCATTAGCTTTCATACATCGTTACTGCTGAAATTTTGTTATATTATGTTATTACGCCCTATTTGCACTATATACATATATTTTATTAATAAATAATTGTAATTGTATGTTTTAAATATAAATTCCAAATGCTTTAGAATCTATAGAACGTCTTCCTGATCGGTGCTTTGATGGCTTAGGTCAGTGGTCGCTAACCCGTCTTTCGCGATCTACCGGTAGCTCGCGAACACATTTCTGGTATCTCACAATATATCTTGTAAAATAGAAGCGTTCATAAATTTTGAAAAAAAAATCACAATATGAAGGCTAGCAGCGGCAAGCAAGCATTATGTGGAAATTTTTTAAAACTAAACGCCATGAAATTGGTAATAAAAAATGTAAACAAGATTAGAGCTCACGCATTACAAAGATTAATCAAAATCTTAGTCGATGAAATTGGCTGGAGATGTACTTCTTCACTCTAAAGTGCGATGGTTAATGTAGAGGACGAGTGTTAACACGTTTTAATGAAGCCCTATCTGTCATAGTTCAATTTTTCAAACAACGCGGCGAACCGATTCAGGAACTGAAAAATTCAATTTGGCTTAGAGATTTTGGGTTTCTTGTGGACATTACAGACAATATAAATGAACTCAATTTGCATTTTCAGAGAAGAGATAAAGAACTGGCGGCAATGATTTCCGATATAAATGCATTCATAAAGAAACTCGAGTTTTGGGAACAAACCCTAATCAACCGTGATGTCAAGCATTTTCTTGTCTTTTCCGAGAAGATATCTCAAAATCCAATAGAACCCTATAACAGTAAATTTCATGTAGGAATAGTTTCTAACTCGGAGGATAGCTTCAAAAACCGGTTTAAGGATTTCAACAAAATGGCATTGGTGGCTCAATTTGTTGTTTCACACTTCATGAAATTTGATATCCAACAGTTTGAAACTTGTGTTATGCAGAACTTTGGCGAAGACATCGCAGTAACTGAAATGGAAGTGATTGCATTTCAAAGTGATTTAGCATTGAAATCGTTAGTTTCAAGTACAAAATGTATCTGGCCTATAGTAAGTAAAGACAAATGTTCAATTCTATGTCGTGTTGCCTTAAAAGTGAAAGAGTTATGTACTTCAACCTATTTGTGCGAATCCTCTTTCTCCAATATGAAGTTTATTAAGAACAAATACCGCAATCGCCTTACGGATGAACATCTTGATAATTGTGTTCGAATGACTGTATCAAATTACGCTACGGATATAAAAAAAATTATCGATGAGTCCGAGTGTGAACCTTCTCATTGAATGCACGCATTTTTTTCACATGTTTTTGTTTAAAATTTTAATTATAATGTTTCCTTTTATTAAGTCGCATGTGACATGTCATTATGGCTATATGAAAATTTTGTTTATTTTTTAGGTATGTATACATACCCAGTATTAGTATTAGTTAAGTATTTATTAATTAGATAAAAACATGTATGTCAAATACAACTGTGCATTATTTCGTTTAGGCTGGCTTAAACGCTGGTTACAAGTAGGTAGCCCACGGTTTATTTCTAAATTATCGAAGTAGCTCAACACCTTGAAAAGGTGGCTACAGATGAACATATAATCTCTTTTTTCAGTCTCTCGAATCGCCTCGTGGAAAACAGACCACTATAATAGTTAAATATAGTTACGAAGTAGACCGAACATGACATGGCTACTTTCAGACCCCCGAGAAATTAAAGCGCAATGTTGCCAAACGTGTTGAGGAAGCCGGATTTCAAAAAAATATTTCGACTAATTTGGCGCAACCCGTTTTTCAGTTTATTTGGTTTAACTGTAACAAGTTTTGCATTATATTATAATATTTCCTTAGACTTATATGGCAAATAACGTTGCAAATAAAATAAAATATTTAATAAACGCCTGGCATCAATAAATAATGAAATTACATATTTTTGAAATCAGTAGAGAAGGGCCTTTCATAAAAATAAGGAATATACAGGATATTCCATTAAAAAAACGTATTTCTTACCGTACAATTTTTCTCTATCTTTGTTAATAAATAACCCTGTAGGTGGGTGTCATAATGTAATAACTCACCCAGTTCATTAAAATATCTCAAAAAGCAAAAAATGTTCCTCTTCTTGTATAAGTTAATAGGTTTAAACCTGATTTTTAATTAAAATAATATTTAGCGTTGTTTCTTTGATTAAGTTAATCATATTTTTGTAAGAATAAGTTTGTTTTCTAGTAAAACGTATGCTTTCTCCTAGAAACTTTATTTCAAGCTAAACTGTATCAAAGTTCAATCCCAAAGATTAGCAGCCAAATTCAATATTTCCCTTTAACTAATAGACCTCTTCTAATATTTAGTGATTGGCAACGCCGCGTCTCGTTCCCGTCCGCTGGTCGAAGGTTACCACACGATCTAATATACTTTCGGCGAGCATTGATATATACGGACCGATTCAAGGCGTCCCAGTTAAATGAGTTATCTACTGAGTAAGCTAAAAGGTACCTTACAGTGTTGCCAAATTGCCTTACAGTTCTTGATTTATGATGTAAGTATCTTAAACTTAACTCTACGTTCCCAGTGAGGGAACTGTACCGTTTTTATGTTATGGCTTTAACGATAATGTCTTCGGCGCCTAACCTGGTGCTTACCCTTTAATGTTTCATTTTGTGCTCTTAATGACACCGTTTCAACTTTGCAACAACATATTATTAACAACCCAATACACAGTAATAATTTCTTCGCTGATAAAATGAAATTAAATTTGGCAACATTGCTTCTTGAATACGAGGAAATGGCCGATTAATCATGAAATGTCAAATGTCTGTTTAATAATTTTTTAGTTGAATCATATATATAAAAAGTTAGTGTAGTGGCCGCTATGTGGCGGGAGTGGAAGGGGAAAAGGGATAGCTTGAAAGAAAAGGTCATTTCGTGAGACCAGTAGTACTCTCAAGGGGCATCTAAAGGAAGCCAAGATGCATTTTAGTTTAAAAAGTTAAACTAAAGAAAAGTATAACTTGGACCAAAAAAGGACGTCCGGGACATGATTCAGAGTCAGACCAAATCATGGACGTTCAGAGAATGGACTGGCAAATTATTTCAGTAGGAATAGCGCCAAGATCACTCAAGTCAAGTGTCAAGTAAACTTTAACATATTTTGTTTGATACAATTTTAACATTAGTTAGTTAAGAACTCAAATTAAAAAAGAGTATATTATATAATAATGTACTCTAATTATCTATTCTGCGTGCAATTTTAACTTAATTAAAGTAAAAGTAGACGTTTTTAACTATATAGTGCTATACAAAGTTACAACTATTTGTTATGCTTTTTTAACAAAAAATTTTTTTGCTGAAATGTGTTTATTTCGCAGTAAGCTATGCAGTGAATCTAGAAAAAGTAAGAGTATTAAAAATATCTAATCTCTACAAGACCCATTATTTATTTACAAACTAAATTATTTGAATTTTTGTGTTTCAAAATTTACATATATTTTAATTATTTTCTGGAAACTCAGTTATATTTAGTTTTAGATAAACAAAATTGAAATTAACATACCTGACATTGTGATGGATGCAATCAAAGCAAACATAAAAACTGAGTGTTCAGATTTGGTCTTGCAAGAAGTGACGGATTATGAAAACAAATTTAGTCCACAAAGTTTTAAAAGTGAACCAATTTGTGCTGATATATATAATATATGGGATTCAGATTTGAAATGTGAAACGTTGACTCCACAAAAAGAAACCAAAATCAGCTCTGAAGATTTTGATTTAGAATTTTCAGACACAAAATTATCCTTGCCTTCACTGAATACTCAAGAGAATGACTCAAGCACTTATAACCTGATAGATAGTGATCAAAGGAAATTGAAAGGTTTTTCTAATTTGATACTGGATAAAGGGGATCCTGCGTCGATGCAGGAAAGTTTGAATGATCTGATAAATGCAAGGTACTTTTTTACAGAGATTTTTATATTTGATGATTTTAAACATATGAACAGGTTGCCATAAGGACTTAAAATAGTGTGTTTTACTTTTTTAATTTTTGTTAAATGTTTCAAAGTTTATTTAAATAAAAATACTAAGGTTCCTGTAATTTTATTTGAAGATTTTACGATTTTTGTATAAAAAACCATAAAAAGGTTTATTAAATATTATTTTATTATAAATAACGTCAAATATTTTAATTTATAAAAGCTATGACAAAAAGACAGGGCCAAACAAAGGACATTTTTAAAAGTTTCATGATGATGGATTTTCTTGATAGAAATGTAGAGAACCATATTCGTTTAATATATGATTGTGTAGCAAATAAAATTTCCTCTAAAAATCTGAAATAAAAAAATTGAAAAAAGTCCATATGTGTAAAAGTATCCATGGGTGCCCATAAGTGTATATATGTCGTGATTGTGTATTTTGTGCCTAATTCTACTGTTGATTTATATGCTCATTTTTTTGATACCCTGGAATCATTTATGTTTAATAAGACATGTTTGATACTGGGTGACTTTAATATTCCAGGTTACGTTGATGAGCGGGCGTCCAGCGACATTCTTGTTACTTTTCTGAGTTTTTTGACTTTTAATACTATGCAGCAAATAAATGATATTAGAAATGCGAATAATGTTATTCTGGACTTTGTGATTTCTACATTTGAGAATGCCTCAGTTGTTATTGACAGTGATCCTCTGTTGCCTCTTGATCCACACCATCCTGGATTGGTTATAGAATTGCCCAACAAATTACCCAGAAATTATTGCAAACAGGTTTCAAATAGTAAATATAACTTTAAGCTGAGTATTTAAAAATATACTAACTGTTTAGGAATCAAAATTGGGATGGCTTAAAAACTTTTAATGATGTTAATTTAGCTGTGAATTATTTTTACAAAATAGTATTTGATATAATTGGAAAGTGTGTTCCACTGGTGACACAAATAGATAGAAAATATCCTGTTTGGTTCAATAGTCAAATTATTAAGCAAATTAAACTTTAAGAAAAATATCTAAAAAAACTTAAAAAGTCTAAATCAAATTTCTGGAGAACCAAATATTATTCTTCTAGGAGACTTATCAAAACCATGATTAAATCAGCTCATGATGAATACATAAACAAAGTTCAGATTAGTTTAAAAGAAAATCCTAAATTTTTTTGGTCTTACGTAAAATCTCAAAAAGAAAGTCCACAGATTATGGACAAGATGATCTATAATGATGAACATGTTAGAGGCACAAAGGATATATCTGATGGATTTGCTCGATTCTTTGGATCAGTTTTTGTGGATGATATTGAACCTGCATGTGAGATGTCTGGAATTATGTCACATTTTTGTAAAAATGCCATAAATAGCCGGGAAATTTTGTATGCCTGTAAAAAAATGAAGGGTAATAGGTCAATTGGGTTGTGGGGAGCTCTTGTTGGAACCACTGAGTCTGATTTTTAATCTTGTTCTAAGGACTTCGGTGTATCCTAGTAAATGGAAAGTTAGTAAGGTAATTCCAATATATAAAAGTGGGCCTAGAGATCAAATTAAAAACTACCGACCCATTAGTATAATTTGCTCGGTCTCAAAAGTATTTGAAATAATAATATTTAATAGAATTTATCAGGAAATTGTGCATAGAATAAATTACTCGCAACATGGATTTTTACGTAGAAAGTCTACCTTTACAAATTTGTCCACTTTCACACAATATGTCCATGACTCATTAAAACGCAGAGCACAAGTTGATGTTATATATACTCATATGGAAAAGGCTTTTGATAAGGTTAGGCATTGCATTCTAATTAGGGCACTGAAAAAAATTGATGTGACGGAAAACCTTATCGAATTGATACAATCTTATTTGGTAGGACGTGAACAGTATGTGGAAGTCAAGGGGTGCAAATCCGTTACTTATAAAAGCACTTCTGGAGTTCCTCAAGGGTCTAATCTTGGACCATTATTTTTTTGTAATAGCTCTAAATGACATCACCAGTGTTATCGAAAGTTCAAGAGCACTGCTCTTTGCAGATGATTTTAAACTTTATCGAGAAATTAAGACTGATACTGACTGTGATACTTTACAAAATGACCTAAAAAATGTGATGCAATGGTGTGATGATAATAGTTTTAAACTGAATGTGGATAAATGTGCTTGCATGTCTTTTTCCCTTAATCGCGATGTATACCACAACAACTATACAATTAGTGATATTAATCTAAAGTGTGTGAATGAACAATGTGACCTAGGAGTCGTTTTTAATAAGAGCATGACATTTGAGCAACACATTCTAACAAGGATCCAGGAGTGCAACCGCATCTTGGGGTTAATTACCAGAAACACAAAGAGTTTTGGGTGTGATGTGTGTTTTACTTTGTTTGATTCATTGGTTCTGCCAAGGTTGGAATATTCCTCTATTATTTGGTCCCCCAATTATGAGAGAGTGTACAGAGAAAGTTTTTAAAGTACATGTATTTTAAGAAGTTTAACGTATATCCTCATGGAGGATGTGATCAGGACCACCTTTTAAGGGTTTTTGGTAGGATGTCGTTGGAGGTCCGTCGCATTAGAATTTGTCTGTTCACACTATTTAATATATTGAAAGGCAACATTGAACACCCAGACTTACTCAGTCAGCTTCCATTTTCTATTCATCAAAATAACACTAGACATAAAAAAGTATCTTATCTTGATTTTCCGAGGACTAATATTTACAAAAAGTCACCTATATATCAAATGTGTTATTATTTCAATGAGTATGCTAATGACATAGACGTTGATACCACAAGTTTCAGTCAGTTACAGAAAAAGATTGATCTGAGATTAAATAGTGTAAATAATTCATAAATGTTTATTTATTTATTTATTTATTTATTTCAACGGGTTAAAGCCCAATTTTAATACAAAATAGTAAAAGTATAAGTACAAGAAACTATGCCTAACCTAAGGACATATAACCTAAGAAACTTAACAAACACAAATACAGGTACAGGAATAATCACAGATAACAATACAAGGTTTCAAAACGATTTTTACTATAAAAATAATAGGAACAAATACTAATTAATAGATACTGAATGCTTAACTTGTCTCCTAAATGTAGTTCGACTGGAGAAGAAGTCAAGACCTGCCGATTCTTTGTTGGCATTTCTAGCATATCTGGTGAGGAAAGAGTTATAGCCATAGTTAGTTCTATGAGGAGGTTCAGAAAATGTGGGGGATTGCCTGCGATGCTGAGCATGAGGTCCCAATTCACTGAGCAATAAGGGGCAAGAGTAATTAGAATGAAGAAGATCATAGAAGACCAATAGATCCTTATGCAAACGACGAGTTTCCAATGTTATGAGGTTCAAGGAAGTATCAATATTTTTATAATTGATGGGTTCTTGAATATTTTGTTTAAGTGAGATATATCTCAGAAATTTGTGTTGTACTCTTTCAACTGACTGAATGTGGATATTGTAATATGGAGTCCAGACACATGAAGCGTATTCCAAGTATGGTCGTACAAGAGAACAGTAAAGGAGCTTAATGGCTGTCAAATCATGGAAATCCCTAGTGCATCTCCTAATAAAACCCAACATCTGCAGAGCCTTAGAAGTCACTGATGAAATGTGCGGAATGTAACTTAGTTGAGTATCTAGTATCACACCTAGATCTTTAATTTGGGAAGTAGACCTCATTGGAGGGTCATTGACCAAATAGACATGGTTAAAGTAAGGTGGATACCTCCTACGACTGAAGGTCATTGAACAGCATTTGGACACATTCAGATCCATTGCATTGTCAGCACACCAGGTTACAACTCTGTCCAAGTCATTCTGAAGTTTAGTGCAGTCACCCATTGAATCAATCCTCATGAAAAACTTCAAGTCATCTGCAAAAAGAAGGAAATGACTATGATGGAAGCAACTTTTGATATCATTTATGTAGACATTAAACAGAAGGGGTCTAAGGTGAGAGCCCTGTGGGACGCCAGAAGGTACCTTAATTTCTTTGGATTTAAAGTTGTGTATTCTTACTATCTGAGTTCTATCAGTAAGATAGGAATGAAGCCACTGAAAAAGTGGTCCTTGCACTCCCATTTCTGCCAGTTTATGCAGGAGGATTTTATGGTTGACTCTGTCAAAGGCTTTGGCAAAGTCGGTGTACAATGCATGGACCTGCCCACCATCCTCCAAAGTCTTTGACAGAAAATTAGAAAAGGAAAGCAAGTTCAGCTCAGTCGATTTGCCTGACAAGAAACCATATTGTTCATCTATCAATTGACTTGTCATACCAGCGGTCAGGAAGTTACACAAGAAACTCTCAAACATTTTTGGGATTACACTGATTATACTTATTGGTCTGTAATTATTAATCTGTGAGCTGTCGCCCGACATTAAGATTGGGGTGATAAAACTCACTTTCCAAAATGATGGAAACTCTCCAGTACAAAGGGACAAATTAAAGATGTGAAAAAGTGGACGTGCCAATAAGAAGCTAAAATTTTTTAAAAAACTGGGAGGTAAACCATCAGGCCCGGGACCCTTATTTGTATTCATTGTGGATAGTTTGGAATAGATATCTGAAATAGTAATGCTAAATTGAGATAGATTAACATTATTTAGATAATTAAAGAATATGGGGCTATTGAGTGCATCATTAGGTGGTCTATTGTCATACATTTCAGAGAAATACTCAGCAAAGAGATCAACAATCTCCTCACCCGATGACGCTTTTAGGTCCCCATAATACATATCCACGGGAATTCCCAGTTTTTTCTTTTTGGAATTAATGAACTTCCAGAAATTTTTTAAGTTATTCTTGAGTGATGATTCATTTATGTGCTTTTTTCTTATCAATTATACTATCTTTCAATTCCTGGGAAAACCAGTAAGGAAATTTTTTAGATGTATACTTTTTTAAGGGGACAAAACATTCAATTGTTAAATACATAATTTCATAAAAAATATTCACCAAGTCATCAAGAGTTTTATTTAAAAATAATAAATCCCAGTCAAATTGTTCCATAAAGCCCATCGCAGCATTTAAGTTAATTATTATTATTATTATTATTAATAAAGTCAGGCAGTAGACGGCAAAGCCGGTAAGACTGCACATTTCTTTAATATATACACTATTTACACATGCTTTGGTTTTTATTGCACTTTTATAGTTAGCGTTTTAGAAAACTGTCTAGTCTGTTTTTAAAACTATTCACACTGGGTGCGGTCACAATGTCCTCGGGCAAGCTATTCCATTGGGTCACCACACGGTTTGTAATAAACTCTTTTCTTGAGAGTCTATGACACCTCTCTGAACACAGTTTTAGGCAATGTCCCCTTAAATTGGTATTAGTGTTTCGATGGAAAAAATCTATCTCACAAGAGTAGTGGCCATGTATTACTTTATAGCATTCTATGAGATCTCCCCGGCTCCGTCTCTCCTCCAATGTTGTCAAACCAAGACGTTTTAACCTCTCTTCGTAAGGAAGATTCCTTAGGGTTGGTGGGATCTTAGTTGCACGTCTTTGTACTCGCTCCAAAAGGTCTATATCCTTGCGAAAGTATGGGGACCATGCCACCACAGCGTGTTCTAAAATTGGTCTAATGTAGGTCTTATATGCTTGTAGCAGGGTTTCCTGGGACATCTCACGGAATGCACGGCGAATCATGTATACCAGCATGTTGGCTCGTTTTACCACCTTTGCCACCTGACTCTCCCATTTCAAGCATTCCGATAGGGTTACGCCCAGGTCATTCTGTTCACCCACGGATATTAACGTAGTGCCATTAATGCTGTACTCCAGTCTTGGGTTATTATAGCCTATATGCAGTGTTGTACATTTGTCGGTGTTAAGACGTAACAACCAGTCATTTGTCCAACTTTCCAGCTTGGCTAGGTCTTCTACCAGATCTCCATGCTCTATGGTTGGATCACAGAAGATTTTTGTGTCGTCGGCGAACATACTCACATTGCACATCATTTTCTCTGATAGGTCGGACACATATACCAAGAACAGCAGGGGGCCCAGAACTGAACCCTGAGGCACACCACTTAGCACTTTGTAGTTTGAAGACAGGCACCCATTTACCCGGACTTGAAATGTCCGACCAGTTATGTACTGCCTGATCCACTCCAGCAGTTTTCCTCTCACGCCATAGTGCTGCAATTTTGAAATTAGTCTTGCAAATGGCACTGTGTCAAAGGCTTTTTCAAAGTCCAGATATATTATGTCTACTGGATATCCAGCATCCTGCGCTTTGGTCCACAGTTCCAAATTAGCAACAAGGTTGGAACTAACAGAGCGTCGAGGCAAGAAACCATGCTGATTTGCCAGGAGGTTTTGGTGGTTGGTCATTAGGAATTCTGTTAGTTCCCAAGCGATGATCTTTTCCATTACTTTGCAGTCTCTGTAGAAACCGTCGCCAATCAATCCATAATCACTGGAGTGCTCACCGAGCCGCAAAGTAAAATGTAGGGGTGGGTGGTGGGCGTCAGGCCTTAAAAGTGGTTCATCTGCAAGCATGACTGATGTATCCAGGTCCCGAACAAATACCAATGTTGTGTATTATTCTGTTTTTTTTTTTGCTGTTTTTCTGTTATTTGGTTGTTATGTGTTAGAATCACTGCAGTTCAAGGTTTCTTGTTTGTTTCTTATTTTCTCTTTTAAACATTTTTACATAATACTATTGGGCTTAGATTTAGTAGTATAAGGACATTTTTACTCAAACAATTGCTGTAATGTTAGTTGTAAGCTAGTTTAAGTGTCTGTAATTGACATAAGCTGTAGATACTTTATGAATAAATAAAAGATAGATATATATATATATATATATACATTATATACATAGTTGTCTTATTGAGTAAACAGATCTATGAACTGGCAAATTCAGCATCTCAGTAGTACAAACAAGATACAATTTTGTATTCTAGAGTACTTGACAAGACATACACTAAACCATATATCGATAAAGAAGATCACGTAGAGGATACTAATGTTAAAAAGGAAGATGATGATGACTATTTGAATGAATCATATTCCATAAAACATGAGGAAATCCACATAAAATGCAAAGATGAAGAGGATAGCTCCATGGAGTAAGTAATATCCATTTAGAACTGACTTAGATTGGTAGATATATATATTTTTTAATTTCTAATGATGAACAAAAGCAAGGAAGAAAATAATATTTTATAGACATAAACCAGTAATGCATTTAACACAAAAACAGATTTTATAGAAAATTTATATTTATTTTTTTTAATTTATATTACATTGTTTTATAATAAAAATGGGATTGCTTCATCTTTTATGATAATCTTTTATACAGGCTTTAGATTGACCAAATCTCAATATAAGGGGGGTGTGAAAATATCTCTGCACATATAACAGAATTAATTATCTTGTCTTTTATTGTTATGTCTTGTATTTTATATGTGGCAGGCAACATGGAAGAACGCTTACGCGAATGTTTGCCTTTTGTGTAATGTAGTATATATATATATATTTTTTTTTTATATGTTATATGTTGCACAATAAATATTTTTCTTTCTTTCTTTCTTTTCTTTCTTTCTTTTGATAATTGATTAAATTAATAAAAAATATTGTTTTCTAATTTTTGCAAAAATATTAGCCAATTTTGTTATAAATTTGTGTAAAGAAATTTTCACATACCCTGTATATTGTCATTTGCTCGATCTAAAGCCCTTCTAGCCAATTACTATAGAAGACAAAGAAACTGCATGTTATTTTTTCTAGGATCGCCGAATGTGAGCTTACACATACGTTAGAAAATAAAGATATATTACATAAATGTCTAGAATGTTCTTATGAATCACCGAAAAAATATCTCCTCAAAAGGCATTTGAACAAGCATAAAAATCCAGATGAAATTGTATGGTACGAATGTCCGGACTGTCCCTACAAATCAGCTGAAAAGCGTAACCTTAAATACCATACGTCTAAGCATAAGCCAAGTGAAATTGTATGGTTTGAATGTCCAGAGTGTCCTTTCAAATCAGCTAGGAAGGGTAGCCTCAAACTGCATTCATTTAAGCATAAGCCGGATGAAATTGTATGGTATGAATGTCCGGAGTGTCCTTACAAAACCAGTCTGAAATGTAATCTTAAACTGCATTCGATCAAACATAAAAAGCCACATGAAATTGTCTGGTATGAATGTTCAGAATGCCCTTACCGGACAGCTCACAAACGTAGCCTCAAAAGCCATTCGATCAAACATAAAAAGCCAAATGAAATTGTTTGGAATCACTGTCTAGAGTGTTCCTACAAATCAATGTATAAGAAAGGCCTCAAAAAGCATTCAATTACACACAAAAAGCCAAATGAAATTGTTTGGTATCAATGTCCAGAATGTCCTTACAAATCACATGTGAAGTATAGCTTTAAATTGCATTCGATCAGACATAAGCTAGATGCAGTTGTATGGTATGAATGCTCAGAGTGTCCTTTCAAGTCCATTGACAAAACAAGCCTTAAACAGCATTCGATCAAACATAAGCCAGACAAATCAACTGAGATGAGTAACCTCAAACAGCATTCGATCCAACATAAAAAGCCAAATAAAACTGTATGGTTTGAATTTCCAGACAAATCAACTCAGAGGAATAAACTTAAATATCATTCATTAAGACATAAAAAGGCAAATGTAATTGTATGGTACAAATGTGTCCGGTGCTCTTATAAAGGAATAAGCGAACAAGATATAAGGAAACATATACTGACACATAAAGGCACCACCGATAACTGGTTCTTCTGTTTCTGGTGTGATTTTAAAACTGTCTATAAATCTTCCTTAAAAGGTCATATTCATGTGAAACATAAAAGTGATGATCAGAGAATCTAGGCTGTCAATGTGGCACAGTGAAACGAGCTTATGGCAGCCGCTGGACATTCACTTTTGTGTTCATAATTTTGGTTGTATTTGTGTAATTAAAATAATTACGGACCAGTTGTTACATAGATAACTAAGGAAAAGATAGGTAGTGATATTTTTGGATTGTATTCAAATTCAAAATTGCTTTATTGTCTTTAAACGTATATGGGCAAAATATTTTACACACAATTGCATATCTGATCGGACCTTTTTTGGGTTTTGAAAAAAATAAAACTATTTATAGATTGATTTGAGATTTAATTGTCTTTGGGCTCGAGCTTTACTTAGTCTAAATCTCAAATTATTCCGTGACTTATTTGAATACTATTTTAAAAACATACATTCAGATGCCACGTTTCAAAGGGTGTAAGTAATACTTGTTTATATTAGTTGATCACATTCCTTGTAGAAATTAAACGTCCGACTCCTGTGGGTTCTTCAAGGTTCTGATACTGTGTTTGTTAAAAATGTCATCATTTAATGTCTGAGAGCAATTTTCTTAACCAAATTCAATGAACATGGTAAATATAGACAAAAAATGTAAAATAGTGTTTTTTTTTTGATAAAAACAATGCTTTACGAGAATCTGCATTTGAAATGTAAAAAAATGCATTTATTGAGACCTCTCTGAAAGCCAATAAAATATATATTTTTTAATTTGGGATTGCCGAATAAGAACCTTAAATGAAAAAAATTCCATTAATAAAACGCTAATATTTTTTTCAAAAATTTGACTACATTTTTTTACCTGGGGTCGCACGTCAATGAGCGATGTCAAAGTTGAGTGTGCCAAAACAATAGGATTTTAAACTATTCTAGGCCGTATTCCGTTTCCTATCTTGGTTTCGGTTTCGTGTTCACGATTCCTGAAAAATAACTGTTAACAGTGTCACTAGAATAAACCGTTGAGTTTTGTTGGTTGTCGGGTAAACAATGTCTGAACTGTCAATTATTTGACGGGTGTTTCGTTTTCAAATGGTTTTTCAGACAGAAACTGCTGTCAGACCCATCAATTGCATTGGTTGACCAGGTTTGGAAACGGAATACGACCCTAGTAAATAATTTGTGAGATTCTGAGGTGTGCTTATAAAAAGTGGATCCCACTGTATATATATAACGCGAAAACAATTGTTGCAATGAAAATATTAATATTCCATGCAACCCAATCTGAATTTCACGAGTGATTAAACCTGAAACAAATACGTAAATAGAGTTATTAATATACTTTCTCACTTTAACAAAAAAAAAGTAACCAAAAACACAGTTTTATATTTTAACACAACTGGTTAGACCTTTTATATTTTAACAGAACTGGTTAGACCTTTTTGGGTAAAAGAGTATTTTTTAAAGAAATAAAATTACTTATGGATTGGTTTGAGATTTAATTGATCCTGGTTCGGGCTTTGCTTAGTCTAAATCTCAAATTATTTCATAACTTCTTCTTCATTCCTGTTTAGCCTGTTACATAACAGGACTTATTGGCTTTGCTACGAGGCAGTCGCCAGATTGCCCTCCGTCCGGGGCTCAGAGTCGTTAAATCGGCGACCCTCGAAGTCGACCCTGCACCTTGGTCCAGTTTGGAGGCGTTATCGGTAGGATATCCGGATGGCGAGCTCTAGGCTCCCGAATACCCCGAATCTTTCAAATACTTTAATAATTCCTCTTTAAATTTTTGAAATGCATCTAGGCTTCCACTAGGTGCCCCTTGAGAGTACTACTGATATCACGAGATGACCCTTTCTTTCAAGCTATCCCCTTACCCCTCCCACTCCCGCCACGTAGCGGCCGTTACGCTAATATTCTATGTAGAACTGCGGCAGACGAACGGGATAGAATGCAGGAACAACTAGGCCTCACACGTTCACAGCGTATGCTCCCTTTCTAGCGGGGTCGTAAGTTTCCACCTGAGCGGTTGAGTCTCCCGTTTCCCCCCGAAATAAAGCAGCAAAACCGAACACGTGGCACCACTTATGTTAACAACACAGAGGTCTGCATTCGACGAGACGAACCGGAAGACTGATTTCATAACTTATTTTGTTTAAATAGACTTTTTTACATTAACCCTAAAGAAAAAACCTAACCAGAACACATTTGAGGTTTCAAAACTTAATGGACTTTGCTTGTATTCTACAGTCATGGAATATTTTCATTTTGAAAGTTTGCCGCTAAGGCACGGAACACAATGAATTTTAGATAATTTGTTTCCGCCCAACTTAACTTTCTTTTTGCATTTTAGAATGCTTTGTTACATACTATTTTGGAATAATGGGTTATAAGCAATTCTATTAAATTCCAATAATAAAATTATCATCCATTTTTGTACCACAAATGTGTACTTCCTTTTTAAGTTTTTACGTAATATAAGTAAGCTTCATTCTGTTTCGCCCGTTATCAGCGTGGATATTTAATCCACCGCAAAATTATCACTCATTTTTTTAACCACAAAGGAGATCGGTTTAAATTTTCGTGTTGATTGTTTTTAAACTAATCTTTATCGTAATGTATGTGTTCCAAGCGTTGCCGCGTTACAGCTTTTTTTTTCACGCTCAGGCACAACATTTTCCAATGTCACGTTTCAACAGGTTGAAAGACTTGTTTATATTAGTTGGTCACAATTCCCTTGTAGAAATTAAACATCCGCGTCCTAGTTTTTCAAGGTTCTCATACTGTGTTTGTTAATGTCTTATCATTAAAAGTATCACTTTAATGTCATGAAGCAATTTTTTTTACCTAAATTCAATAAACATGGTAAAAATAAACAAAAAATGCAAAATAGTGTTTTTTTTTTATAAAAACAATGGTTTACGAGAATTTTGCCTTTGAAATGTAAAGAAATGCATTTAATGGGAGCTTTCCGAAAGCCAATGGAATATTTTGTTTAAATTTGATATAGAGGGGTTCTCCTTGATGCTGGTGAATAAGAAAAGATTAAATCTCAAACCAATACGTGAGTAGTTTTTGTTATCGTTTGTCACATTTACAAAAAAAGCCTAACCAAAAACGCAGTTTCATTTTTAAACATAATTGTATATCTCTGGTTGAATTTTTTCCAGTTGTCAGAAATGTAAACCAATTCGAGGATCGATTTGAGCTTTAATCGTCCTTGATGCTGGCGCGAGATATATTTAGTTTAAATCTCAAATTATTCCTTGGCTTATTTTGTTTAAATTCACTTTTTTACATCAATCCCAAAGAAAAACCTAACCAGAAGACAGTTCAGTTTTTAAAACGTATTGAATTTTGATCATATTTAAATTTTTGTGTTTGTTGGTTAGTTTTTAAATCAATCGTTACATCGGCATTGCCACGATATAGCTTTTTTTACGCCCAGGGGCAACATTGTCAGTTGTCTCGTCTCATTGGGTGTAAGCAAGACTTCTTTATATTAGTCGGTCACAATTCCCTTTTAGAAATTATCTGTTTTAATATTTTGAGAAATCAAATTAATATAAACGAAATATATACATATTATATTTTGACTGCATACGTTTTTTAGTAGTTTATTTAATTCATATATTTAAAACAGTATGCAGTGTGATACGCTTTTTGATAAGTACAACCCTGTATCTCGGGAATTAGTGACAGCTTAAAATTTTGGTGCTATGTCTAAGATTCCAATTCCAATATATGTTTTTGGCACTGCGCTACGCAATTTGACAGATTGCTCTTCGTATGGGGCTTAGTCAGAGCTTGATGGATCCTTCCAAATCTGTTCTGATTGTTTTGACACACTAAACTTTGACATCGCTTATTGGTGTGCGTACCCAGGTAACAAAACAATTTTTTTTATAAAAATGTTGTCTTCGGTCCTTATTCAGCATCATCAAGAACTCCTCTAAACCAAATTTCAACAAAATATTTCTTTGGCTTGGAGATACGAGCTTTCAAAAAATACATTTTTTTTTACATTTCAAAGACAAAATTCTGGTAAACCATTGATGAAAGACTTTTTCATTTTTTTTTTTAATACCTATATTGAATTTAGAAAAAAAAATTGCACTAAGACGATCTTTAAAAAAAATTCGACCCATATGATTAATGTCTTATCATTAAAATTGTCTCTAACCCCCGTATACATTAAAAAGGTTTAAGAGTTAGACCAGATCTGGTTGCCATGGTATTTAAAACTCTTATAGTTCACCAGTTATGTTTCGCATAACTCACTCTCATTTTGTAATTGAGACACTTAGAAAAACTATTTGTTCACTTGTTAAAAATGTTATCTTAAACCTACAACTGTCAAGTTAGCCCTTGTCTAAATTTAAACATCTCTAGTGAATACGTGTGTTAATGTCTTACAGCATTTTTTTACCCAAATTCAATATACAAGATAAAAATAAATAAAAAATGCAAAATGGTGTTTTTTTTTTAATAAAAAACAATGATTTATGAGGATTTTGTCTTTGAAATGTAAGAAAATGCATTTGTTGAAGACTCTCCGAAAGCCAATGAAATATTTTGTTTACATTCTGGTATAGAGGGGTCCTTGATGATGCTGAATAAGGACCCAAGATCAACATTTCCATAAAAAAATCTCTAATTTTTTCAACAATTCGAGACCTTTGTTTTGCTACCTGGGTTCGCACGTCAACGGGTCAAAGTTGAGTGTGTCAAATATTTTAAAACCACCAGAATTTTAAACTAATCTCGTAAATAATTTCAGAGATGTCCTTATGAAAAATGGATCACACCGTAGATGGCACGAAGAGAATTTTAATTGCAATGTAAATATTGCTATTTCTTGCAACTCAATTTGAATTTCACCAGCGGTTAAATCTCAAACCAATACGTGAGTACTTATGTTATTAATACACTTTTTTTACATTAACAAAAAAAACTTAACTTAAAACGCAGATCCGTGTTTTTAAACACATTTGCATATGCCTGATTGGACTTTTTTTGGGTTGTATAAAAATTTTAATTAATTCAAGGATTAATTTGATATTTAATCGTTCCTAATGTAACAATTTATTTTCAAATCAATCCATGCCTAAACTTCACATGACATTATGGCTATAAGGAATTTTTTTTTTTTTAGGTATGTATTAGTATTAGTTAAGTATTTATTAATTAGATAAAAACATGTATGTCGAATACAACTGTGCAGAATTTAGTTTAATCTGGCTTAACGGCTGGTTACAAGTAGGTAGCTCACGGTTTATTTCTAAATTATCGAAGTAGCTCAACACCTTGAAAAGGTGACTACAGATGAACATATAATCTCTTTTTTCAGTCTCTCGAATCGCCTCGTGGAAAACAGACCACTATAATAGTTAAATATAGTTACGAAGTAGACCGAACATGACACGGCTACTTTCAGACCCCCGAGAAATTTAGGTGCAATTTGCCAAACGTGTTGAAGCTGGATTTCAAAAAAATAGTTTGACTAATTTGGCGCAACTCGTTTTTCACTTATTTTGGTTTAACTGTAACATGTATTACATTATATTATAATATTTCCTTAGACTTATATGGCAAATAACGTTCCAATTAAAATAAAATAATTAATAAACGCCTTGCAGTAGAGAAGGGCCTTTCATAAAAAAAATAAGGAATATACAGGATATTCCAATAAAAAAACGTATTTCTTACCGTACACATTTCCTCTATCTTTGTTAATAAATAACTCTGTAGGTGGGTGTCATAATGTAATAACTCACCCCGTTCATTAAAATATCTCAGAAAGCAAAAAATGTTCCTCTTGTATAAGTTAACAGGTTTAAACCTGATTTTTGATTAAAATAATATTTAGCGTTGTTTCTTTGATTTAGTTATTCATATTTTTGTAGGAATAAGTTTGTTTTCTATTAAAACGTATACTTTCTCCTAGAAACTTTATTTCGAGCTAACCTATATCAAAGTTCAATCCCAAAGATTAGCAGCCAAATTCAATATTTCCCTTTTAACAAATAGACCTCTTCTAATATTTAGTGATTGGCAACGCCGAGTCTCGTTCCCGTCGGCTGGTCGAAGGTTACCACACGATCTAATATACTTTCGGCGAGCATTGATATATACGGACCGATTCAAGGCGTCCCAGTTAAATGAGTTATCTACTGAGTAAGCTAAAAGGTACCTTACAGTGTTGTCAAATTGCCTTACAGTTCCTGATTTATGATGTAAGTATCTTAAACTTAACTCTACGTTCCCAGTGAGTGAACTGTACCGTTTTTTATGTTATGGCTTTAACGATAATGTCTTCGGCGCCTAACCTGGTGCTTACCCTTTAATGTTTCATTTTGTGCTCTTAATGACACCGTTTCAACTTTGCAACAACATATTATTAACAACCCAATACACAGTAACAATTTCTTCGCTGATAAAATGAAATTAAATTTGGCAACATTGCTTCTTGAATACGAGGAAATGGCCGATTAATCATGAAATGTCAAATGTCTGTTTAAGAATTTTTTAATTGAATCATATATATAAAAAGTTAGTGTAACGGCCGCTATGTGGCGGAAGTGGAAGGGTAACGGGGATAGCTTGAAAGAAAAGGTCATCTCGTGAGACCAGTTGTACTCTCAAGGGGCATCTAAAGGAAGCCAAGATGCATTTTAGTTTAAAAAGTTAAATTAAAGAAAAGTATAACTTGGAACAAGAAAGGACGTCCGGAACATGATTCAGAGTCAGACTAAATCCTGGACGTTGAAAGAATGGGCTGGCAAATTATCCGGAAGAAATAGAGCCAAGATCACTTAGTCAAGTGTCAAGTTAACTTTAACATATTTTGTTTGATACACTTTTCACATTAGTTAAGAACTCAAATTAAAAAAGAGTATATTATATAATAATGTACTCTAATTATCTATTCTGCGTGCAATTTTAACTTAATTAAAGTAAAAGTAGACGGTTTTAACTATATAGTGCCATACAAAGTTACAACTATTTGTTATGCTTTTTTAACAAAAAAGTGGTTCATCGGCAAATTTTTTTTCTTAAATGTGTTTATTTCGCAGTAAACTAGAAAAAGTGATAATATTAAAAATACCTAATCTCTACAAGACCCATTATTTATTTACAAACTAAATTATTTGGATTTTTGTGTTTCAAAATTTACGTATATTTTAATTATTTTCTGGAAACTCAATTATATTTAGTTTTAGATAAACAAAATTGAAATTAACATACCTAACATTGTGATGGATGCAATCAAAGCAAACATAAAAACTGAATGTCCAGATTTGGTCTTGCAAGAAGTGACAGATTATGAAAACAAATTTAGTCCACAAAGTTTTAAAAGTGAACCAATTTGTGATGATATATATAATATATGGGATTCAGATTTGAAATGTGAAAGGTTAACTCCACAAAAAGAAACCAAAATCAGCTCTGAAGATTTTGATTTAGAATTTTCAGACACAAAATCATCCTTGCCTTCACTGAATACTCAGGAGAATGACTCAAGCACTTATAACCTGATAGATAGTGAGCAAAAGAAACCGAAAGGTTTTTCTAATTTGATACTGGCTAAAGGGGATCCTGTGTCGATGCAGGAAAGTTTTAATCTGATAAATACAAGGTACTTTTTTACAAAGATTTTTATATTTGATGATTTTAAACATATGAACAAGTTGCCATAATGACTTATAATAGTTGCGTTTACCGTGAATAGTCCTATTTTTAATTTTTGTTAAATGTTTCAAAGTTTGTTTAAATAAAAATATTAAGTGTTCCTGTAATTTTAATTGAAGGTTTTTGGGATTTCTGTTTAAAAAAAAACTGAAAACTTTTATTAAATATTATTTTTATTATAAATAATGTCAAATATTTTAATTTATAAAAGGTATGACAAAAAGACAGGGTCACACAAAAGACATTTTTAATATTTATTTTTTTTTATACTTTTTAACCAAGACTTCTATTTAAATAAGTTTTATTATTTTTTGGATATATTATAGTTATTTGTATTTTTGTGTGTGCTTGCCTTATTTTGTTACTTACGCTTCATTTATATTATTTTTCTTTTTCATACCATTAAATTGATAACCGGCTGCCAGAGTCATTTTATGATAGTGTTGAGAATGGTTATAAAGTGTTTTTTCATTTTAAGTTTACTTGCTTTGTATGAGATAATTCTTATTATAACAAAGCTGTTTTTGACTTGACTTAAAAATTTCCAGATGATGGATTATTTGGATATGTTCGTGTAGTACACGAATTAAATTAAATTAAATTTCCTCTTAAAATCCGGAACAAAAGAAAATACAGAAAAATTAAGTAGTGGTAGCTAGAAGAGGAAATATATATCTATTTATATATATAAATATATAATATATATATATATATATATATATATATATATATATATATATATAAATAGCCTTTATTTCCAACAGGTAAAAAACCCACCTACAGGAAATTCAATAACAAAATGAAGTGAAAACACAAGAAAAAAAAATAGTTGTTTGAGATACAACAATACAGCACCTAAGTTAGTTGATCTAACATTTAATTAATAAGTAATAAGTAAATTACATGTATTAACAAAAGCAACTTAATGAGTGTTAGAAAGGAATCGATGATGCTACTCAATGAGTCAAAGTGCAAATTGCACGCATGAGACACCGAGTTGAGGACTGAACACGTAAAGTATACCGGACTCTGTCTGAAAATATTTGATCTGGCTGTGATGAGATAGAACACCGAAGTATGCCGTGTTTCGAGGCGGGGAACGCGAAAATACAACTCCCCAAGAAGAAATGGACAGTCAACTTTATTATGAGTGAGGCCATATATTAGTTTTAAGCTTTGAATTTTTCTTCTTGTTGCTAAGCATGATGTATTAAATCTCTGCAAAAGCTGACTGATCACAACCTCTTGGAGGGTAAGCACCATCTGCCCTAAAAGCTAAATACTTTAGAAAACGTCGCTGCAAGGCTTTTAAAACCTGAACATGGCAATTATAAATAGGATTCCAAACCACTGCGGCATACTCCAGCTTTGATCTTATGAAAGAGCAATATAATAATATCATTGTTTTATCTCAGTAAAATTTTTACAGTTCTGCATAAGAAATCCTAGTGTTTTGAAGGAAGTTGTAATTAGATAATTTATATGGGGAATGAAGGTAAGTTTAGGGTCAAATTCAATGCCAAGATCTTGAATACTACTATCCGGTCTGCCAAGCACTGTACCATCTAGAACATAATTATACATCAATGTGTTATTTCTGGCACTGAAGGTCATTACATAACATTTGGATAAATTTGATACAAGTTTATTGCTAAGACACCATTCATATACCAATGATAGATTGTTTTGTAGGTGATCACAGTCTGATAGAGCCTGAATTTTAGTAAACAGCTTTAAGTCGTCTGCATATGCCAGTGTATGACATTCAGTTATATCAAGGAGATCACTAATAAAAATGAGGAAAAGCAGGGGCCCCAAATTGGACCCCTGTGGTACACCAGAAGAGACATTATATGATGGTGATCTGAAGTGCTCATATTCGACAAACTGGGAACGTCCTAATAGATATGATTTGAACATTATTAAGAGTTGCTGTGACATACCAAAGTTCTCCAGTTTATGGATCAAGATGTAGAGAGCGATTTGATCAAAAGCTTTTTGAAAATGTGTGTAAATAAGTCTAATTGTCCCCTGGAATCCAGTGACTCGCAGGCAGTCTGGGACAAGGACAATCATCACTCTGAGCATGAATAAGACGTCTGAGCGAGCAGAGTCTCTGATAATGAACCGGCGTTTTATATTTTTTGTATACTTTATGTGCTTTTTCTTTTTTATATATATTTTCAATTATATCATGCGTAAACCAAGGTGGAAAGCGACGGCGGCGTTGCCGTTTTAGCGGAGTACAGACTTGAAAATTGTATCCATTATTTGGTAAAGTGCTGCACAGCATGTATTGACGTTCTGACTTTCCAGTATTGACGACCAGGCCTCAAGAAGCAAGCTATATAAGCGAGGAAAATCCTCCTTTCTGAAGTTGTACTGTTTAGGACTGTTCTTATTAATAGGAAAATTATTAAATCAAGTATGAATAGCTTCAAAAGTAATGAAAAGAGAGGGATGGTGTGTGTCTTCTGCAACAAAAGAAACATCACCATATCGTACAGCCTCGCAAGATATGTTTGAAAACACTAGATCGAGTCAACGGTTATTTGAATTTAAAATGTTATTGGCCTGTTTGACATTTAATATATTTGCTAAGTTACAGATTAAGCCGCATTTCGATTCAATTACAGTGTCGCTTACATAATCCGGTATGTTAAAATCACCCATAATAACTAATTTATTGTCTGGTACTTGCTCGGCAGCAAGAATGCAGTCTTGTTAACACTGTAAATTTTAAATTTTAATTCTATGTTACTTTTTTATGTTTTGGACTGTAATGTTTTAGATTTAGATTTAGGGGAGTGTTTCAGTTGTACAGCTTTGTTAACTAACTTGTATTGTTATAACAATAAAGCATATTTTGACTTTGACTTTGAATAAATACTTCCAGTTCAGTGTTGCTGATATGAGAAGGAATATAAACAAGTATAATAAAAACAACAAAATTAAAGAAGTTTATCTTACAACCCACACATATATATAGATTAACAGCCATTGGGACAAAATATTCTGCCTATAATAAGCTAATTCAAGTATAGGGTCCAAAAATCATGGACCATTAAACTGACAAGCATTTAAGCACTTTCCATCATAGTTGACTACGTTTCGCCCTATATGGTGCTCATCGGGCCAATGCAGCCTATGGTAGAGATGATGAAAAACACTCAAAGGTATGTTGAATAAAAACAATGAAAATATTAGGCGTTGAGATATTAACCCATGGAGTAAGAGGTGCCATCTATGAGAACAAAGTGAGGTTTGTTGTTTATCCCTCTTTATAGGGCCAAACATCCTCAATTATGCTGGTAGAGATGATGGAAAGCGCTTAAAGGCTTGTCAGTATAATGGTCCATGATTTTGGGACTCTATACTGGAATAAGCTTATCATAGGTAGAATATTTTGTCTGAATAGCTGTTAATTTCTTTTTTCTGTATCTACTGACATTCTAATTTTGTTTTTTATATAAACGTATATATATATATATATATATATAAACGTATATATATATATATATATATATATATATATATATATATATATTTGTATATAATATTTATTGTATACTTTTTTAATATAACCAAAATTATTCAGGCTCTTCATGGATGGGTCCATGAACTGTCAAATTCAGCATCTCATTAGTACAAACAAGATAAAATTTTATATTCTAGAGTACTTGACAAGGCATATACTAAACCATATATCG
Organism: Kuschelorhynchus macadamiae; assembly: GCA_030620095.1. Classification (NCBI taxonomy): domain Eukaryota; kingdom Metazoa; phylum Arthropoda; class Insecta; order Coleoptera; family Curculionidae; genus Kuschelorhynchus; species Kuschelorhynchus macadamiae. The sequence goes on from JAUTXW010000312.1 coordinate 1,829,134, forward strand.
ATAAAGAAGATTATGTAGAGGATACTAATGTTAAAAAGGAAGATGATGATAACTATTTCAATGAATCATATTCCATAAAACATGAGGAAATCCACATAAAATCCAAAGATGAAGAGGATACCTCCATGGAGTAAGTAATATCCATTTAGAACTGGCTTAGATTGGTAGATATATATTTTTTTAATTTCTAATGATGAACAAAAGCAAGGAACAAAATAACATTTTATAGACATAAACCAGTAACGTATTTAACACAAAAACAGATTTTATAGAAAATTTAACTTATGACTTACAACTAGCTTAATTATTTATATTACATTGTTTTATAATAAAAATGGCATTGCTTCATCTTTTATGATAATCTTTTACACAGGCTTTAGATTGACCAAATTTCAATATAAGGGGTGTGAAAATATCTCTGCACATATAACAGAATTAATTATCTTGTGTTTTGATAATTCTAACTTTTGCAAAAATATAAGCCAATTTTGTTGTAAATTTGTGTAAAGAAATTTTCACATACCCTGTATATTGTCATTTGCTCGATCTAAAGCCTTTGTAACCAATTACCATAAAAGACGAAGAAACTGCATGTTATTTTTTCTAGGATCGCCGAACGTGAGCTTACACATATGTTAGAAAATAAAGATATATTACATAAATGTCTAGAATGTTCTTACGAATCACCGAAAAAGTATCTCCTCAAAAGGCATTTGAACAAGCATAAAAATCCAGATGAAATTGTATGGTACGAATGTCCGGACTGTCCCTACAAATCACCTGAAAAGCGTAACCTTAAATACCATACGTCTAAGCATAAGCCAAGTGAAATTGTATGGTTTGAATGTCCAGAGTGTCCTTTCAAATCAGCTAGGAAGGGTAGCCTCAAACTGCATTCATTTAAGCATAAGCCAGATGAAATTGAATGGTATGAATGTCCGGAGTGTCCTTACAGAACCAGTCTGAAATGTAACCTTAAACTGCATTCGATCAAACATAAAAAGCCACATGAAATTGTCTGGTATGAATGTTCAGAATGCCCTTACCGGACAGCTCACAAACGTAGCCTCAAATGCCATTCGATCAAACATAAAAAGCCAAATGAAATTGTTTGGAATCACTGTCTAGAGTGTTCCTACAAATCAATGTATAAGGAAGGCCTCAAAAGGCATTCAATTACACACAAAAAGCCAAATGAAATTGTTTGGTATCAATGTCCAGAATGTCCTTACAAATCACATGTGAAGTATAGCTTTAAACTGCATTCGATCAGACATAAGCTAGATGCAGTTGTATGGTATGAATGCTCAGAGTGTCCTTTCAAGTCCATTGACAAAACAAGCCTTAAACAGCATTCGATCAAACATAAGCCAGACAAATCAACTGAGATGAGTAACCTCAAACAGCATTCGATCGAACATAAAAAGCCAAATAAAACTGTATGGATTGAATGTCCAGACAAATCACCTCAGAGGAATAAACTTAAATATCATTCATTAAAATATAAAAAGGCAAATGTAATTGTATGGTACAAATGTGTCCGGTGCTCTTATAAAGGAATAAGCGAACAAGATATAAGGAAACATATACTGACACATAAAAACACCACCGATAACTGGTTCTTCTGTTTCTGGTGTGATTTTAAAACTGTCTATAAATCTTCCTTAAAAGATCATATTCAGATGAAACATAAAAGTGATGATCAGATAATCTAGGCTGTCACTGTGGCACAGTGGAACGAGCTTATGGCAGCTGCTGGACATTCACTTTTTGTGTTCATAATTTTGGTTGTATTTGTGTAATTAAAATAATTACGGACCAGTTGTTACATAGATAACTAAGGAAAAGATAGGTAGTGATATTTTTGGATTGTATTCAAATTCAAAATTGCTTTATTGTCTTTAAACGTATATGGGCAACATATTTTACACACAATTGTGTATCTGATCGGACTTTTTTTGGATTTTGAAAAATAGAACTATTTATAGATTGATTTGTGATTTAATTGACCTTGGGCTCAAGCTTTACTTAGTCTAAATCTCAAATTATTCGTTGACTTATTTTATTTGAATACAATTTTTAAAAACATACATTCGAATGCCACGTTTTAACGGGTGTAAACAATACTTGTTTGTATTAGTTGGTCACAATTCCTTGTAGAAATTAAACGTCCGACTCCTCTGTGTTCTTCAAGGATCTGATACTGTGTTTGTTAATAATGTCTTATCATTTAATGTCTGAGAGCAATTTTCTTAACCAAATTCAATGAACATGGTAAATATAGACAAAAAATGTAAAATAATATTTTTTTTTATAAAAACAATGGTTTACGAGAATCTGCATTTGAAATGTAAAAAAAATGCATTTATTGAGAGCTCTCTGAAAGCCAATAAAATATATATTTTTTAATTTGGGATTGCTGAATAAGAACCTTAAATAAAAAAAAATCCATTAATAAAACGCTAATATTTTTTTCAAAAATTTGACTACATTTTTCTACCTAGGTTCGCACGTCAATGAGCGATGTCAAAGTTGATTGTGCCAAAACAATAGGATTTTAAACTGTTCTAGGCCGGATTTCGTTTCCTATCTTGGTTTCGGTTTCGTGTTCACGGTTCCAGAAAAATAACTGTCAACAGTGTCACCAGAATAACCGATGAATTTTGTTGGTTGTCGGGTAAACAATGTCTGAAAGGTCAATTATTTGACGGGTGTTTCGTTTTCAAATGGTTTTTCAGAAACTGCTGTCAGACTTCTGTCAATTGCATTGGTTAACCAGGTTTGGAAACAGAATACGACCCTAGTAAATAATTTGTGAGATTCTGAGGTGTGCTTATAAAAAAATGGATCCCACTGTTTATATATAGCGCGAAAGCAATTGTTGCAATGAAAATATTAATATTCCATGCAACCCAATCGTTCACGAGTGATTAAATCTGAAACTAATACATAAGTAGAGTTATCAATATACTTTCTCACATTAACAAAAAAAGTCTAACCAAAAACACAGTTTTATATTTTAGCACAACTGGTTAGACCTTTTTAGATTAAAGGGCATTAAATTTACGTATGGATCGGTTTGATATTTAATTGACCCTGGTTCGAGCTTTGCTTAGTCTAAATCTCAAATTATTTCATGACTTATTTTTTAAATAGACTTTTTTACATTAACCCTAAAGAAAAACCTAACCAAGACACATTTCAGTTTTCAAAACAGAATGTACTTTGCTTATATTCTACAGTCATGGAATATTTTCATTTTGAAAGTTTGCCGCTAAAGCACGGAACACAATGAATTTTACGTAATATGTTTCCGCCCAACTTAATTTTCTTTTTGCATTTTAGAATGTTTTGTTACATACTATTTTTGAATAATGGGTTATAAGCAATTATATTAAATTCCAATATTAAAAATATCACCCATTTTTGTATCGCAAATGTGTACTTCCTATTTAAGTTTTTACGTAAAACGAATAAGGAAGCTTCATTCTGTTTCGCGCGTTATCAGCGTGTATATTTAATCCACCGCAAAATTATCACCCGTTTTTTTAACCACAAAGGAGATTGTTTTAAATTTTCGTGTTGATTGTTTTTAAATTAATCCTTATTGGAATGTACATTGTGTTCTAAGTACCTAAATTCAATAAACATGGTAAAAATAAGCAAAAAAATTAAAATAGTGTTTTTTGATACAGGCAATGGTTTACGAGAATTTTGCCTTTGAAATGTAAAAAATGCATTCAAAACAATTGTATTTTAATCCGCACATAACGCCAGAATTTTAAATTAATCTGGTAAATAATCTTTCTATCTCTAAGCTCTTCAGCTGTGTTTATTAACAAAGAAACATAACCTGTAGGTTTGAGAGAGATTCATTTAATTCACTTTGATTATTTATTTGAGATGTATGAAAATTATTTGCTAAAAAGGATAGTGGTTTGTTAGCATACTATTATTTATTTGTACAGCTTTCTAAAAATTAATAAAAAATATCAACTTAGCCAAGCACTTTAATTATAACTAGGTAAGCTGTATAGCTAAATCCAATATCACAACAGGTTTTTCCTTCACTAGAGCTAAATTATGTTCATAGTTTTCAGGTGCTATTTGTGTCTGAGGACCACTAATGTTTACACTTCCCATATCCGAACACAAATGTGTGTCATTCGAACGCCGGGAAAGATACCTTATCTTTCCGGTATGTTTGGGACGCTAAATGTGCATTTTGTATAAATTCTCCATAAATAACATTTTTGCATATTCATTATTTGTATAAATTTTAAAAATCGACACTGTGTTCAATCGGTATGGAATTATCTTATATTACAAAAAACTAAGCTATATGCTAGGTTTAGAAATAGTTATGTTTATTCCGGCTGTTTATCAGCAGGTTGCCGTTCTAAGTATTTATATGTAGTAAGAATTTTTAAGGTAAGATCAAATAGAAGATCCGTTTTTTGTTCTCTAAATTTAGATTGTTGGAACATTTTACTAAGAAGAAGAAAACTGGAGGGATTTTGTTAAAAATGATATAATTAATTTTTTTTTATAAAATAAAATTAATAAAAGTATTAACGCAATGCTTAAAAATCAATAAAGAGTACGTCTCAAAAAAAGCTAAATTTTTCTGATTTTTATGCAAAATATTTCACCCGGGCAATTTATGTGACTGTGAACTTTGTGTGTGTTCCATGTCATTTTGTGGACACTTTTGACGACGGAACTATGAAAATGACATTGGCTCAATATTTCAAATAAAGCACCTCAGATATTTTTCACTTTTTTCAAAAAAGAACTAGTTTTGATGCTAATTTATTCATAATCATAATTTTTGAGAGTGATGTAATGTTCACTTGTTCTTGCTAATAGTAACAGAACATGTTTCTTTGCTGGCAGGAAACCGTTTTGCAATGGGCGAGCCGGCGGTGTTCTTCTCGTATTTGTCAATACTGTCTTTTTCTTATTTAAAACTACATAGTTTTCATTTTTTGTATTATTTATTTTGTATATTGTTTAATTGTTAATGGGATATATGTCCTGTCAATGAATAAATTTAGTTACTTTGTAGCATAATGTGCGGGGGATTATTTCCATGGCGAATAATGGACCTAACACAAATGGAAGCCAGTTTTTCATATCCTACGCAGCACAACCACATTTAGATCTCAAGTATACTATATTTGGAAAGTAAGTTATTCGAGAAAGCGTATAAAAAACATATTATATATTTTTTAAAAGACCTCCGTTTTTTTCCGGAAATTAATTTTTAATATTGTAGGTATCAACGTCCTGATTTGAAATTTTCGTAGGCACGTTCTACTACTATAATTAATTTATGAGGTACGGGGTGTTAAAGTTGGAAAATTGAACTTATTCTAAAACAGGTTTTTCGAGTTTAATAATCGTTTTTAGTACAATTTTTTGATTATTATAGTTACTTGAAATTGTGTTCGCTACAATTAAAATTGGTATCAAAAGTTGTCTGTTGACAGGGTAAACCTAATATATATCACCAATTATGATGTTAACAAATAAACACAAATAGAGTTATGGATGTTGTCAAAAAATTATAAAACATCTGTTGGCAAAATGTACTGATTATAGTTGCAACAATTAAAGCTGTACATCTACAATATCTTTTTTAAAAAATAATTGAGCAGGTTAAATTTTGTAATTTGAAATAGTAATTAATTTGGAAATTCTAGTAAAATGTTAAACCGTAGTTAGTAATTTTGTTTAAACAGTATTTTAGAAGTGAGCCAAAATTAGCTTTTCCAGATTATATGAACCTATTTGATTTTTTTAAAAGTGCTGAGATACATTCTGTCAAAACAACGTTATTTTTATAATTTCTTACTACTTCACAAATGATTAAGACATTACAATGTATTCTGGTACGCGTTTGTAGAAGGTATTTTAATGAATTTTCAAATTTTTTACTTTATTGATTTTTTTTCGCAGATTGATACTTTTTGATAAAAAGAATAAGTACATTTGAACTTTCTGATTGAGCCATTTTTGGTAAATGCCAATATATTTATGGAATTGTCGGCAGCGTAGCGAGGTTCAGTTGGCTCTTAAAAAAAAACAGATTGGCTAAGATTGCCATATTTTCAGACTTAAAATAGCGGCCAACTATTACTAACTTATACTAATTTTAGTATCGACACCTTTTTGAAATATCTATCAGGGGTACCAACGGAAGGCAAATATTATTTGGGGACAAAAAAAATCCCACTTTGAAGCTTAAAACTATAACTGATGATGACTAAAAAATGATGATAACTAAAAAAATGCCTGGTGGTTTGCATTGGGCTTTTAAGCACTGCCTATTCCCGCTGTATGACAACTACGCCACTGGGATTTGTTCGAAACATCGTCATTAAAACGGCAAAGACAAAATCCAAGTTTTGGCTTCTGTTGTCGAATGGGATAAAGATGTCAGAAAACTTGAGTGGTTCATTGGTCATTTAAATAGCATATGCCTATAAAATTTACGATGGGGATGGAGCAAGATTCGTGCTTACCCACTTTCGCTCTTCTCATGAAAAATTACTGCCTTGTTAGGACTTTTATTTTTAAAATACCTACCCAGTGGCGGCTGTTCAAGGTATTTATATTCCTCACTTTGTTAAAATGATGTTATCTTTTCAGAGAAATTATAAAACTTCAAAATCGTAATATAATAGGATTTTCTTCCATAAACGTCTATAAGTAAAATGACTGCGTGCATTGTTCAACTATTCATTTGCATAATGTTTATAAAAATACAATGAGTTTTTGCAAATTTCAGTTACTTATACAGTTTTCAACGTACATATCCGATACTTCATACAAATATAGTCTATTTGTGTGCAAAATATTGACCGTGTGACTTCATTGGTTAACGAGTTTTGGCTATTTCTTTTGCATATTTCTGTTTCCCAGGAGGTATTGTTTAAACAATAATTCTGTTGCAAACGAGAGCAGATAGAGACATCTACTATATGATTAAAATAAGCGCTAAGAAATACCGATTCAGATAAAGAATAAAATTAAAATATTTAACCATATATCTCATGGATTATTTAGCATACCTTGTAGCCTCTTATTGTTGTACGGATGCGACCATAGTCTGTTGAGAAAATTCTTACCAACATTCTATAATTCTGGTCTTAGGCTTCTCAGCCGTGGCAAAAGTGGCTTTTAAGGGAACTGTATTTTCCAATAAACCCTATACAGTGACCGTCTAAAGTCCGTTCCCCCCTTACTAATTTTTGAGCCAACTCGTATATCGCAACGAAATTTGGAGGGCTTAAATAGGAGATGAAAAGCTATTTTTTTATGAAAAAATCATAGCTAAAAGTTATAAAATGGCGGCTACGCGCCATCTTGAATTAATATTTTAAATACAACACCCCGCATATTATTCCATTTTCAAAATCTGCACATTATTCTTAACATTTTTCTCTAATACACTTTATTCCTAAATGTAATTGTTTTCGAAATAATGACGTTTGAAAATTGAAAATCCGGTTTATAATGAAGTAATGGTAGTTAAATCTTTTAATGAATTCGACTAATAAGAGGCGTAAAGACAGTATTTTAAGGATAAACAGTACCACTTACCGGAAAATCTTGAAGGTTACGAATTTGTTCTGTAAATTCACAAGGAAAACAAATTAGTTGGTAAAAAATATTTTATTTATTTTTGAATAACACTTATTTAACCCCAACAATAATTATTTTATCAAGTGTTCGATGTGGCCCCCTCCTAAATCTTGACAATAAAGTGCCCTATTATGAATAGCTTCTCTCACGTTGATGAAAGTCTGTTCATCTATTTCTTCACATGCTTCTCTTATTCTGCGTTCCAACTCTTCTATTGTTTGACATTTAGTGGCGTAGATTTTTAACTTCAGATATCCCAAAAGGAAAAAAATCTAGAGGGGTAAGATCCAGAGATCTTGGTGGCCATTCTTTACTTCCCATGCGACCTATCCACCGCCCAGGAAAGTTTGTATCGAGAAACTCTCTAGCCATGCGATAGAAATGGGGAGGTGCTCCGTCCTGCTGAAATATGATTTCACGATTTTCAAACTCTTCCTGATTGTTTAATACAATTTGTCTTATTCGAGGTTCAATTTCAGTTTCTAAAAGATTTCTGTAAAGATCTCCTGTAAGATTGCCTCTGATGAAAATCGGTTCAACAACGTGGTTGCCCAAAATCCCCGCCCAAACATTAACTTTTTCAGGAAACTGGGTATGCCCTTCTCTAAAAATATGCGGATTAGTATCGCTCCAGTATCGTACGTTCTGTTTGTTGACTTTTCCATTAAGGAAAAACGTGCATTCATCTGAGAAACATACACGTTTTAGCAAGGATCGTTCTCCTTCAATTTTTCTTGTTAACCACTCACAAAATTCAACCCTCCGGTCTGGATCATCCTCCGTGAGAGCATGCAGGATTTTCATTTTATAGGGATGAAATTTTTCATTTTTTAGGACTCTTTGGACACTTTTCGAACTTACTTCGCAGGATTCAGCAACTGCAGACGTCGACTGAGTAGGATTAATTACCATTTCAGCAACAATTTCAATTTTTTTTTCTTCTGAAAGAGGTGGTCTTCCTAATCTTGGAGCATCTTTCATCGTACCAGTTGCTTGGAGCTTATTTAAAAGTTTGCGCAAATATGACCGCGAAATAGGGTTTTCGGGAAATCTATCGTTAAACATACGGACTGCTAGATGAAAATTTCTTCCAGCTTCTCCAAAATCAAAACTGCTTCAAATTTATCGTGTAAACTGCGAGCCATGGTCACACTTTTCATAAAATAATTAAGATGCTTAACGGACTATTTGACAGTTAGTTATCAAGATGTTACCGCGACAACGATTTTGTCTCAAACGCAAACTTGATCGTATTTTTGATTGAATTTGAAATGACCAAAATGTCAATTTTCAAACGTCATTATTTCGAAAGCAATTACATTTAGGAATAAAGTGTATTGGAGAAAAATGTTAAGAATAATGAGCAGATTTTGAAAATGGAATAATATTCGGGGTGTTGTACATACAACTGCACTTTTATGTCTGATCAGAAGAAGGTGTTAAAGCTATACTTCACATGTGATTTGTAAGGACATTCTAAAAGGACATTGATACCAAACAATTTCATTTGGCTTTTTGTGTGTAATTGAATGCCTTTTGAGGCCTTCCTTATACATTGATTTGTAGGAACACTCTAGACAGTGATTCCAAACAATTTCATTTGGCTTTTTATGTTTAATCGAATGGCATTTGAGGCTACGTTTGTACGGTGTCCGGTAATGGACATTCGGGACATTCATGGCATTTCATGTGGCTTTTTATGTTTGATCGAATGTTTTCTGAAGGTTACATTTCAGACTGATTTATAAGGACACTCCGGACATTCATACCACACAATTTCATCTGGTTTATGCTTAAATGAATGCAGTTTGAGGCTACCCTTCCTAGCTGATTTGAAAGGACATCTGAGGACATTGATACCATACAATTTCGTCTACGGCTTATGATAAGGAATGCTGTTGAGGTCACTCTTCCGAACTGTTTTGAAAGGACACTCGGAACACTAATCTCATACAATTATATTGGGCTGTGATGTCTGATCATATGCCGGTAGAGCTATTTGTCTGCAGTGGTAGCAACACTGTGAACGCTGCGGTGTGCCGTCCAATATTTATTTTGCTGTTTATGTCTGATCATATGCTGTTGAGGCTATTCTTGTGAACTGATTTGAACGATACATCGGGACATTTATTCCATACAACTTATATCCGGCTTATATTCGATCGAATGCTGTTTGCGGTTACCCTTCAGGGGCTGATTTGTAAGGCAATTCTGGACATTTGAGTAAGTTTATGTCTGGCGATCCTGAAAAAAAAATACACTGTATAGAATGGAAAATTTGGCACGGCTTTGGACCGTAAAAAGAGTTCTGGTTTTCGGGATTATACCATGTCAAATTGGATTCACTTTCGACGTTTCGCATTCGATGCTATAAACATATTTTTTATAATTTTAAGAAGAAAAAGAAAAGAAGAAAAAAAAAAACATTTATTGTCACAAATCCAGAAGTTACAATTCTATTCAGACATCCTCTTAAAAGTAGGCATTACATTTACATTATGCCGAAAAAGATACTGGAGAAAAAAATACAAGTTAATATTTACATATGAGAGTGGATAATTAATCGTGAGATACTTCATAACTTACATATGGAAAACCACGCTATGCATCTTCTTTTCCTGACAGGGTTCTTAGCAATTTTGAAATTCCCTGACTTTTCTAGGATTTTCCTGACCTTTATCCATAGTCTGTTAAAGATTTTTTTGCTTAATTCCTTTAGTATTTGTAATAGATCATCATACAAAAAAAGAACCATTAATGAATTGTTTAATCTAGAGGTTGATTATTTGATTTCTAAAACCAGGATAATGATCAACTGTTAGCCACGTCCTCTGTGAATTACCACCACCGTGTAACAGTTTCTTAGATGTAATGACTTCTCAACTAAAACAACCTTAAATGCGGTTTTACAAACTATAGATTTACAGTTATTAAATATAATCTTTAAGAAATAAGTGTGATAAACTTTATATCTTCTAATTTAATAATTTTACAATTTGTTTGATAACTGAACATTCGTAAGGAAGTGAGTAATTTCCCAGGGCTATGCTGCTCTTTCTTGTTATTAGAGAAAAAACTTTTTGCATAGCAGAAGCATGATACTAAAAAATTTACTATTAAGAAGAATAACTACAGCAGATTAAATACAACGAGCTGTACTCTGTGATATAGCTTTAGGTGCAGATTTTCTAAGAGGAAGAGAAAGATAGGGAGAATCTACAGTACGGATTAACTATGATGGGTTTTACCAAGCATAATCAAACCAGTTGGAATATTATTTTTAAAACTCAAGCCTTAGAAGTATCATAATCTAATCACCGATAAATTTAAGAACATTTTCCTTGAGGCAAATTTAAAAATTTTAAAAAACCAGTGGCTGACCCTCGGGCTCAGGGTTTCAGCTACCAATTGCAAACTTAGCTACATTCAAAAATTCACTGACGACAACCATTTTAGCAATTAA